>OX637464.1:38976677-40176677 GCA_951799995.1 Trifolium subterraneum
GCAGCGACTTTTGTCATCAAACTTACATTTTGTATCAAAAAGTCATTGCATTTTGTTGAAATAAGTGTTGTTGCAAAACATTTTGCAGCAACATTTTGAATTGCTGCCATTAGTAAGATTTTCACAACAACAATTATCTCTGCCATTTAAATGATTTTATTGTTGCCACAACCAACTTATAAGCAATGCAAGTTGTTGCCATTTCTTATTTATCACAACAATCAAAGTCGATGCAATAAGATGTACTTATAAACAAATTAGTATCACAAGATACTTTTGACCATCATTATAAATTCTTATATATTTCTTTACCGGAATTAAGTTCTTCAATGGTGTTTTTGTTAATATTTACAACAAAAAATTCAAATATTAATTTAATCTCCCGCAAAATAATACAGTAGGAATTAATGTTCAATAGCAACCATTGATTGCAAAATTTTATTTATAAGTTATGTTTCCTCTTCTTCTCTTTTAACCCTAGCCGTCACCACTTTTTTTTCTTCTTAGTCAATTAAGGGTTAGAGTCAGTGTTTAATTTGGTCAAAAATTGGTTGATAATTGAAAAGAATTAATTAAGCCCAACCCATCAATATATTTAAATTCATGTTAGATCTTCAAATTCATTCATGTTAGAAATAAGCTGCATAATTTGTTAACAATTTAAAAGACACTATTACGACCATATCAGTTGTTAGGCTCAAGGAAATATGCTGAGAACTCTTCTGCAGCTTATATATATCAGCAGGGGTGTTATCTTACAAGGAGGTTATGACCGTAAAAAAAAGGATGTTATCTTACAGTTAAAATGAGAGCAACTTTAGCATAGAGTGATGCAGTTTGTAAAAGTAAAAAGATGGATGTTGTTGCTCTGTTATAGTCCTTTGATGGTTAGCAGCCTTGTCTTGTATTATGGACTAGTAGCTCCATTTGTATACTTTGTATTCACTAGGCTTATACATTGTAAATGGGGTTTTACCCAAACTTTTACCGTAAACTATTATCGTTGTACAAATTTTAATTATCATTTTATATTAAATGAAAAGCGTTTGATTGAATTGTCTCAATGATTTAATATATTAATGTTGTGTTTATTTGAAGTAGTACCAATGAAAATAGTAAAGTTACATTCTCTTCTATAAGTTACACAAAATGCATACAAGATTTATTGGAATTCATGAGCCTGCTATACCATTATCAGTGTATCAAAAGTTGCTTGAAAGTGAATTCATGAGCCTGCTATACCATATCTTTGTACCAAAATTTTTGAAATTAATGTCCTTTCGCTTTTAAATTTAGAACATGACTCCAAAACATTTACATCACTACCAAAAGTTTTGAGTAGTATTCAATCCCTTCAAACTCAAATACGGTTTAGCCTTTGCCAAAACTGAATTCACTCTCTCAACTGTAAATTGTTAAAATCTGGTCAGGTGTCAGAATGCTCGTCTACTTATGAGTCACAACTCATAAGTGTGTACTTGTATGAATTCAATATCACACTCACTTGTGTTCATTAAGATAATATGCTCAGTTGCAGTCACAATTAATATAGTTTAAACAAGAGATATACTGATAAAAGTTACTTATGTATGTATAGTGAAAAACGAAATGAAAGAAAATAGACTTTTAGAAAATAGTTTATTAGTTGATAGAAGTTCATACATTGTATCTCAATAGATCACCCAAACTCAAAATAGAAAGAAAAATTAACTCAAATCAAATAATTGCAAAATCAACAACTCTAAATTGCAAAATCTCAATACCATTTCATTACAATTCAATCGAAGAGTACAAAGAAATATTTACATATCATTTAGTACAAGACCAATTCACTAAAAGTCAGTACAAGAACAAATTTATTACAATTCAGTGATTCTTGATCTGTATGCGTAACTTGCAAGCTCATTGATTCTATAAAAATCAGCAATAGTTGGTTCCTCTAAGACTGTTGCTTCTTCCAACATATCTTCACCATGTCAACTTGGAAGAAATTCCAATATTAGTTTATACTCTTTTCAACCTGAATCGATTATTTTTAAGGGTTTGTTTTGAAGGTTTGTTGGGTTATATGTTATATTTGTTGTTTATTTGGTTTTTGTTGGGTTTCTTTAGGATCATGGTGCATATAAAAGAATGTTTTATGATTCAGAAATAATACTAAAAATGGCGGAATCAACATTAAACAAATTGAATGATGTGGTTTCGTAAAAAAAATTCATTAAACCAGTTGAATACCATTTAGTACATTTGAATCAAATGTAAAAAAGAAAAAATATGTGTGTGTGGCGCACGCGTGTGTGTTGATCCTATGGACTTAGAGAACTAATGTCGGATTCTACAGCAGATTGTTGATCGGCGGGGCCTAGAGGATGGGGTTTTAGATGGAAACACTCTGAAGATCAAGTAAGCGTTGTGAATGAGATGAATAGGGTTAGAATTGTCCATGTATACCTCGTCCTAGATCTTGAGTTAGGCTTTATATGAGTAGGATTAAGATTTTGAGAGTCTAGAACCTTTTGTGGGAGAAGTGTCGCTTTGATAGGTATAGTTTGATTTCTTGAAACCTTAACTCCAAAGGTTTTGAGTGGTCCTACAAACTCGTTTTTATTTGCCTCTAGGGCACGTTCATATGATATTCTCATGTATAACTAAAGGTTTTGGGTGACCTAATTAAGAGTAGTAATGGGCAATGAAACTATCCAAAAACACACATACACACACCACACACACAAACACACACACACCCCCACACACACATACACTACAATGTATGTATAGAGATTTTACATATGTGTATCCAAATTCTTCATATTTTGATTTACATATGATATTCCAATGTATAACTAAAAGCTATAGGTGACCCAATTAAGAGTAGTAATGGGCATTGACACTGTCTAGAAACACACACACAAACTCATATACGCCCACACACACGCTACGATGTATGTGTAGAGATTTTACATATGTGTATCCAAATTCTTCATATTTGGAGATGATGTTTCTCCTATATCTCACACACGTTTAAGGCTAGAAACATCTTAAAGGAATTTTTTGACATTCTATTTCACTGAAATTCTTGAAAAGTCATTGCGATCCATTATTTTTTTATATAGAAGGTATTTTAAAGATGAGAAGTCTAAAATTATGTGTCAGAACTTTCAATAGTGAAATCTTAAATAAAATAGACCCAAATTACAATCACATTTTATTTTGAGTCCTTTAGTTAATAGGTAAGTAGGTTTAAGTGATTTGTACTTTATCTAGAGTTAATGTATAAATGTATCAAATATTAATGATATTAGTTTTTTTAAGTTGTATGATATAAATGGAACAAAGTTTTTAATTTTATAACTCTTAGTGTCTATTTTAAGTTTAATGAATGTCAAAGTGTCTTAAGTTGCATCCTTATTGAACTAAGGTGTTACACAACCATGTTATTAGAAACTAAATGACTCATAGAGTAAACCTGCAATTATTGATTTTTCCGTCTTATTAATAACTTGTTTATTTCAATATTATAATCATTTGATGACATATAAAATATAGAATTTCTACATCAGAGTAGATCCATATGTATTCTATGGTAATCGATCTGCTAAATAGATATACATGTGTCCCATAGCTCCAGTGCGAAAGCCACTTTTATATCTTATTTCTACAGTCACAATTTCACCATCTTTAATCTTGATTGAACCTAACTCTGGATAACTTCCCGACATCCCGACAACATAGCCTTTCTCATTTCCCGGTTCCTTTCCTTTTCCATATGTTGGTTTTGAGGTATACAAAGTCCTTCCATCCTTAATTAATCAAAATATTATCATATTTAGAAGTGGTCTAAGAATGATATAAAGTATATCACTTCTTACCATAATAGAGAGAATAAACAAATTATCGCTTAAGGAAAATGACAAGCACACTTAGTTTAATGAAACATATACATATCATCGAAATCATAAATATTATATATCGAAGTAAAAAAATGATAGAATTATTTATATATAATTAACGAACTTACTTGTCCATATAAAGTTGCGTTAATGGCACCAACATGCATGTGAGATGTGCCGTATATGAGATAACCGCCTCTTTCCATTGGGATGTTTGCTTTCTCGATATGAGGAGGGGAGTTCTTTCTTCCATTATTTGGAGGAACCGTAAACTCTACCTGTAACCATCGAGTTCATCAAATATGCACTTATTTTTAGAATTAATTATAGAAAGTTTTAAAATTTTATAAAAAATTGAAAAAAGAAATTATTTTTAATTAAACTAGCATTAGTGATCATTTTACAACTTTGTTTCGTAAGGAATTTGAACTTTATCCCCTGAGGTCACAGGGTAAACTATTACCACTGCTCTGATTATTCATAGATAAATCAAGTGTTTAGAGCAATGTTTTATGAGTTGCTTGATGAATGGATATGTTTTTGTTTTTCATTTTTATCTTTAAAATTACGTAGTAATTATATTATTAAAATTATCTTTAATTAAAAGTAAGAAATAAATCAAATAAAAATGTGAAGAAAAAATATCACAAACAAAATAATTAAATAATCCCTGGTTTACCTGACAATCATGAATAAATTGGGAACCATTTCTTCTAACTCGATCAGTTGAATCAAGTACATAAAATCTCACAGGAATTTGTTGTTGGTTCCAATCAACCCATGTTATTTTGTATCTCAATGCAAGTTTTCTGGTAGGTGCTTCAAAATCCTTTTTCAATTTGCACTGTAAATTATCTTGGCAACAAAAGAGTCCTCCTTTATAATTGGATCCCAATGGTTTGCCATTAATGCCAGATGTGACGTTATAAAAATTCTTTGGCAAATTAAAATGGTTACACCTGCATTCAGTACAACGTTTTCTATCTTTTGTTCCACGTGTATCAATAACCAAGGTATTTAGGAGCCACTTTTCTTGGTATCCAGATGGAATAGTTGAAGGGTTACCATGCTCTACAGCATAAGGATCTGGAATATTTGATTTTGTTCCTCGTGCTTCACCTCCCAAACCCCAATAATGTGGAAGAATATAAGTACCACATGTTCCGTCATTTCTAATATAAATGTTACCTTCCAATGGATTCTTAGGAATTATTTTTGACATATTCCAATCTATTGCATGGTATTTTATAGCAAAAAAATGATGTAGGTATGCTTCATATAATGGTACAGAATTTCCTTCTTCATCAACTAGTTCAGCATCAAAACTCTTTATTCCAACATGACCCTTTGGAAATTCAATATCATAGAAAGTTTTAGCTGCGACTTTTCCGGGACCCACTTCAAACATTTTAGAATAAAAAGTAGCCGATTTTATATTTTTATTTTCAAATTTATCCCATGAATCAATTGCACATGTTGTGGTTGATAAAAGCACTAGTATTGATGAAAAAAGTATTGCCCCTTTATATATAAATCCCATGGTGGAGATCTTTTTCTTTGTTCTGGTGTTGAAGTTTTGCTTTTGAGCAAATGAAGGTTAATTTTGCTTCTTTTTATAATATAAAAAGGCTCAACAATATGAGAATCTGGCATGACTTGGTGCCAATAAATCCAATTTAGTTATTGAATGCCTATATTTCTATTGGCTTGTTAAGGGTGTATTCGGTTTATAATAATATGTGGCTTGAACAATTATATAACTATTTATAGATATTAGTTAATATTGTAGTATTGATGTTGTTGTTAAATAATATATATATATATATATATATATATATATATACAAATATAATTATTTAATATCATCATCCATTTCAATAATGTGTGTGTATTTAAATAAGTAATATTTTTTTTCAAATTTTGCAAGTATTTCATATTTACATAATGTTGATAACTTAAATTTTTTTAAAAACATAACTTCAGAGATTTGGTCTAGTGGTAAGAAGGCATATTGTGAAATTAAAATTTTTTGCCTCGAGCCCCACTAGTGCCCTTGAATCCCTATGATCTTTCCTATAATTACATTATCAAAAAGGAATAGGTAAATCAAACATTAATTAATAAAATCTACTGTTTTTTTATATAGCTATATTAATTGATTTAAAAAAAGAAAACACAAGGGGGACTTTAAATAACCTAATAAAAAAAAAGGCTAAAAACAAAGTTAAATAAAAGACGTTCAGAAGCCTACAACGCTCAGAAGCTACTTGGTATTGAATCTCAGAAGCTACGTAGTCAAGTTTCATTCAGAAGACGAAGATGTTCAGAAGCTGAATTACAAAGGACTATTAGAATCCAAAGATTCAAGGACCATCAGACTCCAAGAAATCAAAGTTTATCAGAAGCCGAGAATTCCAACATTCATCAGAAGACTATGTCACTCCACTATGGAATATACTAAGTCTGATGACTGTATAAAGGACAACATTACTGCAACGTTCAAATGGAATTTGATCTTATCATCAAGGAGCGTGCTGTACCTTTATTTCTGCATTTAGACAAGCAGAAAAGCATGGACGAAGTTGTGGAGCAGAATTACTTCTTCTAGGAAGAAATTCAAAACCCACGTTGTTGGAACAAAATGAGTTTTACTTATAAAACACCCTAAGTTTTGATGATAACAAAATATTAAATGGACAATTGGGATTACTAATTATTGATCTAGTATACAGGAATAAAGTAAAAATTTAAACATCAAGATCATCATTTTGAGCTTCTGAAGACCACATTCTGAACGTTAAGACTCTGAACTATAAAACCTTCAGAGCCTCTGAACCAAGTCTTTCAGATGCCAAAAGATTACATGTCTAGAAGCTTGGGTAATTCAGTCAGAAGACAACGAAACGTCATTACAAGCTTCTAGTGACATTCTCTGAAGATTGACAGCTCGTGGCTAATGAAATAGTACATCATCCTTATCTTCAAATGGAGCGTATAGTACTCTGTACTATTGATTACTCAAAATGTTGAAGCGCCATTTGAAAAATGACGAAGTAGTGGAATTG
Organism: Trifolium subterraneum; assembly: GCA_951799995.1. Taxonomy (NCBI): domain Eukaryota; kingdom Viridiplantae; phylum Streptophyta; class Magnoliopsida; order Fabales; family Fabaceae; genus Trifolium; species Trifolium subterraneum. The sequence continues at coordinate 38,983,633 of OX637464.1, forward strand.
ATTTACTCCTTTTGGAAACCACGATCATTTCCATATCAGCAAATTGCAAATGTATTATCAACGGTCTTATCTCAACGTCTCAATCCATTTGGAGTATATATAGAAGACTTATCTCTTGAGAGAAGACAACTGAAATGCTGAAGCACTGAACGTTTGAACAAATATACTTTGAGAGCAATTTGAATTTCAAGCCATAGAACTGTTCATTCTTGTAACTCTAAGCTACAATATCTTTTGATATTATTTAGACTCTGAGCTTAATTCTTTGTATTCACTTAGGATTAAATCAAGTGTTAGTGAGTCTAAGCTTAGAAACTTTCAGTCCTACTTAATTTGTATTAAGTTAGTTTTGAAGTCTCTTGTCTTGTGTGACTTGAGCAAGTGTAAAGTCTCCTGCTGTGTGTTCTAGAGCAAGTGTATAATCTTGTGTGATTATAGTGAAATCCCTTGGAAGTGCAAGGGGACTGGACTACTCTCGGTTTGTGAGAGGAACCAATATAAATCTGTGTGTACACTCTTCTCTCTCTCACTCTCTGTTTATTTGTGTATTGTGTTTATCTAGTTTTCTCATATCCGTTTTTAAGCTTAGAAGTTTAGGATTTACTCTTGTGTGAGTAATTTGGAAAAGTCTCTTGTTAGTTGTAACTTGAGCAATTGTAAAAGTCTCCTGCTGTGTGTTCTGGAGCATTTTGAGAAGTCTCTTGTCTTGGGTGACTTGAGCAATAGAGAAGTCTCTTGCTTGTGGGCTTGAGCACTAGGATTATAATATTTAGTGATTATAGTGAAATACCTTGGAAGTGCAAGGGGACTGAAGTACTCTCGATTTGTGAGGGGAACCAGTATAAAATCCTTGTCTCTCTCTCTCTCTCTCTTGCATTTTGATTCTCTGCCTTGCCATCGTTTGATTGTGTTATTTATTCTGCTGCTAAAAGACTTTGATAGATCCTTAATCTTGAAAAGTTTTTTAAACTCTAAAAACACAATTCAACCCCCCTTCTTGTGTTTTCCTTCCACCCCTTCAATTGGTATCAGAGCATGGTTCTGTTGCTAATCACTTCACAGCGAGACAATAAAAGATCTAAAGGAAAAACACTATGACTGGAATGAATCTGCTAGAAGACTTTAACAGATGGAAACAGAGAGTGTGTTCTCAAGTTGCTGATCTAATGAATGAAATAGAAAAAGGCATCAACTTTCAAGATCAAGAAAAAGCCTCATCTACTCCTGCTACAAATGATAATATTGAAGAAATTATCAAAATCAATGACCACTGCTTCACAAGTAGTACAAATGGAGAATAAGGGTCTTGTAACTAACAATCTAGGACCCTCCAGCAAGTGGGTACCAAAATACAGAATTGTTTATTTGGCTGCAGGTCAAATGAGAACATTAGACCTTCCAATCACATGGTTGCATGTGACTACAAATGGAAGAAGAGCAATTGTGCACATAAGGAACTTTTATGATGAATCAGATGATGAATCTGAACTGGACTTCATAAGGAATAGAAGAAAATATGACCTGAAGATGAAGAATATGAAGCATGTTTTGAGGATGACTATGATGAAGATGATGGTGATACATCATGGTGGGAAGACATCCCAGAATGTAACCTCTATAGAGATTAATCAAGGACCAGAGAAGACTCAATGTACATATTTAATAAAGAGCATTGTTTGGAACAAAATAAACTCTGTAAGTTTTTAATTACTTTCTCTATCAAAGGATTCTCTTTCAGTTAAAAGATTTAATTTTCTTTAAGAGACATATTTCAATTAAAGACATGTTCAGAATTAAACTATTTGGAATCTGATCCTATTTCTATGTCTTAAAAAGAAAATTTTAATTTTTGGGATCTGAAGCATTATTGAGCTTTTAGCCTCTGAAGTGCTTCAGACTCTGAGAAGTCTTTAACTTCTGAATGAAAATGCCTCTGATAATATTAGAATTGGAAACGTTTAGTGTTGTACATCTGTACGTTTTGGCGCTAAATTATTGAACACGTATACACGATCTCATTGGATGGAAACGGTTAGTGACGGTTTGAATTTCTTTTATGTTTTTTTTATGTGTGCATTACTTTTTTTTTAAGAAAATCACATAATCACTTGCACACTTTACACATTCACGACATACACTTTCTTCTTCTAAACCAAAGATCTATTTCTTTCTTTCTCAAATTAGCAAAACCCTAAATCCCCAAATCTCAGAAATGGCAGCATCAACCTCTACTGCGTTCTCATTTCCAAAGGATATCCCAATCAACACAATCAATTGCACAGAAATGTTTAGTAAAGAGAAATTGCTGGATATGAAAGATAAAGTTTTCAACATGGTTATGGAACAACCTGTTGACTTCGAAAGTTTAAGGTTAAACAAGCATGACGTTGAAAGCTACTTTATTGATCAAGATGGAGGTTTCAGATACATGAAGTTATTAAATGGACCAATCTACCCTACTCTAGTCAAAGATTTCTGGATTAGAAGCAAAGTAGTAACTGTTGAAGAGTACGACAAGGAATTCAATGCTTTGAGAAGCTCAAAACCAGAAAATAAGGATAAGACTCCAGCTGAATTGGGTCTAAGAGAAGTCAAGGAGGTTGAAATTAGGTCTGTTGTGTGTGGTTTTGAGGTGATCCTAACTCAATCAAATTTGGTCAATGTTCTACAGATTCCCAATGAAGGTTCCTACTATGCCTTCAGTCAATTTTCGGTCAAAGATTCAGAGTTTCTCACATATATGACCAAGAAATGCTATGGACAAGGGAAAAGCTGTGAGAGCAACAAAATTGGTGACTTAAAGACTACTCAGAAGTTGTTGGCCAAGATCATGCTAGGGTCAATCTTTCCAAGAAGTGGAAGCGCTGATCAAATCTCTTGGGATCATAGACACTTTGTCTATTTTCTAAGTAGAAGAATGCAGCTCAACTGGCCAAAATACATCTTTAATCATCTATGCAAGGCTGTTTGTGCTACTCAGAAGCAAACCAAGCCAAACATTCATGTTGTGTACCCAAGGATTCTAAGTGAACTGTTTTATCAGAGTGGGGTAATAGATGTAATTAAAGGTGCTGGTCAAGAGAATCTGATTAGAGAAGTTAGAGCCACTGCTATCTCAGTCAACACTCTATCCAACATGCATTTCCTACCTGGGCAAGTATTGATTTTATCTGAACCATTGGAACAGCTACCTCACTCTGGACGTTCCTTGGTAGCAAAGTTAAAGATTAACTTACCTTCTGTCACTGGAGGTATAGTTAACCAGTACATTCAATTGCTGGAAAATCAAGCAGAAGCATTTGAGATAGAGGATGAGGAAGTGAAAAAGAAGAAGATGAAAAGACTGGTGAAAGCTGTTGAAAAGAGTTCTACTTCAAAGGTTGGGAGCAAGGGAAGGACAAAGACCAAGGCTGAAAGCTCAAAAGGTGTGGTTATTGTGGATGATGCTGAGGAGGATGATAATGAACCCTTGAGTATGAAGAGAAAGAGAATTTCCAAGGAGCTGAAGAAGAAGACTGCTGAGAGCTCCACTATTGCTGAAACAGGTAATGTATCTATATCTAAAGATACTGTTACATTAACTCAAGATGTTCAGAACCCCCAACCACAACAAACCCCTCAGAATCACCTTTAAATTTTCTAGAACAACATTTACAAGGTGAACTACCTCCACAACCTGAACCAACAACAAAGCCATATGATAATGTTCAGAACTCTGAAATTATACCAGACTCTGAACAAGATCAGAACCCAAACACAAATCTAGACCAAACACATCCTGAACCAAACTCACCTTCTGAACAAGTTATACCAGAAACTGTTCAAACTCAATCTGATCCAACCATCTCACCAAAACACACAATACCAGAACAACAAACTCAACCAGAACCTGAAATTAGTACACATACTGAAGTGCTTGTATCTGGAGATCATTCTAATGACTCAGTACACACTGAAGTATTACAATTAGATGAATCCCCCAACTCACCAAACAGATCACAGGTTGATATAATGATAAATGAACTTCACTTTTCAGATTTTCAACTTAATTCATATAATCAACCCAATGAAACTCTAATCCAACAACAACAGCAACAACAACAACCAATCCAACATTGTGCTGCTGCTGAGAAAACCCAAGAGGTTGGGACATCATCAGTATCAGACTGTGTTGAGGACCAAACTTTCAATCAACCACAAACATCAACTCAACACATAATTCCCTCAACATCTAAACCACATCCTACAACCTCATCAAACTCTGAACTATTGAGGAAATGTGACAGTATTTTTTTTTTTTTTTTTTTTTTTTTTAATAATAATAATAGGCAACTATATAAATTCAAAAAGGAAGTCTGTACAAGGTGATCAAAAATGATCCAACCGTCAAAAAAGACAAGTTAGAGCAAAAAGAGAAGACTAAACTAGATAAGCAGTTGAGCAATATGCCCCCTAAGCTTAGGACTCCTCCAGCCTCTGTAAACTATGATGTTAATAATCTCTTCATCTATGTTTGTACTGTAAACTTTGTTGTGAAAGCAAGCATCATTTCTATATTTCCATAAAGTGTAGATTGTTTCAGCAGCCGCACTTTTGAGCAGCTGAGCCTTCCACCCCTTGCCTTTACTAAGTCTTGTGATCCATCGTAATTCCTCATTCCATTCCAAGGGTGCGTGATCAATTTTCAGCTACCTGAGAACCTTTCGCCAAATATTCTTCAGCTCATTGCAGCCAAAAAACAGGTGATTGATGTTTTCCTCCTTGTGACAGAAGCAACAATTCAGATCGACTGTCACACCAAACTTTTGGAGCCTATCTTTGGTTGTCAACCTGCAGTGACATGCCAACCAGAAGACGAACAAAGCTCTAGGCCGAGCCATATTATGATACATAGTGTGTTTCCAGTCAACCACTGGGTAATCTGGTTTTAACAAATGATAAACTTTCCTGGTGATCATCGTACCCTTCATGGTGTTCCAGCCTTGTACCTGTTGGAGCGAGTCCCTTTGTTGGAGAATAGCTTTAAAAATCCAGGAACAGCTATGCTTGACAGGCATAATCATCAACTGGTCGTTTTTAATATAATAACTATGGACTCGCCGAATCCATAAGCTATCAGCCTTGATATGTATATTCCATAAAAGTTTAGTCAAATTAGCCCGGTTCCATTCTTCAAGGGAGATCAAGTTAAGCCCCCCTTGGGACTTAGGCGCACAAACATGATCCCAAGCAACAAGAGATTTCCTGGTAACCACAGACCCACCAGACCACAAAAAAGAGCGGCATATAGCATTAATTTTATGGATTACCTTTTTTGGAAGAGGGAGGCATTGCATCCAATAGTTGGCTACTGCAAAGGTCACACTAGCAATCAATTGAAGTCTACCGGCATGGCTTAAAAGTTTGGCACTCCAATTACGAATCTGCTCCACAATACGATCAACCAAGGGCATGTAGTGATTGATAGAAAGCTTCTTACTAGTGAGAGGTACTCCAAGATATCTAAACGGAAGGGACCTCTCATCAAACGAGGTGGCCTTGTTGATATCACCCTTGATATGCTCCTCCACTCCTCCATAGAATATTTTGCATTTAGATGGGTTCACATGCAAACCAGTGGATCGAGAGAACTCCTGGATTTTAGTCATAACTAACTCAACAGACTTTGTGTCACCACGCGTGAAAATGAGTAGATCATCAGCAAAACTCAGATTTATAATGTTAAGGTTTTCACATTTAGAGTGGAAATTGAAATCAGGCACCTTTTTTAAACTCTGCAGTGTCCTGTGCATGTATTCCATCACCACCACAAAGAGTAAGGGAGAGATGGGATCCCCCTGCCGAAGGCCACGCCTAGCCCTCATAAAGCTAGTATACCTACCATGGATATTAAATTTATAGGACACAGAGGTGACTCCCAACATAATCCACCGAATAAATTGATTAGGCAACCCAACCTCCCTCAAAATGTGATGGAGAGCGTGCCAATCTACCGTGTCATATGCATTCTGAAGATCCAGTTGTAACATACATCTTGGGGTTCCACCTTTTCTACTATAGCCTCTGATGAGTTCATAAGCAAGTAAGACATGATCATGTATGTGTTGTCCAGGCACAAAAGCAGCCTGACTGTGGTTGCCTATGTTGCCTATCACCCTGCTCAGCCTCGTAGTTAGAATTTTAGAGATGATTTTGAAAATAGTAGTGCAGCAGGAGATAGGTCTATATTCCTTGATAGTCTTTGTTGCAGAGTGTTTAGGTATAAGCGTTACCAAAGTGCTGTTTATAGCACTATAGAGCTTCTCATCATTGAAAAACTCCATAACAGCTGCTATAACATCTTTTTTAACAATGCTCCAAGTTGTCTTAAAGAAATTGGCTCCAAAACCGTCCAAACCAGGGGCTTTTAGGTCCCCAATGCTCTTTAGAGCCCCAAAAATCTCCTCTTCCAGAATAGGTGCAACCAGGAAATCCCTTTGATCATTTGAAATTTGAGGGCCGTCTCTCATAATAACAATGTCAATGCCTGCTAGATTTTCATCCGCTTTTCCCATAAGGTTACCATACAGGGTCAACACTTCATGTTTCAATATCCTCATGAGAAGTAATCATAGTACCATCTTCTCTGTAGAGAGTTTTTAACTCGCATTGCTTCTGTTTGGCTTTTATGGAGGCATGGAAGTAGCGATTATTACCATCACCAAGTCTGAGCCAATCAATATTCGCTTTTTGCCTCAACATGTGTTCCTCCATCTCATTCCATTTAATAACCTCCTCGGTGCATTTCTTTACTTCCATGATGTGATGAGGGTTCATTCTGTCCAGCATCAAATTATTATGGGCCTGCTTCAAGTTCTCTCTAGCTTTGTCAAGGGTAATGTTTATACCAGTTATAGGTTTGCTCAACTTCCTAAGAACAGGTTGCAGCCTAATGAGTTTTCTCCATAACACAAACATGGGCCTACCATCTAACGGGGTATTCCAACAATTTGAGACACAATCAGAAAAACCAGCCATAGTGGTCACACAGTTAAGAAACTTGAAATGAAACGTATGAGGCATAGTAGCGAGTTTCTCCCTTCCTTTAAGGCATAGCAGGGCATGATCAGAGATTCCAGGATCCAGGTTATTAAGAGTGACATCAAGGTTCAACTGGAACCAATCAACATTTCCAAGGACTCTATCAATTCTAGAATAGATAGTCCCATCCACATGCTTATTAGACCACGTAAAATAGTCACCTAAACTATCCATTTCAGAGAGACCAACCTTTTCCATCATTTCGGCCATATCACTATATTCAGACTCATGTACCATTTTACCTCCAATTCTGTCTGTAGCTTTCAAAACATTGTTAAAATCCCCCATTAAACACCAAGGCCCTTGTTGTTGTTGGTGAAGGCCCTCCAACTCTGTCCATAACTTCCTTCTATGTTCGAGTTGATTCAAAGCATAAATAGCACTAAACCAATGCAAAAAGATGCCATGAGTGTCATATAAGCCACAATGGATCATCTGGGCAATACTACAAATAAATTTCACATCCACCACTCTATCATCCCAATACAACCAAATTCTCCCATTCTCATGGTTGAGGTAATTATCCATATATTTACCTTTGAGCCTCAACTTATTTCTTATGCTGTCAGCTTTTGCACTTTTGACTCTAGTTTCAATAAGAACCACAATTTTAGGCCGAAGGCTTAGGAGACGGGAGCCAATCTCCCTAGCCTTTCCAGATTTATTTAGCCCCCTAGTGTTCCATGCGAGAATCATTGACCTGTGTCATGAACCACCAGAGGACCATTCAAAGTCCCTAGTGTTTCAAAACCATTGCTGCAAGTAATCTTAGTGGGAGAGGTTTCTCCTTGAATGTCTTTCCCCTTCACTATGCCACTGTGGTGTACCTTTGTCCAAATATCTTCCTCGCCTATTGATGTTTGTGCTATCACTGGTGGATTGTTCGGTGGTTGCTGGGTTGCGGGAGGCTTAGACTTCCATTGCTTGTGCACTTTCTTTGGTAGTTCTTTTGAACAAATGTGTCCCATCTTTTGACACTTTTCACAGAATAGTGGCTTCCACTCATATTCTACTGTTTGCTTCCTTTTATTCCCTTCACTATCTTTGATTGTAATTTCCGTTGGCAGCTTCTGAGTAACATCCATTTCAACCAAAATTCGAGCATACGACACCCGAAATTTATTCGCAGTACATTCATCGGTGACAAGAGGATTACCAATAGCGCTACCTATCTTACTCAGACTCTTTACCCCCCATAGATGCAGAGGTAATTGAGGCAACTTAACCCAGATGGGTAATGTGCGCAACATATCACGTTTAAGGTTGAAATCAGGTTTCCAGTCGCGAAGCAGCATGGGCATATTCCTGATTGTGTAAGGCCCCTTCATCAACACATTATCCTTATCTTTGAAAGAGTGAAACTTTAGGATAAAATATCCTTCCTCATTGTAATACATGTCAGGCAATTTTGCAAAATTCCAAGTCTTAATCATGAATTGTTTGACAGCACTCATGCTTAAATCACTACCAATAACATACATGATTAAAGAGGATTCCCAGAATTTTACCTCAGATTCAATGTCAGCCTCCTCAATTTCAACTTCTACTTCACCATTAACAACTTGTGGAGCAACAAATTCCATGGCCAACCTGTTTGCTGGGTTCCGATTTCCACTCAAGAAATCAACCCAGAGCTTGTTAGTCTGTTGTAGCAGATCGGAATTTCCTGTTGGTGAGAACCCAGGGGTTGGAGAACTCACTGTTTCATCTTCAACCTCTTTAGTTCGGCCGTCGTTGGCTCCAGTTGAGGCAGCACTCGCATCAGCTGTATCAGTCTGCGTTGGAATTGAATCCCGTGGTGAACTCGCCAGTGACGGGGGCACCGATTTGCGTGGCCGCCCGCGCCCTCGACCCATTCGTACACAGTTCGCTATAATAATAATAATAATAATGTGACAGTATTTTTAAGAAGATACAAAACCTTCATGAGCAAAGGCAGTCCAATATATCTTCTTCAAGCTATGCTGCACAATGGGATGAATTGATTGATGAGGTTATGAGGGAGTTGACTGCAATCAAGAAAGCTGACATTGAAGAACATCACAAGAATGAGAAGGGAAAAGCGACAACTATACTTGAAAGTATTCCTGAGATAGAAGTTCAGACTCTGAATGAAATAGGAAGTTCATGTCCTGAACCTAGTCCTGCTGAAGCTAATGCAAATTCAAGTCTGAAGGAGAACTTAGGAGTTTTGAGAAATCATCTAAAGGAACATTTCAATATAGACTTTGAAGCTGAACCAATTCTCATCAACAAAGAACAACTGAAGAATTCTGATTATGAAGCAAAAATGGAAAGTATAGAAGCTAAGGTGAATGAGCACAATGGAATTATAAAAGAGGTCTCTGCAAGTCAAGCGCGTATCTCCAAAACCATGGAAACCATTATTAGCCTCCTATACAAAGACCTTTAGGATTTCTTTGCTTGTATATTTGTCTTTCTTGAATGTTTGTTAAGAACATCTTTAGGATAATTCTGTTTTGTACTGCTAATTACTTATATGTCAATAAATGTTTTGCTCTTTAGTATTTAATTTGCTTTATCTGTTAATTGGTATATTTTATTACTCAATTGATGTTTGATTATCTTGATATTGGCTTTTATTATTCAATTGGTTCTTAAGTCTTTATACTTTGAGTGATTCTTTTTCAAACTTGTTTTTAATAGAAGAAAGAATGCTAAACAATAGAAATCATATAAGCAGCCAAACATAAAATGTTATTTCATTGAAAAACATGAGTCACTATTACATAAAATTCTAAAGAAAATCATCTGGAATCTTCAGAAGGCAGGTCTTCCAGCTTGGATGACTCTTTTGAATCAGATTGTTCTTCTTCAGGAGAAGCCTCTAACCCCTTTGGGGCTTGGGCATCAGATTGATCCTCTTCAGGATGATATGTCTTAAGATACTCAACCAATCAGAGTCCCATTCTGAATCTGTTTCATCAGACTCTGAACTGAGTTCAACCTCAGGTTTTGGCCTTGCTTTTCTTGTTTTCTCTTGCTTAGTTTTTCTCTCATCTTGACTAACTCTCTTTGGAACTACATTTTTCTTCCCTGAGCGTTTCATTTTCTCAATTGAACTACTATTGCCTAAGATTATTCTATGCGAATAAAATGAATAGGCTCTCTCCTTTTATAAGCTCATTTCAGCGCCAATGTCTTAAATGCGTTCAACAAGTTCATTTATGATGGACATAGTTGTAACCAACTTTATGACTTGACTGCATTTGTCGTTACAATTGCTTTAACTATGTTAGACAACCTTTTTGATAATGACAAAAGGGGGAGAAAGAGTATTGGTAATTCAATTGTTGAAAAGAGATTTCTACAGCTTTTTATAGCTTTGTATTATTTCGGGAGAAAGAGCAAAGAGTATCGGTCATACTTTTGGCAATTGTTTTGAAATATGTGTTATTTTTTTAAACTCTGAAATCGTTCACATGATATCCTATGAGAACCTAATGTAAACATATCTCATCCTACTGCCAATTACGCATCTGATGTTACCTTCATTACGCATCTGATGTTATCTTCATTCATTTAAAAAAAATTATCTGGACTTTATTTATTTTCTTAAATTATATTGTGAAAGGAGAATATATTTATTAATTGAAGTTTATTATTCATAGATAGTTTTTAAGTAAGGGTGCAACCTTATTCAAAAATTATTTCACTATGAAGAGAAGAAGCTTACAAACCTTGTTCTTTACATAGTAAACTATGAATGATTTAAGTCATATAATAAAATTATTCTGAAACTGATTAAAATCAACTATAGATATAAAATAGGGGGAGTTTACAAACCTAACCCTATGGAGTATCAGACTTAGGGGGAGCTTGCAAAACTCAGAAGCCTAATGTCAATATAGCTGAAATTTGTCAACAACAATTGTATTTAATACTTATGTTTGTCATCATCAAAAAGGGGGAGATTGTTGGAACAAAATGAGTTTTATTTATAAAACACCCTAAGTTTTGATGATAACAAAGTATTAAATGGACAATTGGCATTACTAATGTTTTGAATTAAGTGTGCAGGACAAACTTATATTTATGGAAGAGCACATTTAATTTACGCTCTGAAGAAACTTTGTTAGAGTCTGAATCATTACACTCTGAAGGCGTTCAGAAGCAAAAGGCGTTCAGAAGTTAAAAGACGTTCAGAAGCCTACAACGCTCAGAAGCTACATGGATCAGAAGCTACTTGGTATTGAATCTTAGAAGCTACGTAGTCAAGTGTCATTCAGAAGACGAAGACGTTCAGAAGCTGAATTACAAAGGACTATCAGAAGCCAAAGATTCAAGGACCATCAGACTCCAAGTAATCAAAGTTTATCAGAAGCCAAGAATTCCAACATTCATCAGAAGACTATGTCACTCCACTATGGAATATACTAAGCCTGATGACTGTATAAAGGACAACATTACTGCAACGGTCAAATGGAAATTGATCTTATCATCAAGGAGCGTGCTATACCTTTATTTCTGCATCTAGACAAGCAGAAAAGCATGGAAAAAGTTGTGGAGCAGAATTACTTCTTCTAGGAAGAAATTCAAAACCCACGTTTCAAGCAATTAGAGATTAACAGCTGTCCATTGCAACGGAATTCTACAACGTCTCAAATTCTCTCTTCTCTCATATATATATGTGGAGTTAGAAGAATTTAATAAGAAGGAGACACACATACGCTATACTGAATATCATCACTCAAATTAAGTGAGAAGCAAAAACTGTCTGAGCCTCTGAAAGTTATTTTGTGTAATAGTTTTTAAGCTTAGAAGTTTAGGATTTACTCTTGTGTGAGTAATTTGGAAAAGTCTCTTGTTAGTTGTAACTTGAGAAATTGTAAAAGTCTCCTGCTGTGTGTTCTGGAGCATTTTGAGAAGTTTCTTGTCTTGTGTGACTTGAGCAATAGAGAAGTCTCTTGCTTGTGGGCTTGAGCACTAGGATTATAATCTTTAGTGATTATAGTGAAATCCCTTGGAAGTGCAAGGGGACTGGAGTACTCTCGATTTGTGAGGGGAACCAGTATAAAATCCTTGTGTCTCTCTCTCTCTCTTGCAATTTGATTCTCTACCTTGCCATCGTTTGATTGTGTTATTTATTCCGCTGCTAAAAGACTTTGATAGATCCTTAATCTTGAAACCCCCCCCCCCCCCCCTTCTTGTGTTTTCCTTCCACCCCTTCACTAAACTCCATATCACTCAAAGGGTCAATATATGATTAAAACATATCACTTAAGTGAGTAATATGATTGTCATGTGGCATTATCATTCCCATTCAAATTTCTCTCTCCTCCACTTTCTCTTCTCATTTCCGACTGCCGTCTCAGCCCCGACTAACCTCCGTTGACCCATCAACTCCATTCATGTCCCTCTCGTCTCATCTTGCTCACCGCATCTTCTCATCTCATGAGCTTTCTCATCTTTTCATTGAATCTCTCTTTGCGTCTCGTGAATCTCTCCGTCCTCAAACCCTCTTGTCGTGAATCTCTCTCTATGTTTAATTCAATTTGAGTCGAGTCTTTGTATTCAATTTGAGAATAATAATGTTATTAGTTTGTGTTTAATTCAATTAAGGGTTAGAGTCGGTGTTTAATTTGGGCAAAAATTGGTTGAGAATTGAAAAGAATTAATTAAGCCCAACCCATCAATATATTCAAATTCATGTTAGATCTTCAAATTCATTCATGTTGGAAATAAGCTGCATAATTTGTTAACACTTTAAAAGACACTATTACGACCATATCAGTTGTTAGGCTCAAGGAAATATGCTGAGAACTCTTCTGCAGCTTATATATATATCAACAGGGGTGTTATCTTACAAGGAGGTTATGTCCGTAAAAAAAATGTTATCTTTCGGTTAAAATGAGAGCAGCTTTAGCATAGAATGATGCACAGTTTGTAAAAGTAAAAAGATAGATGTTGTTGCTCTGTTATAGTCCTTTGATGGTTAGCAGCCTTGTCTTGTATTATGGACTGGTTAGCAGCCTTGTCCTGCTATACCATATCATTGGACCAATTTTTTTGAAATTAATGTCCTTTCGCTTTTAAATTTAGAACATGACTCCAAAACATTTACATCACTACCAAAAGTTTTGAGTAGTATTCAATCCCTTCAAACTCAAATACGGTTTAGCCTTTGCCAAAACTGAATTCACTCTCTCAACTGTAAATTGTTAAAATTTGGTTAGGTGTCAGAATTCTCGTCTACTTATGAGTCACAACTCATAAGTGTGTACTTGTATGAATTCAATATCACACTCACTTGTGTCCATTGAGATAATATGCTCAGTTGCAGTCACAACTAATATAGTTTAAACAAGAGATATTATGATAAAAGTTACTTATGTATGTACAGTGAAAAACGAAATGAAAGAAAATAGACTTTAAGAAAATAGTTTATTAGTTGATAGATTCATACATTGGATCTTAATAGATCACCCAAACTCAAAATAGAAAGAAAAATTAACTCAAATCAAATAATTTCAAAATCAACAACTCTAAATTGCAAAATCTCAATACCATTTCATTACAATTCAATCGAAGAGTACAAAGAAATATTTACATTATCATTTAGTACAAGACCTATTTACTAAAAGTCAGTACAAAACAAATTTATTACAATTCAGTGATTCTTGATCTGTATGCGTAACTTGCAAGCTCATTGATTCTATAAAAATCAGCAATAGTTGGTTCCTCTAAGACTGCTGCTTCTTCCAACATATCTTCACCATGTCAGCTAGGCAGAAATTCCAATATTACTTTATACTCTTTTCAACCTGAATCGATTATTTTTAAGGGTTTGTTGGGTTATATGTTATATTTTTTGTTTATTTGGTTTTTGCTGGGTTTCTTTTGGTGCATATAAAAGAATGTTTTATGATTCATAAATAACAATAAAAATGGCAGAATCAACATTAAAATAGTTAATGATGTGGTTTCGTAAAAAATAAATCATAAACCAGTTGAATATCATTTAGTACAATTGAATCAAATGTAAAAAAGAAAAAATGTGTGTGTGGCGCACACGTGTGTGTTGATCCTATGGACCTAGAGAACTAATGTCGGATTCTACAACAAATTGTTGATCGGCAGGGCCTAGAGGTTGGGGTTTTAGATGGAAACACTCTGAATATCAAGTAAGCGTTGTGAATGAGATGAATAGGGTTAGAATTGTCCATGTATACCTCAGCCTAGATCTTGAGTTAGGCTTTATATGAGTAGGATTAAGATTTTGAGCGTCTAGAACCTTCTGTGGTAGAAGTGTCCCTTTGATAGGTATTGTTTGATTTCTTGAAACCCTAAACCCAAAGGTTTGAGTGGTCCTACAAAATCGTTTTTATGTGCCTTTAGGGCACGTTCGTATGATATTCTCTTGTATAACTAAAGGTATTGGGTGGCCCAATTAAGAGTAGTAATGGGCAATGACACTGTCCAGAAACACACATACACACACACAAACACACACGCACCCACACACACACACATACACTACAATGTATGTATAGAGATTTTACATTTGTGTATCCAAATTCTTCATATTTGGAGATGATTTTTCTCCTATATCTCGCACATGTTTAAGGCTAGAAACATTTTAAAGGATTTTTTTGACATTCTATTTCACAGAAATTCTTGAAGAGTTTTTATGATCCATTATTTTTTTAGATAGCAGGTATTTTAAAGATGAGAAGGATGATGGATACAAAATGAGCAGGTATTTTAAACCGTCGGTAAATTTGGCCGCAAATTTTGCGGTGGTTTTGGCCGTCGGTAACTGCAACGGTTATTAAAAAATTAATTTTTTTATTTAGCGGCCATTTTTCCTTATTTTGTGGCCGTTTAGGCCGCCACAAAGTTAGTGGGGCTAAAGTGGCTAGTAAGTTCAAATTGAATTTCCCACTAAACCAAGGTTTTCTTGTAGTGCGTGGATAACTTGCTTAATCAGAATTCAAATTTTAATTAGTTAAGGTGCACCTATTGAGAAATTATCTCTCTCTCTATTACTATCTCTCTCCAGTCTCCTTTACACCAAAATGTGGTTGCTTGGGCCTGAAGCTATTGAGTTGTTAGTAGTTTTGGCAAGAGATCTCTCTGTGACACTTAAAAGGTTACGGAATGCCGAATGTTATTACAGGTGTTGATATAGCAAATCAAGATAATTATTTTGATTGGAAAGACTTAGAGAAATTGGACTATGGCTAGAATCTGGTGCTTTATTAAGGATTTAAAGTCATCAGAGTAGTGTTATTGCTAGTAGTCTTGACACTTAATCGGTATGTATTAGCTTGACTGCTTGAATTGGATATTGGCAGTAGTACATGTTCTTGGTGCGTAGTAGGAAGTGGAGATAGAGCATTGCTTGAAGATTTTGTTTGTAAAGATTTGATTTTGTTTAAGATTATGTATAAGTGTTACTATTGCCACTTTGTTATGTATTTGTATGAACTCTTGAACTGATTTTGTCTCCATATAGTACCACTTGTACTTGGAGAACTGTCTATAATATTATAGATTCTTTTTGCTCTTTCAAGAATAAAAACAAGACAACATGCATGCAACTTTGTTTGTTTGTTAATTGGTCTGTGATGTAATAACCTTTGCCACCCAAATTTGATGTTACTTTGTTATGCATTGGCTATTATGTTGATCTGTTTTTTTTTTTTCCAGTGCTCAATCATATCATGCCACATGTACGGCCATAATGTCACTCTATCCAACTTTCTTTTGTTTGTTTTGTTAAATCACTCTATCCTTGCTTCAAAAAAATAATAAATCACTCTATACAACTTCATCACCCACTAAAACTCAAGAAAATTGGAATCAAACAGCTTTTAGTTACATAGATTTCATAGTATTATAGATAGAAAATTGGAATCAAATATTTGTTGGTACGTTTTTATGATAGGGAAGGAATACCCTTACCGTGCTCATCGGTGGCCGGAATTGCAACATGGTGGGCACAGCGCAGCTGCAAAATACACATGGAAGCGGTGAAATATTGGGTGTCAACCGTTTCTGACATTAAAAACGACGCTGATCAGTATGTGACTCGGTCAGTTCCTTAAAAACGACGCTGACATTTAAAATAAAAAAACACTTTTGAAACAAGTGAAAGACTTTGACGGTCGCTTTGTGACCCACTAAATCCACCACTACGATTTTTTTTTTTTATTTTGAGTCATACTGTTCATGGTCAAGGAAAAAAAATAAAAGTTGAAATTTTAAATAGAAATTATTTTAAAAATATTTTAAAGTATTAAATGCACTGCTTTTAAAATTATATTACTTATTTTTATTTTCTTAACCATTGTTCTGGAAAAATGGTTTATCATTTTTTTTTAATAATAATGAGGGCTAAAGCCCAATTTTTTATAATAAAGCCCAAATTTTTAATAAACTATCTTGAATGTGCCCCCACAGGCTGCTAATCGCCTAATCGGCTAAAGAGGATTTATTGTGCCCCCACAGGCTGCTAATAGGCAAATGTCACATGGACGCACCGTTGTCGTCAACACATTTTGACTCTACCTATATATTCTATGCCCATTGGCCAAATACCAAATGCAATGAACTTAATTAACAATTATTATGAATATGGTGTGCACATATGCCAATTTTATCCTTTTCCGCTAACAAATTTGATTTTACTAGCACTATCTAATCTTGGAGAAAAGAAAAGAAAATATAGTATACTACTATGAATCTGAACTAATCTATTGTTTTTTTTTTTTTTTATTAAAAATAAAAGATATTCATTCATTCAAATTGATAGAGTACATCGATGTAATACAAATTCAAATTCGCTAAAAACAAAAATGATGAATCTGCAAACAAACTCACAGCATCCGTGTTAATAGCATAAAAAGGCAAATTACGTAAGCCTACAAATATGACTATATTGAAGTGTCTGGAATGTCCATGCTTCCAGATCTGTAGCGCTGATGACACAAAAGTCGACATTGGATGGATTTGCACTTGATCGGATCTAATCTTTCAACCTGAAACAAATGAACACCGCACAAAGACGGGAAAACAAAATACACCGCACAAAGACGTCACAACATAATACACCGCACAAGGACGGGACAACAAATAACACAAAACCAAACAAATATGTAAAAAATCACACTTATTTAATAACGAGAAAGAAAAACAATTTGGAGGGGTGATTTTATTTGACCTAAAATCGCCCCTCTTTGATAAACTAAAAAGAAGAAGAAGAAGAAGAAAGAATATCACGGCTAGGGTTCTTCTTCTTTAATTAATTTCCCTCAAAAAGGTGTGGTTTATTCTTTAGATTCTTTATGGTCTAATCTATTATTTATTGTCACAAAGTCTTTGGTAAAAGCATATTTTTGGTTTCACATTTACACATCTTAAATTCACTTTTTGTTACTCAATCCTGATTTAAGTTTTGATACGTTGTGATTTTTGGGATATGATTGTCCTCCAACAAAATTGTTTCCTTTGGATTAAAAGATGGTCAGACTTATTTATTCATCAACTTTAAAACAAGCCACATAAGTGGATTTACATATAATATCTACAACTAACTTGTAATAAACTTTTGAACTTGAATATAGTTTATTCTCATTATTTGATAGATAAATAAATATAATCAAATTATAAACAGTCCCATTAGAGAAAACCTAAAAATTAGTTGTAGAGAACAGAATTTCTTCAGTCAACCTTAGATGATAGATGGAGCACCACATACATGAGCGAGCCAATCACAATTCATGCGGACTATGACATGATAAATGGGGCACCACGTACATGAGCCAATCACAATTCAAAAATGGTAAAACAAAAATACATTTGAAATTTCTTGACAAAAAAGACTAACGGATTTATTTTTGCAAGAGATTAAAAAGAGGAAAAACATTAGTAATCTCTGGCAAAAAAAATAAAATATAAAATATGAGTCAATTTTTTATCAACTAATTTAACCTTTATTTGTGTAAAAATTCATTTTTATCCCTTAAAAATAAGGTTGAGTCACTCATTTCTCAAATGATAAATCCAGTAATCGGTGGCATATTAAAAGAGTATAAAATTGACAAAAAATTAATATGAAAAATATAAATATTGTTATATTTTATTGGATTTTTTTTGTTAATGGATTTTTTTATAATATATTTTACTGGATTTAATCTATACAGCAAAAAATTCTATAAATTATTTTTACACAAACATTCAACTATATTTTTATTTTTTATTTTTTAAAGCATTTTAAAATATCTACTTGATATAGTTTAAATGATATGGATGTTAAAATGTTATAGACAATTGATGTATTTGCTAAAAAAAACAAGACAATTGATGTATGCAAATTTATATTTTATTTTCTGTCAAATAAATAATATATTAATTTTTAGATAATTAAATTGAATTAATCATCTTAAGTAGAATCTTTCTCTAACCATTTCTCTTTCTCTTCCTAATACTTGAAATAAAAACCTTGCTTAACATATTCAAATTTTCATTGAAAGCAATGTAAAGTTGATCCAAATAAACAAGGACACAAATATAATTTAATATTTAATACATTTAAAAAGATACAAAATTTCTTACGACAAGAAATAGATACTTTTGTTTTTTTATATTTTTATAAAAAGGATGGAAAGGAATATGTTAGTGTAATGGTATATGAATAATTTTAATAGTATTAAACTAGTAATCATAGCACACCACCATGACCACCTAATCTTTCCACTCTTTGCAATGCTAGTGGCAGGAGGAAGAAAGAAAACAATATCCCCTCTAATATTAAATTTTTAATATAAAAAAGATATTACTTTTTTTTATTACGGAGCATGGGATTGAACTTATCATGACTTCATTCATAATACCAAAATCTCTTATCACTAGATTAAACTTAGCGGCTTAAATATTACTTTTCTTGTCTCAAAATAAATTATACAATTAACCATTTCATTTATCAATGCACCGCTTTAATCATTAACAATTTTAATTATGTATTGGTAAAAAATAAAAATTCAATATTTTAAAAATACTCATAAAATTAAAAACAAATCTAACAATATATTATATGCTAAAATTTATTTTTATTTTTATTTGCAGAAACAACATATGAATAATATATCTCGTCAAAAGAATTTAAAATTAAATGGTTTCAATGAATTTAAAATTAGAAGCAACATAATGTCAGTCTATATAAGTAGGAAATAATTTCACAGTCTTAAATATTCAATCCAAATTCTTCTCCTCCTTCTTCTTCAATGGCTTCCCTCATGAGCTTCTTCAAGAGAACCTCTTCTTCTTCTTCATCATTTGCAGTTGCATGTCAACATCCCATGATGATGAAGAGATTGTTGACAACAACAGCAACTAATGTTGATTCTTCATCTTTTGCTCAGAGAATCAGAGATTTACCAAAAGATCTTCCTAGTACCAACATAAAAAAACATGTTTCCCAGGTAACTTAAATCTCTAATCTTTTATTACAAGAAGATAATAACATCCAACTTTATTTGCTAATTTGTAACTGAACCTTTGTTTGTTTGGTTTGGTGTGTTTGCAATTAGATAAATTATTTTCAGTTCAAATAGTAGTAGCAGTACTCATATATTAATACTCATTTTAGTAATTATATGATTAAAATCAATTTTGGTTCAAATTATTCAAACAACGTGAATTGAGAAGAATCCATTTTATCTTAATATATACAACAAACATAAGTCAATTTACATTCAACTAATTACTACTTTTAACTAAAATCAATTTTACCAAAAAAAAAAAAAAACTAGTTCTCTCAAATCAAAATCAATTTTATTGATTTTTGCATTGGCTGTTCTGTTTCTGTTCAGTTGTCACTCATATTAATGCCACGTGTACGGCCATTATTTCAATCTATTCAAATTCATCACCCAAAGGCCAATATTCAAATTCATCACCCAAAGGCCAAAACTGAAGAGAAAATTGGAATCAAATTTTTGTAATTTTATTTTTTTCCTTAATCACACTATTTTGTTATTGATAGATCTTTATAGTTATATAGCTTAATTTTGTGTTAGCAAAATCTTGATTTTTGTCATGAAAAGCTTAGTCATTTTGTATACAATTTTGTTGATGTTTTGTTTTATGCTATTAATTAATAGAATCATATAAGATGTTATAAGAAAAAGGAAATGTTAAACAAAATTAAATTTTACCTTTCACTTAACTTTTTTGGAATCAGATTTCCTATAATCACCAATCTTGAGGTGAATGTGTAATATGGGCCGTCCGATGAAATCAAATATATACTCGATATACCGCCTTAACTGTGTGATACAGTTACAACATTGAAGAACAAACCATTTTATGGACTAATAACCGGTGTTGCTATTTTTTTTCTTTCTTTTACCATATTGTTTATTGGAGCATTTTTTCAAAATTTTCAATGCAAATCTAAAGAATAATTCATTTTTCAGCTTATTGGGAGAACTCCACTGGTTTATCTTAACAAAGTAACTGAAGGATGTGGAGCTTATATTGCTGTTAAGCAAGAGATGATGCAACCTACTGCTAGCATCAAAGACAGGTTACCTTACCCTCTTTCTATTTCAAATATTCCATTTATTGATTCTACTTTAAATTTGATCATATTTTATCCTATTCTTAATAATTAATAGTATGACTGTATGAGTTTAATTTTGATACACTATCATGCCAAAAGTTTTACACCGTCGACAAATCGCAATGTATCATAAGTGTGACTTTAGAAGTAGTTATGGTTGAAATTAAACATTTTTAATGATCTGACGGTTATGATTGATTGATAGTTTAACAATTCTTTACACCAACAGTGTATATGAGATAAATCATAATAGTAACCATAGTTCAAGTTCTAACATAACTTTATCGGTTTTCTTATTGAAGTTCTAACATTGTGATTTTCTTAAATTTGACAGACCGGCACTTGCTATGATGGAAGATGCTGAGAAAAAGAATCTCATAACTCCTGGAAAGGTTAGTTCTATTGAATCTTGACGCTGATTTTGCTCGTTTGGTTACATATAGGTTAATGTTGATTCATGTTTGTGTTGATTGATGGTGTAGACAATTCTAATAGAACCGACATCAGGCAACATGGGAATCAGCTTGGCATTTATGGCTGCCATGAAGGGATATAAGATGGTTTTGACCATGCCTTCTTACACAAGTTTGGAAAGAAGGGTTTGTATGAGAGCATTTGGAGCTGAATTGATTCTCACTGATCCGACCAAAGGAATGGGAGGAACAGTCAAAAAGGCATACGACCTTTTGGAATCCACACCAAATGCTTACATGTTGCAACAATTTTCCAACCCGGCCAATACTCAGGTAAGGTTAACTCAACTCAACCTAAATTACTATTTCTGTTTGAAACATTGTTGTTAAATAGCGGCACAATGGCGCTATATCGTAGTGGAATTTGAACAAATCACTATTGTCTGATGATACACTATTTAGAACACTGGTTTGAAATCTTTGACTATGAAAAAACATCTATAAAACCATGCTTATGTTGTACTTATGTAATGTTTGGTTAAATACAGTTCTGAAATATATTTTGGTGAGTTTATTTATAATTTACTTTACAATGGGGAAATAGGTGCATTTTGAAACAACAGGTCCTGAGATATGGGAGGATACAAATGGACAAGTTGACATATTTGTTATGGGAATAGGCAGCGGTGGCACAGTTTCCGGTGTCGGACAATACCTTAAATCACAAAACCCGAATGTTAAGGTGACTTTCTCTACAAATCACAATTTAATTACAATCTAAAGTGTATTGTTAGAAACTCTTGTTGAATCCTTTGAATTATTTTCAATCATATTAGATATATGGAGTGGAGCCATCTGAAAGTAATGTGCTAAATGGTGGTAAACCTGGTAAAGATCATTTTGTTTCTTCGATTATTCTTTTACCTTTTTATGCGATAACTTTTGTACAGATCTTAAATAGGATTAGTCGTCATTTTTGGAATTGGTAAAGTGATTAAAAATTTAAAATGTAAAAGGCGGTTAAATAAGGATAGAAAATAATGAAAATAAATATTGCAAATTCTGATGCTGTCATATATACAGGTCCTCATCAGATAACTGGAAATGGTGTTGGGTTTAAGCCTGATATATTGGACATGGATGTAATGGACAAAGTTCTTGAAGTAAGTACATTAGTTTCTTCTACGTAGAGATTTAGCTTGAAAGATTTGTGTTTTTCCTAACAGTCACAAACTTATGTTGTTGTAGGTTAGCAGTGAAGATGCGGTTAACATGGCTAGGACATTGGCCTTGAAAGAAGGACTCATGGTAATCTTGAAATGACAATTTTGTACACTTCTTAATTACTTGGCAACAAACTGTTTCTGTATTGCAAATGAAATTTTTATATTGTAACTATTTTTCTTTCTGATTATTCTAGGTTGGCATATCGTCCGGAGCTAATACAGTTGCAGCAATTAGATTGGCTAATCTGCCTGAGAACAAAGGCAAACTTATTGTGGTAAGAACAATTTTCCTTAAAACTTATTGTGTCATTTAATCAGCCTCATTATGCAAGCAATGAAACTTCTATCTTTTTTTTATCACAATCTAATTTAAGATTTAGTAAAAGGATACTTAGCACTGTGATTTAGGGCTAAAACTTGTGTCTTTTTGTTGCTGATGTTGTCAAAATTTGTTGATGATTTGAATTTCAGACTGTTCATCCAAGTTTCGGGGAACGATACCTGTCATCTGTCCTGTTCCAAGATCTTCGGACAGAAGCTGAAAACATGCAGCCAGTGTCAGTTGATTAATGCCGTCCATGAGTTCTGATGCAACTAGAAAGCTTTGTTGTGGCGTTACATGGATCAACTTGGTTTGTTGATGTTGTAGCAAAAACTGTAATGTTCAACTTACAATTTTACCATAGCAAAATTATCAGCCAAAACTATGTTTTTTTTAAACATCTTATAAAATTCTTGTCTTATTGCTTTGTACTTTTTGTTTGGTTTTTTTATATTGGAAGAAAGAATATAATCTTTAAGTAAACAAAATATGTTTTAAAAATTAAATATTGAAATTGTAAGCAAAATTCATACGTGAGTTCCACTTTATTTTAAGCAAAATACAAATAGCTCATGACAAAAATTCAAAGTGATGTCCTCCACTTGGTTTTGGTCGGTAGAATAAAGCATTTGTGCCATGTATAATATGATTATTATGTTTATGTGTAGTAAAAAATTTTAGGTGAGTAAATGAACTTTTTTCTCGTTTAATGATTTTTATAGGTAGACATATTTATGAATGATAAGCACGTGTTACTAAATAGTGATGGGAAAAAGATTCGAAACAACCTAATCGTCTTCTCTTATTTCAAACAACTTTTATGTTCTTGCAATAATTTTATTCACACGTCTTCTTTTCAAAGTGGATAAATGAAAATAGCAGGTGTTAAGATCACCTTGATTTACCCATTTGGTTCGTGCAACCAATAATTTTCATCCGATCGCACAATATAGTTATACTCCTTCCAAAGATCATCTCTCAGAGTCTAGTAATTTTTTAGCTGGCTGGTTTCATATTCATAAGCAACAAAATTTATTGACTGTATTCATATACATAAATATTCTTAAAACAGGCAATTAAAAAAACAGCAGAGCAAACACTTTTTTTATAGAAAAATCTTGGTTAAATTAAAAGTTTAGTTTGAGTAGGTCATTTAATATGGGACAACAAATGTTTGCAAATAGATCGCTTTGCATAATATATACCTCAAGGAACTTGTCAATGGTGTTCCACTATACTAACTTGAAACTATGTGTGAACCTGCATGCACTGACGCCATGTTCATCCTTTAGTCCTCGTGAGGGGAATAGCGACTATATTTTTCGAGCCTGCGAGAGTGTTCACCTCTTTCTTTTCTTTTACGTGAATGTTTATCTGTTTCGGTTGAACTCCTATGCCGACGTTCTTTCTCTGCTGAGCTCCTGTCATGGTAACGGTCACTCTTCTCTGAAGAGCTCCTGTCATGGTAACGATCACTCCTCTCCGAAGAGCTCCTGTCACGGTAACGATCACTCCTCTCTGAAGAGCTCCTGTCATGGTAATAATCACTTCTCTCCGAAGAGCTCCTTCCATGTGAATAGTCTCCTTGGTGACTTGAACTCCTTTTGTAGTGCTTTTCCTCCATCTCAGAGACTTCTTTCATGTTCTTGTCACTAGAACTTCTTCTATCAGATTCTTCTTCCTTATCTGAGAGATTCCTTTCTCTTCTAGGTGGGGATGGAACCTGTTTGTATGGAAAGTTTAAAAACAAATTAACAAGGAAATTGTAAATTTCAGTATTCTGGTCTGAAACACTTGCAATTACAAAAGGTGAACAACATTAGACCGTAAATAAATCCATGTGTAGTTTAATATCTTAAAATATTCAAACATGGAACAAACTTTCATACAAGCAAGATAATAAACAACGGCTTAATGTCAAAAGTTAAAATAGCAACACCTGAAAACGTGACATGTATCTTCCCTCGGGTGGAGGTGGGATACCAAGCTTCTTCAACTCCTCATATGGAATTGGTTTCCTAGTTAAACAGAAGACAAATTACAAAATCAATAATAAAGCCAATAAAGAACTAGCTCTAATTCTTTTCGCAAAACTTCTACTATGAAGAATTATATACACTTAAGTTTTTTCAGTTCTAAAATTCTTAGCGTCCGCCAGATAGAAACATCCAATTATCCAATTGTACTATAACTTTCAGTACACCTGTTGTAGTTATATAAATCATTTTCTTCATCATTGTCCCATTTAAATCTTAATCATCTTGAAAAATGAATCATCTTTAAAAACTAAGCTATTAGATAAATAAGAAATAAGAGAAAATATAGTTGCAAATAAGAAAGAACGAATACATACAAGGGTGCACGAAATGGTTTTTCTCTTCCCCCAAAACGAAGTTGTCCTGATTCCTTATTACCACTAAGACCACCACCTATAGGAGATAACAAAAAGTGATCAGATGGCTCAAACTCGGCTCAAACTCAATTGTTATAATTGCGACATCAACAATGAGTCAGTTCAACTGACCTAACCTTCTAGGAATCCATCCGGGCATCAACTGTTGTCTATTATAATCAACTATGATTTCACAATCATCAACAATCAAATGATGAGCATCCTACAAACGCGAAAGTTCGACAAATATTAGCAACATCAACATTTTGTTTACAAAGGTGTAAATTCAGCTGGTTTTTTCAAAACTCAAGTATTTGAACAATATAACCGATCTTTATCTTTGTGTATATTTATGTGTGTAGGTACATGGCATAAAAATTTGTAGCAACCATGTCATAAAGCATGGTTCTTTTATTTAAGATAAAATTTAAACAAAGTTGTAACATATTGCATACCATATATGCCCGTCGCATCTCCCTTTCAGCTTCGAATTCAACAAATGCATAACCACGAGAAGCTCCTGTCACTGAAAGTAAATGAATTCACCATAAAAACTAAAATCCCTCAGCTTGGTAACAATATACGGACAAGAGTAATTATCAATATATATCTTCCAAAAGAACAAAACACAAAATTGCCCGACTTTGGCAGGAATGTAACATAAAATCATGGATATACAAGATGTTGTATAAATAGTGGGAATGATATATTAGTCAGAAAATGAACACTTACAGAGAGTTAATAAGAATATTTTCTCAGTATATGGGAAAACCATACAATAAATTTAATAATTGGAACAATGTACGTTTCGATAAGATATGAAGTGCATATTTCGTAGATTTTAAATATGCTTTAAATACAAGAGATGAAGAGAACATATCCTTGAAAGAAATGTTATTTTTCAAAACACAGTCAAATTCAAATCATAATACTAGCACTGAATCAACCGGCAAATTCAACAAGAAATACCATTTCGATTAGATGTCCTTCAAAATCGCAGAATTTGAAGATGTAAAATAGTATGGGGGAAATAACCGACAAAAACTGAAATCAAAGATGGATCAAGAATTAAGATAAATCAAAGAAAATTACCAATGTCCCTCACCAATCGCAAGTTCTTCACCCGACCAAACTCACTCATAACCTAAAAGATAAACCCACACATTCCATAAGCACAGAAATCGAGATACTAAAGCACTTAAAGAATCAGAAAAAAAAAAGTAGCAGTGATCTAAGCTTCAAGGAATATAATTGACTTTTAAATACTCCTTTTTATTGATGTGTCAAGTGCGAGTTAGAAATCCCGAGAATCTATCTGCCGAATGCCTTAATATTTTGGATGAAGATGTGGTTTTCAAATTGACTGGTGTTGTTGCTCTTAGGGCCTGTTTGGATTGGCTTATTTGAGCTTATCTACTAACATAAGTTTTGTGAGACTGTTTGAGAGAACTTATGAAAACAACTTGTAGCATATAGAAAAACAATTTATCTTTTTCTATCAAAACAGTTTATGCAAGCTTATACATAACCACTTATCATCTATAAGCAACAAATAAGTTGTTTATCTAAACAGGCCCATCTAATGTGATGATCCACCTCAGTGTTTTATACTTTATGACACATAAGTTCTATGTTCCTTTCATGTTCTTGCTGATCTAAGACAAGATCCAGAACCATGTAATCTAATTTCTTATTTCTTATCTTCACTAAAAATAAACCTAATTAAAGCGAATTCAAACTATTCATCAGGGACAAATTTGTACTGTTCATGTAAACGAGTACGGGCCTGGTCGGATTACCTTATTTTTGAGCTTGTGAAAAACAGCTTATACAAATAAATAAGTTTTTATATTAACTCATAGGTCCTAACCGACGAAAATTGTATCTTCATAACCTGTTTTTTCATAAACTACCTTGACAAGCTTACGAATAAGTTTAGTTATTAAGTAACCTAAAAAATAAGTGAATCCAAACGATCCTAAACACTACAAGGAGAAGTTCTAACATGTGAAATGTGTATATCATATTTGAACCCTAAACTAAAGGGATGAAGAAAATGGTACGTACATTGCGGAGAGTATCTTCGGTGGTGAGTCGAGAGAGACGACCGACGAAAAGAGTACAATAAGGGTCACCAGTTGCCTTAGGATCACCAAATGGGTCATCTGCAAAATTGAATTTTAGAAATTAAAAATGAATGAAAATTAGGAAGAAGATAAAAAATGGAGAATTGAATACGAACAGAGGCCAATAGAAGAACAGAGTTGAGCACGAAGAATGGCATTGTCGTGAGGAACGATATCGGTGCCGTCGATGCTTCCAGCTTGAATTGGATGATACGAATTCGAATAGAAAACGGAGTTCAAGTTTCTCGACCGACCACTCATTGTTTCTTCTTTTTCACTCGAACTACTATTCTTTCTGCAATCTGAAAAACCAAAACTGTATATAGATGTTCTTACGAGTTAAGCTCATGAGGCTATTGTTTTTCTTTTATACAATTTAGAATATTTAAACAATTGGTCTTAATGCCATTTTTTAAAATTTCTACCCACAACTTGACCAAAAATAAAATAAAATAAAATTCTACCCACAAAATAAAATAAAATAATTAATTTTCAGTAACAATAAGATTAAATGTATTATTGTACCAAAAAAAAGATTCAATATATTAAAGGATTCATTTTATTTTAGCCACTATCCTTAGTTTGTCTCTAGAAAATTCTGTATCTATATGTTAAACTTTACATTGAAATTTGGTTTTAAATGAAATACATTGAATAAAAAACTCTTTTTTTTGTTTGCTTTATTCATTTAATTAATTTTATTAGTTTTTTTTTTTGTATTAATTTTATTACTTTTTCTTTTTGTTTCACCATCAGTTTAATCTGATTTGGGGGTCAGTTCTGGCATCGAGTGGTTCCATCCCCTTCTCAATCGCAGTTGCGGGAGATCGAACCATGATCCTCCCTACCAAGTTCAGCGTCAATCACCACTGAACCAACTAACGATTGGTAATTTTATTATTTTTTAGTTTACACATTGTTCCAATCTGGGCCAAAGACCCAATATATGCAGTCCAAGTGCTTCAGATCCAACTCAAAATGATTCCCTCACAGAAGCTTCTCATATACGCCAACAATAATAGACATGATAGTAGCCGCATACTATCTGTAGCGGATATACTCCTTATACGCTCACGGAATCGTTGGATCCATCTCAACGACCCTCGTCATCTCAATTGTCAGTTGTTGCCAACAGTTGTCACATGTGATTATAATCGTCTTCCCCTATATAAAAGAAAGTTTTGGCGCCAAGGTACACAATTTCAATCACTTTTCACTTCAATCTCTCGCTTGTGTACTGATTTAAGCATTGAAGTGCTAACGTGTTTTGCAGGTACTTTTTCCACTGTACTTTTCCCACTGTACCTGAACTACATCTCCATGGTAACGACCTCAAACCTTGCCATTGAAATCATCTAGTTCTATTCGCGGCTGAACATATATAGGTTTTAATGCAGTTTTGGTCCTCCTATTTTTAAAAACTTTAAGTTTTGATCCCCCTATTTTAAAAACCAACTTTTTGGTCCCCCTATTTTGAAAAACTTGAACTTTTGATCCCCAACTCAATTTGTTCACATTTTTCCTTACGTGGCAAACTTATTGATGATATGGAAGTGTCCACGTGGACATATAATATTTCATGTCATTAATTTTTTCTTCAAATAAAATAATATTATGTCTAAAAACATATTAAAATGATTATATAATAAAATAATTAATAATAATTAAAAATTACTAAATTACCCAAATATATAATTTAAAATCAATAAATTACCCAAATATATACTTAAAAATTAGTAAATTATCCAAATATATAATTAATAATAATAAAAATATATAATTTTTAAAATATATAATTTTTAAACATATTAAATATATAAGTTTTATTTATTATGAATTATATATTTGGGTACTTTTTAATTATATATTTTGGTAACTTACTAATTTTTAATGATATATTTGAGTAATTTTTTATTTTAAATTATATATTTGGATAATTTAGTAATTTTTAATCATTATTAATTAATTATTTTAATACGTTTAAAACATAATATTATTTTAGTTAAAGAAAAAATTAATGACATGAAATATTATATGTCCACCTATACACTGTCACGTCATCAATGAGTTTGTCACGTAAGCAAAAATTTGACCAAATTGAATTGGGGATCAAAAGTTCAAGTTTTTCAAAATAGGGGATCAAAAAATTGGCTTTTAAAATAAGGGGATCAAAACTTCAAGTTATTCTAAATAGGGGAACCAAAAAGTTGGCTTTTAAAATAAGGGGATCAAAACTGCATTAAAGCCATATATATATATATATATATATATATATATATATATATATATATATATATATTTGAGGAAACTACTATATTTTTGAAACTTTTTTTTCTCAAAACTATATTTTTACTCCTAAACACTAAAAACACTTTTCTTTCTGAGAGAAGCACAAAAATAACAACAATAAAATTTTGAGCAAGCAATTGCTCATGATAACTCACATATGCCCCATGATCATAATTCAAGTTAACTAAAGCATCTACACCAGGAAACAAGTGACATGCATTCACCTCCCAATCTATTTGGATCAAACAATGGATGTGATGCACCAATGGAACACATTTAAGTCAATATCAAAAAAATTATTATCGAAAAAATTACTTCACCAGGAAATCTCACCTACTTAATAATGTTTAATATTGTGGTTTGGTCTTGATTAATAATTAAATCCAATGGAAGAAAGAGTTAGAGTAAATAACTTAACATTTTTTTCTATTTTTAAATTTTCTTACATTAAATCTTTATTTTTGAAACCTACACAAAGCTCTTGTTTACAAATAAGTGGCAGAATTCATGTCAACACAATCAACAGAACAAAAAGAATTTTTGAACAGACATTGCTCCATAAGTGAAAAATTTATGAGAACATAATAAGTTGAAATATGGAGCTTGCAAGGACAAAAATCTATTAACTCTATAGTTATGACCTTTCTTTACTTAATCTCATTTTATAAACTTGGAAACACTGTCAAAGGTTCAGTGACTGGATCATAGGACAATACAAGAATTTGGAAGATACAAAATCAATTTAAACTTGGTTGAGGATAAAATTATGTATTTACTCTAACTATAAAACCCAAAATTGTTACAACAAAGGAAATTTCATTCTATAACTAGTCAAGTTCTGTTAATTTTTTAGTCTCCTGAACTATTTGAGGCTCATGAACTCTTTGAGTCATTTCTAGTAACTCATGTGCTATTTCTAACTTGCCACACCTTTGAAACTCATGCTTAAATGTGTCTCTAGCATAAGCTGATAAACGAACACCATTTTCAAGCATTAATTTTACTTTCTCATAAGCTGCATCTAGTTGACCATCCTTACACAGCTTCAGCAATTTCTGATTCTCCAATTTTCTTTCCAATTTAACGGACAGATCGAACTGATCATGTTCTCTCAAAAGACTATCTACCAAATTATAACTATGAAAATGTGGAATCCATCCCAAACTCAACATTTCCATCAACAATTCATAAGCAACTTTCCAATTCTTACATTCACAATAAGCATGGATTAAAGCAATGTAAGTTAAACTATCTGGAGCACATCTATTCTTGTTCATGATTTCAAACACACCATTAGCATTGTCCAAATCTCCCAATTTACACAACATGGATATAACAGAATTGTAAACAACCAACTTCGGCTTAAAGCCGATCTCCAACATTCTCCCAAACAATTTACCAGCTTCCTCTACTCTGCGATGATCACACAGCGCCTTCATAACAATTGAGTATCCCTCGTCAACACAAGTTAGCTTCTTTTCCTCAACAATTCTCAACACTTTAAGAGCTTCTCCGGTATTACCTAAGCGACAAAGCTCTGACATAAGCCTAAACACAACATATGTACTAGGCAACAAACCAGAATTAACAACTGCAGAAAACACTTCAACAGCAGGCTGAATTGCAGCCCTATTTCCTCCCATATTAGGAACTAAAATACTATACGGTCTACGTGTATTTGTAACTTTAACTTTCTCAACAGACCCTTCTTTTGAACTCATCAAACAAAGATCCCCAATAAGAACATTCATTGCGGAACGAGTTGGATGCACACCAACCTTATCCATTTTGCGAAAAATCTCGAGAGCTGCCTCAAATCTACCAAGTCTACACAAACCAACAATCATGTTACTACACGAATAAGTATCAGGAGATTCAATCTTATGAAAAATCGAAAGTGCAAGCTCAATCATCTCCTCCGAGGATTGCTTCTTACATAACACATAAAGCACATTGTTACACACAAGATTATCAGGCTTACAACCAAACACACTTTCCATTTCATCAAACAACGACAATGCTTCATCGACTCTCCCTTCTCTACCCAAAAACCTAATACAAATCGACAACGCCTTAGATGAAACTTGACCTTTATGAGCAACAATTGTCTTTAACAAACACTTGATATCATCAAAGAGTTTCCTTCTACCAAAGAAATCAACCATATACTCAATCACATCATCATCAAATTGAAAATCCATTTTTTCCCCGGCCCATGAGAAAAATTTCAATGTTTTAGCTCTACCCAAGTGATTATAACTCATCAAAACACTAAGAACAAGTTTGGAGGTTAACTCACCTTTGTAACAATCCAAAACATTGTCAATGGCAGTGTCAGTGTCATTAGGGCAAGAAACTAGGTCGGTGAGCAATGAGTAAAGGGTTGTTTTGGGTGAAAGATTCAAAATTGAAGCTTTTGAGGAAGTGGGTGGGTGTGATTTTGAAGAAAGGGTTTTAGGGTTTTTGAAATTAGGGTTAATTTTGGTTCTTTTGGAATATGAAGAATAAAGAAAAAGAAGAAAGGAAACAGAGGGTTTGAAAACATGAGAAAAAACAACATTTTTGGTTCTACAAAGTAGCATTATTCGAATTTTCTGAACAAATTAACGGTTTTTGTCACCGGAGATTCATTTTCGTGTCTATGTTCGTTTCTTCATAGGAAACCGGAGAAGGTTGAATTTCGTTTTGATTTCTTTTGTTTGGGTGGAGAGAAAAATGATGGAAGTAAATTTTGGAAAGAAAAAGTTGACATTTTTTCATTGTTTGGACGTGATGGAAGAAGATACATCATACAGGTGTGAGGTGCCATAGGGGGTGGACATCCACTAGCAACCCGACTCGAAATCGATATAAGTATATAACTGATAGCACACCGAAACATCCGTTCGGGTCTTGGGTCAAAAAGTTGTGTGAAAAATCGGTCGAAACCAACCGAACAACCATTAAAACACAAGTTTTTTCTTCTCTCAATCTCTTATACTCTTTTGTTTTGTTGTTTTCATCCAACTTCAATCTTATATTTTACAAGTTTGTAATATGTTGATAAATAAGGTGTGAAAAATATTTGAATATTCTAGATCAATTCTAATTTCTACTTATGTTGTCTATATTGAATTATTTAAACAATAGAAATTTTTGGATCAATGGAGTTTTAGATGTAACAACAAAGTTTCAATCTAACTCGTAACAATTGACTTGTTCTACCCGTCACTCGTGCAACCCGACACCCAAACAAACCAAATATGTAGATTTCGGAATTTAACCCAAATTAAGTAGTTGCAGTTTTTATCAATTTAATAATTGTTGGCCTGAATCTGGCCGATGCTCAGACATAATGAGCGTTACAAAATTTTGCTACTAAACACCTATTTTATGTTATTTTTAACAACACAAACTTAGGGTTCGTTTGGCCCGGCTTTTTTAGTTCTTAGAAGCTGATTGAAAACTAAAAGTGAGAATAAGAACTTTCAAAAACGGAGCAAAAGTTATTTGGTAATTATTGTTTTTTTTAACATCAAAGTTATTTTTAATCTAAAATTTGTTTAGTAAAATATATTTTTTTTAAAAAAGATTTGTACCAAAAATAAAAACTTTTAAAAAAGATAATAACAACTAATAATATTTAAATGAAAACAACCTAAAAAATGAAAAAAAAATAATAAAAAGAGTCTTAAGTGGGATTCGAAGCGGGATCATTACAAAAAAAACACCGGATTTTTTTTTAACCTCTTTTTCTAGAAGCTCATTTAATCCAATTTTGCACATTGAAAAAAATCTACTTTTTACGGTTAAGAACTTTGTTAAAAATGTGTTTGGCCTAACTTTTGATTAAAAAGAGAATTTAAAGCTAAAAAAAGCCAGGCCAAACGGAGCTTTAGTTTATTTCATTTAAATAAGGAAGAATATAACGAGAAAATGGCGACCTTAATTCGATAATGGAATGTTATATTCGCTTATCATCGAATAAAGTTAATCTCAAAGTTAAAACTAAACTCAATTAATTGTCTAATATTAACAATTACAATATAAAATTCAGACATTCCACTTTGTATCACCTTCATTCCACTTTGTATCAGTACTAAACTCCAATTCAATTAATAAATTGAAACTTTGTATCTCCTCATTACTAATATTACTAAAATTATAAATTCATCTTTTAAGTTATGTATTATTGATCATTAGGTTAGTCTTTTAAAGAAATGTTAACTTTTACAACAAATACAAAAAAATTGTGATATAGCGACCGAAAATGCTAAAACCGGTCCCTAAATCACTTCACAGAAGATTTAGATTTTAGAAGTTGATATAGGTAATGATTACAAAAATAGGTCATTATGGCAATTGAAATATTTTGGTCATTAAATCAAACACTAAATATTATATTTCTTACTGTCATTTTTATAAGATACAATTTATATTTTTAAATTAGATATATCAATTATTTAATGAATAAATATCTGATTTGCTGATTTGCCATTGAAAAAAAACACACCACTCTCACTTGCTTATCTAACCAAGAACATATCAGTACCATACTACCATTTCCAACCCCACATGGGTGATCTGATCTTTCTCTTTTCACATGCTGTAAAGCTTTGATGTTCTTTACATCAGGTATGGGCATATTCTCATCTATGTCACTTCATGAAGAGATTAAAGACTTTAATCAATTACAAAATCTTGAATCAATCCATATGTATACGTATATTAGCAATAAGCATGAATTGAATTGTCACACACTTTCTATGTGTGAGCCACTAAAACATTCTACCTGCAGACACCAATCTTTTTTCACACACCTTGTCGAGAGGAAGTTGGCTCTTTTCAATAATTCAAGTTACTTTTTTTTTAATTCTTCTTTTTCTAAAGAAATGGACCTGGTAATACAGAGTTCGTCCACAAGAAAAATAAAACCTAGTCAAAAAATTGCCAAAACTAATCCCGCTAATTGACAAAACTAATTAACCCTCGATCCAAGCTGTGTGTTGTAACAAAAAAAACTTAACTATTCTTTTATATATCATTAAGTCTATTGTACCAAAAAATAAGTCCCAGATATCTATTTACATTTTATTTTGTAAATTTATACATAATTTTATATGGGAATGAAAACAAATACGGAGTAGATAAATATATCTTTTTTGTCTTTAAAAAAACGTGAGTAATTAATGTTTTTGAGTTGTCTATAATTATTGACAGCTAGGTTGTGGGTAATAATTTTAAACAATTCACAAAAAAAAAATTAATTTATATAGACGGCATAGTTATGGTATGTTGTCGGTACTTTTAAAATTACTCATAGCTAGGAAGCCGTGGGTAATAAAAGACTTTCTTCTAATGTTAACGAACTTGGATTTTAGTTTCTAAAATAAATTCTTCTATTTTGCTCCTGTAATTTCATATTCCTTTCGTTTTAATGTTCAATGTGATCATATTACACAAAAATGCTGACATGGGAGTGGTCCAAATAGCAAATTCAGGCCATGTCAGCGTTTTTGTGTGACATGACTAAATTAAAGACTAAAACGAAAGGAATATGAAATTACTGGTGCAAATTGAAAGAATTGTTTTTAGGGACTAAAACTCATTTTCGCTAACATCACAAGACCACAAAAGCACATTTTATTTTATTTTACTTTTTATAAACATGAGTGACAATGTTAATAATGATGCTATATTTTTATTTTTTTTACAAAATAATGCTAAATATGGAGTATTTATAAAAAAATGTATGTGAGAATTTGTGCAAGATACATTAATTTCTTTTTATAGTCTTCTCTTTTTAATTTTCAACAACACCTAATTTATTGTTATAAATGAAGTTTGTTGGTCGAATTCTTTCATCAAAATGAGAGAAGTAGGTTCTAAATAGTACTGAATTGAAGGAAACATGTCATAGTAATAGACATTGATAAAAAAAAAATTGATATCAATTAGATATCAAATTCAATACTATATGAACAACTTGAGCTTTATTAATAACTAGCTAGTTATGAATATTTATGAGTATGGGATAGGGGCGGTGAAGTACCTTAAGATTTAGATTACTTTTCTTAAGCAAGATTAAGATTACTTGTAGACATAGTATTAGCTAGGTAGATGAGATAATTAAGAAAAGTTTTTTGGTCACTAGTCTAAACTTTGTTGAAACTTGAAAGCACGTACAATTGAGAAAATGGCACCTTAATTAGATAGACAAAGAAAAAGGCTCACCCATAAAAGTAGAAAACTAGATTGGTGAAAGTGACTACAATATGGGCAACGTCCCAGCCAGAAGAGTAAAAGAAAATCACGTACACTTTAAATTCAATTTTCTTTTTTGGTACAAAACTTGGATTAAAGGTTAGTACTATATACGGTGTATAAGTGAAATAAATTGATGATAGTATAAGTCAAATTTTATTATTAGATTAATAAATTTTACTATTAAATCAAATGAAATATGATATAATTTATTGATTCAACGTGAAAAACAACACACTTGTGTATAGTGTAACACTATTTTACTTATACACATTTATATAAAGGTAGGTTCCAAAACTTTTGTTGACCATAGTAATTTGTTGTTCCAAAACCAACGTTACACATCACATGCACTATTTTTTTACCGTATTGAACTTTCATATATCGTATAAATCTAAATCTCTTCCCATTTTTATCTTGACGTGTCAATGTGAATTTGAAGTCTTTTATTGAATAGAAGAGTAAATGTGGAAGAATATAATTACCAAAAAAATGTGGATGAATATATAAGTGAGATGGTCGATGTATATCTAATGTCTTAAAATTTAGGGTGAATATCCAACCTCACTTGTATGATAATTGTTCTTAGTTCATCGTAATGATGCAACATAGTGTTGCTTCTTTGAATGTTTCAACAATGATAGGATCATGTTCACTTGATGGAAGTAGGGATGTAAATTAATGGATATCCATGGAGGCGGATAGTATGATACATGTGTTTGTTTCGGATTTAAATTCTCTAAAGTCACATTTTCCTATATTTAGGTAAAATTTAAGGGTATTATTGTCTTTACAATAAACATAAATGCACTTGAAAATGTAATATTTTTTCTTTCTTAGTTACTTTTTGCTTGAATGTAGGTGAATTTAGGAAAAACAAATTTAGAGAATTCAAATCCATTTGTTTCGTTGGATAAAGGAAAATGCTATTTAGTAAGAAATTTCTTTGCAAGAAAGAGAAGAATTTTATGTGGAATCATGTAACTCTTCCAAATAATAACCACTCACTAGCTTCCTCACTACCCTATGTATATATGGTAAGCTAAAATCTAATTGGTCAAATTTCCTAATTTTGTGGATTCTTCTCTTTCTTGCTTAAATTATTCTTACTAAATAACATTGTTCTTGGATAAATATGATAATTGTATCTGCTTCATATTCATGTGGATATCCGCTAAATGGATAATATTCCACGAATTTTGAGGTATATGCGGATATTTACCGATATACATGGATGAAATGGCAAATTAGGATTTTGTTTATATTATAAATGAAAAATTGTAAGAAGATGATGAAATTTTTTACCTCAAAAAAGATGAAAAAAGTCATGAAAAGTTTTCTCTATTTAATACGAAGAGAAAACATAAAATTATGATAAGACTATTCTTTTATAAAATAAAAATACTAGTATTAGTGGGAATGGATATCCGCATCCAAGGATAGTATATATTTAAATAGAGACATTTAAGTAATTTTACTAATTTATTAGTGGGAATGGATATCTGCATGCAAGGATAGTATTAAACCCGCATATATCTTTTTTTAGTTTACAACGAAGTAGAGGACCAAAATCAAAACCTCATGTATAATACTCAAATCCTTCACTACTAGATCAAACTTAGTGGCTTAACCCGCATATATGTCATATGGTAGATTTTGTCCTTAATTTTAATCTCTAAAGAATAATCCTTATTATCCACGTGCTTTTGTTTGCCAACATGGATTCATCCTATGAATAAGGACTCATTTCCACAAGATCATGAATGAGAGGAGGACAGAGGGACAGAAGAACCGGTAGGGGACCAGCAGAGGTCACGGTCCTCCTAAATTTTTTTAATTTTTTTATACTAACATATTATTATATTATTGGTTTAATTTTTCTTTTGGTCCCTCTATTTTATTAAACTTTATTTATATATTTGTTGTAAATTTGTTCTCAGTGGTTGATTTCTCCTTAAAAATTGTATTTTTTTTACCAAAAAGGCATTAATATTGAATTTAATGATAAAATATCTCTTTTAAAACTAAAATTCGCCCTTTTTTTTTACGTAAAAGTCACAATTTTTTGAAGAAATGCATGAGTTGATATCAAAATTTCAATAAATGTAAAAATAGAGGGGGTAAAAAAATTAACTTAAAAAAGTAACCCATAAAATTCAAATACACAATATTAACATTGAATTTATCTTATAATTTCTTATTTCTTATATAAGTTATACTACTTTTTTTTCCAAAAAAAAAAATTATTTAGTAAATTATATTTTTAATTTCAGTCACCCCTAAACTTAATTTCTGGCTTCGTCCAATCGTCCCCGGAGAACAGATAGAAAATGAGAAGAAGAGGGACGAGTACTTGTTAACACGATGGCATGTTCCCTATGTCGTGTATAAAAAAAACGTAATCATGGTATTTAGGTATTTGCATATATAATCATATTGTACTTTTATTTTTTTGACTAACATATTGTACTTTATTTCTTGTACGATCATCGCCAAATGGGGGCAATTTAAGCAAACATATTTAAATTAGGATTCTCAACTCTGCCATAACCAACTCATACTATTTAATTTCTTACATAGAAAATGATTAAATTTTATTTTAAGCAATCCATACTTTGATTTGAAACAAATTTTAATGCAAATAATAAAACAAAAGTGTCAAAAAAAAAAGTGTGAATAGGTTAAGGATTACTAAAAAGTTACTCCGTGGCGATAAGAAACTAAAAAGTTTAATTTTAAGGATTACAAAAGGAATAAATTAAACACCAATAGATTGCATAGGTATGGGATATGACATTGTGGGGGATAATTAATGGGAGATAAGAAACTAATGCTTAAATTGGACTCATTAGAGATACTCCAAACATGCAATTATGCAACACAATTCAACTTCAGCATGGGAGTTATAGTAATGTTGCCTATCTTTAAGCAACAAATAATAAGTGATTAAGTTATTTAAATACAAAAATTAAATACACACATAACATTATATTGACTATTTTTCCCGGCTGGTGCATTTCCTTCATTTTACAGTAAAAAAAAAGTCTCACTTCACCACTTCCAAAGGTATGAATCATTCTAAATATATATACCATCATCGGAGCCGAAGACATAGATTTTGGCTAAACACACGACCATTTGAGGAGCCTTCTTCCATATGTTAGTCGTGGCTCTTGTGAACATGAATTCCAGATTAGAATAATATATCGACTAAGTGCGAAGAAAACGCCAATCATTGTTACAATTTTACATTGAAAAATTAAGAATGAACTATTAATTTTCTTAAGGGAGTTAAACTTTTTACTCATTATATTTATATTTATCTTTCTCTTACTTTTATATTTCAACCCATTTAAAAAATACACATATACATCGTATTTACGTCAAAATTTTGTTATGATAAAATATATTTTTTAATCTACATCATTATTATAGACTTAACCCCCTACTCCAATAATATGGACATGAGTCACTCAAGTTTTTGGTATATGAAAATACATGTTGCCTTCATATTCATCATTGAGAGGTACGAGCTGTATTATCTAAAATATGATTGGCATCTATTTGGTATATTTGTTTGTATATGCAACTAGCCAAAACTAGCATAATTTATCTACTCACATTGAAGTTAATTTCATATTATATTATCTTTTAAAAAGTGGTTAACCACATCAACACAAAGCCGGCATAATCCATCAAGCTAGCTATCTTTCAACACTCTCCCCACGTCCCTTTATATCTCTATCAACAAAAACAACACTTTTGATTTTCCAAAAGTCTCACCCATCAAACAAACAAACCCAATAAGGCATATCCTTTTATCATACCCATTTCTCCACTTTTTGGACCACATCACAATGTTGTGCAACCCTAATTTTTTTTCTTTTATCTCTAAATAAATAAATGAAAAATTTCAGTTTCTAATCATAACTTCTGCATATTATAATATTTATATCAACTAAGTTATGTTTACGAGGATTAGGGCCGATTCAACATAATTAAAGACTAAAACAAGTTTTATTATAAAGTCTTATAAAATAAAAACAATTACAATAGACTTTATGAAAAATAAATAAAAAAAGCTAAATATTACTAAGATTAAGGATTAGACTATAGTCTTAAGAATTTGAGGCCTCAAGTTTACCAACTAAACTAAATAAATACTTAAAATTTAAATCTCATATTTTATATTTATAACTAAATAAAACTTTTTTGAGGCCTATTTTCAACTTAAAATTTAAAGTCTTTACTTGTGTTATTTGACCCTTGGGCCGACCCTAACGAGGATTACAATCTTCATTTCTTATTACACTTCAATAATTATTTATATTTCTTGTAACATAATTCAAATCTTATAAATGAAATGAATCCCTTTCTTTTTTTTCTTTTTTGGTAGGGGAGAGACATTGATATATACTTCATTTATTACATTTTATAGTTAGTTAGGTTTGAATCAATCAAATTGACTTGTCTACAAACTTTTGCTCCATTTATAACCTCTTCTATTCTTTCCTATTTCTCTCATCAAAATCCTTTCCTTGTAAGAGCTTTTCCCATTTCTCAATTTCCTCAAAGATTGAATGAAATGGCAGTTGAACTTTGCTCAGAAAATTGTGGTGGTGTTTCTTCAATAAGTCCAAGAATTTCATTCTCACAGGACTTTTCACAAACAGATTCCATACCTATTGAACAACACCCTTTTAGATCAAATTCATCTGGGTTGAATTCAAGTATTGATTTTGATTTTTGTATCAATCAAAATCTCAACCTTGAATCATCTTCAGCTGAAGAACTTTTCTCAGATGGTAGAATTCTTCCGGCTGAAATCAAGAAAAAAAATGTTCCTTTCAAACAAACATTAACAAAAACTCAATCTCCACCACCAAACCCTCCATTGAATCATTCATATTCTACTCACAACAATGATTCTAATGGTAAAATAGTTACAAAAGAAACCAATGAAGTTAGTGAAAAACAAAGTTCAAATTCCAAGTCATTTTGGAGCTTCAAAAGAAGTAGTAGTTGTGGAAGTGGTTATGGAAGAAGTTTATGTCCTTTACCACTTTTATCAAGAAGCAATTCAACTGGATCTTCTACATCAAGTGTTAATAGCAACAAGAAGAATTCATTGTCAAAAGAAGGTATTAATGTTAAATCAAATTCTCAGAAACATTCTACTACAAGGTTTTCTAATTCATCTGGGCCTAATAGTTATCTAAAACCACCATTGAATAAGAATCATGGATCTCATGGTAGTGTTAGAGTTAATCCTATTCTTAATGTTCCTCCTGCAAATTTATTTGGTTTGAGTTCAATCTTCTCCAATAATAGAGACAAGGGCAAGAAAAAGTAGCGTTATTTTGTAACGTTAAATATGTTTTTAATACCTATAATTATAATTATAATTATCCCGAGTTTTGATTTTGGTATTGTACTTCTTTTTCAATCTTTTGTGTTACAAAATTTATGTTTTTTTAGTCTCTTTTTCTCACGACTAAAAACATGTAATTTTGTATTTCGTAAGACTGAAAAATGAGTACAATGAATGACTACAAATATAAATTGTATAAGAATTATGACATATTTGACCCTATTATGTTACTCTTTTACTAGCATATCAATTGGTTGAGTCTATTTTTATTATTTTTTAATTTGTTGGATTCACCATGTGAGATATAATCAACAATGAATTAGTTTAAGTGGTAACGGTTTTGGTTTCCTTCAATGACATATTCGATTTCTAATGCATGTGTATGGAGAAAATTCGGTTGGGAGGAGAGAATTCACCTCGTGTTCCCCATAGGTTCCCTAACGGAGATTAGTCATCGCTAACAACAGTGAAAACTTCATACCAATATCATAGTAACAAAAACATAAAGATACAGGTTATATTTTTGGAAAGGTGAATGGTTTGCATCAAGAAGGTAAAGTGATAAAGAAGAGATATGTGAAGGTGATAGACAAGAATGGCATAATGTAGGATTAGAGGCACATGGACAAAACAAAATGACAGGTAGATCAGTAGATGTTGTTTTCATGGCGGTCCCTTTGCTTTGCTTGTGTTTGGTTTTAATTTCTCTGTATTTGCTATTTGATGTACTTGTAAATACATTGATTTTAATTAGTTTCTATTTTATTGTTGATAATTTGAATATTTCTTACCATACATACACATGTAGTATTAATTTGGATGATCTCTTTTAAGAGACTTGATGGAAAAAGTTGATGGTACAATTGCAGAGAAAAGCTTTAGTTTTTCTCATTGCATAGATTGATCAGTAATATTAATTAAAAGTGGCTTTTATAGAATTAAAGTTCTTTCTTTACATTATAGTTACATTATTTTAGATTTTGAAATTATAGATGTATGGCAATTTAGACTAAATATATGAAAAATATCAAGCAAGTCGTACCTTATTCATGTTGGTCACATGGTACCATAAAACCAATTTCAACCTTCTGTTTCTTACTCATGTTATCCAAATTAAAACTTGAGGATGGATGGAGGATCATATATTTAAACTTAAATCTTTCGATTAAATTTAGAATATAATAGTGCAAAGGAATATATTACGTCAAAAAAAATTTAAAAAGAGATTCATTTTGATACAATGTTTGTGTAAAAATAAATGTGACTTTAGAAAGATATTGATGATGAATATTTTTAATAAGATAAACACTTTAGTATCTCATTATTTAGTTGGATGCCATGCCCGTATTCTCATAGAAATTTTTTAATGTCATGTCATATTTTATATTAATTTATATTAAAATATTATTTTTAAATACATTTTATCTGGGAGATATTAATACCTAACTAAATAACCTTTTAATATATAATCCAACAATTATGACTATTGGCGTGTGTAAAAATTATTCTCTCTATTCATAAATATAATTTAAATTAGTCCCTGACATTTTCATATCGGGGACAAATTAGTCCCTCTGTTATAACAAATTGGGGACTAGTTTGCCCCAAGTATGAAACTGTTAGGGACTAATTTGGACTTTATTTTTGTCAGGGACTAAATTGTCCCGTCAGAAATTTGTGAGGGACCAAAATGAATCTT
This sequence comes from Trifolium subterraneum, assembly GCA_951799995.1. Lineage (NCBI taxonomy): Eukaryota > Viridiplantae > Streptophyta > Magnoliopsida > Fabales > Fabaceae > Trifolium > Trifolium subterraneum. The sequence continues at coordinate 39,026,382 of OX637464.1, forward strand.
CACTCATATATATATATACTCCCTCCGATCTCATATATAAGAAACAAAAAAAAAATTACAAAGTCTTAAATATAAGAAAAAGTTACTTCAATCATTACATTTATTTTGAATATTCTAATTTTATCCTTTGTTTTATTTTTCCCCATAATAAATAATAATTTAATTTAAACAAAAAGTAAGGGTAAAAGTGGAAATGATATGTTTTTCCTACTCATTTACTCCACTTTCTTAAAGGGTGTGCCTTTTTTTCTCTCTTATATATGAGACCGGAGGGAGTATATATATATGTATATATAACCACCTATTATATGTTTTATTATTATTATAAGTATTATTATTATTAAGAAAAGTTTGGTGGTGTAATGAGAGCGTCCATTTTATATTTTAAATATACATAAAAGATTATTTATATATTAGTTTTTTGCGTAAAGTTTGTATATGATGTTAATTTGACTTTGCATGTTTTAAGATACTTACGGTTAACAGGGTTAAATAGAGTTGATTCAAAAAAAAAAAAAAACAGAGTTAGATAGAAATTTATTGAAAAATAAGCAATAGTTGACGGTTGTAGATATGAGAATTGGGTTTTTCTATCATGTGCAAATTTGCATATGTTAAGAAGTTTAAAATAGTAAATTTATATTGGAACTTGTGCATTTTATATTAAATGTATAATATTTTAATAAATAATTATTAATTTTTAATAAAAAGTTACTACTTTTAATTATCTTAACATGTGCAATGTTGCATATGTTAGACAAATCCATGAAAATTTGTCAAAGAAGTGTTTATATTGTTAAAGAATTTAATTTATATATAGTGTCGGTGTAAGTTATTTTATACCATTCAATAATATACTATAACATTATGTAATATATTTTTAAATACATACGTGAATATATTTTAAAATACAAATATGTCACATTCATTAAATGATATGACAACACATTATTAAATACATCTATAAAATAAATTTACACTAACAATACATAACAATTAAACTCACTGATAAATGGGGAGAGAGTATCTGCTCAATTATGTACTTACACTAAAGTGGTTTGTGTTTATGTAAAGGGTTAGGACACTTTTGGTGATAATGGGCCCGTTTGTTTCAGCTTTAAAAAAATAGATTTTTTCTTTGTATTTTTTAAAATAGATTTTATAAAACCGTTTTTCAAAATATTACAAGTTTTTTTATATTCATTTTTTCTAAATTCAAACACTAAGTTTGATATCATATAACATAGACGTACATTATTGAAGAACAAAAAATAGTCAAAATCTCAATTTTTATAAAAAGTTGTATTTCAAAAATGATTTTTATGAAAATCTATTTGAAATAGCTTCAAAAAAAGTGATTTTTTTTTAAATTTTGATATCCAAATTATTTTTCAATAAAATGATGAAATACCTAAAATAACATTTTAAGAATAACTATTCAAACAAAATTTTCATTTGAAGCTTTTATAAAAAATTTCTTTGTAAATTTTTTTTATACAAAATTTTCTAACACTACAAAATCTATTTTCAAAAAAATCGAAAAGAAACGGGCGCAATAATTTAAGATATTTATAGATCAGTACAATAGTTTTGTAAAGTTCCTATTATAAGGCTTTTTGCTATTGAAAAAAAAAATTATCTCACTTTTTCATATTATATGTTTGCGGATTTGCGTCGTGGCCAATGTCGTATATGAGGGAGGGTGAAGAGGGCGACCGTCCTAAGTCCCTAAAACTGATAGAACCAAAATAATTTTTTTGGGGTATATTATATGCCTAGATATCTTAGGTGTTGAAAAATAAATAAATTTTAAACTTCTTAGGTGTTGAAAAATAATAGGCCTAGATATCTTTTAAAAATTTTAAATTTAAACATACTTTAGATTTATATTTACAATAATATATCGCAAGAAATTGCAATTTAAATCAACGAACATTGAAGTTACAATGAAAGAAGTGTAAGGTATATTGTAATTTGAGAAATATACAAATGAAGGCTTTGCATTTAGCATGAATATTGACACAAGTCTTACATTTGATATATGAGTATAGAGCTGACACTTCCAACAAAGCGTCGTAGCTTTAGAAAAAAATAATATGACGAGACTGATAATGATTAGGAAATACAATCACCCAATGAATCTTTTAGAGTGAAATATTTTTTGGTTGTTGTTGATATGACAATAACTTCATTAAAAAATTGATTTGAGCTATTATAAATATTTGAAAGTATTTTTGAATTTTTATTTGATGCAAAAAATGTAGAAATGATTGGATAATGATGAATAAAAAAATATTGCACAAAATTTTTGAAGTTCAAAATATTGAAAAACTGCTTGAGACCATCAATGTCACAAGAAATGTTGAATGATTTATCTATTTTATATATTGATAAAAAATATGATAAAACATATTGATTCTCACAGTGATTAAGTTCGTCAACGATGAAGATCCGGAGACATAGGTATTCCGGTTACTTTGATTTTATCACATCATTTGTAGGTATGAGTAAGTTGATTTATGCTATTAACTTGAATGTTGTGGGCTTGTTCGTAAATTCATCATTTTCTTTTTTAGCGGTATTGAATTTGTACTTGAATCTGATGTACTTTACCGATTTGAATGAATGAATATCTTTTATTTTGTCAAAAAAAATAAAAAATTATTAGTGAATTTGCAACTAAAAATGCTCGTAGGAATAGGATGTGTTTTGCAGAGTACTTTGATACTAAATAATTTTTTTTTAATGTTTTTTAGGAACTCAAATTTTTTATCAACTTGGATCATCTCCTTCACTTTTCTCTCCATTTTTCTTCTTCCTCTCTATCTCTCTTACTTTCAATCTCTCTCTTCAATAAAAAATTTAAAAATAATCATGAGAGAGAGTGCGATTAAGAGAGAGATAGAGAGGAAGGAGAAAGATGGAGAGAAAAGTGAAGGAGATGATGCAAATCCATTTTTTATATCATTTAGTAGTTAGGCCCAAATTATTAATTCGCTCATAGACCACCAAAATCATAGAAACGGGCATTGTGGCTCACAATTTACATCTATAAGGCCGGCTCTAAATCACATGACACAACTAATAAATATTTTATCTAAGATTTTATTTCTTATTGGTGCACAATTTTTTTTTTTAAAATAAGTTTTGGTCCAATATAAAATATATTTGAATATAAAAAAAATAATATTGAATTATCGAATTCAACATATTTGATTCTTAATTTGGGAGAAATTTTTTTAGCTTAGTAGGCTAGTAGTTAGAAATTTTATCCTTAAATAAATAAGTAGAATGTCTGATATTCGAATTCTAACTTCTTATGTATATAATGAGATGTTTATACCAATTAAGTTAAAGTCATGAGAATATTTGGGATGAATTTTGACGATGATCAATAAATTATTCAAAAAATCATTAAACTGGGAGGACTTTAAATTTGAAAATTGAAAAGCTTGTCAATTTTTTTGTTTCTGTTTCTCTGTGGATGTTTGTTTGTCAACTTCGGTGAAATCGATAAGCAACAATTGTCAACTTGCAAATAAATACGAGAACTACTGCAATTAAAAAGTCATTTGAAATAGAGCCGCCTCACTCTAATAGAGCCGCCTCCACCCTCGTCTGAACTCTAATTTATTCTTTTTGTGCATCCACTAAAGAGAGGTAGTTTTAGGGTTAATTTTTGATCCAAAATCACCTCTCTAAATTGTTTTTCCTTTTATTTTCAATTAAATAAGTGATTATCCACATAGATTTGCTTCTTCGTTTTTCTTTTTAAGTTTGTCGTCGTCTTGTGCGGCGTTGTGTTCGTAGTCATCTAGTGCGACGTTGTGTTTGTGATCGTCTTGTGCGGCGTTTGTTGGTTTTTCATTGCGGTGTTTCGTTGATTCAAATTGGCATATCTACGTCAACTCATTACAGATCTGAAGACTTTGAAGACTTGGACGTCAACGTTGCAAATCCGGGAGTATGAATGTTCCGGTGACTTTTATTTTGTCATATTTGTAGGCACTTTCATGATGCCGTTGTATGCTATTAACCTAGGTGCTACAAGTTTGTTTGTAAATTCACCTTTTTCAGTTTTTAGCAATCTTGAATTTGTAATGATCTATGTATTTTCAATTTGAATGAATGAATCATTATTAATTTTTAGTCAAAAAAAAGTCATTTGAAAAAGAAAAAAAAAATCATTTAAGGATGGAATTGCCGGCGTGCATAGCCCATATGATACTAGGGGGTGTGAATAGACCGGTTGCCATGAGCTTTGTATAATGTTGATTGTTGAACACGCTTTGTATAATGTTGATTGTTGAACACTTGTTCTGAAAATCAGAGGTTAATTTAAGTTTTATTACTTTTTAAGTAGAAAAAAATGTTTGTTTTATTGTTAGGGTAAATGGTTGCCTCATGTAAAATTAGCGAAATTTGATTTATTATCTGCGTAATTTTTTTTGTTTACACATGCAATATGAAGATTCTCTCATTTTACCCCTTAGTGGACAACTGAACATCTGACTGTGAATTTTCGTTGATGTGACATGCACACGTGAAAATAAATTTAATTTATTTTTTATTTTACTAGGTGGACAACTGGACATTTGATGTTGACATGCACACGTGGCATGCAAAGTCGTAGATGAAAACTACGACTTTGCTATTTAAAAAAAAGACTTATACTTACGGATTTATGAAGTTTACGATTTTCGTTTGTCACTATATAAATTTAATTTTTAAAAATATAGCAGAGTCGTAGCTGCCAATGAAGTTGCAGGTACGACTTACACCCTTTATATAATTTTTTAGAAAATTACATTGCTTTGGTAATTAAATTGAAAGCGTAAGCCTTTTAGTAAAATAAATTTGAATCTCCTACTCTCTTTTTTTAGCCCTAATTTACCATTTTATAATTAGGATGTATTTACTCGTAATCAATGAGAAGAAGCCACAAATAGATTTGTAAGTGGTACTTGCAACTACATTGTAACTAATTTTTATTTCACATGCAAATCTATTTACGTGGTTTGTTTTTATTGATTGATGGATAAATATCCCTATAAATTATGAATGGATAGTTTAAGAAAAAAACATTTTTTAATCTCTTACTACTTTATATTAATATATTGTCGGTAAGTTTGATTTGTTACTTCATAAAAGTTTTATTTTTGATATTCAATTCAATGTATATTAGACTTGAGAATATAAAGTTATAAAATATCCTATAAATTTTATTTTGTTAATAAGGTGGGGATGTCATTCATTATATAAAAAAAAATAAAAAAAAGAAGGTGGGGATGCCATTCTTTTATTCAAAAACTAATTATAAATAGTGGAAGCAAGCCTGAGATTTTTTGTGCCATATGCAAATTATAATTATGGTGTCATATTTTTTTTATAGACAAATGCTAACGAGTGTCACGGGACACTCTTTAAGTCCTTAAGTTATTTATAGAATTTTTATGAATATGTGTAAAGTCGATGCATTGGAAATTGTGGTGTTTAACTTTTTAAATAAAAAGTCTCTTTAAATAGAATGCTTAAAGAGTTCCCCATGATACTCATTAGCAAGACCCAAAAATATATCACGTGAAAAAAAAAAAGGTTAAAGTTAAAGATTATACTTTCAATTATTGTAAAAAAATAAGTATACTTTCAATTGTTATTATAAAAACAAAAAAAAAACTTTTAATTGTTAGAATCCCTCTGATAACTTTTAATTATTCAAATGGATTTTACTATAAAGATCATAAGAGTTTAAGTCAATTTTAAATTTAGTTATAATATTTAATTTATTTATTTGAACACACGCACGCACACGCACGCTCATACACACACACACACTAAGTAATAATAAAAAATTGGTGTCCCTAAAATTTTGGTGTCTGTGTGGTCGCTCCTCTCGAAAACCTTCTGAAACTTTCCTGATATGGAAATCGTCTTTTAAGGATAAACTTATCCAATGATCCTTTGGACATGAATCATATATTAGTGCTCTTTTGTTCTCATAACAAAAACCTAAAACTGAAACAATGTTCACATGTGAGGTTATACTTATACTCACTACTTCATTTATGAATTCTTCTCCATTTCCCTTGGACTCGTTTATCACTTTCACCGCCATTTGACGTCCATCGGGTAAACTCGCTTTGTAAACAACACCATATCCTCCTTGACCTAATTTGTCCCGTAATGAGTTTGTCATTCTTTTAATTTATGAATATCTATATTGCTTAATTGACACTGACAAGTTATAACTTTGTATAAAATCCTCCACATTGTGGTCAATTGATTTTTTTGTTTTCTTGAAGACCCACCTTTTTACCAAAATATGATACCTCTTACGTTTACAAATAATCAACACAATAAGTATGACAAATCCAACACTAATTATTGATGCCCCTACATGTTTGCATTAGAGAGAATTATAAACAAATAAAATGGAATGATATATTAATGAAATTTAAATTGTATGTGGGTTTAACTTAACCTTGGATTAAAATTTTAGAATTACTCCTGATAGATTATTATTAGAAACATCAAGAAGCTGAAGCTAAGGTAGAGTTGTAAGACTCTCTGGAATTGAACCCGTCAAAGAATTTTCAGCTAGAGTCAAGTTCACTAAACTTGTTAAATTGAAAAATGCAGGAGAGATGATTCCCGTTAAACCAAACTCCAAGATCTTAAAAGTATCAATCTTCCCCCTTTCACACCTAATCAAGACCTGGTCAGTCGACATAATGGTCCATTGCCCTCTGATAGATGCATTGTTCCCTTTAATTGAGAAAATAGAATTAGGCTCAAAAGCTTCAAAAATTTCAAGCAAAGTCATAATCTAGGGATCACAAGGTCCAACATCGCTTCGCCAAAAGTTATTTGGTTTCAAAGTTGCATTAACAACACCCATGTAAGTAATGTATATCACAATTAGCATCACTGCGTTATTTGGAGTAGATAATTCTTAAGAGTAAGTAATGTATATCACTTAAGAGTAAGTAATGTATATCACAATTAACATCACTACACTATCTTTTATATCTAAACAAGAAGAAAGGAAGAGTCGTTGACGTAATTGTCACGAAAGATACAATAATGTGAATGATCCTTTCATCATGATGATACTCACTATAATTAGTTCCCTAGACCAGAAAGACGAAGGGATAGCGTCATGCCAAATTTGAATATGATTGTCCTCTATTTGTTTTAAATGATAGGTAACTTTGACAGGATGAGAATTCAACCTTCTATGAAGTCACGCTTGAGACAAATTACTCATGGATGATATAACGGAAATTGTACCCTCAAATATGTTGTTGTTAAGCTGTAAATACCTTACTGTAGAGTTCTTGGTAGATTGAGGTATATTTCCATATATTTTGTTGTGAGAAATAAAAAAAGTATGCAAATTTTCAAACCATATTAATGTTTTCAGATGTAATTGGCATGTCATATCCGTAGCTTCAAGATCGAGGGTGTTCAAATCTCCAGAGTTGATTAAATCATCCATAGGAAATGTCACATCACGTTTTTATTTAATTAATTATTTGATTTAAATTATTTATTTAAATTCCATGTTGTATGATTTATTTAAATATGTGGCTTTTAGTGTAGTGGTGTGAATAGAATAGTAGTGTTTTTAGGAGGTGTGAATAGAGGATATGAGTGGGCTTATGAGGAGGGGTAATTTGGTAAATTGAAAGGGGTTTTGACCTAGGTATAAGTTTTGAAAACTTAGAGAGAGAAATCATTTGTCATAAGTTTGTGAAGAAATAGAGAGAGAGAAAGCTAGAGAAGAAGAATAAGAACATAGAAGAAGGAGCTAAGAGGGGAAGATTGGGGAGCTAATTCTTGAAGAATTAAAGGTAAGAGAGTAGTTATTTATGATTGTGGGTGACCAAGAGGGGGGAGAAATTACATTTCTCTTTGCCCAAACCCTCTCACCCTTTTATACTCTAAAGTTCATAACTTTATGAGTTTCTATGAATCAAAATATTATCTTTCTTGTTGATTTAGTGTTATTCATGTATTATAATGCTAGAAATGTGTGTTGATGATTTCAATTTCGAAAATCTATGGTTGTTGGTTTGAAATTGCATGTTCATGAGCTTTTGAGGAAAAATATGATAAATCTCATGTTGATAATGATTTTAATGGTTTTAAGTTATGAAACTTGTACTTCTATGTATGATAACATGTTTATGACCTAAAGGAAACATCTTTTTAAAACTGGAACACGTTTTAGATGATTTGGGAAATGGAATCCGAACGGTCGTAAAACAGAACAGTAATTCTGGGCACGCGTCGCTAGGCTAGAACTAGCGAGAGCTAGCGAGGGAACTCGTCAGGGCTCGCCAGGGCTCGCTAGTGCTCGCCAGCCAGCCCAGTGCTCTCTGACTTGCTTCGCTACGGCGAGAACTAGCGAGGGATAACGAGTAGCCTCTGACTTGCCTCACTATGGCGAGAGCTAGCGAGAGCTGGCGAAGTAGTCAGGCTTACTTGATTATTAAATGATGAAGATATGGTTTGGTGTATAGGTTGCTAGTATTATATTAATACATAAATGATTGATGTTGGAATTATAACGAATATGATTGATGATGATGTTCTATATGATTGTTGAATATAAATACACATAATAATATTGATGATGAATGTATATGAGTATGTTATGTATTGATGAATGATTGATGGTGGAATTATGTATACCTGAGGTTGCATAATGGTGGTGAATAACATACGTTATATATATGTTCATGCATCATGATTGAGTCTATTGATGAAGCTTGGGCGTTTGACCCATAACGAATTGATGAAGCTTGGGCGTTTGACCCATAACGAATTGATGAAGTTTGGACGTTTGATCCATAACGCATAGGATTCTTGTATCCTTATTTGGTGAATGGTACCGCATGCATATAGTCGTGTCTAGGGGACATGGCATGAAGGTGACATTAGATGCATTTAGGAAGGTGAACCTTAAATGTACTATATGTGATAATTGTCTAATTATGTGCTAAGTGTTTCCTTACATATAAGTCGTTTATCATTGATGGTGTGAATTTGAATACGTATATTAGATGATTAATGTACATGTCCTATTGATGTCGTTGGATTGCTATTATATACATGTCCATTATATGTATGATAGATTAATATATGCATTGTATCTGTTGGATTAAATGTTAGTATTTACTTACATTTGTTATATGTTGATTATAAGTAACTAACTCTCTATTTTTGTATGTAATGGATTGTTGGGCGATTCAGATTCTCAGGCGTGAGGATTTGCTTTGCTTGCTTAGGAGGAGTACCCGGCATTTGTTGCTAGTATTTAGGGTAAGGGGATGATTCGCTATCCTAGTGTCTTGTCCATTTGCTCTGGTGGTTGTAACACCGTGTTGGGGTTTAGTCTTATCGAACTTATGTCTAGCGTCGCTTTCAGACCTTGTTTTGTATGATGTTGTAAGGCTTTATGCCAAGCACTTAGTAATCTATTTGTTGATGACACGATATGTGTAGGCGATTTATGTGGAATGTGGATTATTATGTTGATGGATTATTTAGCCATGACTAGTGTTTATGAGTTAAACTATATTCGTGATGATATAACCATGATGATATGCTATGTTGTTCCGCTGCAATGATCTCTTAATCATGTTTTGTATGATACGACATGCTGTGTTGGTTTTAAATTTATACATGTAACGCTCTACTTGATTTACTTGATTTCATTTGCTGTTTAGTCGCGAATTTTTGGGTAGAATTAAGTGGGGTGTTACAGGAAATAGCCAGTTAGAGAGATTCAAGTTATTATTAAGGTTGAGGATTCAAGTTTACTACTAAGTCATATAAAAATATATAATGCAAAAGAAAAGTTTAACACAAGCACACATGCACACGCGATGCACGCACGCACATACACACACTAAGTAAAAAAAATTGGTTCCAATTTTGGTGTCTTGTGTTGTCGCTCATCTCTAACACTCTCTGAAACCCTCCTGATTGGAAGACTAAACCAAAAATTAAAGTAAGCAACTAAGAGAATAAATGTTTGTCTCGACAAAACTTTCGTATGAAAATTTAATGGAATAAAATATGATAAAGTAAAAATAGTGCACAACAAATAAAAGGTAAAACCCTTGAAAAAAAATAAAACATTTATAAAGTTCTAACATATTACAGATAAATTAATCAAAATCAAAAGAAGGGATAAAATTCCGCCAAATAAAACAATTATTCTGGAATCTAAAAGAAACAATATTATCAGTGCAACAATATATGGTTTTCTCTAAAGATATGAGAAATAATAAAAACATATCTTCTTTATTAACATACTCGATACAATTCAGACACCTGATTCTTAATCCCCAAGTTACAATACCATGATCCTTTAAAATAAGAATAACCAATGGAAAGTTGGTGAGTCTAAATTAGAGCATATATCTTAATGAAAGTAGTTGATGAGGTTCTTTAAGCTTAAAATTCAGTTGTTAAAAATATTACCATTGAAATATGTGGAGTTTGGTAGCAATGTTGCTATAGGAAAATGTTAGTGCTTCCGAATGTATTTTCACGAAATCACCACGATAGAGTAAATATGTTGCTGGCCTTTTTCACTTACTTTAACCATCCATGTTTTCCGGTAAAATGCAAATCTAACGCTCACAATTAATTCATGATTGTTTCGTTATAATACTTTTTGCTGAAAATAGCAACACTCGTTGATATATTACACAGGGCAAAATTTGTGAGTCCTATTTAAATAAGCATTTTATACATTGTCATAACCTTAACATAAAATAGTAGTATTGAAAAATTTAAGCCATGAAAATGTATAATGGTGTTAAATTTCTTGAGAGATAGTTTAACCATCCATTATAGTTTTATTTAACTTGAGTGATTAGTTTTTAGGCTTTTTCTAACATGAAAGAGTTGATCGAGTGGTGCACGGTGCACCATTTGATGTGTTATTGAGACCCACCAAAATTAACGGTTTTCAATAAAAATTCATAAACGATTAAACTTGATGGGCCTCAATAACATATCAAATGATTTTCAATTTTTTAAAAAATTTGTATGGATGATCTATACGATATAAACTTTCAATCCAACGGTCGATTTTGTAAAATTCGTATGCGTTATAGGGTTGTTGATAAGTCGTGCACCGTGCAACACTTAATCAACTCTTTCATGTTAGCATTCACCTTAGTTTTTATACTTGTGTACAGAGAATATCCGGTTGATAAAAAAAGGATAACTAGCAAAGATTTGTAGTTTTTATATCAACAAGATGCTGCATCTGCTTTATTGTAGCACATTCCATAAGAACTCCATGTTGGGTCACGAGGGCACTTAAATTATTTGAATTCACATTTGAATTAGAAGGATCATGAGACTGTGCAAATATGGGACTGCATGGTTGAACGAAGACTTATGAGAATTGATTTGCAGTACCTATATCAACAAGATGCCGCATCTTCTTTTGTCTAGTGCATTCCATAAGAACTCCAGGTTGAGTCATGAGGGGGCAGTCTATGGATTGTTCACATTGGATTCAGATCAACAATACATGTGAGTTGAACACCACACTTTTTCCCAAAACCTTAAGACATTACATTTTTTTATTCTCTCACTTATAAAGTGTTCAACATTCATTTATCTAAGCAATTGTGGGACTTCACTCACCCCGCAGTTGTCACAACACTCTACGGTTAAATGTATTTGACTTAGATCACTCTTTGGATGAGTGACCTTCTTAGAAGTTCCAAGAAAGTATGTGAGTGAGGACAAATCATACTGAAAAGACTTGTGTTGATTTGTTGTGACAGTTAGCAATTCTTAAAGCAGTTTGAGATGTTACAAAATGCAAAACCTTAATTATTAATATATTTAGTTATCTATTACTGAAAATTATAAAAATTGTATATTTTAAAAATATTTATCAAGAAAGAAAAAAAATCTCATATGTTAATATTTATATATTATTAAAAAAATATCATCAAATTTGATCCATTTGGTATGCCACTAAAATCATTGGAAAGTAAAAAAAACATGAGAGAGAGAGTTAGAGAGAGAGAGCGGCAACCCTAACTCATGGTTAGGGCAGCCAAATCGGGACATGTCAAGGCATGAAACGGCGGCGAGGATCATCGGGGGGAAGGGGCTCATGGTGAGAGAAACACTAGGGGGAGAGTGAACCTTGGACCATCGTGAGATCGCGACGTCGGAAAGCGTTTCAACCGGAATATCGAGGACAAAACAGAGATGGTTTCAATCGAAACAGAGACAATTTTCATGGATCAGACCAAAATTCGGGTTCAGTTTCTTTCTATTTCAACAACGTGCCAGACGTTATAGCACATGAAAAACTCAGGGAGGAATTTTGCCGATATGGCGCTCTTTTGGATGTTTTCTTGTCAAAGAAACGTAATGCTAGAGGAAGACGATTTGGATTTGTTCGTTATACTAATGTTCGTGATGTTGATAAGATGGTGAAAGCTCTAAACCAGGTTTGGTTTGGAACTTATAAGGTGTGCGCTAATGTTGCTCTTTTCTCTCGTATCTCGTCGGAGAGGAAGAAGCAGTTGGTGGGAGATGTGCATCATGAGAAGGTGGAAGTGAATAGTTCAAAAGGGAAGAGATCAATGGTACAAGAGGAGGGGAGAGTGGTGACCGGTGATGGGAAAGGGAGGAGTAGATCCTATGCAGCGGCAGTGGTTAACTCAGTGGGAGGAGGAAGAGTGAACAAGTCTACTGGTGGTGTTAACACCATAGTAGGGGCTGCACAATTAAAGAAGGCAGCAGAGGAGGTAGTAGTGTGGTCTTCAAAGGAGTTGGACAGAATAAGGGTCAATAAAGTGATGGTAAAAATAGCGGTTAACTTATAAACTAGCTTATAGCTTATAGCTTATAAGCTAAAAGCTATAAGCTACTTGAAATAGCATTTGAAAATAAGCTATAAGCTAGTAAAATAAGCTATAACCTCATAGTAAAATGACTGTTACCAAACAGAGCTTTTAGCTTATAAGCTAAAAGCTAGTTTTTTGGTCTTCCCAAACAGAGCCTTTGTGGATGCGGGGTTTACGTCATTGACAGTGGCTTGTCTGGGAGGAAAAAAGGTACTTATCAATGTCAATAATGATGATGGAAATGTTGCAGGTATAGTATCTGGTGCTAAAGAGTTCTTTGATAAAAAAATTGTCTCATATTTTAAATGGGATCCTCAATGCATGGTGCACGAACGATGTGTATGGGTTCGGTTAGTCGGGGTTCCGGTGCATGCGTGGAAGTCTGATTTCTTTAGGATTATTGTTAAGTCGTTTGGAAATTTTATTAAAGTTGATTTGCCCACGAAGAACAATATTAGATTTGATTATGCTCGGGTGTTGATCGAAGTTTTAGATTCAAATTTTATTTGTGCAATGCAAGAAGTTCGGGTAGACGGCATTTCTTTTGTTATCAAAATTATTGAAGAACATGGAGTATGGCCGTTTGAAGAGGTTGTATGGATTGATGAAGAAAGGTATGCTGCAACACCAAGCATTGATATTGATTCAAATCATATAGTGGAGGAGGGGGAGTTTAGCAGTCCTAGTAAATTGGAGGGTGTGGTTAGAGAGTTGAATGAAGATTGGGAGCGGTGGGAAGAAATTAATTCTAGGAAAGAAAGAATTAAAAACCATTTATTGGATGAGGAGGAGGGGGAGTGTAATTTTGATAATGTTTCTATTTCAAATTTGAAAGAGAATCATGTTTTTAATGATGGTAAAGATGGGAGTTATGGTGTATCAATTAACAATGAGGTGGAAAAGTCAATGTTTAATGATGTTGGGGAGGTGGGCGTGATATTGGTTAGGGGGGGGGGGGGGGGGGGTAATTCATGTGTGGAGGTGAGAGATGAATTTTCAGGAGTGGGTGATGGGTGTAGTGGGCCTATTTCTGTTGGACCAGTTCTTGATAGTGGTAAAATTAATGTTATGGAGGTGGATGTGTCTAGTAAGGGTGCAGAAAGTGGACAGGGAGGTGTGGCTGGTAGTAATAGAAACTTGAGCTCTTTGGGTCGTGTGATGCTGAAGAGAGGGGTTAAGGGATGTGTTTCTTGTCCTATTATTTTTCGTGGGCCTGGATCTGACTTTGGGCCTAATAAAAGTGTAGAGCATGTTTCTTGTTGTAGTGAAGGGGCTTTGGTCCTAGCTGGAATTCTTCAAAAACAACTTGATTCTAGAGATTTACCTAAAGGGGGGTAATTCATGTGTGGAGGTGAGAGATGAATTTTCAGGATTGGGTGATGGGTGTAGTGGGCCTATTTCTGTTGGGCCAGTTCTTGATAGTGGTAGAATTAATGTTATGGAGGTGGATGTGTCTAGTAAGGGTGCAGAAAGTGGACAGGGAGGTGTGGCTGGTAGTAATAGAAACTTGAGCCCTTTGGGTCGTGTGATGCTGAAGAGAGGGGTTAACGGATGTGTTTCTTGTCCTATTATTTTTCGTGGGCCTGGATCTGACTTTGGGCCTAATAAAAGTGTAGAGCATGTTTCTTGTTGTAGTGAAGGGGCTTTGGTCCTAGCTGGAATTCTTCAAAAACAACTTGATTCTAGAGATTTACCTAAAGGGGGTGATATTTTGGTTCATAGTCAAAAGGCTCCAAAACCTAGAAAAAATAACAAGGCAAAATTTAAAAGAAGGAAAAATGAGTTTATGACGTTTCGTATGATTTCGAGACTTCCTCCAAAGGAGAGGCGAGCTATGTTGGAGGCTATGGACAAATGCCGTCGCAAAAGGAGAGTGGGGGAGAAGGGGAGGGTTAATAGTTTGACTTCCGGTGATGAATCAAAAACTTCCGACATAGTAACTTTTTCCAATAGCGAGGATTGGCGTAATTGGATGAGGTTGCATGAAGATGAGGAGGTGATGTTGAACGACGTGTGTAGTGTGGGTAATCGTATTGGTGTTCCTATTAATGGGGAGAAAAATATATTCTTGGAAACTATTTCTAATATTGAGAGGAGGGGCAGAGGCGGAAAGGAGGTAGGGAGGAGTGGAAAAGGTACATGTATTTGATTGGCAAGTTTTGTGTTTTTTAGGTGTTGTAGAGTTACAACGAAGATCATCAGTTATAATATTAGAGGTTTAGGGGGTGTAGAGAAGAGGAAAGAAATTGTACATTTAATTTATGAAAAAAATCCAATGGTAGTGTGCATTCAAGAATAAAAAATGGAGGTGGTAGATCAATTTTTGGTGGCATCCTTGTGGGGTTCAACTGATGTGGGTTTTTCTTTTAGACCTTCGGTTTGGGCCTCAGGAGGGATTATTACTCTTTGGAATCCGTTGGTGGTGGAGGTCGAATTTTCTGTTAGTTTTGAACATGCGCTTATTATTGGAGGAAGGTTAAAGAAAGATAATAGAGAGTTCGGGGTGGCTAATGTTTATGCACCGTGCGACAGTTCAGGCAAACAGGTGTTATGGGATCGTTTAGAGGAATTCCTTCGAAGTCAAAATTTATCTGTGTGGTGTGTTTGTGGGGATTTTAATGTTGTACGGTCGGAGGAGAAGAGGAGAGGAAATGGGAGGGTGGTGAGTCATGGCGATAGCATCTATTTTAATAATTTTATTGAGGAATCTAGGTTGATTGACTTACCTCTTGGTGGTAGGTGTTTTACGTGGTTTAGAGGCGATGAGAGTTCGATGAGCCGGTTAGACAGATTCTTACTATCGGAGGATTGGTGTTTAATGTGGCCTGATAGTGTACAGTTTGCTTTGACGCGGGGTTTATCTGATCATTGTCCCTTGTTGTTGTCGATGGATGAAGTCAATTGGGGACCGAAACCGTTTCGAATGTTGAAATCTTGGGCAGAGCTACCTGGTTATAAGGATTTTGTCAAAGATAAGTGACGTTCTTTTTCTATTGGTGGGTGGGGAGGCTTTGTTCTAAAAGAGAAGTTGAAGATGATAAAGAATAGCTTGAAAGAGTGGCACACGAGTCATGGGAGGAATGCGTTTGAAAGATTGAAAGAGGTTAAAGAGAGAAGACAAATCTTAGAAACTAAAGGAGAGTCTGAAGAGTTGCTTGAGTTTGAACGGGAAGAAATGCTTTTTCTATCTTCTCAGGTGTTTTCTATTCTAAGATGGTCTGTTGTAATCAATGGCAAAAATCCAGGCTTATTTGGCTTAAAGAAGGAGATGCTAATACGAAGTTTTTTCATGGTGTGATGACTAGTAGGAAGAGATCCAATGCCCTTTCCGGCGTCTTGGTTGATGATGTGGTGATTGAAGGGGTATCAGGTATTCGTACAGCAGTGTTTAATCATTTTGAGAATCATTTTAGATCTGTGAATATTGTTTGACCTCAAATTGATAATCTTCAATTTAATTCTATTAGTACTCATGATGCGTATTTCTTAGAGAGGCCTTTTGGAGAGGAGGAGGTGAAACAGGCTGTGTGGGACTGCGATAGTTTTAAAAGTCCAGGTCCTGATGGGTTAATTTTGGCTTTATTAAAGAATTCTGGATGGATATTAAGGGGGATTTTATGAGATTCTTATTGGAATTTTATGCTAATGGAAGACTGGTGAAGGGGTCTAACTGTACTTTCATTGTGCTTATTCCTAAATCCTAAGGTGGTGA
This sequence comes from Trifolium subterraneum, assembly GCA_951799995.1. Classification (NCBI taxonomy): domain Eukaryota; kingdom Viridiplantae; phylum Streptophyta; class Magnoliopsida; order Fabales; family Fabaceae; genus Trifolium; species Trifolium subterraneum. The sequence goes on from OX637464.1 coordinate 39,042,993, forward strand.
ATCCGCAAAGAATATCTGATTTTAGGCCTATTTCTTTAGTTGGATGTATGTATAAGGTGCTAGCGAAAGTGTTGGCTAATAGATTGAATCTTGTTATTAATAAGGTTATCTCAGAGACTCAGTCGGCGTTTGTTAAAGGGAGAGAAATTCTGGATGGGATTTTAATTGCTAATGAAGTGGTAGACGATGCTAAGAAACAAAAGAAGGAGTTGATTCTTTTCAAAGTCGACTTTGAGAAGGCTTATGATTCTGTGGAATGGGAGTATCTCAATTCGGTGATGACTAAAATGGGTTTTTCAGCGAAATGGAGACAATGGATTATGACATGTATTAGCACATCTACAGCTTCTATTTTGGTTAACGGTAGTCCGACTGAGGAGTTTTATTTCAGCAGAGGATTCCGGCAGGGAGATCCTCTATCTCCTTTCTTGTTTTTAATTGCGGCAGAAGGGTTGAATGTTATGCTCAGAGCTTCGGTTGATTCTGGATTATTTAAAGGTTATCAGATTGGTAATGAGGATAGGAACGTGTTTCGAGTTTCTCACTTGCAGTTTGCTGATGATACTCTGATTTTGGGAGAAAAAAGTTGGGTTAATATACGTGCACTAAAGGCTAACCTGATTCTTTTTGAATTAATATCGGGTTTAAAAGTAAATTTCCACAAAAGTTTGTTGGTAGAAGTGAATGTGGCTGACTCATGGTTGGTAGATGCAGCTTATGTGCTCAATTGTAAGATAGGACGAATTCCATTCTTATATCTGGGTCTTCCTATTGGTGGTAATGCGAAACGTCATTCTTTTTGGGTTCCTCTAGTCAATAAGATCAGAAGTAAATTGTCTCTGTGGAAAAGTCGTCATTTATCTATGGGAGGGCGTTTGGTTTTAATCAAATATGTTTTGTCCTCAATCACTGTTTACTTTCTTTCCTTCTTCAAAGCTCCGACAGGTATAATTTCTTTAATTGAATATATTTTTAAAGCTTTTCTTTCGGGTGGGAGTGAGGAATCTAGGAAAATTAATTGGATTAAATGGGATAAAGTTTGTCTCGATAAGGAGAGAGGAGGGCTCGGGGTGCGTAGGGTGAAGGAGTTTAACTTATCCTTACTTGGTAAATGGTGTTGGAGGCTTTTGAAGGAACCAGAGGGGTTGTGGTGTAAGGTGTTGAATGCTAAATATTGGATTATGGATGGTCAGGTACATAGTGGGGGTAGTAACGCTTCTAGTTGGTGGAAAGATATAATTAGTATTAGATGTGGAAATTATGCAGGTGGTGGAAGTTGGTTTCGTGACAATGTTGAGAGAAAGGTAGGAGATGGTGAGAGTATTTTATTTTGGAAGGATGTGTGGTTAAATGGGGAATCACTAAAGTCTCAGTTTGGGAGACTTTTTGATTTGAGTTTAAATAAAAATATTTCAGTGGCAGATATGTGTAGATCAGGTTGGGGTCCTGGTGGAAATGGGTGGGTGTGGCGCAGACGTTTATTTGCGTGGGAGGAAGAGTTATGGGGAGAGTGTTGTTTTGCTTTGCCTAACATTGTTTTGCAGGACTCTTTATCAGATTCTTGGGTGTGGTTAGCATATCCGAACGCAGGTTATTCTGTTGGAGGGGCATATCATCTGTTGAGTCATTTGATTCCGAGAGACTTGTCAACTGATAGCGAGTTAGTTTGGAACAAGTTTGTTCCGTTGAAAATTAATACTTTTGCTTGGAGGAAAAATGACTTTTGTTTTGACTTATATCATTGGATGACGAATCCCTCTGCTTGTTTAGGTCTTACACATCTTTAATAGTTTGTTCATATTATTGTTATGCTTGTAATAACTCTTTATTTTTAGACACTCTTTGTGCTTAAAGTTTTTATATATATATATATTCATTTGCCTTCTTCAAAAAAAAAGTATTGAGTAATATATATAGTCAAATTGTTTTATTTATATTGGGAAAGAAGTAATTCGTTAAATTTTGCCGTTGAAAGAAACAAAGTCAAATACAAAAACAATAGATTTTTCGTCATAAACAAAGATTGCGTATAGAACATGATGTATCCTATGCATAAGTTACAAGTCTTCTATGACAACAACTTTGTACTATATCTCTGTTCAGTTAGAGCAATTAGAGAAAAATGGAAATTGTACCATATGATCTCTCATTGACTCATTGTTAGTATAAATTATACAGTCAACACTCTGTTACTTTGAAAACACACATTTTTCTGATCTGCCGTGGTGTACCTATTGTTGCTAAATAGTATAAAAACTTGTATTATTTGTTGAGATACTACCTTAGCTAAAGGGCAAAACAGTAAGACATATGGCCCAACCAACAATTGATCCCTATTCCAACTCTTTGACACAATTAGTCCATATTTTATGGTTTCCCAACTACTACAAGACCACCACCACGTGATATGATCCCTATGAAACTATTAAATTTCCTACTAAAAATTTAGAGAAATGTTATTTGTACAACAAATTTTGTACAACATTTTGGACAACTTCTCTCTCATACTCACATTATATTTTTACTCTCTCTCATTCTCTTTCACTTTATTGTTTTTTGTGCTAACTCAAGAAGGAACAAAATGTTGTCCACACAAATTGTTGCAAAATTGTTGTACAAATAACACAACTCAAAAATTTATCATGTTTTTAAAATTGTATTTTTGGATAATAGAATAATTTAATTATTCTCAAATACACTATAAGTATAAACAACAGAAAATTAGCAGGTTATCGATGCATACATCCGAATTCATGTTGTAAGTGGTGAAAGTAGTGTTGGTCGGTCACCTATTTATCCGTCACTTATTCAGAAAATATTAACCCTATTTCAAAATATAAGAAAAAATAGAGTATAAAAAAGTTGATACGAATAGATATCAATTTTTTTTATTAATTTTTGTTTATACTCTTGGGACGAAGGGAGTACCTATGTATCCTTATATATCTATATTCTCTATAGTTTCATCGTAGTCTTTTTTTTAATTAAAACAAGATAAGATTCATCTTTCTCATAAAGAATATAATTAAATTTGAGAAGAATGAATATAATTAAATACATATTTTTTGAAGAATTTTTCTCTTTCCACCCCATCTTTCTCCTTGCATAAACTTCGGAACGCGCGTTTTTCGAAGTTTTTCTAGTTCAAATTTGGAAAACGCATTCTGAAAAAAATTTCCAAATAAAAAAAAATCGAAAAAAACGTTCAGAAATATTTATTCAAGGCAAAAATGGAAACCCAGGGTTAGAAAAGAAACATGGGTGGTGGGAAGAGAAAATGTTATTTTTAAATACATATTATATATGGACAGGCCCCAGTTTGAATGGCCCAACACAGGTTTGCCCCACTCGGTCCATTCTTGTATCAAGTACACTTGTCCTCTTTTTATTCTTTTTTTTTTTTTTTGGTGAAATCCTCTTTTTATTCTAAAGTAGTGTTTGATAGACAATTTATTTTTTTAAAACATATTTTTTTTCGATAACTTAAGAGCATATAAATATCGAAGAGCGAATAGAAATTTTAACTATGTTGGCACCCTGAAACACTCTCGTCCTCTACATATAGCTCATAATAATATATATAGAAATAGGGAAAATAAATATGCACAAGGAGGAGGCTAGACCTTACTCCGAAGAATACAAGAAAAATGGGAACAAGAAAGACTCATCTTATCATGTAAAAATTCATCTCGAAGAAATAAAGGCAACGAGTTCCACCACATAGAAATCTACTACCATATGCCCATAATTCGTGAGCTTACCTCTAACAATTTCCTTCCGGTAAATATGAGAACTCACTATATTCAAACCAAGCAATTATGCAAATCCCATGGCACAATACTTGGATTATAAAAAGCACTAATAGCAAGTTTGGAGGCACTCTCAATCCATACCAACCCCGTTGATGTGCAAGCTCCAAAGCAAGAATAATAGCCATAATCTCCGCATGTAAGTACAGTAACCGAGCAAAACCACCACGAAAAAAAGGCTCTGATTGGTAAAAATAGCGGTTAGCTGATAAGCTAACTTATAGCTTATAGCTGAGTAATGTGATCTAAGTAATTTATTTTAAAGTTATTTTAATATTATATAATCATTATTATGATTAATGATTTGTTAAAAGTGGTTTTACTTGGTCAATATACACATTCTTTTTTGTTACTATCTTACTCAATTATTCCTGCTTACTAGGATTCATGACTCAATTATTCCTGCTTAATAGAATTCATGATTTTAATTGAAAAAATGCTTTTGTAACTTTTACTGATAATATATATATATATATAAGGACATGCTTAAGAAAGAGCAGGGAATATATACATTTTCATTTGGCATATACAGTTTTGGAACATAAGCCAATTGATCTAACCTGTTGATCAGAAGAGGAGATGGTCAATCGAACCGTCGTACTGTAGCGTCAAACAGCAAACGTCCACCGGAGGGGGTTGTACCTGCAGGCGCTCCGATGTCAAAGTCATAGTGGGCCGTGTTGAACAGCCCAATAAGAGTGACTGACAAGATAGCTCCTTGAATAAAGGGGAAAGTTATTGTCAGCTGCTATCCTGCTTGAGCGGTTCCACGATCCTATGAGGAGTGGATAAGCTCTGGCAGATACGTGTCGAGGAGCAGTGGAGCACGTGAGCACGCAACGTGCTAGGCTGTCGGGCAGGAACAGGTCCTTGCTGGGCCTGCCCTGTGACCCGAGCAGAAGCGGATTTGGGCCAACTCTTGGCCCAATCCATAAACCAATTTTATTCTTTCTTATCAAAATTGAGGTGTTATCTTCTTGGGTTACATCACCTGTCTATTAATTTTGAGTTGTTCTGTCACCTCGGATATGATTCATATTCGGGAAGGACATGTTGAATCCTGAGGAATTTGCGCGTATGAGGCGGATAAATCCTTAAGGATAGTGCAATCAGCACGCCTCAGGTATTGTTCGTTTCATGGTTTACTATTCTCAGTTCATCCCTATTTGTGACTTGGTGGTTGTTTACTACGCGGTAGTGCCGACATCATTACAGCAATCATAAGATAAGCTCACTTATCTCTATTTTCTTTCATTCTCATTCATATTTGTTAAATTACTCAAATATATATGTTTTTATTATTATGAGTAGGTCCAATTTTTACAACAATCTTAAGGATTTATTTGATACTCTTGATCAGAATTTATTTCAAATTAGAAAGTAGAAACGATGGAGAAATAGAGTGGTCAGTGGACTTCAAAATTAACTCGTTGTCCGAAGTGGTTGCTTTTTCTATAATTACCAAAACAGGTTCTAAATATTTCTTCTAATTTTGTATCTATTGACTTTAAATGCCATATGTTGATGAGAGAGTTTTGATTCTTGTTAATGTTAATTAAAACTCAACTGATTTTTTGGGTTGCGGTTAATGCCTTCCTTTCAAAAATAAAATATCGGTATTTGTTATAAATATGATTCTATGTAGTTTGGAATAGGCTACATAATTGACAATTCTTTGTTTCTATGGCACCTTGACAAACTTGTATTTTCTGTGACCAATTTTGGGTACTGGATATGGACTTTTAAAACTATAATTTAATTGTCCTTATGAAGAATTTGTGATCAATTTTGTGAAGATGTGAAATCAATTAATTAAGAACCTAATATTTTATGTTCGTATAGAATTTAAATTAGTGATCGAAATGTTCCATATATGAGAATCTAAATGGGAGGATGACACAATTATGCATTGTTTGAAATTACTCTGTGAACATTGCGTAGGTATTAACCGTGTGATCGATTTGAGAAATTTTACTTTAAAATTTTATCGTTCCTTATATTTTTACATGCATTGACATGAGATATTATTGAGAAGGTTATTAAATGTGATATGAAGTTATAATGAATTTTACTAGTGCTCTTATTACTTAATTATGACCGTAAATTGAGGAATTCATGGAGAAATATTTGTTGTCACGGAAGCATGTAAACTTGTAGTGTTGAGAACAAATTGAGGAGATATCTTATTGAGAAACTTCATGACATTGAGGTATTCATAGAGATACATATATGCTATGTTATAAAAAAGTTGTCGCTTAGGAATATTCTAAGTAGACCTGAACATGATTGTGATTCATGAAATATTTTTGAGATACCATAAACTATAATATGGTACATTGTGGATTATCCATTGTATTAAATAAGACAATGATGTTTAGTGAAATTTGTTTATGAGAAAATATATCCCTATGTGCGGAATTATAAATTTCCCTCATTGTGGGACACTGTCACTTGAAATCATTCAAGTAGACCTGAATAAAAATCCACTTATGTTATCAAATGTGGGGTTGTTGTCGTTTGAAAGCCTTTCAAGTAGACCTGCTAATAAATTTAATCATATATCTAATTTTTTTTCCTCTTGTGGAGATGTTGTCGCTTAGAATTTATCTAAGCAGAACTGCTGAAATATATTAAGAAAGTCGGTTTGACAATATATGAGATATCGCTTAATAGAATGATGTTAATCGGATAAGAGCCTATGAGAATAAATCTACAAGCGAATATAATTGTTCTAAGTGAGAATGTTGTCACTTAGTTAACTAAGCAGACTTGTACATATTTTTTGTGAAGAACAAGTTATTGTTATAGACTTGTATAAATATCATATGAGATTAATTGACTTAGAGACGTCTTAGTCAATATTTTATAATGTAAGAAAATTGTGTCTTCATCATTTGTGTAAAGTACGTACGAAAAAGCCCCTGGGAAGAAATTATTTTGTAACACATCGAGGGGAATTGGACTTAAGCCATTTGAAATTAACAAGTGATGGCAACCCAACCTTTGTGATTGGAGATCCCATGAATAAGGTTCATATGGTAAGAACAAGTCACGAGTTAATTCTGCTAACACTAAATTTATTTTGTCCCTTTCCTATGGTGTACTTGAGAAAGTGTTAGACATTGCATTATTGAGAGGTTAAGCTTACTATAAAGCTTTTAATGAATTTTATATCCCTTATGGGTGGTGTGTGATTTGCGGCGCATACACTTGATGAAATCACCTATTTGAGTGTCAAGTGGGGCCGCTTGTATGAGATCTTGACGAAATCTCTAGAGCACTCATGAAAGAATTCAGGCACGCGCACGTCCTATGTGCGCACCACAGCGTCAACAACGATAAATGTGGGGGTGTGATACGAATGGTAGACCGCTAACACGCACCAAGTGACTTTGGTTCATATAGCTTGTTACACCAACTTCACTGTGTGTTAAGTCTATTATTCTAGGACTGGTTCATATAACTTTCTACTACACCAATTTGACGCATTACATCAACGATGTTAATCCAGGAAATATTTTTTTGAGTATTCTTTTATACTTTAAAATAAATTGCAGGGATTGTTGTATATTTTGATCTAAGTAATTTATTTTATAGTTACTTTAGTATTATATAATCATTATTATGATTAATGATTTGTTAAAAGTGGGTTTACTTGGTCGATATACACGTTCTTTTTGGTTACTATCTTACTCAATTATTCCTACTTACTAGGATTCATGACTAAATTATTCCTACTTAATAGCATTCATGATTTTAATTGAAAAAATGCTTTTGTAACTTTGACTGATAATATATATATATATATAGGCTAATGCTACAATGGACCACCTTCACAAGTGGTCCACCGTGGATAAGTGATCTACCGAATATGAATTTTACAAATTCACTGTTGGATTGAAAGTTTATATCGTATAGATCATCCATCAATTTTTAAAAAAATTTTGAAAACCATTTGATATGTTATTGAGACCCACCAAGATTTATGTTATTTAACAACCGTTAATCTTTATGTGTCTCAATAACATATCAAATGATTTTTAATTTTTCTAAATTTTTCTCTAGATGATCTATATGATATAAACTTTCAATCCAACGGTGGATTTTGTAAAATTCGTATTCGTTATAATGTTATTTGTGACTGTTCCTCCATAGACCACTTGATGATCAAGTGATCCATATTAGAATATATATATACACATTTTCATTTGGCATATAAAGTTTTGGAAAGCCAATTTTATTCCTTCTTATCAAAATTGAGGTGTTATTACATCACCTGTATCTATTAATTTCAAGTTGTTCTGTCACCTCGGATATGATTCATATTTGGGAAGGATCTGTTGAATCTTGGGGGATTTGCGCTTATGAGGCAGATACTTCCTTAAGGACAGTGCAATTAGCATGCCTCAAGTATTGTTTGTTTCAAGGGAAGATATTTTCTTTCATTCTCATTTATATTTGTTGAATTACTCAAATATATATGTTGTTTATTATTATGAGTAGGGATGTCAATTTGCATTCGTCAGAGCGGATCCCCTCGGGGATTGCCCCGTTTGGAGATCCGAAAACGGATATTTTTTCCCCGTGGGGACGGGGATGGAGGCAAAATTTCCCCCCGAGGCAGTTCGGTGGGGGATCGGGAATTAAGCATCTGTACCTGCGGATTTCCCGAATCCGTCTATATATACTTAAATATATATATATATATATACTATTATTATTATTCTAGGTTTATTTATACTTGACAATTTTACGTTTCTATTTTGCTATGGATTATGATATATTTTGGTTATGAATTTTCGTATGATTATGAATATGTTGTTATGCATTGTTTTTTTTGTTATGAGATGCATTATGTGTTGTTTTGATCATTAAAAAAGAAAGATGCAAAATATTTTTTTTTTAATAAAAAAGGAAGAAAAAAAAACGTCATAATTTTGTCCGTAAAATATAGAAATTTTCTAATAATCGATCTTCGTTGATCCCCATGGGTACCGTGGTGATGGGGATGGAGACAAAAATTCCTCCGTAGGGACGGGAATGGAGGCAAAATTTCCCCCGTGGACATTTCGGGGCGGGGAACGGGGATGCTTCCTCCGCACATTCCCCGCCCCGTTGACATCCCTAATTATGAGTAGGTCCAATTTTTACAACAGGTTTTTTATTATTTATAGAGAAATGTTATTTGAACATCAACTTTTGAACAACGTTTGAAAACATTCTCTCTCATACTCACATTACATTCTTATCCTCTCTCTTTCTTTTTCTCTCTCTATTGTTTTTATCCAATAATAATTTGAGAAATAAAAAGTGTTCCAAAGATGTCAACAAATTGATGTTCGAATAACACACCTCATGCTTAAATTTCACTTTTTAATTAGAAAGTATAGACCCATTTATGAAGTATTCTCTTCGTACCACAATATATGTCATTTTGACATTTTTACACATATTAAGAAATGTAATCATTGTTTTGTGGAAAAGAGAAATTATGAGTTGATTTACAATATTGTCCTTCATTTATGTATTGAAAAAATAAATTGAAGAATTGAAAGAAGAGAATCATAAATAGTTAAGGGCATAATAGGAAAAGTTGCATTAAATGTTTCCTTGGTAATGTAAAGTGACATATACTTATAATTTGGTACAAATTTTTCCTAAAAGTAACATATAATTTGGTACAGAGGGAGTATATAATAAAGTACGAACAGAATAATAATAATAATAATAGGAGGTTGTTTTTAGTAGTAATTAACTAATAATATTTTTAACGCAGTAATTAGCTAATAATTAGCTAGTAGTAGTAGTATGAATAATCCGATCATACTCAACAACTTTTCTGTTAACTATTCACGGTACTTGATTCTTTCTCTTGGCAATTGGCAATAAATAGATTGGGTTTTCTTCCTTTGGCATCTCTAAGCACGAAAGTAACAAAATCTAATGTCAACTTCCTTTTAGATTTGTTCATAGTTGTGGACAATCTACTATTTATTAGTATTTGTAACTAATAACGCTGAAGATACTACTGGTACTCGTAATCTTTATAGCATACACAAGCTACTAGTAGTAATTCTGTGACTTTGGTACTATACTCTCTACTCGTATTGAAATGAAACCACGTTAATAAAGAACGAACACAACACAACACTGGTTGGCCCCTTCACTCTTTTTCATTCTCCCTGTCACACGCCCCTCCCTCGGTTCATGTGTCTACACTGTTTTTCACTGTACACCGACGATATTATTCTTTTTCACATTTCTTTTTCATTCTTTTAACTTGGTTGGCTACTGTTTTAGACATTTTCACGAGATTAGGTCCCGGTCTACTACGTGTCCATTTATGAAGACAAGGCTAGTAGAAACTAGTACAATCCATTAAAAATTGCATATTGTAATACAATCATATCATACGATTTTGAAATTGACTACATTTTGCAAAAACAAAATTTAGTTAGATGTTGGATCAGATGTAACAATATGTGAACAATATCTTGAAGCCTGAAGAAAGCGCGCCTTGTGAACACTGACCACACATGTTTTTTTGTGAAGTATATCTTTTAATTATCTTGCTTGTGTCCCAAGACAAAGATTTCAGTTTATTTTCTAAAGAATGAGCGATATTTTCTGTAGAAGGCGTGATTCAAATAAATCCCTAAAGATGTGCCTATATTTTAGGAATTTGTTGGATTTGCTTGAAGAATATGTTTGTACTGGATTTTCCCTGTATCTAAGTTATTTGTGAAGCACGAAATTGATTATCATCCCATGCTAACTTACGCTATAAATATTGAAGACCTAAAACCTAATTTTGTTACTGAAACTCTTGTGTAAGTCGTATTATTGTGTTTAGGGTTTTAGCGTGTCTTTTGTTATTTGTGAGCCTATTGTGTATCACTTTGATACATTCTTAGGACTGTTTGTCTTGAGTTGTAATCTTGTAATCTACTCCTAAGCTTTGAAGTACGGAGATAGGTTTTTGTTTGAAGTGTGTCTTCACCATACCTTTGTTAGTGTTCTGCAGTCACGCTGGTTGTGTGACTAAGAGGAGAAGGGACGGGGTCTCTGATCTAGGTGGGCCTAGGTTGAGTTAGCACGGGTAGGTAGTGACTAGGTGACGAAGTGTAAACGGGTCGTTTGCTGATAACTTCTAACTAGTATTATCATAGTGGATTCTCTCCTGGTTTGGTATCCCCATAGTAGGTCGTGTTATACGTTGAACTAGGTTAACAACACAGTGTCATTTATTTCCAGTTATTTATAATTTATTGTTTATTGCTTCTGATATGATCGTTGTAGACTCAAAGGTGGGCACATCTGATACCCCATCTGAACTACGCCATATTTTCATACATGATTGATATAAATTTTTCTATCAATTAATAATTATCTTTTTATATTATTTTACGTATGCAATTTCGCATTGCTAAAACATGAAGTTTATTTTCAAGTTATCACAAGTTAAATGGTGAAATTTATTTACGGTAAAATAAAGATAAATTTAAAGTCCAATATTTGTCGGGTGCAGTGGCGATGCCAAGGCCTGTGCATGCCTTGGCATGTGCACAGGCTGGCCTAGCCCATTTTTTTTTTTTAAACAAACCAACGTACGGTCTCCCCTCTCTCTCAACAAAACAAAACGCGTGAAATCTCTCACTCGCTCACTCTCTTCCTCTCAGCCACTCGCTCACTCTCTCCCTCGCCGGTCGATCTCTCTCTCTCAGCCGCTCAATCTCTCTCCTCTCGCATCAGATTTGGGATTTGGTAAGAACTAAGAAACTCAATCACTCAATTTTGTTGAAGTTTCTGGTTGTTGTTGTTTAGATTTCTGTTCATTTAATTCATAAGCTGAATATCATTCAATTTCAATTTTCATTGAATGTCACAATATCATTCAATTTCAATTTTTATTACTTTCTTAACTTTTAGGATTTGATGTTTGATGTTTCGTTTATTATTTCACAGAAGAAAAAATGTATTTTTTATTTTTTTTAAATTGTTATGGTCATAGGTATGTAGTTGTAATTGTTCTGTTTATTCAACTTGGAAAGGATTATAGAGGCCAACAAAGGAAACCCCATTCACACCAATCCACCCCTTTACAGTAGTATAAGCAAAAACAAAAACCCCAACACCCCATAGCAGCAAAAAACGCTCAGTAGAAGCAGGGAAAAAACATCACCATTCCAAGTTGGGCCTAACAATTGATATGGTTTAATTGATTTTTCAGCTTTCATATTGCTTAATCGCTATATAAATAAGCTATTTTGATTTAATTTCAGAGATGAGGAAGGTTTTTGTTCCTATTAAGAATGTGAATGTTGTGCAATCGGAAGCCGAAGTAGAAGACAACATCCGTTGAAAGAGCTTTTTCAGCAATGAAGATTATTAAGACTAAATTGCACAACAAAATCAAAGATGAGTGGTTCAATGACTTGATGAATATCACTTGATGACGTTGATATTATACAAACATTCACCTCAGCGAAGACTCAGAAAGGGAATTTGCCTCGTTATTTTATTTAGCACACTATTGGTATGTTAGATTTCAACTCTCTTATTGCAAATTGTAGTTTTGTTGACAAAATGACAAGTTTATTTAGATACTATATCACATGTCAATTTTCCGCTTGCGGTTAAAATTTTGCCCAGACTCTCAAACATTCCTGGCATCGCCACTGGTCGGGTGTGCAATGAAATCGAGACTCAAAATTTTGAGACTCTATAATAATAGTTATATATTTTTCATGTTCACAAAATATCATATGTACATTAATATATTAGTAGTAGACTATGATTTTTGGTTGCAAGATCATTCGTTCCAATTCTTGCAGTGCTATTTTTTTCTACATAATTTTAGTTCTAGTCATTTTAAATTAAATTAAAACCGAATTTATTTTGAAAAAAATTAGAATTGAAACTATTACATATTGAACTCGTTCTCAAACTCAATTATTATGTCATCTCAATCTTTGCATCAAATTTAATCTTTGACTAAGATATCTCTTTTTAATATTATATACAATGATAATTATTTTTTATGTTATTTATAATTTAAATAGACGATTTTTTTACTAATTTTTTATTTATTATAAGTCCATTTTTAGTATTCAAACGGTGCTCTGAAAAATCCGGGCCAACCCTACCTATAACTCACTTTGATACATCAACAATTCGAACATTAGTTTGGTTTCTTATACCTTTAAGCATTAGACCGTGTTAATTAACATATGCCCTAACAATATTAGTTAAGCATGCACATTGAAATTATTACTTTTTTAACTTTAAAAAAATTTAATACACCAAATTTTAAGTCAAATTTTTTATATTTATTTCCTAAACAAATGTCTAAGGGTATTTTTAGCATTTTATAATATAGATAGATCATAGATGAACATTTTCTACCTCTATTACTACAACAAGATTTTCTACCTCTATTACTTTATGTATTTCTACTCTTCAATTTTTCATCAATCAAGTTTGATAAAGAAAACAAGTGAATAGTTTAACCAGAAAAGATGGAACGATGGCACCTCCCAATCCCATCATGCATGCATTATCAAACTTTTTTGTTGATGCAAACTAAACAAAGTAACTTTGGCATGTAATAATAGTGTAATAAGCAGAAAGAAAGGAAAAAGTTTTGTATGATTAAGTTACTTTTGCAAGGCTTGTAGTACCATTCCATTCGAATCTAACTAAGGTCAGTGTGATTTTGCTGTTTTCATGCATAAGAAAAGAGAATTACATAATCACCCCTATTGTAGTGTGTGGGACTCATCTTGAAAGCGCGTGAGTTGAAGGTAGGCATCGAAAAGTGAAGAAAATTGACGCTCCACAGCGCAGAATAAATACAGCAGACAAACGTAGACACAACGTTACACAAAAACCCGAACCTCTTTTTTCGTTTCACGTATCCATTCCCTAAATATAATTACTAAAATGTTAAATAATGCCTCTGGAACACTTTTTAAATCCTTAAATAATAAATTTTTTATACAATTTATATTTCATGCATAATATTCCATCCGGTCTTTTTTATATATAAAGAATATTTTGGAGAAAAAATTTGGTCATTTTTATAAGAAATTTTGACCAATTTTCAAATATTTTAAATGTTTAATGTCATTTATGCCCTAATTAAAAGAATATTAAAAATAATTAAGTTAGTTGAATTAAGAGTAATTAAATAAGTGTATACATGAAATAAATTTAAATTTATAACAATACTATTAAATAAAAATAACGATGTACAATGTACTTTCTTGGTATGTGTAATTTTTTCAAAATGTTCTTTATAAAAAGGACCAGAGGGAGTATACCTTATTTTGATACTTAAGAAATAGTATAATTAATGTTATATGAAAAAAAAATTACTAGATAATTTACAAAATTATTTTTTATTAATGGTATGAGAAATTGATAGTTGTAGGTATGAAATGCTTCTTAAAATAATTAATCTCTATTAGAAAATTTGTAGGCAATTAAATTTTTTTATATGTTAAAATCAAAGATCAAATTCATGACAGCTTAATTAATTAAGTTCCTTACTACTTGAATGAATTGGTAACTTGGTCTTTGTTAATATATATGCATGAGTAATTTTGTCGGTCTTTCTTTTGTTAGTTGTTACTCCCTCCGTCTTAAATTGAATGAGACATTTGACTATATTGTACTATTCACATATATTGTTTTGACCATATTTTTCTACTAATAAATAAAAATAAATATTAGCATATAAGATGTTGTTGGATTCGTTTCGATGAGTATTTTTAAAATATCAAATTTTTATAATTTTTACTATATTACAATTAAAAATATTAATCGTCAAAGTTATACATCGGCATGCGTGAAACAGTCAACTGTGTCAATCAATTTGGGACGGAGGTACTATGTTATTGGCATGATGTTTTTACTACGGTTTAATATGACAAATTTCAAGGAACCTGTGCGTTTAACACGAACTAATCTTCGTCGGAAACTTATGAGCGCATAATATAAATTCTCCTCTTTCAAATGAATATCATGAGGTATTCTCTCCGTTCCAAAATAAATGTAACATTTTGACCATGTACATTATTGACATAATCTATTTTGACTATATTTTTTTATTAATATAGAAAAATAAATATAAGCATATACTCCATCCAACTTTAATTATAAGCAAATTTCACATTTTGGATACGTTGAATAACTAATATATCTAGTCTATTTTTTAGACTAGAAACATTCGTTATTCAATGTATCCAAAAAGTGACATTTGCTTATAATTAAGGCCGGAGGGAGTATATATATAAACAAACAAATATTTCACACTTGTTAAGAAACGTAAAATGTGATAATTAGAAGTATGACTTTTTGTGTTTTCCTTGAAATAAGTTTCATTAGAAAATGTAAAAAAAATAATTATTGTTTAATGATTATGGAGAAAAGAAGATAGAGAGCAAATTAAATGCAATTTGCATTTAATTTTATAAGAATAAGTAAAAGTAAACTTTAAAAATAATAAAAATTGGTTTTTTTGCTTATAATTTGGGACAATAAAAAATGATTTTTTTTTGCTTATAATATGGGACGAAGGAAGTATGTATATATATATATTATTTGAATTGTCACAATTTTTATCTTCAAAATACATATTTTTAGGATTTTTAATAATATAACTTAAAATATTAATGGTTAAAGTTGTAGATCGAAATGTGTGTGGTGGTCAACTACAACAGTACTTTAAAAGGGAGAGTAGAAGTCAAACCTCACCAACTACGGGCCAAAATTATGGAAATAAATTTCTTGCTGTAATTGCAACCCTCTGATCTAAATCGATGGATGCAATCATTTGACTGTGTGAATAATTTAAGTTGTCCAACCTGAAATCAATAATTATTCCACATAGGGTTATTCTGCTCCTGCAGCAAATCCGAATCCGAAAACTATTACTCCTTTCGATTACTCCATTCGTTCCAAAATAATAGTCGTTTAAGGTTGTTTCACACATACTCCCTTCGGTCACATTTATAGGCAAAAAAAACTACTTATGCGATGTTTAAGGAATTTAGTTAAATGTAATTAATTTTCTTGATTTAATATAAAACATGAATAAATTTATGGATATAACCATTATTTTCCTTGGAAATCACATAAACCTTTTGGAAAATAAGGATATATTAGGAATAACAACATTTATTAGTTTAAAAGTAGTTAACTTTTGCTTATAATAGTGACCAAAATTTTAAGTGATTTTTTGCTTATAAATGTGACCGGAGTGAGTATTAAGAAATGTAATGATGTTGTAAAAAAAAATTACTAAATTATCCCTACATGTTATAAGTTTTGTTTCCTTGGAAATAATGCATATAATAATAACTAAGGGTACATATGAAAAACATCACATTGAAAAGTGAGAATGACAATAATTTTGAAACAAAATTGTATCTCTAAAGTGACAATTATTTTGGGGCAGAGAAAATACTATTATAAGAAAAAATTATATTTTAAATTCATCTGAAAATTGATACATATGTTATATAATACTTCATCCATACCACAATAACTTGTTTTTCTTATATTTTTCTGATATATATGAAAAAGAAAAATTATGAGTTGGATTTACAAAATAGATGTAAAATAACATTAATAATGTAAAATGAGTGAGTACCACAACTTACACAAATTCATTGATGTTAATTTGTCTTTATTTATTTGAAGAATATAAGAATGTGAAATCTGATGGAGTATATTATACACCAACACACAGAATGTATTTATATCAAAATATTTTGTGTGTTGACCAATTCATAGATGAATGAGCGAAGGTGGTGTACTTTTTGTCTCTTTCACCTTATCCTACTCACCTCTCTGTCACTCTCTCACACCTGCACGCGCCACAAAAACAGGAACAACAAAAAAGCTGTGGTTGGAGGAGCATTTTTCTGCACTGCAGTGTTCCACAATGCTCATGATTCGTTAACGTTGCAAGTGGCTATGTCTTTGTGGGGTCACTCATCGTTTTGTAGCATCAAAGGTTGCTTTCTGCTCTCAGTGCTGTCGTGAGTAGCACAGAGGTTTCTGCAGGGTTTGTTTTAGATTACATTATTGTACCTTGTTTCCTTAAAGAACCAGTTTTTGGGATGTTTTTGTAAGAAACTGGGTTGCATTTCTGGAACAAAAAGATTGTTTTTTTAGGTGGTTGGTAAGAGAATGTGAATTGCAAAGTTTTCACAAAATAAAGGGGTTTTCAAAAATTGTATTTTTTTTTTTTTGTTATGGGGTGGAGGTTTTTTTGCTTTTAAGCATTGTAGAGAGAAATTCATTGTTGAAGAAGTTGGTTTTGTCTTTTTGGTTTTTTAGAGTAGTTTTTGTTTTGGGCTGTGTTTGGAAAGTGTTGTAAAAATGAGTGATTCTTCTGTGAAGAATTTGGCTATTACGGATAAGGTTCAAAAACCTGGTGGTTGTGCTGGCATTTTCTTTCAGCTTGTTGATTGGAAGAAGAGACTTGTTAAGAAAAAGCTCTTCTCCAAGAAACTTCTCACTCCTGGTTAGTTAATTAGTTTGTAATTTTATCTATTCTGTTATATAATAGTATGATTTGGCATGTTGAAATTGATGTTGTTTTGATCTTTGTTTTTGAGTTTATATCAGCTCGTGCAAAAAAGTTTAGGGGAGATGAAAAAATGCCAAATTCCAAACTTCACTTGGTAAAACTTTATTATGCTTTATTCAAGAGACTTTTAATTTTTAGTTTTGGTGTTTTTTGATGTATAGTGCCTAATTTTTTTGTTGGTTATTGTGGATGTGTTTGGATTTATAGATTGCTAATGAGAATAGTGGAGGTTTTCCAAAAGGTGGGAGTTATGGTGTAGATGTAGATCAAAAGAGGGAAATGCGAGTTCCGAGTTTGGTAGCTCGGTTGATGGGTCTAGATTCTATTCCAGCTTCGAAACGAGAGAAACCAAAGAAAGCTTTGTGTCTTGATTATAGCTGTGGCGATGAGAAAGAGTGTTTGGATAATGATTGTGAGTTGGATAGGCAAGGAAATGATTTGGAAATGAGAGTTGTAAAGCATGATTCAAGACCTCAGAAGCTTCAGAAAACAGGAGTGTGTGAGAGAAAGGCGGTGACTAGGTTTGGAGCCGAGGCCCTTCATATTAGAAGTGTTTTGTCGCGAGCTAAAAAGTATAACCACAATAATCATCATCATCCAAAACTTGCTCCTCCTTTAAAGAGTCCTAGAATTACTTCCGGAAAAAGTGCTTCTCGAAGCTCTAGATTAATTGGAGCGGCTGCCAAAATTTTGGAACCCGGACTGCAGGGGAGTAGAGGTAAAGGAACTCTTATGTATCATGCTTCCGCGTGTCCTCTTAAGACCAGCATTGTAATGGATGATGCTGGAAATAAGTTAGCGGTTATGCAAAATCAATCCTGTCATGTTTCCAGCACTTCGAAACCTTTAATTGGGCAGACTTCTTGCAAAAATTGTGGTAATTTGCTTGATGTAATTGACTGCAAGGAAGAGGTTAGGGGACCACCCGATGTTCCTCCACCGCTCGTTTCAGATGCAATCAATGCTACCTCGGTGGCATCATCATATAAGGGAAAGTCATTCACTCCTTCTCATGGACAAGAAAGAGATATTGTTCTTCTGAGAAGTCAGGAAAAGTACTCATCTCATGTTGCTGATGAAGAGGGGAAGAATTATGCACAACAGTCGTGGAATGAACCGTCTACCGTAAGAATGTCAAGACCCTGTGAAGGTCCGGCTAAATGGAGTTCATCACGTCAACCATTAAGAACCCGAGAGGATGATGCATCTTCTTTTGCATATAAACGCAAAACACAAGAACCAAAATTAAGTAGTGAAAGCTCTTCATCTGGATCTACAACGTGTAGTATGCAAGTAAAAAGAGTTTCATCATGTGCGAGCAGTGCAAGTGGGACTAAAGACTTTGTTGCTTTGAACAGAAACGCAAGTAGTAGAACAAGGATGAGGTCACCTACTAAAGTTGATAGTTCCAAATTTGACCTAGAGAAAAAACCTTGTAATAGACAGCATGAGTCCTTGTCTTATGTAAGGACATTAGAGAGGAAAAGGACACCACATGTCACACCACTCAAAGGCACAACTCCAGCTAATTCAGTTGGTTTGAAACCGAGAAATCTTCGTCGTGATGCAATTAGTGGGAAAAGGAGGGACTTTGACTCTTCCTCATCGATCACTTCCAATGTAAAAATTAGAGTTGGTCGAGGAGAACCGGTTAAGGTGAGCCACAATAGGAACAATGATGCAGTTTCATTCACATTTAGTCCCCCTTTAAAGCAAAAGATGGGAATGCTTGCTGCGGAGGAGGAAAAGATAAATTACAACAATGAGAGGAATAAGTGCTTCCAATTCCAAAGACCTTCACCCTTGAACGTTGATGGTTTAGGTGCCTTTCTAGAAGAAAAGCTGAAGGAATTAACTTCTCATCAAAACGAGGTAGCTACAAGTGGTCTACCTCAAAAATCAAGTGCTGTGATTCTTCAAGAGCTGATATCTGCTCTAAGTTCAGAACATTTGATCTGTCACGATGGTCATATGTATAATGAAGATGCTGGTTTCCTTGTAAGTATTCTTCATCAATACTGTCTGAGCGTGCTTAGAATATTTTCTGACCGTTTTGCTTTTGTTATCAGTGACAGTTACCAGTTGCTCATTTTTGTCGAAAACTTGCAGTACAGTGCTTGAGTCTAAATTTTCTGCTTTAATTAGTGTCGGATAAACTGCGTTAAGAAATGCTTTTCTGCCTGAATTTTCTGCTCGTTTTTGTGCAAACTTTGCTTTTGGTGCCGTTTATATTTCAGTATTAGAGGGAGGAGCATCACACTTAGTATATTTAAAACATAGTATCATGTGGCATCCTGTTATCCCCCTAATTGATTTCAGTGAAATGTTAAGCTGATTAGACATCAGTGTTGCCGTAAGTTTACTACATAGACACATGGAAAGTTTAATTTCCCTGCATTCTAGTTGATTTGGAAACACAAGTCTTTGACTCATTTATGAATATATGTTGCATAGCATCTAATAGGTGTCAAATATTGGATATGATGAACTCAATTAGTGGTCTAAACAATCATCATGTACATATATAATTCAAAGTTGTTTGCCAATTTTGTTCATTTCATATATAATTCAAACCTCTTTGTCAATTTTTATAATATATAACTTGTCTAAAGAACAAAAAATTGGTCATATCATCATATCACGTGTTGGAATTCTGACTATTATACCTGACATTAAATCTGGTTTGTTTTCTTATTAGTGTGGAGCGAAGCAAGAAAACTTGTTAGGAACCTCTTGCAGTGGTAATCATCTCAGCCCTGGATCTGTTCTGGAAGCTTCGTTTTCTTCTAGTAGTCTTGACGAGAGCTTAGGTAAATTTGAACTTGACAAATTTGTGATAATGTAAAAGTGATTCTTGATTTTAATTTATTTAATCCTTCTGTGACCCTTGATTTATTCCAGGGCGTGGTTTTCACCCTGATTCAATGAATTTCTCGTATAGTCAGCCAGAACAATCGGTGCATGATGATGAACTTCTAGATTCTGCAGCATCCTTCAATAAAGGAAGTATAAGCAAGATACTAGCTGTTATCATCAACCAAATTCCTATGGCATTACAATGTTTATATTCTTTCGGGACACAATTCACTAGAAGCAATTTCAACAATATGAAGGATGTTCTTTTGAATGCTGAATTAGTGCTTCGAATTTCAAATGAACGCAGCGAGGAAGAAATGCCGCAGCTTCTAATTCATCAGTTTCTTCTTAACGAATTGGACAATATGCCAGATGATGCTATGTGGACTGATTTTAATAGTCTTGTAGGTTACGATGATTCGAAATCAAGAAAGATGCTCAAGGGATTTGTCTGTGATTGTGTTATGGAATATCTAGAATCAAATTGTTGCCAATATTTTACCTCTGGATTCAACGCATGGACAAAGCTACCGTTATGCGTAAAAGCCAAGACATTGGTTCAAGAGGTCAAGAGAGAAGTCAAGAAGTGTGCATGTATGACTGAGATGGTACCTGACGAAATAATTGAATGGGAGATGAGTCATTCCCTCGGGAAATGGAATGACTTTGATATTGAAGCATTTGAGGCTGGTGTTGATATTGATGGATACATTCTTCATAATTTGGTTGATGAAGTTGTTGTAGACCTTGTAGGTTGCAAGCATAGTTCTTATTCCTTTTGAAATTCCACTCAGCTGATAAGATGTTTTGTACAAATGGGATTATGGTATCTCTCTAATAGAGGCTTCTTTAGGCTCTTTGAATTAATGGACAAATAAGTGATAATGCTGCTCTAATATTATTTTGTTGCTATTATATATATGCTTTACTTTTGCAGCAAATAAGTGATATTTTTGCAACAAATAATCATTGGCATGTTTGTTGTTTCAGCATTTTTGCTTAGAAACAAATAATTAGCTGAGACAGAAAAGTGATTAAAATGAATTCTACCTTGAAATCTCATTTTAAAAACCATAAATATCACTTAAATCTCAAACAAGCACAGGCATGGTCAATATATTTTGCAAATTATTCAAGTTTTGATTAATATTAGGTTTTTAGGCTTGAAGTCTGCAAAATCGACTTTTAAGATAAAATTGTTTAGATTTTTAAGTTCTTTTAACTCAAATTCATGTCTATTTAAATGATGAATCTGTGAATAAACTCACAATGTCTAAGTGACAAACTTGACATGACTTTAAGTTTTATGTAATTCTTAACTAGTTTGCCAAAATATAATATAGGTCTTAACTTTTATAAATGTGAGAATTTGTCTGAATATGATTAATTAATGCAAGAACTTGAGTTTATTTCCAATAATAATTGACACACTTAAATTAATACCTATTTACCAATTAGTAATGCTGAAACACATTTGTTAGAAAAAAAAAGTAATGCTGAAACAAAAAAATGATTTATTTCATTCAAAATACAACAAACAATGTCTTTCCCAATCAACAGAAACAATGGAATCAATGGAGTATGAATACACTATTCTTCATCTTACAGTAAAGTCTCAGTGACCAATACTCAAAATCACACCGATACCTTTACTTGCAGTTTTCTACGGCAAAAAAATAAAATAAAATTGCAAATTGAACCAGAAAAGATATAAAAAAATCAAAAAAATTGAAGGCACAACCAAAGCTTCTCAATTCTCAAAGCTACAAATTTGAATGAACTCAAAACTCTCTACACCTTAAAACAGGTTTCTTCCCAACAACTCTGGTATTTCTAGTACTCTCACCATTGATAGCATTTGCAGTAACCGAAGAAAAACTCCTAAGTTCATCAAAATTAGCATAGCTTTTCCTTGCCATAAGAATCCCACCAACACCCTTTTTCTTCTCTGCAGCAGAATTTGCTGATCTACTACTCCCTCTTGTACTCGACAAAACACCATAGCCTTTGTTCTTGTTCTTCAATGGAGGTGTCAATGTAGCAGTAGAAGAAATAGTAGGTAACATATTTGTCGGTTTACGATTCTCTTTTCTTAACATAGAAGAGAAATCTGGAACAGATTGAGCTATAAGAGAAGATCCTTTTCTTCCAGAAACAACACCAACATTAAATTTGACTTGTTTTGTTGGTGGAGTTGGAATTTTTGTTGGTTGTTGAACAACTTGAATATTTTCTTGTTCTTGTTCTTGTTGGTATTGTTGTAGTCTTTGGTAATTGATTTGAAGCTTTGTTTCTCGCAATTTAGCGTATGCGTTGTATCTGGGTCCTCTCTCCATATCCATGATGATGTTGCAGAGAAGTGAGAAGAAGAAGAAAGAATAGGGTTTGGAATTGGATGATGAAAATGAAAATAGAGCCGTTATAGTGTTTGGTTCATCATCATTATTCTCGAGAGTACTTTTCAACACTTTTCTATTAAAATAAAACAAAATAGTAATTACGGTCTTTGATACTGCAACGGTCTAATAAATATTGAGAGACAAGTTTTTTTTTTTTTTGTACAAAGAGAAATGCTTTTTACCCTAATGTTGTAAATGAAGTAAACATAAGAATTGAGGTGGGCCCAGCGGTTCAATTAACTAAAACTTTGACCCGTGCGGTGCACGGGTCTAATTAGCCGTAGTATGAAAAAATATGATATAAATTTTTTAACACTAAAACGTATATAAAAAAATCAAGTATCATTAAATATTAGTTCGACAATAAATTTGAATAAATGTTCATACAACAGAAATTATGGTATATTACGAAATACTTATTTATAGACTACATTGGAAGTTTTATTTGTATTTTATCCGTCTTCGTCGATAATCAATATTTTTAATCATTCTCTTTAACAACTCTTGAAGTTGCAACATACAACTGACCATGTAAAAACATTGTCGACAAAAGATATATTCCAACATGTTTAAGAGATTGTCCCTGACTTTTATTAATATAGTCATCGCGAAAGAAAAAATTAAAGGGATGTAGGTTTGATTCTCATGCTAGGCAAATTTGTATTTTTTTTTTTAATATAATGGACCGCATGAAAAGAGAGAAAAATGAGAGAAAAAAAAGAAGGTATAAGGTTAACATTTCGGAGCAAGTTTAGAATATAAGAGATATAATAATGATAATAATAATAATAATAATAGTTGGAAGCTAATAATAATAAATATTTAATATTTAACATTGTGAGTTAAAAGTTATGGGATCGATTCTTGGTGAACTATTTTTTAACATTTTATTTGAATTAATAATAATAATAATAATAATAATAATAATGGGAGGAAACTAATAATAATAAATATTTAATATAATAAATATTTAACATAGTGAGTTAAAAGTTGTGGATTCGATTCTTAGTGAGGTATTTTTAACATTTTATTTGAATTAATTAATGTTAGGGTGAATGAGCGGGAAAAAAATTAGGGTTAAAAATAGCAAAACGGAACAAGCTTATAATATAAGAGATTAAACTCGTTGAGTTAAGAGCTAAGGAGTTAGAGGTTTAGGGTTCGAAATCCTCACAAGGAAAAAACTAATATAATATTGTCAATATACCAACAATTTGCTATTAAAAATAAAATAAAATGCACAATTGGTCCCGTTTTGTAACTCAGTTTTCAAAAATGTCTTTTGACGTTTTTTAAAAACATGTCAAATTAGTCTATGTTAAACGTTTTATAATTTGATATTTTTTTACCACCAGTATCCGATTTACTGGACCGCCTAATTTTGTTCGGGGATCAGTTTTAGTATCAAGTGGTGTCAGCCCCCTCCCTCCTGATCACAATTGCGGGAGATCGAACCGTGGTCATCCCTATCAAGTCCAGTGTCAATCACTACTGGACCAACTAACGATTGATTAATTTGGTCTTTTTGTTAACATGTATTTTCTATCATCATTAAATGCATTGATACGAAGTGCTAAGTGTCACGCAGTTAACCGTCAATTTAAAACTGTGACTAGTTGATAAAAAATTGATAAAAATAGAGACTAACTTGATGGTAAATTGAAAATTTCGGGACTATTTTGATAAATAATAGATTAAGACTTATTTGATAGTGAGTGAACATATGTTTACAAACGAACCAAATTGAGAAACATTTGATAGAGGCATGAACTAATTTAAAATATTAAAAGAGTAAAAAATCTATTTAAGAGCGATACCGACCAATTTGTTAATTTATTTGTTAATCTTATGAATGATATATTAAAAAGGCTTAAATGTAGTTTTAACCCCCTCACATTTCAATTGCTTGATTTCAACGTATAAGTTTCACAATTGCTCGATATTAGCTCCCCAAATTGCAATTGCTCGATTTTGGCCCCTAAGTTTGTCCTCTTTTGCACTTGCTAGCCCTCATTGACTTTTTTGACTAAAAACTACGTATGGGACATTTTAAAATTAAAGATATTTATTTAAAATAAAAAATAAAATAAAAATAGTGTTGCACTATAATTCCGTTTTAACTATAACCGGGTTCTATGAAGAACAACAATCTAATATAGAAGCTTATTTTGTCGGCTTACGAGTTTCTCGTGCGTTCTATTTTTACTCATCCGCTAATTAAATAGCGGATGTTATAAAATGAGAAGTTTAAGAAAAAACATCGTCCGCTACTTAAGGTAGTGGATGGTGTTTGAGAAAATAATAGGACGACAAAAGAAACTCCCATCTAATGTTGCACTATAATTTGGCTCTATGTAGCCCATCTTATAAAGTGTATAATTTTAAGTTTTTTTTTTATAATTTTTCTTTTATTTCTACAATTTCAGAACAAAAAGGATTATATATGTACAATTTATAAATATTTTTTGTTTGCCTTGTATCCTAAAAAAATTTTGTTACCAAATTGACAGTTAGTTTAGACTATGTCAATTGTTGCACTTGCACCATATTGTACTCGTAGACAATGATGCACTAATAACAAACAAGAATCAAACATGATGAGCTCTATACTGTGTTGTTTTGTTTAGGACTCCCTTGTTTACCCTCTGTTATTTTGCTCTACCTCCTCTATTATACATTTAGTTTATACACTCTAACATTGCACCAGGTCTTCCAGTATGGATGTACTCAGTTTACACGATGCGAATCAAGCATATAAATTCTTTTTGTATTTGAAGTTTTACGCGATGTCAAAGAGCAAAAGTTACTTTCCCACATATGGTGCCAATTTCGTAAATTAATACTAACTGCTTAATTTTCTCACCATGAAGCAATTATCTGCTAGAGCCATGTGAGCGAGAGCAATCATTGCACAAATTAACAAATTAGGTCATGTTTTTTAGTTGAAAATGCTAACTAGCGTGCGCGCGCGCACACAGACACACACACACAATGAGGCAACCATCGATTTCATCTATAACCATAAATTAGTAGTACATTTTGAGAAACATTAAACTTTATTGAACTTGTATTTTTGTCCTAAATTGAATCTATTGATATGGTGGTTAAATCCACTGAGCACTAAGGTCCTAACAGCTTGAACTCCTTGCTCCAGTGATTCATCAACCTGCCATAAAAGAGGCAACAAAAAAGAAAACAGTGTTGGCATCAAATTTCAAATACGAAAAAAAAGGTACATAATTTGTAACATTCTATAATCTGAGTGCCACAGGTTTCAGGTTTACTACTCCTATTGCTTTTGTAGGTCACACCAACTGTCTAAATATTCGCATCGTTTAACTTCTAATTTCTTTGATATATTCCCCAATTATGTAATTTTCGTCAAATTTGTTATGATCTCATGCAATGCAATGATAGAAGAACTAAACATATTTATGCTTGGTAGAAGACTAGAAGGTATTACCTGCTTTCTTTCCACCGAACTGAACTTTTGTAGAAGAAATGCTCTTAAATCCATAGTTCCAGGAGGATTTCCAATTCCTACATAGTTTTGAAATAGACTCTGCTAAACAACTGAAGAGGCCATACAAAGTTTATAAACATGCAAAGTGACAGTAGACAAGAAACTAACCAATTGAAAGTCGAGGAAAATCACGAGAACCATCCAAATGGCCTATCACATTTTTCAATCTGCAACAATCTTATGATTGTTAACACCGGTTATATAATTCAAAGTTTCCCAAGACATTAAAGAGAAATGTAATGCTAGTTCTTAAATAAGTCAAGAAAACAATGTTTACAATTTTGAGATGGCAGTCCTATGTATTATGCATAAAACCATACAAGTTATGAAATAATTTATACAAATATTACCACGAAAATGAATTGAAGAAAAAGTTATAAAAAGTGAAGATACAATGCTAAATGTTACCTATAGCAAGATCAAAACAATTATCCTGGTTTAAATACTATGGAGTCATTTTTTTTTGGTCTGTAGACAAAGTGACAAATACCACTAAAACTCGTACACACAACTGCGTGGCCGAGGGTTCGAACCCCAGGTGAAGGTGTCCAGCCTAACATTATTGGCATTGCCGATTGAGCTAGGCCTTACCGACATTATGGAGACTCAATCAGGTTAAAATTCAGACAAGGGAATTCTACTATGACACCATTGATGCAACCTAGAAGCCCAACCCTTACTTTGCATGTCTTAGTTCATCAATGTCTTACACCAATAAGACTATAAATTCTATTCACCATTTCACTATTCATGAAGTAAAAAGTTCGGATTTGCTAGACTATCAATTCCTATTTTTGAAATCATATTTCGTTATGATACATAAAAAATCTTAATGAGCATGTTACGAGAGAAATACAACTAGCACTCAAGTATTACCCATTGTGATGTCCATGTCCACCTTTAGGTTGTAGCTTTAAAACACCATTTGGAAGGCTAGTTTCATCATATACCTACATAAGAATTCACGCAGACTTAAGACCAAAGGAAAAATTTAACAAATTTACAAACTTTAAGCAAACCAGGATCAAAGTAAGAAATACATACTAGTAGAATATGACGCAATGGCACTCGATAATATGCAGCAAGTGGCCCAACCTTTAAGAATTTAAAAAATGAGATAAGTCAAAACAGAAAGGTAACATTCAAAGCGACGAATCACAGTTAGCACAAATAAGCATACTCAAATAACTAAAAGCGCTGAATCAGACAGTTCATCCATGACCGATTTCAGTGTGTATGTTTGTACTTTGTATTAAACTGAAAAATCTAGCTATTATGTACGACGAAAACTAACCGATTCGCCACTAAAATTCATGTATGTTTGGGGTTTTGCTAACAAAACTGGTACTTCTCCTATAGAACCTGTACATATCATATAATCAATTATAAATGAATGTTGCAATTAACCATGTATAGGTAGGATATAGTAAATACAATTAAAATCAATGGTAGAAGATGATGCACCTATTCCAATCAAGGCTTTTGACTGTATTGTATTCATCAGAATACCTTCTGTTTTAGAAAGACTATCAATTATTTCAAATCCAACCTAACATAGAGAAAGCCATAAGATTAGAATCACTATAAATAGAAGAACATTGATTCAAACACAATGTGTGCATGTTTGGTTCAACTTTTGGAGGAGTCAAAATTGATTCTAGAGATGTATAATCAATTTTCAAGTTTGGTTGCTCTCGAACAAAATTGATTTTGCCTCCAAAATCGAATTTATCTCGAAGCTAGAGATTGAAACTTTTGATTCTAAAATTGATTTTTACACTAAAATTTATCGTTCAACTCATTTTTATCCAGAATCAATCACCGCACAACCAAACACACGCTGAGAACTAAAAAATTGAATAAATATTACATTGTGTCTAGTGCCATGGTATTTATTTCCAGGGTTACCCAAGCCAACAATAAGCCAAGGAGTATATTCAACTTTATCTTCATTATTTGTGTGTGGCACAGAACAGCGAACAGAAAATGATGTTTTAACTGAAGGTTTTGTTGAAAAACGAGGATGATGAAGATTCTTCCTGGGATATGTTAAAGATAAGGTTGGGGAAGATGCAAGATGCAACATTTATCTGTTGAAAAATATATAGAAATGATTAAGAAACATAACATGGTATAATTAAGAACAAAACATCATTTTGTGTAACAGAAGGGTGCGTAATATTTAAGAAACACTTACTGAGTGAGCATCAACCGAAAAACACAAAATCTTCTGAGCAGGTATTTGAATTTGAGTGAGTGGAGAAGAGAAAATGACGTGTTTATTTTTTGGTGTCAATAAGAGAAGAGAAGGTGTTTGGATGGGAGTAGAAGATTTTTCTTTGTTTTAATCTAGTATTTATATATATATATATATATATATATATATATATATATATATATATATATATATATGCAGTTCTTGCTGTTCCACTCACAAAGAGATAGTTATTTTAATTAAAAAACAGTTTTCTTTTATTTTTTAAAAATGAAAAAACACCAAAAATCAACTCTTTGTGAGTGAAACAACAAGAAATTTACGTATGAAAATGTATGTAAGTTTTGTCCTTATATATATAAGATAAGATAATTACACTTGAATGAAAGCTAAACGAACAACAAACTGAGCCGTTAATATTTTTTGGATGGCAAAACCAATCCGCTTAAAAATTACGTCTACAGACCTAGACCTAGGAGACACCATATTGCTATGCATGACTCTTTGAACTCTTTGCAAAATATTAACAGCATCTGCTGCTAGAAAACCAAATGTGTCAAATGCAATTATGCAAATGGTATAAATGCATGTTCATTGTCAGAAGACGTTCTCTCATGTTTATTTATCTATCATTTTTTTTATCTTTACTTTTATCACCCTCTATGGATTTACCAAAATACCTCTGTCCACTACTGCAGACACCCCAAAAAATACCCAACTTTTATAAGTCTGATACTTAAGTAGCGGACGGTATTTTTCAAAAAATACCATTTTTATAACGTTCGCTACTTGAGTAGCGGAAATGTAAAATGAAAAATGCATAGGACACACGAGTAACCGGTAGGGTGGCAAAAGCAGATTTTTTTTTGTTATTGGATTGAAACGGGTCAAGCCCAAAGAAAATGGCCATCAGAAACACGGTCTTGTATATACTCAAACGCCTCAAATTATAATCTAAGAGCTACCTCAAAAATTATAATTTAAAGCTCACACTAGAAATAAACTATTTGAAATTATTTTTTGGTATATTATAAAAAAAAAATTATGGTAAGATTTATATTACAAGATATTTTGATAGAAGTTGCACCATCGAAAAATATCTTCCGGTGGATGAGGGGAATATGGAGGGTTTTAATCAATTTAAGTTTAAACGAGTGAAGGGCAGCTATCCTACTTTTACTATCACTTAGTTTTTTTTAATTTTTTTTTGTATGAATCAGGTATCCTTTGTGCACAATTGAAAAAATTTTATATAATAAGCCGGGTAAAACCGTAAATGGTGGCAAAACTTTCCCTCAAGAAAATTTATCATCGCTACTTTCTTAAGGTTGGATTTGAACCCAAGACCTTTACTACCACTTAATTTTTGAAAATCTTATCTTGATTTACCAATTTGGACAAATAAGGTTACCATCGCCTTCCTTTTATTATTTCCACCATCCTTAAAATATTTTAAATATACTCAAATTATTTCAACTCAGTGTATTAAAATTCAGACCGATTATCGACACAGTTAAGATATTTGGTTAATGGATCATTGATCGGACCAATGAATAATTGGTCAGACCACATAACTGTTAAATATATACTCCATCACTTTTACGCATTGTTCTTCTCACACATGTTGACATGGCCGAGTAGTATAAGTTAATTAAATGAAGTTCATGTGTATATGATGTTGATTCAATTTCCAGCATGCGACATTTGTGAAATTTGGAGAGTTCGAATTCTAGTCTTTCAAAATAATATATATTGTAGCTACTAATTCATTCGTCAAAATAAAGTGTGATTTGCTAAAAATTGCAGAAAATTATGGATGCTTCAACTAATTTACGAAGAGAGGTTTAAGATAAAATTAGGAGAATTAATTAATATACTATTGTAATCTTATTTTCTATTTCTTCATTATCTTCTTGTGTTTCTTTTTTCTTTTTAATTTTGGTACGTAGAAGTTCTTGTGTTTCTTTGATGGAAACAAATATGACTCTTTATGATATTTTATTTATGTTAAGCAAATTGTGTTTATATTGTGTTAAATGTTTTTACTTATAGTGATATGATTTTATTAAAGATATATATATATATATATATATATATATATATATATATATATATATATATATATATATATATATATATATATATAGGGGTTTGTTAACTTAGACCCACCAAAAAACATGAAGGTCTAAGTTAGCAAGGTGCACCTTTTCACTTTGGACAAAAAAAACCTTGATATTTAGTTATTTTACACTAGAAAATTGATGGTTAGTTAGGTAAATTTTATTAAATATTGTGCACTCATTTGCTAACTTAGACCCACTTAATTATAAATATATACTAGTACATCCTAAATAAACAACCTAGGAAATCAAAAAAGGACAAACAATTTATTTTCTAATTTTTTATGGAATATTTTCTAATTTTATTTAAGCAAACAATATATTTTCTAATTTATTTAAGCCTATGCTATTTGTGGTTATAAACATGAAAACTCATTTACCAAAAAGAAAACTAGAATATATATTCAAATTCATGGCTTAATTAAAATCATTGATTCATGCGAACTACAGTTTTATTTTTTCATATTCCAATTTTCTTTTTTATACATGTTCCAGATTTTTTTAAATTCACGGAAGGCTTGACTATAAATAAGAAAACAAGCGTGACAATATTGGTTTTAAAAAAAATATGGTGAAATAGGTTTAAAAAAAAGAGAAAACGATGTTTTTCCTTCAGGTTAATTTTGTTGGTTGATTATATGTTACGGTTTGATGTTAAAGTTTGTTAATTTTAAGGAATTGTGTTTGGATTTTGTCCTTTTTTGATTTCTTAGGTTGTTTATTTAGGTTGCAAATATTTATCATTAAGTGGGTCTAAGTTAGCAAGTGGGTGTTAAATAATTTAATGAAACTTACTAAATTATCCTTTTTGATTAGATTTGAATAATAAATATGAATGGTTTTTTTGTCCAAAGTGAAAAGGTGCACCTTGCTAACTTAGACCTTCATGTTTTTAGGTGGGTCTAAGTTAGCAAACCCCATATATATATATATATATATATATATATATTAATATAAAATTTAATATGAAGCAAACTTTTATAATATATTTATAAAAAATATTTTATATTTACATATCAAACTATATGGCTACAACTTTTATTATTTACAAAGATAAAAAAATATAATAACAGTTATAAATTGTTGGAAAGAATATTTTATCACAACACTTTAATCACTAATATAAGTTAGATATAACAACAATGTTAGTTAAAAAAATTAAAGTATTTCCAAAAAAAAGTTAATAATATGGCAACAAAAAGTTATTTCCCGTAATATATATACATATATTCATGAATAATAATTCGTTTTGAAAAATAATTAATTTCTGTAAAGATTTTTTTTATTACCAAAAATTTGTTCGATTTCTTTTAAAGAAGCAAAAAAAGTAAAATATTCACATGATAATATTCATATATTGTGGAGTGAGCATAACAACAATATGCATTTGAAATATAACATTTAGATATATGTCTATTCAGTTTAGATTTTTCCATGAATTGTACTAATACTTAGAAAAAATAGTTGAGTTGTGAACACCATTTTTTCCGGCTGTAATTTATATACGTACTGTTTGAATGCAGTTTAGTTTGTTTATAACTATTAGTACGTATCTAGCTTTTTATATAAAACATTAAAGTTAAATTAAAATTTCCAACAATTATAAATAAAACACTTCAATATTTTTAATTTTACATTCGCATACAACTCGGAGTCCGATGGGCGTCTAGCTAGCTACTAGTACATTGTTAACTTATAGGCCAAGATGTAAATTCAAACCAAACCCTTGTTCACTACAATCACCACTAATGAAACCACCAAAATTAGAACTATGGTGATGAGTGCTTCCATCAAACCCCGCAACAGGAGCTAAAAAAGTTCTTGAACCCACTTCAGGTGTCATGTATAACCACGACGCTTGAGGTGGCTGAGACGGTATACCACCGGCGAAGAAATGATGTTGCGGCAGCGGTTGTGACATGAATGTGTGATGGAAATTTGAAGGAACAAAGCGACGAGCAGCTTGCATTTGAGCACGTTTCAAAAGTTGTCTTTCTTTCTTGTGTGCATTTTGGTGTCCTCCTAAGGCTTGTGAATTTGCGAATTCTCTACAACAATATTGGCACTCGTATAATTTTCTCCCATTCAATGGCTCAGATGATTCTGATTCTAATAGTGGTGGAAATTGGTTAACCAAACAAGCTTCTTCTTGAATGTTGATGCCAAAGAGCTTTAGAGTATTGGTGGAGGTAGGGGTAGTAATGGAATTTTCAAGAAAATCAACATTGGCCATTGGTGATATATATGTGAGTGAGATAGGCACCAAAATATTTGATGTGTTCGTGAACTACAAAATATGTATATGTGAGGGATTTATATAAGAGAGTAGAAATTTATGCATAAGCTTGGTGATAGGGATATATAGCTTAATATATAATTTGTAACACACATGGAACAAATTAAGTAGATGATGTGAGAGGTAAATTAGATTGTTTGTTGTGAAAATTTCAACGAAAAGAGACAAGGATCGAATCAAGAGCTAAAAGCATGGTATGTTTGGTGGGAATATCTAATTATAATTTCATATTTCATTTCATATAGTATAGAGAAGTGTGACACTATAGGCATGACATATGATAAGTTACATTACTCAAGTTATAATTTATATTCATATTTTGAGTTCATATTCATAAATAGTAATACTATAAAAAAAATTGAGCGTGAAGAAATATCTACATTAATTTTTTAATCTTGTGTTTTTGTTTTCTTGTGTTTTTATTAAAAAGATGCTCAAATATTATTTGCCACATTTAAATAATTGATACATATATAGCCACGAGAATCCTATAAAATAAATTTTAAATGTACATATACGTGTATCAAGTGACGGTGGTTTGGGCACATAAAACAAAAGGGTATATGCCTTTTGGCTTTAAATGCTTGATAAATTTGTAATCTAGCTTGAATATATACGTTAATCTTGCAAGTAGATCTGACCCCTTTTGGCATGGATTTTGTTGTGATTAATGTTAAAATTATTAGAGGTTGTCATTTAAAATCAATTTATGATTCTTTCTTGATGTAATCTTGTCTTATATTGAATATTTTTACACAAAAATTAAACGAGAGAGCTTACACAATTACTATAATGTTTTAACAGTAATTACTATAATTTAAATTCCCCAGAATATATAAAAAGAATATATTAGTGGATTTCCCCAGAATGATGAATTTGTTTTTTATTTTTTTTCTCTATTGAGGAACTTGACTTTATAAAGTGGGTAGAAAATTTGCAAAAGTAGTTTAAATAATAAGGTACAATATAATCATTAATGTTCATTATAATAAAATATTAGGTTAAATATGTTTTTAGTCTCTACATTTTGCGAAATTATTAAGAATGGTCCCTACATTTTAACAATGGTAAAAAAAAACCTATAAAATTTTGCACTATAAAGATTAGTCCTATATGTAGAGAATAGTCCCTACATTTTGCAAAATTGTCAAGAATAGTCCCTACATTTTGGAAAATTGTCAAGAATAGTCCCTACCTTTTAATGTTTTTAGTCCATACATTTTGCGAAATTGTCAAGAATGGTCCCTAAAGGATAAACGCAGGGACTAATCTTGATAGCGGAAGGGTTTTTTTTACCATTTTTAAAATGTAGGATCATTCTTAATAATTTCACAAAATGTAAGAACTAAAAACATATTTAACCCTAAAATATTCTATCATCATTAACATGTTAATGATACCTTATTCTTTTTAGGGTTTTGCTAACATGTGTCCTAATGACACGTGTTAATAATCCAAAAGTAGAAATTTTCTCTTAAATTTTGTGTAATTAATTTGTGATCAAGTTTAAAAAATGGATTAGATGTATGAATTATAATAAAATATTTCTTTTTTTGAATCACTATCACGTGCCCTTGGGACACGTGTTAGCTTTTTACTTTTTTTATCATTGAAGCAAAATACTTATAAGTTGCAAAAATATGAAGTAGCTTTGAAGAAACCACTTATGTATAAAACTCGATAAATTTCATAAGAAAGACTATTGAAGATAAGATGCTCTAACTAGATGATTTTAAAAAAAAATATTTCTAACTATAATTTTTGTGTGTGAATACTCTTACTAGAGAATAATCAAGAGGATAATTCACAAATCGACATCACGAACTAAGATAAAAAGTAGCTCCAGTAGTATAAAATAAAAGGGAAACTTGGCTTATTATATTTTAGCAATCATTTTGAAAAAGTTGTTTTTAATATTTCTAACTATAATCATATCTATGTACAAATTTACATATTTTATTAGGAAATATGTGTTTGACAATATTATGTAATGAGATATTGGTTGTAATTGGGTTAAGAGTGATTTTTAGTCATTTTAATGGAAACTCTAACCTCCTTTCTCTTTTTTATGTGAATGTCTATTATTAACAATACGTACAAGTATACTATAATACAAAAAGGAAAATAAGTTGGTTTGAATCCTCTCTAGAGGCAAGTTAACGATGTACAATATAAGTGGCGTATCTCAGTTAGGGATGACAAAAATATCCATACCCGCGAATATTCGCGGATAAAATCCGCCACGGACACGGAGCGGATAGTTTAATGGATATCCACGGGTAAGATAAATGGATATTTCAACTACCCGATAATTAATGGATACAGATGCGGATTTAATGGTATCCATATCCGCGGATATCCATACCCGTTAGTAAATAAGAATATTATATAAATATTATTAGTTATCAAATATATAAGAGTCTTTTTAATTCTTTAGAATTTTGTGATGAACTTTGTTTTGATTAGAAATGAAATATATGAAATTTTTTCTAAAGAGAAAGCATAGATATTATTATATTTTGGTGAAAAGAAGAAAAATAAATGTGTTGACTTTTGTTGTTAAATTGAAAGTGAAATGTATGAATGTTATTATGTGATAAAAATAATTTTCTTGTTTCTTTAGAAAGAAGATAAAAAATATCAAGTAATTAAAATTTTTTTTTTTTTACAAGAATCACAATTTTTTTTTAAATTATTATCCATGGATATTTGTGAATATCCACAGATACTTCAAAATCCATGGATTACCCGTTTGACGGATACCCGCACGGATATGGAGCGGATATGAATATCGTATTTATCCAACGGAGCGGACACGGATATCATACTATCCGCCCCTACGGATATCCATTGACATCCCTAATTTCGGTACATGCGGTCAATGATATTAATTGATGGATGAATGACTAAGATCACAGATAAAAAAATGAAAAAGATATATAGTTTGAGTTAGAAATCCACATTTTACAGCTAAATTAGAGAGAAGGGAGTAGAAAAATGTTGTGATTAAGTTGCATAAAGGTCCACAATGATGTGTGGTGAATGCTGGTTATCTCAAACATGTTTGCGTGATTGACGTTGAGTTAGTCATTAATTATTTGGACAAAATCTATAAGAATCTTACTAATTTCCACTAGTTGGGTTCAATGTATTCTAGATGAATGATATCTCACACCAAAAGAAAAACGTTAGTTTCTCAGAATCTCAGGGACAAAAAGCCTTTGAAAAGGGAAAAAAATCGAACAAAAATATGATTTTTCCATGACTTTCCGAGGGTGACGATTAGCTTTACACAAAGGCTTGAAAATAAAACATAAATAACCAAAATAGAAGAAAATGATAAACATTGGGGCTTGTTGTTTGATGCTGTTGCTTAATTGCTTTGTGTAAAAATTAAAATGTGCATACATAATCTTTTTGGAGAACTTAATATGTGAACTTAGCAAAAAAAATGTGGACAATGTTGGAGTAAGGAGACAAATAAGTATTGGTAAGAGAAAATGAAAAAAAATTGTGTGCAGAAAGGTGCACCATAATACTCCTGCCAACGAGACAAATAAGTGTTCACGTAGATATGTGAATTTGAATCAACGAAATACCGTAATGAAAAATCAACAAACGCCGCACAAGACGAAGACAAACACAACGCCGCACAGGACGACGATAAACTTAAAAAACAAAAAACGAAAAAACAAATCTATGTGAATAATCACTTATTTAATTGAAAAGAAAAGGAAACACAATTTACAGGAATGATTTTGGATAAAAAATTTACCCTAAAACTCCTCCTCCTTGGTGGATGAACACAAAGAATAAACTAGGGTTTATGGGGAGGGGGCGGTTGCTGCGTTGAGTCAGGTTTTTAAGTGGAGTCAAAGTTATTTTTACTATTTCTGGTCCTTTTTATAAGTAACTGACTTTTAGGTTTATTGAATAATTAATGTATCTAATTGATGACTTTCTCTAACATGAAAGAGCGGTTCAAGTGATGTATGATGCATAAGTCATAAATAACATTATAATGAATATGAATTTTACAAAATCAACCGTTATATGTTATAGATCATCCATAATTTTTTTAAACAAATTGAAAATCCTTTGATATGTTATTGAGACCCATCAAAATTAATAGTTTACAAATTTTTATTGAATAAGGTTAATTATGTATCGATAAATTAAATATTATGTTATTCTCGTTATAATAATGTTATTCATAGCTTATACACAATCTTTTATGTTTTTATTCGCCACTCTTTCAAAAGAAAATACAATGCCTCTTGGTTGAATTTTAAAGGAGAGACTTTTTCAAAGTTGAAATTACATTAACCTTTTCACATTAATTTTTTTTATAAGATAAAATTACAGTCACGAAATTATGGTACTATACCTGCACGATGAAGTATAGATTATACTCCTACTAGCAAGTTAGTGAGTTTGTGCTCGTGGAATTGTGTGTGTTTGTGTGATGAGTGGGGTCATCACCATATTTGAAGTGGAGTCAAGGTTTCAAATTGTGTTATTATCGGTTAAGGGAAATGAAAGGAGTAGGGCCAGGTGACCCCAATGTCATGTATGTAGATCCGTGCCTGGGTCCATGAAACCCTTTATCCGGGGCCACAAATAAATAATGATCTAGAGAAAAAGAAAAAGCTCTCAATGAATAAATGACTTCTTAAGAAAAATAAACTTCTTAAGAAAAACTCCATGTCAAGTAGTTTAGTGACTAAAATTTTACCTTTTTAAAGTGAATAAGTGAAAGTACTAAGATTTTGAACGTCTATATCATAAGCAATATTATATCAATTGAGTTATCATCAAAAGTAAAGTTCGCTATATTTCTATGAGAATCACCGTTGACTATTATGGTTCATTTGATGCGTAGGATATGATGGTGAAATGATAGGATACTAATCAGGATAATGATAACAGTTATCCGGGAAAAATTATGGTGCATAAGCTCTTACTTATGCACCATGCACAAATACTCCAGATTGCTAAGTGCACCTCCCAAATTTCTAGCGCACCCCCCAAATTGGGGGGTGTGCGAGAAATTGGGGGTGCGCGAAATTTGGGGGTGCTCGAGAAATTTGGGTGGTGCGCGAGTATTGTGGGGGTGTGTGAGAAATTTTGGGGGTTGTGCTAAGTAATTTTCATTGTTTATGCACCGTGCATAAAAAAAGCTTATGCACCATAATCACTCCTCAGTTATCCTATCATGTGTTTGGTGGCAGTGGCGAAACCAAAAATAATATTAAGTCTGGACACAATTTTAATCCCAAATGTACAAATGTTTACTGATTAAGTAAAAAAAAAAATATAAACAAGAAGGAAATAAATATCTATTTTTGGATATTTTTGGAATTTTTAGATATTTTTAATAATGTAATATAAACAAATAAAAGAAAATGAAACAATAAAAACAAAGGGAGAACCTGAGAGTTGAACCAAGGTCCTCTACATGTTAAACAAAAATACACACCATTACGACAACATGCACTTGTTTATCTAAAATAGCTTAAATAATCTATACCTATATATCTATACATCTATAATGATAACAGGATAATGATGGTGAAATGATAGGATACTAATCAAGATAATGATAACAGTTATCCGGGCAAAGTTATAGTGCATAACCTCTTACTTATGCACCATGCACAAATACTCCAGATTGCTAAGTGCACCCCCAGTGCTTAGTGCACCCCCATAGTGCACCTCCCAAATTTCTAGCGCACCCCCCTAAATTAGGGGGTGTACGAGAAATTGGGGGTGCGCGAAATTTGGGGGTGCTCGAGAAATTTGGGTGGTGCGCGAGTATTGTGGGGGTGTGTGAGAAATTTTGGGGGTTGTGCTAAGCAATTTTCATTGTTTATGCACCGTGCATAAAAAAAGCTTATGCACCATAATCACTCCTCAGTTATCCTATCATGTGTTTGGTGGCAGTGGCGAAACCAAAAATAATATTAAGTTTGGACACAATTTTAATCGCAAATGTACAAATGTTTACTGATTAAGTAAAAAAAATAAAATAAACAAGAAGGAAATAAATATATATTTTTGGAATTTTTAGATATTTTTAATAATGTAATATAAACAAATAAAAGAAAATGAAACAATAAAAACAACGGGAGAACCTAAGAGTTGAACCAAGGTCCTCTACATGTTAAACAAAAATACTCACCATTACACCAACATGCACTTGTTTATCTAAAATAGCTTAAATAATCTATACCTATATATCTATACATCTATACTATATATAAAAATGATATATTGGTTTTGGTGTAGATTTTTCATATTTCCAAATATGCCCTTCAAAAAAATTTCATTCAACTATAACAATAAAAAAACATAACTGTATTTTGATGCAATTTTTTTTATTAACAAACTCACAATAATATAAGACATGTCTGTTTTTTTTTTACATAAGTTAGACACAGGCAGACGTGTCGAGCCTGCCTGGCCCGCTAGTATATATAAAAAGGATACATCTATTTTTTGGTGTGGCCTTTTCTTAATGCAAATTTTACCCTTTTGTATATTTATACTATATATAAAAAGGATACATTGATTTTGATATAGATTTTTTATTTCCAAATTTGCCCTTTAAAAAACTTACATTCAACTATAACAATAAAAAAACATAACTGCATTTTGGTACAAATTTTTTTATTAACAATCTCACAATAATATAAGACATGTCTTTTTTTTGACATAAGTTAGACACAGGCAGGCGCGTGACCCGCTAGTATATGTATAAAACGAAACGTTTGATACACACTTTCACTTCACTGTTCATAATCTTCAACCTCAAGCTCACCAAAACTTCAAAAATCATTTTTTGATTCTTGCACCAAATTGGACATGTAAATATACCATTTTGCTTAGAATTTCATGAGGATTATGAATATGCACTTAACTTTTATTAATTCTTACTAAAAAATTCGAATTTTCAGATTAAAGTAAGAACAAAAAAAAAATATAATTGGGAGAGCCTAGGCACGTGCCCAGGCATGCACAGACCTTGGCTCCGCCACTATTTGGTGGTGAACACATGATAACTATCGTATCATGTTTTTTATACATACATCATAATAATATGTTTTTTTTTTATCATATCCTGCTGCTCATCAAACATTGGATTAAGATAAAATATGATACGTACCTACTTGGGTTGGTCCGATGGTATTCGTTTTAGACCTGGGAGTGTGCTCGTCCTTAAGGTCTAAGGTTTGATTAACTCTAGTGCCAATTTGGATTGACTAATTTACCTTCTTCAAAAAAAAAAAGAAGACAGAATATGATACAATTATGATATTTTTTCTCTTATTCTACGCATCAAACAAATCCTTATGGTAAATGTTACTACATCTCGTCCTTTTTATAAGAAACACTTTGAAAAAAATCACACAGACAAAGGAAACACGTTGTACATAGTTAGGTTCATTTAATACTTTTAAAAAATTTAATTTATTTCATGTACACCCGTATTTAATTACTCTTAATTCAATTAACTTAATTATTTTTAATACCCTCTCTTATAATAAATAAAGACATAAGTAAAATTAAACATTTAAATCATTTGAAAATTGATCAAAATTTTGTATAAAAAAGACAAAAAAAATTTCACTTTTGGTTTTTATAAAAATAACCCGAGGGAGTAGTTATTACTCTTTAAAAAAATAGGAATGCTATAAATTATGGGGTGAGAGGGATAACATAATTGGTTGTAATAGTTGGGCTAAGGGTTAACGGAGTCGGATATGAGTAACAATGTACTCCCAGATGGAGTAATATACTAAGGGGGCGTTTGTTTCACGGTTGAGAATTTCATTCCCAGGAATAATTTTCCCAGAAAATAATGATGGGCATTTGATTCCTTGGTATTTTAAAAAAAATGTGTTTGGTTAATAAAATTTATGTTCCTGGGAGTTATTTCTATGAGTGGGTATGTGGGTAGTTATTTTCATTTTATTCCCATCTTCATGGGAACCTTTTATTCCCACCCATTTTCTTGGGATTAAAATCATGGGAAAGTGGAAGTTATTTTTGTCCTTGGAATGTTTTATTCCTAGGAGTTAATTTTCTAACTTTGTAACAAACATAAGAATTTATATTTGTAACTTCTACATTCCAAGGAATCACTTTTCCAACCATGAAACAAACACCCCCTAACAATTTGCCATTAAAAAAAGAAAAGAGAGAAATGCTATAAATTAAATTAAAAAAAGAGAAAAAGAAAAAACCCAGTTTGGTCGGTTACTGCGTTTCGTGTTTAAACAGTTAACTCCATTACAGTTTGGTACAGTAAATTTGTTGACCCAAAAATTTCATAACGAATTAACGATTCTCTTAAAAATCTTGCATATGCTTTGGCTTATTGGTGAAGTTTTATTTAGATCAGTTATGCATGTGTCAACTTTTAGCATTGAATAATCAAAAGCTGAAATCAGAATAAAAAGGGCTTCGGTTTGAGGTCTGATCCGATTATCATGGAAACCGAGCTGACTAGCAACAGAGGAAGGGGTTTTGGTAGCATTTTTGGTTCTACGGTTAAGCCTATATCACTCAGGTTTCAACCTTCTGGTTTGTGTTCTCTTGTTCATCCCCTGTTGACTTTTTTGGTATTGATTATGCTGTTAGATTTATTGCAATTTATGATGAAATGTAGATAAATATTTTTGTCAAATTGATTAACATTGTCAGTGAATAGTTTTTTAATTTTAACTTTTTGTTTTGTTGAACTACACCTATGTTTTTTTTATTGATGTTAATGTTCTGCGGCTTTTGTTTTCCATGTGTAAATGTGCATTCATTAATCACATGGGTTGGCCTGGTGGGGAAGGCTTGGGACCTTGGAGTGTGCTCCTCTCGAGGTTTCAAAATCCTCCCAGTGCCACTTCAAAATGGTGGAAGCTACATGAATTTTACCGAACTATAGAGTGAGTGTTGATAAGGGCATTAGAATGTGTTGTCAATACTTTTCTCTTTAAAACCAAGTGATTGGACTCAAGTGGTTATTGAACCCCACTAGGGCAAATCATTTGGAGAATTCGAGTTCGACTCCTGGGAGGAACAATTCTTGGCCAAACTTTACTTACCTCTCGGCTGAACTCTAGATTACTTGGGTACTTTTCCATTCAGAACCGTAACACAAAATAAAATACTTTTCTTTTAAAATAACCTACTAGTGTACCATGTTTAAGTTGATTATATTTATCTTTTACAGCTTGCTCATTTTTAACACTACGTTGCAGATGAAGATGTTGAGGATCTTATCTCCAATAAAGCTCCAGGAAGACCTTCTGGAACTGTTTTTCCATATGTTGGTGTTGCTTGTCTTGGAGCATTTTTATTTGGTTATCATCTTGGGTATGAATTTCATCTTTGAATAGTTTGAAGATCAATGGATTATATTGCACTATATCCTTATCATTACACTGTCATCTAAGTTAATTGAAAGACATAAGCAACTTCTTTTTGTCTTATGTTAAATTTCATCTGTTGTACTGCTGATTTACTTCTTGGGTGGGAAATTATGATAATGCCATGTTTGGTGTAGGGTGATAAATGGGGCTCTTGAGTACCTTGCCAAGGATCTTGGAATTGCTCAAAACACTGTGCTTCAAGGTTTTTTTTTCTTCTTTCTTTTTCATTTGGTAGTTTGTACTTTGTAGTTGCAAATAAGATTATTGGCATTTTTTTTGGCAATACTGTTTCTTATTTTTTATTTGATCTTTCTTTACTTCGGAGTAGAATAGGTGCAAGGGGGGATTACTCTTAACTAACTAAGCCTAAAGGCTATCCAGCTTAAGGATTAAATAATTTAGACGGGAATACCCCGTCCGTCGGTAGCAAAGGCAGAAGGAAAAGGCAGGAATGCACCTCAAGGGGGAGTTCCTGGCTCACGATCTGGGCTTGCACCAGCGCTTTCCAGATGCATGGTCTGGATTTCTTTCTGATCGTTTGATAACTCGGTTCGTCCTCGACAAAAGGCAAGACTAATGAAGACTACATCCGGGGGGAGAAGGGGTTCTTCTAATAGGGAATAGATGTAGTGTTATAAGTAGGAACAAAATTCAGTTTTATGGCATGGTGTTTCAGTAAATTTATTTGTTTCTTTTGACTTTTCATGAAATTCTGTATGTGATCTTTATACTATGCATCTCAAAGTACTTGTTTTTCTTGACTATGCTCTAGTGGTTTTCAATAGATTTATATCCATGAACAGGATGGATCGTCAGCATGTTACTTGCCGGTGGTACTGTCGGTTCTTTTACTGGTGGAGCATTGGCTGACAAATTTGGTCGAACCAGGACTTTTCAGTTGGATGCTATCCCTCTAGCATTTGGAGGATTTCTTTGGTCTGTTAATTGTCCTTGATACAAGGATTGATCTTTAATGTATATTTGATACCGGATGTTTTAAATTTAATTCATTTACAGCGCTACCGCTCAAAGTGTTCAAACAATGATCATTGGCCGCTCGTTAGCTGGTATAGGAATTGGCATCGCGTCTGCAATTGTACCACTGTACATATCTGAGGTGGTGCCTTTATAAATTATTTTAGCGTTTGTGATCATGTTTACATATTTTATATGGACCTCGGGCTTATGGTGACTTCTTCTAGTGGACAGATTTCTCCAACCGAAATCCGTGGTGCACTTGGATCTATTAATCAGCTTTTTATATGTATTGGGATTCTTGCAGCACTAGTGGCCGGTTTGCCTCTGGAGGGAAATCCTACGTGGTATGTAGTATTGAGTTGCTTCATCTCTTGTGTCACCTGTTTATGTCTTCATAGGTCAAATTTCAACCAGAGGGCATGCATGTTTTCCATTGTGAATTGAAACTAATAATCTCAGCTGAAAATTATTTTTAAACGATATTTAAACTCTGGTAACAACAGAAGTCTAAGTTAGTTTCATGCCGCTGGCCTTGTGAAGGCATGAATGTTAATTGGCATTCTCTTCTACCTCGTCTGATCTTCGTTTAACTATCAGGTGGCGTACAATGTTTGGAATTGCAGTTGTTCCATCTATTCTACTAGCTCTTGGAATGGCAATTTGTCCAGAGAGTCCCCGGTGGCTTTATCAGGTTGTCATTTTATGTTAACTTAATATATATAATGCATTGCCTTCGAAGTATATCACTAGAAGTTTAGTGAAATTGCAATAATTTTCTGAGAAGATTACATTTCTTCTTTTACAGCAAGGGAAAATCTCTGAAGCTGAAAATGCTATTAAAACATTATATGGAAAAGAAATAGTTGGTTCGGTTATGCAGGACTTGACAGCAGCAACTCAAGGTTCTTCTGAACCTGAAGCAGGATGGTTTGAACTGTTTAGTAGACGATATTGGAAAGGTATTGTAAAGTTTAGTTAAGACTGATTCCATTTTGATTATTAATTGTAGAAAAGGTTTGTATTTAAGCATAATTTTAGCATCAGAAAACTGCTAATAATATCTTCATAAGTTAATTTTCTTATTTAGTTTCTCTGCTAAATTTCATTTTGGTTTGTTCTGAAATCATTAATGCTGAATGAATTGTTGTAGCATTTCTCTAAAATATTTGCTGTGGCAGTTGCAAGCATTGGCGTGGCACTTTTCTTGTTCCAACAATTCGCTGGAATAAATACAGTGGTTTATT
Source organism: Trifolium subterraneum (assembly GCA_951799995.1). NCBI lineage: Eukaryota > Viridiplantae > Streptophyta > Magnoliopsida > Fabales > Fabaceae > Trifolium > Trifolium subterraneum. Next base: position 39,087,461 of record OX637464.1, read on the forward strand.
ATTCAACTTCTGTCTTTCGCACTGCTGGAATTGCCTCAGATGTTGCAGCAAGTGCGTTGGTTGGTGCATCAAATGTTTTTGGTTAGTACTTTTCATTCTAAAAATTGATTCGTCTTATAAGTTTAGATTTAGTGTAACTCGGCTCTACAAAATTAGCTTTTAAGGTGAATTGTGCCACTCTTTGTATGTTCTTTTCAGGCCTTATCTGTTTTCAATTCGGGACATAGATTTTTCCCGATAATATGGCCGGTGACCCAAATCAATAAGATTTAATACTATATTTGGTTTTTATGTGGGGTGTAACACATCCTTACAAAACAAACGTTGTAGGGTTGAGTTAAGCCCAATTCAAAGTTTAAGATAGTACAGAGTCTATCTAATATCCGTCCGGGCACCAGATATTGGACCATGCACAATATGTTCAGTCCTCGACATGTGAGAGGTGAGTTCAGAGTCCCACATTAGATGAGGTATAGCTTGAAAATATGTGTCCAAGTGGGAAACATACCTCAACGTACAAGTCAATCTTGTAGGTTGAATTCGACACAATCCAAATTTTAAGAATTAGTATGAAATGTGGACAAACATTATAATTTATACATTTGTCCTGGTGTTTGATTCTGGTGCAGGCACTGTTATTGCTTCGTCCTTGATGGACAAAAAAGGAAGGAAAAGTCTCCTTATCACTAGCTTTAGTGGGATGGTAATAATAATTTTATTTCTTATTTGTCAAAGGCTTAAAGCAAAAGGTGTTTGAACCTTATTTTTCTGTGTTTTGCAGGCTGCTTCTATGTTGCTTCTTTCCGTGTCTTTAAGTTGGAAAGTCCTTGCACCATACTCGGGCACCCTTGCAGTCCTTGGGACTGTCCTGTAAGTCATTTAATTTTTGTAAAATTGATTTCATTTTTAATTTTCATTTCTCATTTAACGTTGGTGGCTTTTGAATTTCAAGCAGTTATGTATTATCCTTCTCTCTTGGAGCTGGTCCTGTGCCTGCCCTTCTTCTATCAGAAATATTTGCATCAAGAATCAGAGCGAAAGCAATTTCTTTGTCATTAGGCACACATTGGGTTAGTGATTTCACTTTGGAATCAAATATTACATGTTATTCTTTTATCTTTCTATAAATTTTGAAACTCCAAAGCTCATAATGCATTAGCTATGTTGCTACACTGATTTTGTTGGTTTCTCTGAAAATTATGCTAATGATGAAATGTGGAAATTTGTTATCAGATTTCCAACTTTGTGATAGGACTCTATTTCTTGAGTGTTGTAAACAAGATTGGTATCAGCACTGTATATTTGGGGTTCTCAACTGTGTGTCTTCTTGCTGTATTGTACATTGCTGCTAATGTTGTGGAAACAAAGGGTCGCTCATTGGAAGAAATTGAACATGCTCTTACTCCTACAATAACTTAGAATTTTTGTACAACATACTTTGCTGCTAATTTTCTTGATGTAGTAATTACTAGATTTTTTTTATCTTATATTACCTATTTATTAAATTTATAAGTTATTAAAAGTCCGAAAGTCATTATAGTTAATAAATTTTGAAATGCAGAATATAACTAAGATCTTCAAAGTCATTAGTAGTTAGAATTTAAGAACCATATAACTCATCCTTACAAAATCGGTTTGTAAGGTGAGAATTGCCTCCTCTTTATGAACTCTTCTCAAGAATCCTATCTATCCGACGTGGGACTAAATCCCACCGAGTGTTGGCCGCTAACACACCCCCTCGCGCTTCATCATGGCCCAATGGGCTTGAAGCGGGAATGATGTAGGAAGCCCAACGATAGACCCAATAGGTTCTGATACCATGTCATGAATATCGAGACCTAACTCATCCTTACAAAACCAGCTGGTAAGGTGAGGATTGCCTCCTCTTTATGAACTCTTCTCAAGAATTTTATCTATCTGATGTAGGACTAAATCCCACCGAGTGTTGGCCGCTATATATATTTATATATGGTTGGATAATTTACAACCATCTAAAAACATTAAGGTGTAAATTAGCAATGCGCACCTTTTCACTTTGGACAAAAATATCCTTCATCTTTGATATTTAAAAGTAGTGAATTGAGGGTTAGTTTTGTAACTTTGATTAAATTATGTACACCCAACATGCTAATTTACACCCACTTATTTATAAACACATTTAATGTTTCAAAGAGACAATTTTAAACATGAAACAAATTCTTTCAAAAATAAAAAACATGAAACAAGCCATATGAACACAAACATGTGATCAGGCACTTTTAATTTATTTTTTGACTTTTGTTAAAGATAAATTATTTGGAGTTACTGTATAAATTTTATTAAATAAGAAAATGTTATTACATTGTGAATTCATGCATAGAAAACAAATCGTGTATATATAAGACACCAATACTATGAAAAAAAGAAGAAGAAAGAAATATAATGCACAATGTTTTGTTTAAAAACCAAAATTATGTAATTTATAAATTTGTGTTCGGATTGTATCAAGTTGTCTTTTTTAATTTCCTAGGTTGTTTATTTAGGTTGCATATATTTATAATTATGTGGGTGTAAATTAGCAAATAGGTGTACAACATTTAATAAAATTTACATAATTAACCCTCAATTTTCTAGTGTAAAATAACAAAATGTCAAGGGTTTTTTGTCCAAAGTAAAAAGGTGCGCATTGCTAATTTACACCTTAATGTTTTTAGATGGTTATAAATTAGCAAACCCCTATATATATATATATATATATGAACATGTTGCGAAGCTTAACCAAAGGATATGCAAAGCAGTACTCAAATTCCAACAATATATGATTACATTACAATCATATTTTTACTGCTGTCTTTCTGGATTTGTACAAATTGCTGGAAGACACATTTGAAGGTTGTAATGGCACTTTAGGAGAATATAAGAAAGGGCTTTGGAGGATATGACACCGATTGAAGTGGCCCTTGCATCATTTCTATTACTTTACTCATTGATGGTCTATGTGATGGATTTGTTTGAATGCACCATAGATTTACCATAGTAATCTTTCTCACCATATCATTTTCTTCCTCTGAATTTGTCAAACTATTCTCGAAGTTGTTACCTTGTTCAAGATCCTTATAAATCCAGTCTGAAAAGTACATTTCAGAAGTACATGAACCTCCAGTATCATAATTCTTTCTGCCTCCAATCATTTCTAGAATTAACATACCATAACTATATACATTAGATTTGTGAGAAACTCCACCAAATATTCGGCTAAATACTTCTGGTGCTATGTATCCAACGGTTCCTCTTGTGCCAAGTATAGACACATTACTATTATTCCTTAGGCATTTTTTAGCTAGTCCAAAATCGGATATTTTTGGACAAAAATCTTCACCCAAAAGAATGTTTTGGGGTTTAATATCAAGATGCAAAATTCTTGAAATACGTCCTTGATGCAAGTATTCTAGTCCTTTGGCAACGCCGATTGCAATTTGGTACATTGTGTTCCAATCCAAACTACAAATTGCATAAGAAAATCCTGTTTTAAGGATAAACTTATCCAATGATCCATTGGACATGAATTCATATATTAGTGCTCTTTTGTTCTCATAACAAAAACCTAAAAGCGAAACGATGTTCACATGTGATGTTCTACTAATACTCGCTACTTCATTTATGAATTCCTCTCCATTTCCCTTTGACTCGTTTATCACTTTCACTGCCACTTGACGTCCATCAGGTAATCTTGCTTTGTAAACAACACCGTATCCCCCTTGACCTAATTTGTCCCGAAATGAGTTTGTCATTCTTTTAACTTCTGAATATCTATATTGCTTAATTGACATTGACAAGTTATAACTTTGTATGAAATCCTCCACATTGTGCTCAATGGATTTTTTTGTTTTTTTGAAGACCCCCCTTTTTACCAAAATATGATAGCTGTTACATTTACAACTAATCAACAAAATAAGTATGACGAATCCGACACTAATCATCGATGCCCCTGCATGTTTGCATTAGAGAGAATTATAAGCAAAAGAAAAATGGTATGATTAGTGATGTTTAAATAAATTAAATTGTCAAATCTAAATACAATATTAACTATTTTTTCGTATTTTTGTATTTTCTTTTAACAATTGCGTTGTAATTTTTGTTTTCTAATTTATTTTTAGGATTTTTAAAATTTAAATATATAATTTTTTTATATATATTTTAATATAATCTGATGTGACAATGAATTTTTAAATTAATAAATGCCATGTAATATTAAAATGTGCCACATAAGCATCATGAAATAAGGATGAGTGTAATTTCAAAATTTGACAAAATAGGGGGACCAAAATTGCTGATTTAGAAATAGGGGTATCAAAATTCAATTTTTTTTGAAAATAGGGGTACCAAAACTGCCATTAAGCCTAATTTTTTCCACATATATGGCTCAATCTAATTTTGTTTTTGTTTTCACCACCAGTTTAATGGTTAGTAATAAAATATTAGAGAGTTATTTGGAAGGGTATTTTTAAGAATTATATAATCAAAACAATATAATTATAACATAAAACATTTTATTGTATATGATTGAGATGACAATGAATAGATAACAAGACTTGCACATGGCCAAAGGTAACAAAACAATTTGAAATATATATTAAATATAGAAGCATACCTGTAATCCAGATTACAGGTCTACCGTTCTTTATATGAACCTCCAGTTTGGCCAAGCAAAACATTCTCAGTGGTATTTAACTTAATCTTGTTGCAACAAAATGAGTTTTTTTTTTAAAAAACTCTTATAAACTTTTTGATGATAACAAAGTATTAAATAGACTTGGCAGTACTAATATTTTTAATCAACTGTGCAGATTTGTTGATGTGGACAAAGTTCTTTAATTAAGCACATTTGATCAGAACGAAGAAAAAGTTATTTTCTTTAAGTATTACGTATTCTGAAGAAGCTGACTCTGAAGAAATTTTGGTGAAGTTCTGAAGCATCTCACTCTGAAGACCCTCAGAGGCTACACTGCCTAAGTCTTTCATAAGCTGAACTCTGAAAACCTCAGATGCTGAAGTCTCAAACCTTTCAGAAGCTGAATTTTTCAAGACCTTCAGAAGCTAACGTCATACTAGTCCTGAAGCATACTCTATTTTACAGAAAGTTTTGATTTGATAAATCTAAAGCTTCTAGGACATTCTTTGGTAGATGACATCACATGGATAAAAGACAACATCTCTACAACGTTCTTATTTTCAATCTTATCATCAAGAGGAGTGTATTGTACTGGTTGTACTATTGTTACTCCAAATGGCGGTGCAAAGAAACAAAGACGAAGTAGTGGAATTGAATTACCTCTTTTAGGACAGAAATTCAATTTCATACTTCAAACAATAACATTCTTACAACTGTCTATCTACAACGGAACTTTCTACAACGTCTCTATTTGTTTCATATAAATAGACGTTCTTGAAGGTTGAAAAAGAGACTAATAACTATTGAGAAATCAATATATACTCTGAAAAGAATCATTCTAGCTCATAATTTTCTAAGCCTCTGAATATCAATTGTAATATTCACTTATTGTGTTAAATGTTTTTGAGTCTTAGTAAGCTTTGAAATTAATTAAGTTATATACTCTTGTGTGAGTATGTTTGTAAAAGTCTCTAGTTAGTTATAACTCGAGTATTTGAGAAGTCTCTTGTTTTGTGTAACTTGAGCATTTTTGAAGTCTCTTGCTTGTGTGTTTGAGCATTAGGATTGTAATCTTGTGTGATTATAGTGAAATCCCTTGGAAGTGCAAGGGTACTGGAGTACTCTCGGTTTGTGAGGAAAACCAGTATAAATCTTTGTGCTCTCCCGCTGCGAAAGACTCTGATATATATTCTTATTAGAAAAAGTTTTTATTTATCAAAACACAATTCAACGACCCTTCTTGTGTTTTTCACACCTTCAATTAGTATCTAGAGCTCCGGTTCTGTTGCTAATCACCTTACAGTGAGACATAAAAGATCTAGAAAAACACCATGGCTGGAATGCAGTTCTTCTATGTTAACATGAATGATCTCAACGGGTGGAAACAGAGAATCTACAAACACATTGCTGGTCTCATCAATGAGTTAGAAGACGGAATCAACTTTCAGAATGAAGACTTGAACAATGAGCAAGAAAATACATCATCCATTGCTGTCACAAAAGAAAAAGCTGATATTGAGAAAATCACCAAATCTGATATAGAGGTTGAAAACTTCTATTGCTCTACAAGTGATGATCATGAAAACATTCAAAGAGAAAAAGTCAGTTGTTTGATAAATCAATATGAGTTTTTTTACCATGGAAGTGGATGAAAGTATTGAACACATGAGCACAAGATTTCAAGCACTCACAAATGAGCTTAAAGTTCTGAAAAGAGAGTATAGCATGAATGAACTAGTGAACAAAACGCTAAGAAGCTTGCCTCAAGATTAGAATCACATAGTCACAACAATTGAGGAGACAGAAGATATCAACAAAATAAGTCTTGATACACTCATAAGCAATCTTAGAAGCCATGAGGTGGTTTTGAAAGCTAAGGGTAAGATGAAGACTAAGATTGTTGATAAAGAAAAAGAATCAGAGGATGAATATTTTGGCAACTTCACAAGGAAGTTTGATTCCGACAATCAAGTCAACAAGGAACAAATGAATTAATGGGAAGAGTTGGATAAATTCTCTGATGGTGAATTTGAAATAAAAGGAATCAAATTGCATTAACAACCAACACAGAGAACTATTCAAACTCTGAAGCAGAATAAAGGTCAGAAGCAAAGTCAAACTCTGAAGAAGAATCAGAGTCTGATCAAGAGGAATCATATTCTGATCTAGAAAAACTTGAAAAGGTATAGGCTCAACTTTCTAAAACTCAAAACTTATAAAAATTCTTGAGAAAGTCTTTTTCAAACTCAACTTTAGTTCACAAAGATACATAAAAGCTTAAAATTGATTATGAGCATTTAAGTGAACAAGCCAACAATTTTGAAGATCTTTACAAAAATTCTTTAAACAAAATAAAAGATCTTGAAAAAGGTTGTGCTAGCTAATTGTTACAAACCTCATGATGAGCATGCACTTGCTCTTCAAGAATTTTGTAACAAAAATATTGATAAGAGCAAAGTAGCTTCAATGATATTTGGAATTGGTAAGAATAGCAAAGATGAAATTGGCTATTCATATGGTAACATATATGGAGAATTAAATTCATCAACTAGTACTTGAAGGTGGGAAAACACAAGAACGGGGGGTTGAATTGTGTTTTGATCAATTAAAAAATTCTTCTAGATATGATAATCTATCAGAGTCTATTTTGCAGCGGAAAGATCAAAACAACAATCAGTAAGAGGAGAGAGTTAGGAAGAGATGAACACACATAATTTATACTGGTTCCCCTCACAAAACGAGAGTACTCTAGTCCCCTTGTACTTACAAGAGAGTTCACTATAATCACTAAAGATTACACAATTTGCTCAAGTACACAAGCATGAGAGTTCACAATGCTCAAGCACACAAGCAAGAGACTTTCAAATGCTCAAGCACACAAGCAAGAGACTTACACACTGCTCAAGCACACAAGCAAGAGACTCCAAAATTGCTCAAGCACGCAGGCAATAGACTTTCAATTTGCTCAAGCACTAAAGCAAGAGGCTAGCTTAATATACACCAATAGACTAACTCTATTACAAATGTAGTTCAAAACTCAAGGTCTTGAATTTGGAGTTGATACTTCAGAGTTGTAGTCTTGTGCAAATATCTTCAATTAAGCTCTTTGTGAGAACACTTCTTTGTGCAGTTGATAGGAGCTTTTGTGTTCAATGATTTCTCTGTTTTTCTTCTCCCGTTCTGCACTGGTTCATTGACTCACACTTTGTCCATTCAAAGAGGTCTTCTATTTATAGATGGTTTGAATAGAGACGTTTGAAATGTGACCATTGAAAGTACAACAGTTTGCCTAGAAAGTTTTATTCGTCTTTTTCCCAAAATAGGAAAACAGCTTCGGCTCCTTTGTTCCTCGAAGGTAGATGTTTGCACAGAAGAGGTAATATTGTACCGTTGTCTTCAACTCCCTTTTTGACTGATTCAGATGACATTGATTTGTCTTTGGAATGGTCACCTCGTAGTTCTTTTAAACTTGAAGGGAATGTCTTTGAGACTTGGCCTTATCAGAGTTGGTATTTTAAAGATCAATGCAGCTCCTGAGAGCATATTGTATTGCTTCTGATAAGCTCTTCTGCCTTCTGAGAGTCTTTGTCCTCTGACAGGTTGTAGAACACTTCTTGGTGCACTCTGATCCTTCTGAGTCATTCAGATGCTATCTTCTATTCTTGACTTCTCAGGTTATATCTTCTTATAATCTGTACACTCAAGTAAATCATTAGTGTTCTCCAATTTTGCATTAATACTTTGTTATCTTCAAAACCTCATTAAGATCATGGGTTTGTGTGGAAAACCATTCTTGTTCCAACAGTACTGAACGACTATCACCTCCTCATCTTTATTCTACTTTTGTGTCTGAAAGTGCTCAATCTAACCCTATGAAATTTGCTGAGTCAATAACTCTTAAAACTTCACAATTGAGTAATCAGCAGCTCAGAGGATGGGTGTGGAAAGATTCAGAATCCAAAACTAATAAGTCCAAGGATCTGAAGACATCAAAGATGAAATCAAGTTAAGACTATGACAGAGTCTAAGATGAAATCAAAGATTATTTATGATTCAAGAGCTAGAAGAGATGATCAAAAGATAACCATCAGAAGCTTAAGAATCATGAACAATCCAAATCATTGCAAAATGATAGTAAAAAATATTTTCAAAATAAAGATTATCCTATTTCAAAGATAACACATGAAATACAAAATGAGAATGAAGTATTCAGAACTAATCTAAAAGGACCCATCACAAAATGGATACCAAAGAATGAAATTGTCTACATTTCAGGAAAAGAAAGAGATCCAAGTCCTCAGTTAAATTGTATTCAATGAAAATTCGTTTTAAATAACGATATTGTAACTTTGACAATTTCACACACGATGGAAAGAAAAAGAAAAAAAGAAAGAAAGAAATTATTAGTTACTCTACAAATTTAAACTCACTCCGGTGTGGTATATAAACAATATTTTACTTTCTAGGTTCATTTATTAACTAATTTATTTGGTCAATATTATAGACCAAATACATTATTTATTAAATAAATTTAGAAAGTGAATTTTTTCTTATTTATCTTGCGGGTGCTACCAAAAATCTTATGGTAGTGGGATGGAAGATCTTCATGAGCGCGAAAGGCATTCCGAGGGATGAAGGGAATGAGGTAATATTTGCGGGAAGCAAGTGAAGGCTAGTGCCTGGATCAAGGTTCAATTGAGTTTGGACTTAAGCGATGATCTTGAATAGAAGATTCAAGATTGAGTGAGAGAGCAGCACGGTGGTTGATTGGATCACCATCGATTTAAAGACAATGTGGAGAATTGTTGAAAATGCCTTGAAATCTCGGTAACAAGAAATAAAAAATCCTGGAACTTGCTGTGTTGGCGCGTGGCGCGCACGATTTGGTGGAGATTTTTGTTGAAAAACAAATCTAACACTCCGACTTTGATTTGTTTTATTTTAAATTAGAGGGTTAATAGGGTTTTACCCCCTGCAAAGTTGGCGAGTTTTTGATTACCCCCTTGCAAAAGTTTTTTTTAGGATTACACCCCTGTAAAATTCAAATTCCATCATGTTGCCCCTTGCTGCACACCTAAGCATGTGACATGGACATAATCTTGATGTGACATGACACGTGACAATTATTTAATTTAAAATTGCCACGTGTAATTTTTTTTTTTTAAAATCAGAAAATTGAAATAAAAAATTATTGAAAAAAAATAAACATTTTTTAAAAAAAATCAGAAAATTGAAATAAAAAAATTGATTTAAAAAAATAATAAAAATTGATTTAAATAAGTAAATATTTTTTTTGACATTTCCGACAGAGTAATTTGTTATAACCGAACTGGGTAAACAAAATTTTGTGTTCTTATCTTTTATTCGTTTCATTGCTTTTGGATTATTATTATCATCGTTTATATATTCTTCGATTATAGGTTAAACTCATATCAATACGAAATTTAATGTGTGGATACTACAAAAAAAAACGCTCTATAGCCACGGTTATTTTGTTTGTCGGTAAAGAAATGCCTTTGCCACGGTTTAACCGTGGCTAAATTAATCCAATTTTTTTATTTTGAAGACACGCGCTTTTCTCTTCTCATTCCCTGCCAGTGAAGCGCTCTTCATTCCCAATTTTTCTAAATTTCCACGCTCTCGATTTTCCTAACAGTGAATCGCTTTTCATCTTCGAGAAAAGAATGGCAGAATCGTTCTTCATCATCGAGAGTCATGGAATTGCTCTTCATCGTCGAGAATCAACAATCGCTCTACATCGTCGAAGCTCTTCATATAACCAGACCGCTCTTCAAGGTTCATCAATTATTTTCACTCTTTATCACTGAAATTGTTACATCTTATTTTCAATTTCACAATTTATTCACAATGTTTGATATTAGGTTTTGTTCATAACAGTTTCTCTGTGACCAAGCTCAATGTTCTTTATGCTAGATATGCATCAATTCATCATGCACATAAACTGTTTGACGAAAAGCCTCACAAAACTGTTTATGGAATTCTTTGCTTGGGAGCTATTGCTTTGAAGGAGAATGGGTACTAGAGACATTGTCTTTATTCTGTTAATGAATAAGAATAACATTAGTTCTGTAACGGTTTGAGGAAGGTTTTACTAGGTATGATGATTCATGGGTTTCTCATAAAGGTGAGGATATATGGTGATATGTAGGAGCTGCTTCTATTGAGATGTTCACAATGTTTTTAAAGTGTACAGATAGAAAGGTGGGACAATTTTGTGATGTGAAGGATCATTGAAGTGTTTGCCTATAAGTTGTCGTCATTTGGATTTCACTGTTCGTCGCATTCGGATTTCACGGTTTGTCATCATTCGGATATCATGTAAGTTATACTTAGGTGGAGCTGGCTGTTATACATAATCATGGATATATTTATTTTCAGTTCATGTGACAAATTAGAAGGTGCAGGACTGTAGGTTGCAATGCAATTATGATATATGTGTGTGTGGATGCTTATTAGTTCTAGTAGTTCTAGTATTTGCAACTTCATATCTAATTAGCATAGCTTACATGATATATTATATATTTACTCCTTGTACCTATCACTAAATTCATATATATGTTAGCCTCTTCAAAAAATGCACGAATGCTTAGTTCAACTCCTTTTTAGAAGTTTGATAGCTAGTTTTGAATTTTATATAATTAACAGAGTTGCAAACTGATGTATCAACTATCACGTGGTCCATTTGCATTAATTTCAATCTCTCTATCTAGAGGTTTTATTTTGTTTATAATGCATCATGATGGAACTAGAAATATGATTAGGACTAACCAAATTTCAAATGTGATTCAGAAATTCAAAGCATCCAACCCCTTTAGAATGAAATGTACGTCCCATTTGGAGGTATCAGTTTATTTTGGTGTGTGAATGAAGGGAATTGGAATCGATCTCGAAGATATTGCTTCGGAGTAACGCGGAGAAATTTGAGTTTCAAGCGGAAGTGTCAAGACTTATGGATATTATTATTTCAAATGCTTCTGATGTAAGCTTATTCTTGTTATATTTGTTTTTTTAATTTATGATGAATACCTAAGAAATGCTTATAGTTAATTGCTTTTTTTTGTGGTTTATTTCATATAATTAAACCGTTGTACGTACTGTTACAAATTAAGAATTTGGGTACCATAGAAAACTAGTTAGCGATTTGACCTTGCCAAACAAAGCCAAAGTAATCCAAATGCTGGATGATTCAATGATGCATTTTATATTAGTCTTCGTTGATTTTTTTCATGTTGGGAGTTACCTTAAACTTGAAGAAGCAGAAAATTGGTGGTTGGCATGTGAGCTGCGCGGCACGCAGCAAGCCTGGCGCTTGGCGCAATTGCCACTAGTTTTTCAGGTGAGGTTCTGGTAGTTGGCGCGCGGCGCGCCTACCCTGCGCGGGGCGCATGCGCGAGATTTTATATATTCCCTGTTTTATTTCCAGCAGCCGTACAGGAAAAGAGAATAGGGTTTTGGAGTGTTTTCTTCAATAACACAAGGCTAAGATTATTTCTTAGGGTTGTTAATCATCTCTTTCATCTTGTAAACACATATCATTGAAATCTCTTGGTCACGGGAAGAGATTTGGGACAAGGGTAGAGTTAGAGTTTCTAATTCTTGTAACCTTTGTGAGAATCTTATTGTAATCAAGGAACAAAGTTTGATAGTGGAACGGAGAGCTGCCCTCTCCCCCAGAGTAGGTTTATTAACACCGAACTGGGTAAACAATTGTGATTGTGTACTTTACGTTTTCGCAGGTTTTATTTGTTGATTATTATTATTGCTAAAGTTACTTATTTTGATTGCTTTAATCGATTGCTCCACACACTAAGGTTATTGGTGTGATTTAACCGAATTCACAACATTTCATGTGCACAATCTGAATCATGGACTTTTCTACTTAAACATTTGAATTTTGATGATCCAACTTTGTGTCTGTTAGGTTGTTGTACGACTTCAAGTTGTAAGGCTTGTTAGGTCAATTATGATATTTAAATTTGTTTACGACACATTCTCTAACTGATATTGTCGATTATTTCTTGTGGCTTCAGAATGTGTGCAGTTTCTGATAAAGCAAGAAGATGCTTGCCAAGGGTTATCATCTTGGTGGGAATACTTTGAGAGATATTCCAAGAAGTACTTCACCAGTGTCTCAAGCAGACAAGCATTCTACGAAAGAGAGGTTTTGATGAATTAAGCAATCAATATGTAATAAATGACACAGACTGGCGATATCATCCTGAAATGGCATTCATCCGTGATTTGATAAAAACGAAAATGTAAGTGAAAGCGATTTAATTTTCACAGTTATCTGGTTGCACTTACCACTGCTGCTTCAAAGGTTTGTTGCTTGAATTGTGTCTGAGCATTAAGTTCTTTTTTTTCTAATAACATTAGCCAATAAGAGTGTCAAATGCAAGTTGTACCTGTATGTTGTTAATTAAGCACAATTGCTTTTCTACATATTTGGCAGGAGGAATATATGAAAATAAAATTGTATGTTTAAATTAGATTGTAATTTTTTCCCAAGTTTCAATCCTTTTTTGTGCAATATTGATTTTTCAAGACTGAACATTTCCCTCTAAAGGCTTAGAAGCTAGTCAGATATTAGAGGAAGCCATTGAAGCTGATAAGAGGATTAGCTATATTATGGTTGATCTAATTTTTACATCTAGGCTAATCCGAGTGAAGATGATACCTATGCTTGGAATGACTCAGCACCAGGAGGAGAAGAAGGTACTGATTCCATTTATAGTGAAACTGTAAGTTACTCGCTCAGAGAGAATTGATTCTTTATGTCGAAAAATCTATGTCATATAATTAGGTGTAGTGAATTTATCAGTTAAATTTAAACTTGACAGTTGATGCTGGCTTCATGTTTTTAACTCACAATTGGTATAATGAAAAATGCTTACAAGAAAGTGAGTTTGCCGATTTAAGTTAAGTTAGAGTGAGCCATAGTTTCTTAATTAATTATAATTTGTTTTTCATATGCTTTATAGGTCATATGCTAAATTGAATAGTGTAAGAAAAGGAAAACCAAGAAAAAGCATGAAAGAATAGCAGCTTTTTCTAAAAAAAAAAAAAAGAATAGTGTTTGCCACGGTTACAACCGTAGCCAATTCAATTTTTTAATTCGCCTGCCAACTATTTAGCCAAGGTCAAACTGTGGCTATATGATAAATAACCGTGGCTATAAAGTTGTTACCACGCTTTATATTGCCGTGGCAAAAAATCAAATTAGCCGTGGCTAAATTTAGCAACGCCAGGAGTAACCACCCTCAAAATTTTTGTGGTAAAACATATTAACCACGGTCAAAGTGACTTTTAGCCACGGTTTTTTTAAATTTAATAATAAATTTATAATATTGTTAAATTATAGACTTATAAAATTTATAATATTCATTGTATCTAATGGACCTAATTAATCTGCACACTAATGAGTTTGTTAAGCGGTTATTAAGTTTCCTCTAAAATGAATTGTTAAGCGTTAGATCATCTTAGTGTTCAAAACTATCAAAGATATATAGGTATGTATATTAAATTGAGATTTCATTAGATTTTAAAATATTTTTTTATGATGAATTTTTTTGTGGTGTTTAATCAAGACTTTTATAAATTTGATTGGTATTCATTGGAATTGAAATTTGGTTGTAATGCTCCAATTCATCATATATAAACGATTTACTTTGCAAATTAAAATAGTATAGCAATCGAGTCTTGATAATTTTAACTACTAATTTTCTATTTATATGTATCGCATGGGTTTTGATTAAATTTTTTATTTTATAATTTGCTTATTGAATAAAATAATATGATATGTATTTTTTTTAAATTTTAATAATAGATTTATAATATTCTTAAATAATAGACTTGTAAAATTTATAATATTCATTGTATCTAATGGACCTAATTAATCTGCACACTAATGAGTTTGTTAAGCGGTTAATAAGTTTCCTCTAAAATGAATTGTTAAGCTTTAGATCATCTTAGTGTTCAAAGCAAAACTACCAAAGATAGATAGGTATATATATATAATTGGGATTTCATCAAATTTTAAAAGTTTTTTAATGATGATTATTTTTTTGTGGTGTTTAATCAAGACTTTTTATAAACTTGATTGGTATTCATTTCTCTATTTGGAATTGAAAATTGGTTGTAATGCTCCAATTCACCATATATAAACAATCTACTTTGCAATAATCTTCTACGTATATGTACACATATATTGCAATAATATACCACAATATTCACACAAACTAAAATACCCAAAAGAGACTAAGGCTCTGTTTGGATTGATGGTACAAAATGGCATGGAGCGGAACGGAACATAATGGAATGGAGTGGAGCGGGACGGAATGGAACACAAATTCTGTTTCATTGTTTGGATATACAATGATGGAACAGAATAAAATTACCACTCCATCGTTTGGGAAGTGAACGAAATGGAATAAATTATAACATTTTTATTCCAATTTTACCCTTATTTTAAAACATTAAACTATAAGTAATAACTCCAATTCACTCAAACTAAACCAATAAAAAAGACTCAAATATTAAAAATCACCACAATCAATTTATATACAAAACTATAACATCAAACAAAATAAAGATAAAATCTTAAAATAGAGTCTTTTCATTGATGCTCAAAGACACTACCTGATGTATGGTATAAATAAATAAAGAGACAAAGAACAAACACAATAAAGAAAAAAAATGTCAAACAAAAAATACCAATACAAAGAACATTGATCATTCATGCTTGATTTCAGTCATGCTAATCTACTTTAAACATAAAATTAGAAAAACTGAAACTTGCATATGCACACTATAGCAACATGCACGGTATTTTTTTTTTTTTAAAATAAAACAAGAGCAATCTATTTTTATTTTTTAGGTAAACGATGATGATTAATAAAAAATGGCATACCTTGTTGGGCAAAGAAAAATTTGCAATCAGCACATAGAAGAAGAAGTGAGGTAGAGAGTTTTTCTTGTGAAATACGAGTATTTGAGAAGAGGAAGAGACAAATAAAATAAGGGTAAAAGAGTAATATTAAAAATATAAAGTTCCATTCCATTGGATACACCCCAAATTGGGGGGGAATGAAAAATTGAAGGATTGAGTGGTATATGATGGAATTGATTCCATTGAGTTCCATTCCATTCCATTAGTTTTTTACAAATCCAAACAATGGAATTTTATTATTTACCTCTTCATTCCATTTCATTCCATCACATACCACAAATCCAAACATAGACTAAATAAAACATCAACGCCTTTCAATCTTATCCACTCTTGTTGGTAAAACAAATTAATACATGATTTGAAAACCACCTTGCAACTTTTCATCATAGCCAAGAAGGAAGAACACACCATCATTACACTTGAAATGAAAAAATATACTATATTAAAAATGAAACATTAAAATGAGAAACATAAAAAAATTGCACTGCCATAGAAATATAAAATTTGAAAAATGAAACCTAGTCAAGCTCCATACCAGTGCTACTTTTGGGGCCAATTACATCCAAATATTATTTTTTTGCTCTAAAAGAGTGAGTGCTCCTCCCATACACTTTATATGATGCAATCTAGCTACCACTCCATTTTGCACTCTTTTGAAAACTTCTTAAACAATATATATAAAAGGGATAAATATGTTTCTGATCCCTATAAATATTTCAAGTTTTGTTTTTAGTTCCTCTAAAATTTTTCTTCAATTTTTAGTCCCTCAAAAATTTTCAATTAACACTTTTAGTCTCTACTTCTAAATCAACTCATGTATAAACTTCATATTTTTGATTGAATTTTTTTATGAATGTTTAAAATATTATAAGAATCTCTCCCAATTTTTTTTTGAATTTTTTAACAAAGCATAAATTAAATATAAATTTTTATATTTTTGGTGCTTAAAATTCATATTTAATTCATGTTTTGTTAAAAAAATCTAATTTTTTTTGTGAGTGATTGTTAAAACATTCTACACTTTTCTTGAAAATTTCATTAAAAAATATGAAGTCTACACATGAGTTGATTTAAAATTAGGGACTAAAAGTGTTAATTGAAAATTTTTGAGGGACTAAAAGTAGAAGAAAATTTTTAGAGGGACTAAAAACAAAATTTGGAATATTTATAGGGACCAGAAACATATTTATCCCTATATAAAAAAATATTAGTTACACCTCATAAGTAAAAAAAATATATAACCGGAAGC
This sequence comes from Trifolium subterraneum, assembly GCA_951799995.1. Classification (NCBI taxonomy): domain Eukaryota; kingdom Viridiplantae; phylum Streptophyta; class Magnoliopsida; order Fabales; family Fabaceae; genus Trifolium; species Trifolium subterraneum. The sequence goes on from OX637464.1 coordinate 39,104,330, forward strand.
GAATGCAAATATTTTGTGTCAAACATGAATACGAAAAAATATATATTCAATGAGATCACAAAAATTTGAAAAAACTACTATTCTTTTTGCAATGCTTACTAAATTTCAAAGTTTATTTAAAAAAATGAACTTTATAATGACTTACTTTGATGTATAGTTGAAACGCAATGCCAAGGTCATAATGCCTAAAAAAGTGAAAAGAAAGTTCCAAATGAACTTCTTTTTGACAATAAATAGATTTAAAGAACTTAAAAGTTACATAATTTACCGTTGAAATCAATATTTAGCAATCATATAAATAAATAAATAAACTTACAATACATGACTACGAAATAATATATCTAACAAAATTGCCATTGTCATGGGCCAAAAAGCATGACTAAGTTTATCTCGAAAGAACCACAACTTATATGCTACTATAAGCACCTTACTTTATAATTTTATTACGGGTCGTGAGAAACCAGACTCATAATCAAAGCTTATTTTTTTAAATGAAGGACTATAAAGTAGACTTGCATTTTCTAGTTCCATCACAACTCATCCCTTTAAAAATTCAACCTGCACAAATTTAATTTAATTCTTATCACCATATAACATACATATATGCATGCACCTAAAATACACTCAAACAATCTCCAATTACTTACGATGTGATCATTATGTCCCTTAATATTGTTGCAACTATAACCTATATACGCTAAAAAAAAAAAAGTAGACAAATGTCTTTTATCATAAAACTTTCACCGTTAATTTATTTAGTTGAAACTTAAAAAAGAGTCGAAAACACTATCATATTTTGCGGCACCGGTGATGGGTATTGGAAAGCACTAAGGAAGATAGAATATGTGATTCAAATCTAAAAAGATAAAAAATGAGAAAATTTATAATTGGTTCAAATTATCTATGTGATATGAGAAATGGAAAGAGAGACTCAAAATCTATGTATCATAAAATGATATACCTTTTTATTTTTTCGACAAAAGCAAGGAGAAAGCAAACTCGGATAAACATATTGGCAATTTTCACACACATCAAGCAAAGCTAACAAAGACTCAATATGTGATTCCTTTTGTAGTAAACACAATATATATAATGAATTTCATAGATAATAATTTATGTGAGACTAAATTTAAAAGACCCTTGGGTTCTATAACATATATATGAGTTGGAATTTTTAGAGGTTATTTTTTGGGACCATTATTCTTATAGTTATGACATTTATTTAAATAATTTAAATTAAACATGTATAAAATAAAATACTCTCCATATTCTATCCAATTATCCCATTAATTTGATATCATTATTAGCCATATTTATTTACAAACCCCTCGTATTATTACTTGATGATATATAGATGGTCACATGATACTTATCTAACTTTCATTTATCATTTAAGTATCACATATAATTAATATATTAATAATATTTTGTTATTTTAAAATAGGAGATGCCACTTAAGCACCAATTATTGTTTAGTAAAAAAGGAAAAAATGGGGAACTTTGTTAGGCCGCCACATCAGCAATTCAAAGTTTGCTTTAGTAGTGATGATGATGATGATTGATTGATTGATTGATGATTGATTGATTGATTAAATAGATCAGAGGAGATTGGATGCCTTGTTACACAAACACAAGTTAATGTTTAAATCTAAAAATAAAAAAACATTAACAAGGCGTGTAAATTATTTTATTAAATTTACCAAATTAACCCTTCATTTAATAGTTTTAATTTTAAATAATAAAAGTTATTGCTATTTTTGTCTAAATAGAAAAAGTGTGTATTGATAATTTACACCTTCAAATATCTAATTTAAAATTACAATGCACTCACATTTACACCGGTGTCTTAGCTGAATTTGTCTCTAACAAATTGCTGGAAGACACATATGAAGTTTGTAATGATGGTCTTTCAGGAGAATTTAAGAAAGGCTTTAGAGGATATGGAACAGACTGAAGTGGTCCTTGTAGCATTTCTAATACCTTACTCATTGAGGGTCTATCTGATGGATTCGTTTGAATGCACCATAGACTCACCATAGTAATCTTTCTCACCACGTCATTTTCTTCATCTGAATTTGCTAAACAATTCTCAAGGTTATTACCTTGCTCAAGATCCTTATAAATCCAGTCTGGAAAGTACATTTCAGAAGTACATGAACCTCCAGTGTCATAATTCTTTCTTCCTCCAATCATTTCTAGAATTAACATACCATAACTGTATACGTCAGACTTGTGAGAAACACCACCATATGTTCGACTGAATACTTCTGGTGCAATGTATCCTATAGTTCCTCTTGTACCAAGTATAGACACGACACTATCATTCCTTTGGCATATTTTAGCTAGTCCAAAATCAGATATTTTCGGACAAAAGTTTTCATCCAAAAGAATGTTTTGGGGTTTGATATCAAGATGCAAAATTCTTGAAATACATCCTTGATGCAAGTATTCTAGTCCTCGAGCAATGCCCATGGCAATATTGTACATTTTATTCCAATCCAAACTACAAATTGCATCTGGAAATCCTCTTTTAAGGATAAAATTATCCAATGATCCATTGGACATGAATTCATATATTAGTGCTCTTTTTTTCTCAAAACAAAACCCCAAAAGTGAAACGATGTTCACATGTGACGTCCTACTAATACTAGCTACTTCATTTATGAATTCTTCTCCATTTCCCTTTGACTCGTTTATCACTTTCACTGCCACCTGACGTCCATCAGGTAAACTTGCTTTGTAAACAATACCATATCCTCCTTGACCTAATTTGTCCCGGAATGAGTTTGTCATTCTTTTAACTTCTGAATATCTATATTGCTTAATTGGCACTGACAAGTTATAATTTTGTATAAAATCCTCCACATTATGGTCAATAGATTTTTTTGTTTTCTTGAAGACCCACCTTTTAACCAAAATATGATACCTCTGACGTTTACAAATAACCAACGCAATAATAATGACAAATCCAACAATAATCATTGATGTCCCTACATGTTTGCACATGAGAGAGTTAGAAACAAAAGTAAATGGAATAATTAGGGAAGATTAAATAAGTTAAATTGTCAAATGTAAATACAAAAATATTTATCAATTTCATTGAGTGATTTTTTTTTTACCACAGATATATGGCTCAAAACACTAAGGGCTTGTTTGAAACAGTTTCAAATACTCTTTTTTAGTTTTCAAAAGTTAAAAAAGAAAAAACATGTTTAAAACTCTCTTTTCAAAAACTATTTTTAAAAACTGTTTCTCATTTTATAGTTTTAAAAACTAAAAAACAGAAACAGGTTATAGGTGTTTTGCTTTTTAAAAACTGTTTTTAAAAACTAATTTATAAAACACATTTTAAAAACTAAAAAACAAAACTGTTTCAAATATGCACTAAATTTTTGTCTTAACTCTTCAGATAAGTAACAAAGTATGACTTAAGATTATTTTAGATGTGATTCAAACTCCTTACTTCTTATCAATTATTAGCCTTGATTGAAGTTGATTAGCCACTTGATATTTCTTTAACTTTCTCAAGTTAATAAATAAAAGCTGACATTGTAATCTTGTTCAAAATAATTGTATTTGTTTCATGTAGATGAAAGTTACTGAAAGATTTTAATCTATATTAACCAGAGTTATATTTACTGTTAGTTAGAAGTATTTTAAGAATTTTTTTAAATAAAAGAAAGTATTTTAAGAATAATATAATTAAGATACCATACAATCGAATTAATTAAAATTTTCTTATATTTTATATTACAAAATATAACTTTTTATTGTTTATAATTAAGATGAGAATGAATAGATATCAAGACTTGCTCATGGCCAAAGGTAACAAAACAAAAGGATTGGAAATATAATGAATATGGAAGCATACCTATAATCCAAATTACATGTCTAAGTTTTGCTTTAGATGAACCTCTAGTTTGAACATCACCTCCAATAGTTGCATTTTCACCTCCACCTTGTCTAAACTTATTTTGCATAAGAAAAACGTTGCCCGTGGTATTTAACTTAACCCTAGATGAAAATATGGGAATTACTCCTGATAGATTATTATTAGAAACATCAAGAAGTTGGAGTTTCGACAAAGTTGTAAGACTCGATGGTATTGAACCATTCAAAGAATTTCCGGAAAGAGTTAAGTTCACTAAACTTGTTAAATTGGAAAATGCAGGAGAAATAGTTCCTTTTAAACCATAATTCCAGATCTCAACACTAACAATCTTCCCTCTTTCACACTTAATCATAAACACTCCGTCCTTTACCCATATTCCATTGATATTACTAGATAACCATATGGGCGATATGGTACAAGCATTGTTTCCAGTGATTGGCGGCAGAACAAAATAAGGAGACCTAAAAGCTTCAAAAATTTCAAGCAAAATCATAATATGGGGATCACAAGGTCCAACATCGCTTCGACAAAAGTAATTTGGTTCCAAAGTTGCTCTAACACCCTTGTGAAACACAGGTATCGGTCCTTGAAGCCTATTGTCACCCAAAGAGATGATTCTCAAGTTAGGTAGAGTGAGTAATGAAGGTGGGATCAAACCAGTTAAGCTATTCGACTGAAGCTGCAAATCAGACAAATTTGTACAATTGGACATGTTGGGAATTCGATCCGTGAAGTTGTTATTTTGAAGCCACGCTTGAGCCAAATTACCCATGGAAGAAATAAAGTTAATTGTACCCCGAAACCCAGACCCCCCTTGGTTGTTAAGCCGCAAATTTCTCACTGTTGATTTCCCTAGAGACTCGGGTAGATTTCCATCAATTTGGTTGTGAGAAATAATAAAAGTATGCAAATTTGGAAACCAATCAAACATTTCGGATGGTAATGAACCAATCATATTCGAAGCTTCAAGATCAAGGGTGTCCAAATACACGGAGTTCCTTAGATCATCCATAGGAAATACCCAGTTGGAGAGATTCAAGTTATTGCTTAGGTTGAGGGTTCTCAGATCATATAAGTATTGAATGCAATCGTATGGATAAGAGGTGAAGTTATTGTGACCAAGGGATACAGTTTGGAGCAAGTAGAGGCTACCAAAATAAGGCAAAGGACCATTGAGTGAGTTGTTGTGGAGATCAATATGGGTGAGATTAGTGAGAGTGTAGAGATAGGGAGGGAGTGTCCCAGTGAGTGAACTTGATGGAAGGATGATGGAGGTAACAGCTTGACTAGTAGAGTTGCATGAGATGCCTTTCCATTTGCAGTAGTGTGTTTTGTTAGACCATCCTGTGGGAGTTGGGGTTAGTGCTTTCAAAAGGTCTGACATGTAATCTGCTTCATTGTATTCTGCAGCAGTAATAGCAGCAATCGAAATTATTAGTAAGAGGTTGGATAACAAAACATATCCATGAATGAATATCTTCATGATTGTTGGAATAATTCTTAGTAGAAATAGTAGTGATAAAAAGAGTAAGTAATGTATAATTTATATCTAGAAAAGAAGAAAGGAAGAGTTGAAATTATTGTGACGAAGACATGCAGTAATGTGAATGGATTCTCTCATCATATGATAATATTAGCATAAGTGATTGAGTTCCCTACATGTACTAGAAAGAGGGAGAAATAATGCCTTTTTGCCAAAGTTGAATTGAATTAAATGAATGAACTCCATTCCTTTTTTTTTAAGTCCATTCAACTCCCATTCCTTTTAAATTATATGTAACTTTAACAATTTCCACACAATGGACAAAAGAAAGGATAATTCCTTAGGAGTAATCTTAGGGCACATGTTAATTAATTAAGTATCTAAATTAAAAAAATTTATATTTAATGTTGTAAAATGTTTTTTTTTTATTTGTTGAAATGTTTAATTGATTCTCAATGCCTTCTTAAATACAACCACAAAGGCATTATTTAAATATTTAAATTGATGATAAGAAAGAAATTTATACAATTTTTACAAAAATATTTAAATATTCATCTCCTTAAAACATGTCTCCTTAAAACACATGTTATTAACACATGAAATATTTGGACTATGAGAAATGATATTATCTTCAATGGAGGAACTAAAGACTCATAAAGTTGTGAGCAACATTAAAATTCATTTGAAAGGTGGATAAAAATTCCAATTATGTGCTTGCCAATTGGTTGTCTAATCCATTCAGGTTGCTTTGACCGAACTGAGATGCTACTGGTGTAGCAAGAGGCATACTTGACGGTATAAATATACTAGTAGTAGGTTGCATATTTGTCCTAGGGTGTATTATCGTAGGTCTAATATAGTCGTTATATGCTATTATGATGCTGGGTTTGGACTCATCCTTTTGTCGTAAGCTATGAAGCCCGTATACTTGACACGATACTAATACGGCGATATGGGAAAATTTTCAAATTTTCGATACGATAGGCCGCAATACGTTATTTAAAAATTAACATTCAAGTTACTCAAACTGAGCAAACAAATGACAATTACATATCTTAAGTTAAATAAGTACTACCAAAAAAGGACATAACTATAGTACTATAAAAAAATATAACATCATCGATACCACTCAAAGAACATCATACTCTAACATTCATTATTTAAACGGAAACACAGATTGTATCGCTCTTATCTCCTCCAATTCTATCATCAAAGAACATTATTTGTCCGACACTTCTCTGGTACGCGTATCGGAGAAGTATCTAACATGTATCAGTAATTTTTTTTTTAAAATAATGTTAATTGCCCGATACTCTCCGATACGAGTATCGAAAAGTATCGGACGAGTATCATTATCGGACACATATCGGATACGATACTTCGCCATTTTTGAAGTATCGGGGCTTCATAGGTTGTAAGGGTTGGAGTATGCATTTTACTCCCTTAATAAAATCTCTTTGCTTAAAAAAATGTATTTAAATGTAATTTTCCTTCTAATCCTAGTCATCACAATTTTCACTTTTTCTTGATCCGCTAGAGGGAGTAATTTAGAGTCAATTTAGGTCTAGAATCACCCCTCCAAATCAATTTTTCCCTTTCTATTTTAGTTAACTAAGTGTGGTTTCCACATATCTTTAGTTTTTCTTTCTTATTTTTTGTGATTTCATCGTCTTATAGAGCGACATTGTTTGTTTTGATTTGTCGTGGTGCAGAGTATTTTGTTTATCCGTTTTAATGAGGTGTATTTTATTTTTCTATCTTGGTTTTGTGTTATCTGTTTCAGGTTGAAAAATTAAGTTCGATCTAGTCACTACAAGAAATTTGCCAATTTGCGGCAGTTCTGAAAGGTTTAGCGGTTGTTTTGAATCACCGCAACATAATATAGCGACAGTTCTAGAAAGGATGCAAATCCTGGCATCGACAACACCTTATCGCGACAATTTCCTAAACCGCCGCATAAACCATCGTAATTGATATAGCGTCGGTTAAGAACCGTGGTGAAATTTGTTTAAACCATCACGAAATGAAAATTGATTCATTTCGCCCTTTTGCGGCGTTTTCAAACCGTCGCTATCCTTTTTTTTGTTGCTTTTCCTATATGTTTTTAAATTGTTCTTTTTTCACACTCAAAACTACTAAATTAATTCATAAAAATAACAAAATAATAGTACTTGAAATTCTGGCTTAGTCCAAATGGGGTACCAGATGGGGCAACCTTTCAGACTGCAATGGTTACAGCAGAAGCAATAAATATAAAACGATAATCAAGCTGGAAATAAATAACACACTGTGTTTGTTAATCCAGTTCGGTGTATAACACGACCTACTCTGGGGGATACCAATCCAGAAGAGAATCCACTATGATAATACTAGTTAGAAGCTATCAGCAAACGACCCGTTTACAATTCGTCACCTAGTCACTACCCGTGCTATCTTCAATCTAGGCCCACCTAGATTAGAGACCCCGTCCCTTCTCCTCTTAACCACACGCCCAGTGTGATTGCAACTAAACTTACGATTTGGTGAAGACACACTTCAAACAAATACCTATCTCCGTACTTCAAAGCTTAGGAGTAGATTAAAAGAGTACAACTCAAGAATAACAGTCATAAGCAAGTATCAAGGTGATACAAGATAGGCTCACAAGAAACAATAGTCACGCTAAAACCCTAGACACAAGAATACAATTCTTCACAAAAGTTTCAGTAGTAAAATAAGTTTTAGGTCTTCAATATATATAGTCTTCAGATAGCTACGGTAGTTCCTTGAATTTTGGCTTCTAAAATCATATAAAATTGTAACATATCCGATAGCAAAATATATGTTTAAATAAATCCAACAAAACCCTAAAATAAAGGAATATCTTTAGGGGCGATGCACCAAAGAGATGTGATCAGGAAATACGCTTAGTTACTTGTCTTGGGGAACAAGTAAAGTGCTTAATGGATTTACTCCACAAATCAGGCGTGCTAATATTGTGTAACAAACTACGCACATCTTCAGACTTTAGGATGTTGTTCCAAAGGTAGCCCTATCTAGCCCTACATCTGACTAGATCTTGTTTTTGCAAAATGTAGCCAATTTCAAAAACCCAACAGTACTCAACAATGGAAGCATCATTTTTGAAATTCTGGCACACGAGGGACCAATGTGGTGCACGATGTTGCAACACTGGTCCTCCTGGACACACAATAATAAAACAACAGAATATTAAATAACACAAGTTATTGTTAACCTAGTCCGGTGCAACTCACATACTCTGGGGGATACCCATCCAGGAAGGAAATCCACTATGGTAAAGTAGTTCAAAGCTCTCCGCAAACGCCCCGTTTACAACTTATCACCTAGCAACTACCCGTATAGATTTTTACTCAAGAACGTCCTAAGTATGAGACCCCTCTCACTTCCCCTCAACCACACAACCTATGGATTTTTAATTCTGTTCCTAACAAACAAATCACACTTTGTGCTTAAAAGCTTAAGAGTGAACACCTTATTCTTAATCAAGTATCAATCGTGATACTCAAAAGAATAACTAGGATCTAAACTAAATCATAAGCCTAAAACTTCTCAATCGCTCTATAGCGTTTGTATCTTCAAAGGTTTCAGGTACTCTTCAACGAATGAAGCTTGCTTCTTTATATAGAGTTATGAATCTTCTTTGGCTTCATGAAGAATAGGATCGTTTGTTGCAAACTAATCTTTGATTTAAATTCGTTTGCCTAAAAAGATATTTTGTTACACAAACAATTAATATTTGTTTGTTTTATCTTTTTAAATCTTCCGCTTTAGATCAACGATCCTCTTTGACCAAACAAATAATATTGATTTGTTTTTATCCATTAACAAACAAATAATATTGATTTGTTTTTATCTTTTACCAAACAAATAATATTGATTTATTTTTATCTTTTACCAAACAAATAATATTTGATTTGTTTTTATTCTTTTAAACTCCAGCTGTAGATCTTCAATCTTCAGCTAATAAACTTGTTCCTTGTTGAATAAGGAAGCGCAAGTTTGTTTCTTCAATCCTTCAAACATATCCGCGCGCTAGATCAAGATAAGGATAAGGCGCGTTATCATGCTGTGGTTCCCAATGTTACTGCATTGGTACCCACATTTGGCCTCAGACTTATTTTACCAAAAATGAAGCCAATCTTCAAAACTCAAGTTTCACAATTGCTTGATTTTGACCCCCCAAGTTTCAATTGTTTGATTTTAACCCCTTAAGTTTCACAAATGCTCAATTTTAGCCCCCCGAGTTTCAATTGCTCGATTTTGGCCCCCAAGTTTACCCATTTTTGCATTTGCTAGCCCGTGTTGACTTTTTTAATTAAAAATTGGTTATGTGGCATTTTAAAATTAAATAATTTTTTTAAAAAAAATTACAAATAGTTTTTTTAAAATTATTTTTTTTATAAAATAATTTTTTTTTGAACAAGCAAAAATGGATTTCATTAAACCAATGGTCCTGCACAGCACAAGGCGTGCCAAGCAGTACACCAAACAATTACATCAGCAAAACTTTGGTTAGCCAATGCCCAAACAAATAAAAGGGTCCGACCACCACATATGAGAATTTAAACCGAGGTTTACATTATAAACTTTCATCCACCAGAGAGAATGAGTCTTGACTTTGTCTTGCATTTGATGAACTGTCATCTCTTTTGTCCAAACATTCTAGAATTTATTTTATACCCAAATGGTATAAAATAATTTTGTTATAATAAAAAGTAAAAAAAAATTATGAACTATTTTTTAAGAACTTTGTAAATTTTTTTTTTAAACCTTTTATTAATTTTTTAAAATATTATTTTATAACATTTTTTTATTTTAAAACATATTTTTAATTTGAAAAACAAATTCTATTTATTTTTAAAATATATATATATTTTAAAAACCACATAAACAATTTTTAGACAAAAAAATCAATGGGGGGCTAACACATGCAAAATGGGGTAAACTTGGGGGCCAAAATCGAGCAATTGAAACTTGGGGGCTAAAATCGAGCAATTGTGATACTTAGGGGGTTAAAATTAAGAAATCGAAACTTAGGGGGTCAAAATTAAACAATTGTAAAATTTGGGGGGCCAAAAATGCATTTAAGCCCATATTTTAAATTAAAAAACCAAAGTTTTAACTTAAGATAAAATATTAACTATAGTTTATTTCCTATACAGTTCTAGACATAATATACCTTTTGATTCTCCTCATTGTCTTCATAAGTAACACACACTGCTGCAATAGCAGTAGAATTCCATTCCTACTCTTGATTTCATCTTGTACATGCTTTCTTCTATACACACAATTGCCAATAAGTGCAACTATGTCTCTCCTAAAGCCCTTGTAAGGGCATGGTTTCGAGGAACAACTAGCACCGTCTTGATTATCAGATTGTTTGATTCCTTTCCTGATTATTGCATGAGGTTCAAGGTCCCCAAGCAGAATCAAAAGCAACTCAGCAAGGCCATATGACAATAACACACCGACAACATTGTTTGCATCCTCTTCATCACCTCACTTGCTGTCATAAGCACAGATGTCGATCCCTCAACATAGTAAGAGAGTAGCCAAGAACATCTACTACAGTAATGCCATTGGGAATTATCCATAAACAAACAATGCAACATCCTTTGAATAGTAAGATGACCGATTCGCTCATTCAAAATTTCCAATAGTATTTGCAGAAGAAATACTTGTTCAGATGAAAACTGACTTGGTAACTTCATAGTCAAGAATATCCCTAAACTGTAATTTAGAAAACAGTTTAGGGAAATGAGCCTAGAACACATGTATTGGACTCTACAATCAAGGATTTAGTGAGAATTCAGTCTCTACACATACAAATAAATAGAGTCATAACATAGATGAAACACATGATTTATTAGTATGTCCTAATCTTTTTTTTTTTTTTTTGCATAATTAAAGTGTGTCCTAATCTTAGAATTGGAGATTTAATTTTTCCTAATATGAGTATTGAGCTACCTTACCTTACTCGTGTGTTGTACTCATAAAAATGTGTGATGCGAAGGGTTAATGACAGTATGGTTATAACTACATACACATTGAATATGGTTGTAGGAAATATGCACTTGGAAAATTTGAAAAATTATAAAATTGAGACTCCTTGAATCATAATGAGAATGGATATAATCTACAAGAAAAACTTGGACTGATACTACAAGAAACAAATTGGCCTGATACTACTATTTTACAATCATCCATGCACAAATTTAATATATAAAAAAAAAGTTTTGAATTTCAAATACCTACAATTTATAATTAAGTTTAATCACATTTTCACCATTGTCTTTGTTGAATTTGTCTCCGAGAAATTGCTAGAAGACGCATATGAAGTTTGTAATGATGGCACTTCAGGAGAATGTAAGAAAGACTTTGGAGGATATGACACCAACTGAAGTGGTCCTTGTAGCATTTCTATTACTTTACTCATTGATGGTCTATCTGATGGATTGATTTGAATGCACCATAGACTCACCATAGTAATTTTTCTCACCATGTCATTTTTTTCATCTGAATTTGCTAAAGAATTTTCAAGATTATTATTACCTTGTTCAAGATCCTTGTAAATCCAGTCTGGAAAGTACATTTCAGAAGTACATGAACCTCCAGTGTCATAATTCTTTCTTCCTCCAATCATTTCTAGAATTAACATACCATAACTGTATACATCAGACTTGTGAGAAACTCCACCATATGTTCGGCTAAATACTTTTGGTGCTATGTATCCTATAGTTCCTCTTGTTCCAAGCATGGACACAATACTATCCTTTCTTTGGCAAATTTTAGCTAGTCCAAAATCAGAGATTTTTGGGCAAAAATCTTCATCCAGAAGAATGTTTTCGGGTTTAATATCAAGATGCAAAATTCTTGAAATACATCCTTGATGCAAGTATTCTAGTCCTCGAGCAATGCCAATTGCAATTTGGTACATTGTGTTCCAATCCATACTACAAATTGCATCAGGACATCCTCTTTTAAGGATAAACTTATCCAATGATCCTTTGGACATGAATTCATATATTAGTGCTCTTTTGTTTTCATAACAAAAACCTAAAAGTGAGACGATGTTCACATGTGAGGTTCTACTAATACTCGCTACTTCATTTATGAATTCTTCTCCATTTCCCTTTGACTCGTTTATCACTTTCACCGCCACTTGACGTCCATCAGGTAAACTTGCTTTGTAAACAACACCGTATCCTCCTTGACCTAATTTGTCCCGGAATGAGTTTGTCATTCTTTTAACTTCTGAATATCTATATTGCTTAATTGGCACTGACAAGTTATAACTTTGTATGAAATCCTCCACATTGTGGTCAATAGATTTTTTTGTTTTCTTGAAGACCAACCTTTTTAACAAAATATGATGCCTCTTACGTTTACAACTAATCCAGACAATAAGTATGACGAGTCCAACACTAATCATCGATGCCCCTGCATGTTTGCACATGAGAGAAATATAAACCAAAGTAAATGGAATAATTAGTGGAATTTAAATACAACTAGTTACCATGCCCATGCGTTCGCACGAGTCAATAATTGTATATCAAATATAATATATCTCTTTTGGCTAATAAACAAAGTAATTCATGCGCGTAGAAACCAAAAATATTTAGGCTATTATATATATTATGGAATTGTCTAATGCATTTCCACCGACTTATGTAAACTTGAAAGTATAAACTATCCTACAAATTCGGAAAATATCTTTATAAACTACATTTGAAGTGGTATTTGTAAGGTTTCCGTCATCATCAACAACTAAAATATTCAAACCATTTTTCGATGTGAATGGCCCTCACTCTTGTTAATAATAGTCATGGCAAATGAATCAACGATAGGAAACTGCCGACATTGAAATTTGAAAGAAATTGTAATAACAATCCTTCTATAATAATTCGGTCATTCAAACTTTATTGAAAATCATGGTTAACATCTTGAATTCCTAACTTCAATATTATCATAATTAAAGCACATGCTCTATATGGAGGCTTCGATTTTCATGCTAGACAAATTTCTATTTTTTTAATATAAAACTGGAATTACAAATTCCCGCCTAAAATGCAAAGAAAATTAGGGTTAACATACTTGTTTTCAGATATAGGGCACATCACAAGGAAGCACAAAGAAACCTATTTCTAAAACAGGAAACACAGAGGAACATAAGAGGATGACAACATAGCAGCAAAGGTAGAGACGAAAATATAGTTGATTAATTTGGAAGAAATAGAAAAATTGGGGAAGACTAGTGTTGCAACGTGAAGGAAACATGAGCTTTCTTGCAACCTGAAGAAATTGGGTGGTGAAACTTTTCAAGATGGAGGCTTATTATGGTTCCCTGCAGCAACACCTTTTATAATTTTATTTTATTAAATTCATAAATTTGAACCCGTTGGTAATTTATTCTTTAGGTAAAAGGAAATACCTTTAAATTATGAAAGAGTAGATAAAAAAAAAACCAAATTTAACATACCATGTCAGCATTTTTGAGTCAAGTTAAAATCAGGAGAAAAAGCACAAACACAATTTAGGCGCACACACAAAAATCAAACGAATTAAATAAAAAATAAATTTGTCATGTCGATTAATACTATTTTAGTTCTTTTCTCTTTAATTTTTGTTACATGTTGTGTGTGCGCCTAATAAGTAATTATTTGGGCTTGTGCCCATATAAGTATTTCTCTAAAATACGAGTGGAAACTATGAAATCAAAAGGGGACAAGCTAGAGGGGCCAAATTTGCTCATTTTAAACTAAAAGTTAAAATTGCACACTTGAAAAATTAGGAAGGTCAAAAATGCAATTAAACTTGTTTTTTGGGTACAACAATTAAACCTATTCCTAAGTAGTTAGTGACAGATAAAGTTAATTAGACGTAACTAACGTGTTAGTTAGTGATTTGTTAGTTAGTTACTTGAGTTACAAGTTAACTAGTATGTGTTTTTCCATTTTTATAAGTAGAGGTGGATCTTGTAACACATAACTTTCATTCTTCTTAATGAATAAAATCACTATCTTTCTCTCTTCTCCTTCATCTCTCTCAAAATCACAAAGTGTGTGTGTATGTTCATAGGCGCAATCCCCGCCTATTTATTGCCTATCCAACAAACTGGTATCAAGAGCACTAGTTCTACGGTGCAGAAAGCACAAAGATCCAAATTCTTGGGTGAATTTCTTATATTCAATAGCTATGTCAAGGAATGTATTACCCAACAATCTTCCAATTCTTGAAGGAAAGAATTGGGAACGATGGAGTAAGCATATGAAATCTCTGTTTGGATTTCAAGATACACATGAAGTGTGACTAATGGGGTGCAAGATTTTCCAGCAAATGCAAATGATGCTCGAAGAAACACTCATAGGGACATGAAGAAGAACGATTGCAAAGCAATGTATGCAATTCAAGTTCCCGTAGATACTGCAAACTTTGATAAGATATCACATGCTGAATCTTCCAAGGAGGCATGGAATATCTTGGTAAAATACTATGAGGGTGGAGAAAAGGTCAACAATGTGAAGTTATAGTCTCTAAGAAGGCAACGTGAAGTATTGCAAATGGAAAAGAATGATTCAGTTGGATCTTACGTGTCAAAGGTTCAAGGATTGGTTCATATAATGAAAAGTTGTGGTGAAGCCATCACTGACAAGATGGTTGTTGAGAAGGTAATTAGAACTCTTATTTCAAACTTTGATCATGTAATAGTTGCAATTCAAGAATATCGTCGTCTTGATACTATGCAAATGGAGGATCTTGTTGGTTCATCGGAAGCACATGAATTAGTGATAATTGAAAGGAAGATTACTCAAAAAGTTGTACAAAATATGCAGGCACAAACATTCAAGAAGAATTGTGGTAACAAAGGAAATAGTTATGATAAGTCAAATAATTTTTTACAAAAGCACAATAAATTTGATGCAAAATCTGAATCCTTCAAGAAAGGAGGAGGAACATCAAATCCATTGAAAAGTCAAGGTAAAGATAAGAGTCATATTGAGTACTATAATTGCGAGAAATGGGGACATTATGCCTCTGAGTGTAGGTTCAAGAAAGGAAAAGAGAAGCCTCAAGAAGCTAATGATGCGACAAAGTTAGTAGAAGAACAATTAGAAAAAGGAGTTGTAACATTCATGGCTGCAGTTTCAGAAGATAAAATTGCTAGTGGAACATGGTTTCTGGACACAGGGTGTTCAAACCATATGATTGGTCACAAGGACTGGTTAATCAAGTTTGATAGCTCAATGAAAAGCAAAATAAAACTGGCTGACAGTAGTCCACACAAGTTGAAGGAATTGGTAAGATGATTATCAATAGAAGAGATGGAAGTTCTGCAATGATTGGAAATATCTTGTTTGTACCAGGTATGGATTGTAATTTGCTTAGTGTTGGTCAACTCATTGAAAAGGGTTTTTAAGTAACTATAAAGAATGAAAAATTGAGCTATATGACCCTACACACTTGTTAGTTTGAGAACTCCATTAGCTACAAATAGAACTTTTAAGACTGTAATCAACACTACTGAAGTAGAGTGTATGAAGGCAGTCTCAGAGGATAAGCAAAACTGGTTATGGCATTTAAGATTTGGCCATTTGAATTTCAAATATCTGAATCAGTTAGTGAATAAAGGAATGATAATTGGTTTGCCTAAGAATTTGCCAAATAAGATGTGTGATGGTTGCTTGGTTGGTGAGCAACCTAGAAATGTCTTTACAAAGTCATTGCCTATGAGGTCATCAAATGTTTTAGAAGTTGTGCATTCTGATGTGTGTGGACCATTTGATGAGAAACCACTTAGTGGAAATAGATACTTCATTACTTTTGTAGACGAGTATAGCAGAAAAATGTGGATATACTTGTTACAGACAAAAGATGAAACATTTGATGTCTTCAGAAGGTTCAAAGCTCTAGTTGAAAATCAAAGTGGCAAGAGAATAAAGATCCTTTGAACTGATGGAGGAGGTGAGTATACCTCAAAGGATTTTAAGTCATTTTGTGCAGATAATGGCATTGAACATGAAACCACACCTCCTTACACTCCTCAACACAATGGCTTGGCTGAGAGGAAATAGAACTATACTTGATATGGCAAGATGTACGGTGAAACACAAAAATTTGTCTAAGACATTACGGGGTGAAGCAGTTAATACTGCAGTTTATGTGTTGAATAGATGTCCAACGAGAAAACCTAAAGACAAAGTCCCTGAAGAGATTTGGAGTGATATGAGACCAAGTGTAAGTCACTTTAGAGTTTTTGGTTCATTGTGTTATAAACATGTACCTGAAGCTAAGAGAAAGAAGCTTGATGATAGAAGTGAAACTATGATGTTAGTTGGCTATCATGCAACTGGTGCTTACAAACTATATGACCTTATTTCAAAGAAAATGACATTCAGTAGAGATGTCATAATAGATGAAGCAAAATCTTGGGGTTGGATATTTGGTAGTAGCACAAGCAAGCCAGTGATGAGTTTCCTCGAAGATGAAGACAATTAGAGTTACTCTAATAATGAAAGTGAATAACATGTTGATGAAATTAGAGCCAGATCAACAAGGACAAGATAAGTTTCAGCTAGATTACAGGATTGTGATCTTACAAATGACAATGAAGTTAATGAAGAAGGTGAATTAGTGCATTTTGCATTATTAGTTGGTGTTGAGCCTATTAACTATCTAGAAGCCTTGAGTGACAAGAAACAAAAGAAAGCCATGGAAGAGGAATTGAATGCTAGTGAAATGGGTTTTCAAAGTGAACTCAATCCAGATGCCTGATCAATAGCAAAGTACAAGGCAAGATTAGTTGCAAGTGGGCAGGGTTAGATTACTATGAAGTTTATTCACCTGTGGCAAGAATTCAAACTGTGAGACTTGTTATAGCAATTGCAAATGCAAGAAACTGGCCTATGTATCATATGGATGTAAAATCAACTTTTCTAAATGGACTACTTGAAGAGCTAGTTTTTGTGACTCAACCACCTGGTTTTGTCAATAAAGAGAAGGAGAATATGGTATATAGGTTAAAGAAAACCTTGTATGGATTGATGCAAGCTCCAAGAGCTTGGAATAAAAAAATAAATGGATTTCTTGTGAAACTAGGTTTCAACAAATGTAAAGTTGAATATGGTACATGTGTGTATGTGCAAGAATCTGCATCAGACATTGTTTTGATATGTTTGTATGTTGATGATCTTTTGATAACTGGAAGTGACATAGTTAAGATCAAGGAATTCAAAAATGTCATGATGACTGAATTTGAGATGACAAATTTGGGTCTAGTTTCTTACCTCTTAAGAGTTGAATTTCTAAGAACTTCAAGACGCTTGATGCTCCATATGAAGAAGTATGTTGGAGAGATATTGAAGAGGTTCAATATGACTGATTGCAAACATATTGTAACACCAATGGAATTAAGTCTCAAACTAGAGAATAATCAAAATGAAGAATCGGTAGATCCTACGATGTTCAAGCAAATTGTCGGATCTTTGAGATATATGTGCAATAGCAGGGCAGACATATGCTTTGTTGTGGGTATAGTAAGTAGGTTCATGGAAGATCCAAGAGGGCACATTGAATGCAGTCAGAAGAATTCTGTGATACATTGCAGGCACACTTGAGTTTGGCATTCTCTTTCCGAAATCAGCAAAGGGTACAAAACCAGAAATTATTTGCTATTCTGATGCTGACTGGTGAGGTGACAAAACAGATAGAAAAAGTACCACTGGTTATTTTTTCACGTTTATAGATGCTTCAGTTCAAGCAACCAGTAGTAACACTTTCATCATGTGAAGCAGAGTACATTGTTGGCTCATATGTAGCTTGTCAAGCACTATGGATTGAGTCAGTATTGAAGGAATTGAAGGTGAATGTGAAAAGACTAAAAAAGCTGTAGATTGACAACAAATTTGCTATAAACATAGCTAAAAATCCAATGCTTCATGGAAGAAGCAAATACATAGAGGTCATGTTCCATTTTATAAGGGAGCAAGTCAATCAAGGTGGCTTGAAAACTGACAGATTTTTAAGTTTGAGGAATTCACTCGGTGTTGTTCAACTTAGGAACTGATGTATAGGCTTGAAATTAAGAGAGCATATTGTTTGTAATTGTAAAACATATTCCTAAGTAGTTAGTGACAGTTAAAGTTAGTTAGACTTAACGAACTTGTTAGTTAGTGATTGGTTAGTTAGTTACTTGAAGTTAACTAGTTTTTGTTTTTCATTTTCTATAAATAAATAGAGGTGGATCATGATTGTAACACATAACTTTTATTCTTCTTAATCAATAAAATCACGGTTTTTCTAACATGAAACAGCTGGTCAAGTTGCACAGTGCACCACCTGTCAATAACTCTAACAAATATAAATTTTATAAAATCTACCGTTGGATTGAAAGTTTATATCAAATAGATCATCCATACAAATTTTTAAAAAAATGAAAATCATTTGATATGTTATTGAGACCCATAAAGATTAACGGTTTATGAATTTTTATTGAATCCCGTTAATCTTGATAGGTCTCAATAACATATTCAATTATTTTCAATTTTTTAAAAAATTTGTATGGATGATCTATATTATATTAACCTTCAATCCAACAATAAATTTTGTAAAATTCGTATTCATTATAGTAGTATTCATCACTTGTGCACGGTAAAAGACTTGAAGCAGTATTTCACCACAGAATTGCCGTAAAATCACTATCTTTCTCTCTTCTCCTCAGGGGCGGCCCTATACCATGGGCAACATGTGCCATGGCATAGGGCCTCTTAAAAATAAGGGCCTAAAAAAAAAATATATATAGGGTAATAGTATTAGTAAATTAGGAGGTGTAAAAAATAATTATATTACAATACTGTTAGGTCCAGACCCAATTTTTGTAAAGAAAAAAAGGAACAGTGACATAGAATACGAAGACTCGTTTTAAGTAGCTATATCGTATTTTGTTGTTATTGTTAAACAACAAATCTGTTTTTTTTTTTTGGTTGGTAACAACAAACCTGTTTTATGTTAATTACAAAAATGATTATATTTTTTATGTTATTTGCAATTTAAATCGATGATGTTTATTTTTATATTTTTGCACATGGCCTTCTAAAACTCGGAGACGCCCCCGCTTCTCCTTCATCTCTCTCAAAATCACAAAGTGTGTTATGTTCATAGGCGCAATCCGCGCCTAGTGCTTCCCTATCCCAACAGTCTTCTTCGAAATGAAGAACATAACCAATACATGGAACAAAGGAATACGAGACCATATCTGGAGAGGGGCCTTATTTAGGTAGGAAGAGGCTGAGGAATAGCGACTACGACTACTCAGGGAACAAAGATTACTCTTATTCTGGCTAACTACGACTACTCTGGAATAGCAATAATCTTCTTCTTCAATATCATTTGTAAAAAAACTAAATTAATAACGTCTTACCCAGATCATAAGAAAATAATAGAATTAGTCTTGTATTTATTCCGTAATCAGAGAACACTAAAATAAATAAATCAAAACAGTTGAAATTCCACCCATTTTAAGCCTTAATTGACAAGATATATAAAAATAAAAGCAGGGTTAAAGAGGAGTATATAATATCAAGTTGTTGCATTTTCTCTAAGAGCGTTATGTAAACAGATTTTTAACATCAAATGAATTATGAATGGCTACAATTCTTGATCTGGACAAAATACTCAAGACATGATCAACCTTGCATTAGAGGTTCAACAGAAATGATTTTCAATGTGATAAACTTCAAAGAAATTGATGAAGAAATATACACGCAACACAATGGGTTTAACAAAGAGAAGCTAAGAGAGATGTGTCATGTTCATCGAACAGAGTGTACTTTAAGAAAATGGGAAGAAAAATGAAAGAGGTGTCGAATGGGAAGTGTAGAAAAATGCTCCCTCCATCTCTATTTAAGTATCACAATTTCATTGTAAGCACCATTTATATGAATTTGCATCCTCTTATTCTGAAGTCTTTATGTCAACTTCTCAACCTTTTATGTGCACCGTTAGATATATTTAATGGATGATATTATAGAAAAACAATTTTTTTTTATTACAGAAAAACAATATATACGGTGAAATAAAAATCCAAAACTATAAAAGGAAATAAAATAATACCAAATCCACGTTAATTCATCACTCATCCAATTATTTAAAAGCATTGCTTAGGTGCGGGTACGGTACCGGTACCCGACACGGGTACCGGTACGAGGTACGGTATTTTTAGAAAAACTAATACATGTGTATGAGCATAAATTAAATTACAGATATGTACCCGGTACTGGTACGGGTACGTACCCAGTACCAGTACTTTTCTTCAAACGGTATACTCGTGCATCATAGTTTAAAATCATGTAACACTATTGATTTTTTTTTACAAGAATTCTTTGTCAACCAAAATCAATACTCAACTCCAAATTAAAGTCACGCTGGATTTTTTCTTTTAAGAATTGTTATCATTTTTTTATGAAAAAACTATATTATTTGGTATATTAATAATTTTAATAGATCAAATAATTTATATTACTTCGGTAGCTTCGGTTTAAAAATTTATGATTTTAAAAGAATGATCTTGTAAAAATTATTAATATAATAAATAGTGTAATTTTTTTATAATAAAAATGGTCATACATTTTAAAACAACAAATAATAAAGACTACTACTATTTTATTACTTGGTGTGATGCATCATGTTTCTTCAATGTGTAGATAATAAATAAAAAATGACGAATTTTTTTAATGGTATTATAAAACTTTTAGAAATTGGTGGGAGAATCAATGTGGATGTGTTATTTTATTTTCTTATATATATATATATATATATATATTTTCTGATTTTTATTTCACCGCATTTATAGTTTTTATATATCATCCATAAGATATATCTAATGATGTATATATAAGGTTGAGAGGCTGATGTAGAGACTTCAGAAGGAGAGGATCTGAATCCCCATTTATATAAACTACTTTAATTATATTTTTTTATTAATTTATAAAAAAATATTAGCATATAAGATCTTATTAGATTTTGTCTTAATGAGTACTTTCAAAATATTAAATTTTTTATAATTTTTAATAATATACAAATAAAAATATTAATAATCAAAATTTTGCATCAACAAGTGTCTAATAGTCAAATACAACACTTATTTTAAGACGAAGGAAGTAATTCTTATTTAATATTTATTATAATAGTAATTGTAATTACCTATTAAACTGCCGGCTAGAGGTCAAATTTCAACTTTTTCAAGGTGGGAAAGTTTCCATGTTCAATCCCACAATTGCGAGAAGCTTGAATTACACGTCCCTCACATCTTATGTTAAAATATACATTTTAATCTATTTTAACATAAATAAATATTTTTTTTTATAACAATTAACTTTAAGCTACTAATTTATTTCAAAAAAACTTTTACGTCATCATTGAAGAAATTAATTTTTTTCTTTGAAATTTTTATTATTTTAGAATATAAATTTAATATATAATAGTTTTTTAATCGAGTTTAGAAATTTATTCGAGGTTTATATTTTATATATAGTTTCATAATTTATTAAAACATTTGACATTATATGTTAATGATGTGAGTGAAAAATTATAATGAAAATCATTGAATTAGAAGTTTGATTATAGTAAAAGGAAGTTTTATTAAAAGATGAAAATTTAGGTTTAATATATAAGGGGAGAGATGAATGAAATTCAAGTTTCTTTAAAGGGAATTGAAGTTGAGTGAAATTTTGTGTAATATATTTTTTATATAAGAGGGGAGGGGATTGTTTATTTTAACATAGAGATGGGAGAATAATGTAATTTAAGCATCTCAAAGAAGGAGAGTGTAATTTACTCAAAAATTTAATATTAAATTTAATATAATGAATATAGAATCATACCTGCAATCCAAAAAGGTCTAAGGTTTGCTTTAGATGAACCTCTGGTTTGAACACCGTGTGGAGTAGTTGCATTTTCACCTCCACCTTGTCTAGACATATTATGGACAAGGAAAACATTGCCTGTGGTATTTAACTTAACCTTCAGTGAAAATTTGGGAATTACTCCCGATAGATTATTATTAGAAACATCAAGAAGATGAAGTTGAGGCAGATTTGTAAGACTGTCTGGTATTGAACCATTCAAATTAGTGCCAGCAAGAGTCAAGTTCACTAAACTTGTTAAATTGGAAAATGCGGGAGAGATGGTTCCTGTTATACCAATATTCCAGATCTTAAAACTAACAATCTTCCCTCTTTCACACCTAATCAAGACATAGTCGGAGAAATCGGTCCATTGCCCTCCGGTACAAGCATCGTTCCCTTTAATTGAGAAAAAACTATAAGGATAAAAAGCTTCAAAAATTTCAAGCAAAGTCAAAACCTGAGGATAACAAGGTCGAACATCGCTACGACAAAAGTTATTTGGTTCCAAAGTTGCTTTAACACCCTTGTGAAACTTAGGTATTGGTCCGTGAAGCCTATTTTGTTCCAAAGAGATGATATTCAAGCTAGATAGAGCAAGCAAGGAAGGTGGAATCAAACCAATTAAGTAATTTGATTGAAGCTGCAAATCAGACAAATTTGTACAGTTGGACATGTTGGGAATTCGACCCGTGAACTTGTTATTGTCAAGCCACGCTTGAGACAAATTACTCATGGTTGATATAACAGAAATTGTACCCTCAAATTTGTTGTTGTTAAGCTGTAAATACCTTATTGGAGATTGTCCGAGAGATTGGGGTAGATTTCCATATATTTTGTTGTGAGAAATAAAAAAAGTTTGCAAATTTTCAAACCAACCGAATGTTTCTTGGTCTAACGGGCCTATCATATTCGTAGCTTCGAGATCGAGGGTGTCCAAATATTCGGAGTAATTTAAATCATCAATAGGAAATACCCAGCCGGAGATATTCAAGTTATTGCTAAGATTGAGGGTTCTCAGATCAGGTATGTATTCAAAGCAACTTTCTGGGACGGAGGTGAATTTATTGTGACCAAGGGACACAGTTCGGAGCAATAAAAGGTTAGTAAAATAAGGCAAAGGACCATTGAGTGAGTTGTTATGGAGATCGATGTGGGTGAGATTAGTGAGAGTACTATTGAGATAGGGAGGGAGTGTCCCAGTGAGTGAACTTGATGGTAGGATGATGGAGGTAACAACTTGAGTAGTAGAGTTGCAAGTGATGCCTTTCCATTTGCAGTAGCTAGTGTTGTTAGACCATCCTGTGGGAGTTGAGGTTAGTGCTTTCAAAAGTTCAGACATGTAATCTGTTTCATTGTATTCTGCAGTAATAATAACAACGATGGAAATTATTACTAAGAGGTTGGATAACAAAACGTATCCATGAATGAACATCTTCATGATTGTTGGAGTAAGTAATTTTTAAGAGTAAGTAATGTAAATTTTATATCAGAAGGAAGAGTTGAAGTTATTTGTAAAGAAGAGAAACATACAGCAGGAACGGGAATTTGGGAATGGATCTCTCATCATCATGATGTTGGCGTGAGTTCAAAAAGTTGAATTGAGTTCAATGAATGTAACAAATAATTTTTTATTTATTTATAATAGAGTTGAAGATCGAACCCACAATCTCTAGCATACTACCTAAATCTCTTATAATTAGACCAAACATACTAACTTTGTAACAAATATAATTAAGTGCATGTTTGATTTTGTTTTGCATGAGTCAAAATTGATTATAGATCAAAATTGAATCTAATACAAAAATATGTAGAATTAATGCACTAAAATTTAAAATAGTGAATATTATACATAAATAATTTTTTTAAATTGAGTTTTTAAAGAGCATCTCAGAAATACCGGTTTTATGAACATCCAATAAAGAAAATTTACAGTAAAAAATGTCCAAATAAATAAAAAAAATCAGATTTAATTTTTTTTTTTTATATTTTTAGAATACCTCCAAATATTTTGTTCTTTGTAAACAAAAAAAAAAATACAATCAAATATTGAAATTAGACAAAGAAAGCCACTTTGGAAAGCCTCTTTGGGTTTGAGTAGATAACATAACATATAAAAAAGTAAAGCCACTTTGGAAAGTAGTGAAATTTTACATATTATGGTGGATAGAGAAAGAGACAATGTATTATTTTATTAATTGTAATTATTAGCATGTGAAGCACGTTACAAAAGTTTTTTTTTATTTTCCTACCAAGGAAGTTTCTACCGATATTAGCTATGATTAATCTTCGTTGGAAAATCTGTGAAGTATACAAGATGAGTTCTTTCCTCCTAAGCGAATTTTCTCCACACGCATGAGCTAAAAAGAGAACTCATGACCATATTGTCGCGGTGATTTTTGGATATCGAGTTATTAATTAACTTCGAATCGCAATTTAATATTCCACCACCGATCTTTAATTTATCCGAGGGAAAGGGAAAAAGTTCGAAAAAACCCTATTTTTAAGAGAACAAGGTTCGGGGGTTGGTTATACGAAGGGAAGTTATTAGCACCCTAAGCATCTATAGTACTCTATAGGAACCTCTTGTTTTTATTCTACCTACGCGCTTTATTTTAATTGCTTGTAAAAAATGTATAAGTATGAGAATTAAAGTGGTGATAAAAAATGCTTAAAGAATGAAAAAGAAGAAAAATGTTTTTGTTGATTTTATTGATTGAAGAGACAAGTCTCATGCCTACGTACCCGAGGGATCAAACCACCGTAGTTCGGGGTAAAAAGACCGAGTAAATTTGTTTGTTTCGTTTTAAGGTTTTGAAAATGGTTTTAAAATACCAAAAGCCAAAAGTGGCAAAATGTGAGTTTGATTGATGTTAATTTGTGAAGAAAGTCTATATGATTAAATTGATTGAGATTTGATTAAGAAATAAGACGCGGACACTTGGTTTAAAATCCAAGGTTTGTTGAGAAAATATTTGAAGTGATAAAAAGACACTTGGTTTAAAATCCAAGGCTTATGCATGATTAGAGATGTATGAATGAAGAAAATGCACTTGGTTTAAAATCCAAGGTTTTAGGCGTGAAAAAAAGAACACTTGGGTTAAAATCCAAGGTTTTAGCGAAAAAAGACGCCGTTGGTTTAAAGTCCAAGGCACTTGGTTTAAAATCCAAGGTTTTAGCGATAAAAAGAAACGTTTGGTTTAAAGTCCAAAGTTTGAAAATGTTTGATGATGAAATGTTTTTGATGCTCGATGATGTTGAAAAGAAATTGTATTGATATTTTTGAAAGAGGTTTTGACCTCATTTTTTGAGAATAAAGTGATTAATTATTTTAAAAAGGAATGTTGGGTTCCAAATAGAAAGGTAGCGCTAAAAGAATAAATAACGTCGCAATAAGCAAAATAAGCGCGAAGACGATCCGTAATGATATTTTGATCAAAACGGTGTCTTTTCCCTCGGAATAGATATGCTAACGTTTTGCGGAAAGCGATAAATAAATATGCATGAGATGCAATTTTCATTTATAGTGTACATTTGTCCCTAATTACAATCTAAAGTATTTGCGAGAAAAATAAATATGAGATGAATGCAAGAGATGCTATGCAATTTAATTTAATTTTACATCAAGTCCTAAACAATACAATCTAGTGTCTTTACAATGCAATAAATAAATAATTAGGCAAAAAATAAAACAAAAACAGAAGGGGGTGCAAATAGTATAAAAAGACAGAAAGGGGGTGCAAAAAGCAACATAGAAGACCAGGCCCAATCCAGAAAAAGGCCCAACTGCACAAAAAAGTAAATGGTTTGATCAGGGCCGTCTGATTGATCAGACGTCCCTGATTTGATCACAGGAGGAATCAATTGTGGGCGTGGATTAAGATCTAAGGGTTCAATGGCGCGCAGGTGCACTATAAGGCTGTGCACCTGCGCGCACAGGATCAGGGAAGGGGTATATAAGGAAAAACCCTAGAAAAATAAGAAATCAAACTTCTTCTCTCTCAAACTTCACCGCCGCTCACCTCTCTCTCACTCTCGCCGGCGGGTTCGTTTTTCTCACATAAATCTCAACATTAAAACCAAACAAAATTAATCTCTAAACACAAATTGAAACTCAAAACAAACAAACAAAAACCCCATACACCAGATCGAACGAAAACGGAAAAGAAAGGGAAAGAAATCAACCCCTTTTTCTGTTTGTTCTTCTTCTTCTTCTTCTTCTGTTCTTCGTTTCCGTTTCGGTTTTGATTTTTGATCTGGAAACACAGTAGGAAGTGTTTTCGTTTTGTTTCTGATTTCACTTCTGCGGTTTCAATTGTTTTGGGAATTAATTCGGCTCTGTTTGTATATTCGTTTACGGATCGGTGGTTCGATGATGATTTGGTGGTTTGGTAATGAATTTGAGAAAGGTTTGTATTATGAGTTTTGAATGATTCTGTTTGTGATGATTTTCTGAGTATTTTTGATTCTGGGTTTTGTGGTTTATGATTGATGATGAACAATGAACGTGGGTTCTGGATTCTATTTTGATTTTTTTGTTTTGTTTTGATTTTTTTGTGATTGTTTGATCTGCGGCTGACCCCTCTCTCCTTTGGGAACTGTGTACTATTTGTACTGTGTACTGTGTGTCAGACCTAGGGTTTGCAGATGAAAAATACTCAATTTGGACAAAATTGCCCCTTTGGGCCTGGACTAAAAACCTGATCTGGACTTCTTTTTAAAAAAAACACCAAAATGGAAAAAAAAAACACAAATAACAATTAAAATAAAATAAAAAATAATAATATATTAATAATAAAAAACGAAAATGAATAATGAAAATAAAATAAAAATCAGAAAATAGTAAAAGGGAAATAAAATGTAACCAAATGAGGTATTTTAAAATACCTCTCTGCCGAAATTTCGTCAGAAATGAACAAAGGAAAAAAAAACCGTTGTAAAAAGACGCATAAAAGCGATTGGTCAAAAAATGGGGTATGACAGATGCCCCTATTTAAGTTTCTTCCATCGGAGATAAAAAGAAAAAGATGATTTTTTTGATGATGTTTTTGTTTTAGTTCGACGGTGGAAGAGACTTAAATACAGAGTACACCATTTTTTGACCGGAATAAACTATAAAATGCCATGATATGATGTTATGAATGTTATGCTTATGAGTGTTATGTTTATGAGTACTATATTTACAAAGTGTTTGAATGTAATGAAAATTATTTGACAGGGGTAATGAAGACAGAAAGTGATAAAGTCCTGTGTACGGACATAAGCAGTAAAGTCCTGTGTACGGACAGAAGTAAAGACTGAAAGCGATAAAGTCCTGTGGCGGACATAAGCAGTAAAGTCCTGTGTACGGACAGAAGTAAAGACTGAAAGCGATAAAGTCCTGTGTGCGGACATAAGCAGTAAAGTCCTGTGTACGGACAAAAGTAAAGACTGAAAGCGATAAAGTCCTGTGTGCGGACATAAGCAGTAAAGTCCTGTGTACGGACAGAAGTAAAGACTGAAAGCGATAAAGTCCTGTGTGCGGACATAAGCAGTAAAGTCCTGTGTACGGACAGAAGTAAAGACAGTGTCCACCAACATTGTGGGATGGTAAGGACAAGTAAAGGCAGTGTCTACCAACATTGTGGGATGGTAAGGACACATCGAGGGAATAAATTGTCTGTTGACATTGTGGGAGAGCGAGACATGACAAGAATTTGTATTTGTCTGGACTAGACACACTAGAGATGACTCCTTTTGGGGAAATGAACTGTAAGTTTGCAGTTGATTGTTTGCAAAATCTGCTACTTGGAATATGAATGATGGAGACATCCCTGGACCAGATATATTGGGAATGACTCTTTTTTTTGTGATGTGTGATTGATGGAGACATCTCTGGACCAGATACACTGGGGATAACTCTTTTTGTGATGATGAATGATTGATAGAGACATCTCTGGACCAGATACACTGGGGATGACTCTTTTTGTGATGATGAAGCAAGACACATGATGGTCAATGCAGTATGTATGAAATGATTTTGTTCGCATGTTGTATGTAGATATGAATGTATGTATACCTATGTGAATGATTGTATGTATGTATGAAAGTATGTATGAATATGTGAATGTGTGAATGATCGTATGTATATATGAATGTATGTTATGGATATGTAAATGATTGTATGTATGTATATGTACGTATGATTGTATGTAAGTATGTATGATCATGTATGTGTGTATGACTGTATGTAAGTATGAATGATTGTATGTGTATGATTGAATGATATTTGTACATGACTGGATGAGACAAAAGTTTGATCAGGTAAGATGAGCATTGAGCCGACATATCCATACAACCACTCGGTAATTCTCCGCTGGGGACAACACCTCTATAGCAGGTGAAATAAATCAGATTCTTAGGGTAAAACCGGGTATGACATGTAAATCCGTGGTAAGAATGATTGCTTCTTGGGGTAAAGCCCATTGGTCAGAGGTCTGGCAGAAGTCGCCATTTTGTACACTGAAACCGAATATTTTCTCATGGTCTTGTTTCGACAGTCATGCTTTTTTGCTTTTCTTTCTTTTTTTTTTTTTGAAATCCCTAACTTTTGCCTGAATCGCCCTTTCGGGTTTTCAATCCACCGGGAATATATATCTCTTTTTGCCCCTAATTTTTGCCTGGACCGCCCTTTCGGGTTTTCAGTCCACCGGGACGCTTATTTTTGCCTAAGCCGCCCTTTCGGGTTTTCAACTTAGCGAACTGTTCTTTTTTGCTATTTTTTGCTTTTGCTTTTTTTGACAGAAAGAAACAAGACTGATATGCTGACGCGCAAACTTCTCCAAGAGATGCCATTTGCTGATGATATGCAAACTTCTCAAAGAGATACCATTTGCTGATGAATGAGCCTTCCAAAACGGGTCTCAGCTTCTTCTTTCACTGGGGAAAAGGAAATCATACAAGCTTTTTGAAGATAACCACTTGCTGGAGATTACCGGAGAACAGTCAAGTTCAGTATTTAATGAGGGAATGTCGAACCACATACACAACATATTAACACACGTCCATAGGACCCAAAATATCAACTCGATGATTATTGGCTCAAGGAGGAAGAAACATAACAACTATCTTGGTAGATCTGGATTGCCCCTGGAAACCACTTCAGATGCCCCAAGTGAGTGAAACCTCGACTTCGAATCTTTGAAGTACATGCCACTGTATGTAAAGACTTGCCCCTGATTGGCGGGTTCCTGATGTAATTTGCCCCAAGTTAGGAGCGCTTTGAATTGATTCGTCCTTGATTAGACCATTTGATTGAATTTCTTTGATGCCAAATATAAATTTGTAAACAAAATTGTTTCTTTTGAAAAAATGTTTCTGATGTAATGTACATGCAAGTTTTGGAATCGTGAAAATTTATGTAAAACACATGTGGTGTGTGTAAAAGATTGTTACTCAACAAACAGGTGGAGTCAGTTTTAACAATAATTTTGCTGATTATGCTTTCAAAGTAAACCTAGTTTCAATTAGGTCTTTTGAGGGTTATAACGTGGCCTGGTTCATGGTTATGAAAAAAAAGATTATTAGGCTCAAGATTTTGTTTTAACCCACCCACTCTTCTTTGATGTCCTTCATTCCTACATTCAATTAATTCATCAGACATGCTTTGGTTGACAAGAAGATTTATTTGGACAATGATGTTTGAGGTTGATGCTTTGGTCGAAGCTTAGATGAGATTCTTGAAGTGACAGTCACTTTTCATTCACAAGCTTGTTTGCATAATTTTGCTCTTAATCCCTTATTTTTGCATGGATCAATTCTTTTGAATTTTATGGACCATCGGGATACCCTGAATTTTGCCTAAGTCTGTTTACCTAGCGGGTTTTTTTTGTTGTTTTTATTTTTTGTTTTGGTGTAGGACAATTGTGACTGCCACATGCTATTGTGACTTTTGTCTACTCATGACTTCCTCTATCTCGACAGATTTATCCTCTTGTATTGGGATGTGTCATTGAATTATTGAAAGACTACCCTGCCCCGGGTTAAGATTAAGGTTTTTTTTTTTTATAGAAAGAATACCAACTTCTGGCTCAAAGGGGTTGACTACGGATCATCTCCTTATTTCTCCGGTGTTTGGGAAATGAAACAATGCCTTACATCATCAACCGAGTCTTACTAATGAAAGCATATACCAGCAATTTTAAACATTTAATTTACATCATTCTCCCCTCAAGTTTGTAAACAAGAAAAGTGAAGTAGAAAAACATTGTCATTTATGATGGCACAAGAAAAGAGTGAATACGAATGGATGGATTCCAAAATATGCATGCTCATTGTTTAGAAATATTAATTTAAAAGATACAACTTAAAAATGCAAATAAATGCTTGGCATGAAACAAATTGCAATTGAAAATAAAAGGCCTAGCGATCCTAGGGACAAACTTCTTGATAATCTTGAAAATGACAGAGACCCATGATTAAGCAGAGGATGAACTTTGAACATTAGGGTTCTCATCCTTGAAAGATAGCACATTGTTACGGATTAAATCCTGAACAGCTTTCTTGAGAGGGTAACAACGTTCTACATCATGGCCAGGGGCCCCTTGATGGAAGGCACAAGTTAAATCACCGCGGTACCAGGGAGGTAGTACTGCTGGCACAGGGGGAGGTGGCCTAGTGTGGACAAATTTTTTAGCAAGTAGGGCAGGGAGCAGGTCGGCATATTTAACAGGTATGGGGTCAAATGGTTGATTTTTCTGAGCACGGTTATGATTGAATGATTGTTGGGGAGATGGTAGGTGATGAGATTGAGGGTATTGTGGTGGTAGTGCTATGGCTGCCACATGTTGATAAGCTGGGTTTCTCGAATGAGGTCCTCCTTGAGCCACCATGCCCACTTCAAATTCTTTCTTCTCAGAAAAGTTGTTATCATATCTCTTGGTAGTATTAGTCGGAGCTTTCTCTCTTGTCAACCGTCCCTGACGGACTCCTTCTTCTAAGCACATTCCCATTTCCACCATTCCTGTGAAGCTTCTTGATACAACACCAACCATTTTCTCATAGAAGAATGGGCTCAGAGTATGCAAAAACAACTTACACAATTCTTTTTCTTCAACTGGAGGACGAATCTGAGCAGCAAGCTCCCTCCATCTTTGAGCATACTCCTTAAAAGACTCCCTATCTTTTTGTGCCAAGGCCCGTAACTCATCCCTATCAGGGGCCAAATATGAATTGTAATTGTACTGCCTGATGAAAGCACTAGCTAAATCATTAAAGGAACTAACATTAGCCTTATCAAGGTCCATGTACCACCTCAGAGCTGCACCGGTCAGACTGTCTTGAAAATAATGGATCAACAACTTGTCATTACTGGATTGTGTAGACATCTTTCTGGCATACATTATCAAGTGAGCCTTGGGACAAGTGCTCCCCTTATATTTCTCAAAATCTGGGACCTTAAATTTATGTGGGACCACGACATCAGGGACCAAGCATAGTTCATGAGCATCCTGGCTGTCATACCCCATTTTTTGACCAATCGCTTTTATGCGTCTTTTAAGACTGTTTTTTTTCCTTTGTCATTTCTGACGAAATTTCGGCAGAGAGGTATTTTAAAATATCTCATTTATTTGGTTACTTTTTATTTTCCTTTTATTAATTATTATTTTTATTTATTGATTTTTATTTTATTATTATTTATTATTTTCGTATTTATTATTATTATTATTAATATATATATTATTATTTTAATTTTAAATGTTTATTTGTGTATTTTTTCCATTTTGATGTGTTTGCCAATTTTTAAAAGAGGTCCAGATCAGATTTTTTTTGTCTAGGCCCAAAGGGGCAATTTTGTCCAAATTGGGAAAATCATCTGTCAAACCCTAGGTCTGACACAGTATATATCCATTAATTGCACAGTTCCCAAAAAAAGAGATTCATCAGCCGCAATAACTTTTTTCCCAGATTAAACAAAATACCAAATTCATCATCTGTTCATCGCAAATTCAAATCCAGAACCCAGAAAACTCACAAAGAACAAATAATCAAAATCAAAACCACAAATCATACCATTCATAAACCATAAACAGAACCATAAACTCATACAAAACCATTCCGAAATCATCTTAAATCCTTCTTCAAACCCAGAACTCAAAACCTCAAATCCGAAACTGAAGGTTAAATCGAAACAAGAAGAAGAAAAACGGAGATGAAGTGAACCGCAAATCCAGATCCAGAAGCTAAATCCGAATCCAAAACCGTCAAGACCAAATCAAATCAAACTGAGATTGAAGAAAGGAGATCGAAACCGAATACAAAGAGGAGGAGAAAGAAGAGATCGGTAGCTGAGTCAAAATACAAAAGGGTAATTTCATTTTCGTTTGGTTCCTTTTTCGGTTCGATCTAGTAGTTTTGGATTGTTGTTTGATTTTTTTTGATTTTGTATTTGAGATGTTTTATATTGTTTTGTGTTGTTTGAGTTTATTTGAAGTTTGGGTTAGATGAGAGTTTAGATGAAAAAAACAGAGAGTTTTGAAAAAAAAGAACATAGAGGTTGAGAGAAAGAGGTGAGCGGCGGTGAGGGATTGAGAGAGAAGAGTTTGATTTCTGTTTTTTTCTAGGGTTTTCGCTTATATACCCATTCGTGATTCCGTGCGCGCAGGTGCACGATGTTACGGTGCACCTGCGCGCCTGTAGCCTATTGATCGTGATCTAACATGCCAGATCTTCTTTCACGTTAATTTTAGATCAAGGCCGTCTGATCCATCAGACGGCCATAGCTTGATCCCACGTTTTTTTGGTTTTTGTTTGAACAGAAGGGTTTTTCTTTGGACTGGGCTCTTCATGATCTGTTATTACTGCTTGTACCCCTTTATTTTTACTCATGTACCTCCCTGCTTGATTGTTCTTGTTTTAGATTATGTGAATAAAGTGCTTATTTGAACAAGAGCTTATTTAAGCTTTTGAGTCAAGTATTTTCACTAATATGGAAGATCTCTTTAGATCACAAATTTTTTTTAGCTTATTTAATTACTTATTTAAGTCTAATTGTTTGTTTATTGCTTTTATCAATTAATTTTTTTTGTCTCTATTACAAGAATTTTAGAATGTATTTTAGGGTTTGGTGTAAATTTAATTTAAAAAAATTGCATAGCATTATGTTGCATTCATTTCATATTTATTTTTTCGTAAAAAACCTTAGAATGTGATTAGGAATAAATGTACACTATAAATGAAAAATCGCATCTCATGCATATTTATTTATCGCTTTCCGCAAAAAACGTTAGAATATTAATTCCGAGGGAAAAGACACCGTTTTGATCAAAATATCATTACGGATCGTCTTCGCGCTTATTTCTGTTTATTACGACGTTTTATTCTTTTAGCGGACCTTTTTAGTGATTTGGAACCCAACATTCCAATAGAAATGATTAGTGTTTTTATTCTCAAAAAATGAGGTCAACACCTCTTCAAAAAAAGGTTAGTCGCTTTATTTTCAAAAAAAACGAGGTCAAAACCTCTTTCAAAAAATACGCATTGATTTAGTTTCAAATATCGAAAAACATCAAAACATTTTTATCACTCAAAACATTTTTCTCAACAAACCTTGGATTTCAAACCAAGTGTCCGCGTCCTATTTCATAATCAAAACTTTAATCAATTTAACCATATAGACTTATTTTTCACAAATACACATCAATCAAACTCACACTTTGCCATTTTCGGCTTTTGGTGTTTTAAAACCATTTTTCAAAACTTTAAAATCAAACAAACAAATTTACTCGTCTTTTTATCCCGAACTACGGTGGTTTGATCCCTCGGGTACGTAGGCATGAGATTTATCTCTTCAATCAATAAAATCAACAAAAAAACATTTTTTTTCTTCTTTATCATTCTTTAAGCATTTTTATCATCCCTTTAATTTCACACTTATACATTTTTTTACATGCAATTAAAATAAAGCGCATAGATAGAATAAAAACAAGAGGTTCCTATAGAGTACTATAGATACTTAGGGTGCTAATACCTTCCCTTCGTATAACTAACCCCCGAACCTTGTTCTCTAAAAATAGGGTTTTTTCGAACTTTTTCCCTTTCCCTCGGATAAATTAAAGATCGGTGGTGGAATATTAAATTGCGATTCGAAGTTAATTAATAACTCGATATCCAAAAATCACCGCGACACTGGCCAAACAAATCTTTTCCTCTAAGGGCCCTCATCTCTTTTTGCATCTCATCATATTTGATCTGTAAGTCATTCATCCTGTCATAACCTCCTACACTTTCAGCATGAAAGATGGGCATCTGATTTTGCCGGATAGTATGAACCAAAGGTGCAGACACAAATGCTGTAACCTGAGGAAGTGTATTGCCGAGCTGGGGAATAGGCACTGTCGATTGGACATGGGGAATATCTGATATTACAGGACGTGATTCTGCCCCAAGAAAGCCGACTGGCATGCCCCATGGGTAACCTTCAGGCATGACAAACTGAGGAGCGCCAAGAGGCGAAGATGCAACAGGAGGAGGTACGAAGGTACCGCTAGACTGAGGTACCGGAGCTGGCACCTGATTCTGGGTAGCCATCAAAGATGCCACCATGCTAGTCAACTTCTCAATTTCTGCTTGCATAGTTGTCACCTGTTCCCGGAGCATATGGTTTTCTTCCTCAAAACTATTCATCTTGCTCTTCAACTTAGACCGAATATTGTAGACACGAGTTGCTTTGTAACGGATATGCCGGACCACTTTGACTGAGGTAGAGATAACAGGAAGATGTGAGACTTGTGTTTGGAAACTTATGAATGTAGTATGATGCATGATGTGTTTATGCTAAAATGTACAATGTTTTTTTTGTTATCGAAGGACTTATCCCAAATTGGTTGTAAACATTTAGATATGGATTTTGTAAGGAGAAAAAAGAGAAAAATTTATTATGTGTCATTTGAAATGAATGTTCTCTATAATGTTTACAAAAAATTTGTTTAAGTTCTTCGATATCGGATGAGGAAAAAGAATTTATGAATGAGTGCATGCATGCATGATGCGAAAAACATGGTGGGGTTAAAGTAAAATGTTGGAGTCAAAGGTGAAACCCTCCCATATGGTATGTACTAGGGTTCATATGTACCTGCATGACGGGTTCTACAAAGTTCCCAAAGTCATCAACCGCCTCATGAACACCACTGGATTACGTGACTACTCTCGTTCCAATAATATTCACAAAATGATCTCGTTTGAGTGTAGTCTCGCGTGACAACTAAATTCAAGACTTACTCTTGATTAGTCACCGCACTACGCCCTAAAAAGGCCAAGATGGGTTAAAGGTAATCTAAAGGTTCTCGGCTTCTCCGGACACT
Organism: Trifolium subterraneum; assembly: GCA_951799995.1. NCBI lineage: Eukaryota > Viridiplantae > Streptophyta > Magnoliopsida > Fabales > Fabaceae > Trifolium > Trifolium subterraneum. Next base: position 39,139,964 of record OX637464.1, read on the forward strand.
CACATTGAAAGTAATAACACCATCATGACTTATCATGACGACGAGTACTACCGTCGTGAGGCCTCCACCGAGCGGGATCATATCACATGTGCTTCATAATCTAAAGACATGTCACTATGATTTCATCCCATCCTATCTTATTGTGTCGCTCAAGCCCGGGTAGGGGACTTATCTCACCACTCAAGACAAACCCAAATATATATACAAATATTTACAATTAAAAGAATGAAAGCGCGAAGATAGTAATTAAAACAAGTTAGGTTCAACCCGCTTGGTTGTCCCCAGTGAAGTCGCCATTTCTGTCGCGGTGATTTTTGGATATCGAGTTATTAATTAACTTCGAATCGCAATTTAATATTCCACCACCGATCTTTAATTTATCCGAGGGAAAGGGAAAAAGTTCGAAAAAACCCTATTTTTAAGAGAACAAGGTTCGGGGGTTGGTTATACGAAGGGAAGGTATTAGCACCCTAAGCATCTATAGTACTCTATAGGAACCTCTTGTTTTTATTCTACCTATGCGCTTTATTTTAATTGCTTGTAAAAAATGTATAAGTATGAGAATTAAAGTGGTGATAAAAAATGCTTAAAGAATGAAAAAGAAGAAAAATGTTTTTGTTGATTTTATTGATTGAAGAGACAAGTCTCATGCCTACGTACCCGAGGGATCAAACCACCGTAGTTCGGGGTAAAAAGACCGAGTAAATTTGTTTGTTTCGTTTTAAGGTTTTGAAAATGGTTTTAAAATACCAAAAGTCAAAAGTGGCAAAATGTGAGTTTGATTGATGTTAATTTGTGAAGAAAGTCTATATGATTAAATTGATTGAGATTTGATTAAGAAATAAGACGCGGACACTTGGTTTAAAATCCAAGGTTTGTTGAGAAAATATTTGAAGTGATAAAAAGACACTTGGTTTAAAATCCAAGGCTTATGCATGATTAGAGATGTATGAATGAAGAAAATGCACTTGGTTTAAAATCCAAGGTTTTAGGCGTGAAAAAAAGAACACTTGGGTTAAAATCCAAGGTTTTAGCGAAAAAAGACGCCGTTGGTTTAAAGTCCAAGGCACTTGGTTTAAAATCCAAGGTTTTAGCGATAAAAAGAAACGTTTGGTTTAAAGTCCAAAGTTTGAAAATGTTTGATGATGAAATGTTTTTGATGCTCGATGATGTTGAAAAGAAATTGTATTGATATTTTTGAAAGAGGTTTTGACCTCATTTTTTGAGAATAAAGTGATTAATTATTTTAAAAAGGAATGTTGGGTTCCAAATAGAAAGGTAGCGCTAAAAGAATAAATAACGTCGCAATAAGCAAAATAAGCGCGAAGACGATCCGTAATGATATTTTGATCAAAACGGTGTCTTTTCCCTCGGAATAGATATGCTAACGTTTTGCGGAAAGCGATAAATAAATATGCATGAGATGCAATTTTCATTTATAGTGTACATTTGTCCCTAATTACAATCTAAAGTATTTGCGAGAAAAATAAATATGAGATGAATGCAAGAGATGCTATGCAATTTAATTTAATTTTACATCAAGTCCTAAACAATACAATCTAGTGTCTTTACAATGCAATAAATAAATAATTAGGCAAAAAATAAAACAAAAACAGAAGGGGGTGCAAATAGTATAAAAAGACAGAAAGGGGGTGCAAAAAGCAACATAGAAGACCAGGCCCAATCCAGAAAAAGGCCCAACTGCACAAAAAAGTAAATGGTTTGATCAGGGCCGTCTGATTGATCAGACGTCCCTGATTTGATCACAGGAGGAATCAATTGTGGGCGTGGATTAAGATCTAAGGGTTCAATGGCGCGCAGGTGCACTATAAGGCTGTGCACCTGCGCGCACAGGATCAGGGAAGGGGTATATAAGGAAAAACCCTAGAAAAATAAGAAATCAAACTTCTTCTCTCTCAAACTTCACCGCCGCTCACCTCTCTCTCACTCTCGCCGGCGGGTTCGTTTTTCTCACATAAATCTCAACATTAAAACCAAACAAAATTAATCTCTAAACACAAATTGAAACTCAAAACAAACAAACAAAAACCCCATACACCAGATCGAACGAAAACGGAAAAGAAAGGGAAAGAAATCAACCCCTTTTTCTGTTTGTTCTTCTTCTTCTTCTTCTTCTGTTCTTCGTTTCCGTTTCGGTTTTGATTTTTGATCTGGAAACACAGTAGGAAGTGTTTTCGTTTTGTTTCTGATTTCACTTCTGCGGTTTCAATTGTTTTGGGAATTAATTCGGCTCTGTTTGTATATTCGTTTACGGATCGGTGGTTCGATGATGATTTGGTGGTTTGGTAATGAATTTGAGAAAGGTTTGTATTATGAGTTTTGAATGATTCTGTTTGTGATGATTTTCTGAGTATTTTTGATTCTGGGTTTTGTGGTTTATGATTGATGATGAACAATGAACGTGGGTTCTGGATTCTATTTTGATTTTTTTGTTTTGTTTTGATTTTTTTGTGATTGTTTGATCTGCGGCTGACCCCTCTCTCCTTTGGGAACTGTGTACTATTTGTACTGTGTACTGTGTGTCAGACCTAGGGTTTGCAGATGAAAAATACTCAATTTGGACAAAATTGCCCCTTTGGGCCTGGACTAAAAACCTGATCTGGACTTCTTTTTAAAAAAAACACCAAAATGGAAAAAAAAAACACAAATAACAATTAAAATAAAATAAAAAATAATAATATATTAATAATAAAAAACGAAAATGAATAATGAAAATAAAATAAAAATCAGAAAATAGTAAAAGGGAAATAAAATGTAACCAAATGAGGTATTTTAAAATACCTCTCTGCCGAAATTTCGTCAGAAATGAACAAAGGAAAAAAAACCGTCGTAAAAAGACGCATAAAAGCGATTGGTCAAAAAATGGGGTATGACACATATAATTTAGAGGACTAAAATTCTTACAAAAATTATCTCTAATGATTTGTTAACCAAACTCAAATCAACCCAATCATTATCGGATTAGATACGTTCGAATCTAACATAAAAATACAAATTTTCAACCAAACCAAAACCAATTAATTTGACGGATCGTGTAAGGAGTTTGACCTAAACCGACCCAATCCGCAACAACCCCAGACGTGACTCACAAATTGTTTTACTTTTTCTTTTAAAAAAAGATACTGGGTTTTGTCTATATAGATATAATGATAAATACCATATGAAATTTGCATACAAATGAGAGATCCTAAATTTAATCTCAGAACATTATCTAATAATTTTAACATTTTGTTTGTAAGTTTGGTCAATTGACCTACTAATAATTATTGCTCCATTTTGTAGAACAATATACAATGATACACAAATTGAAACAAAGATTCTTTCCTCAAAGCCATCACGACAAACACGATTATCTTCGCCTTTTTTTTCTTCTTTTTCTTTATGTCAAATCCAAAATTAAAATGATAAAAGTCATTTTGCCAATTTCTTTTTAAACAAATGTTAAAGAGTTTCCCATGGTGTACTGTTTAGCATGCAGCACCCTTCTTGTTAAACTAAAAACAGAGAATAACTAATAACTATTCCTAGTCATTGTTGTTTACGACCCTTTTGTATCCAAAAAAAAAAAACATTTTAAACTATGATATTGAACTCAAGTAGTTAACGAGTTATTTATAGGATAACTTATTTGGAAGAACTTGAGCTTAATTTTTGATGGGAACAATCTTCATCAACCATCAGATCAATCACATGTCTCATATGTCCTGCAGTCATGCTCATTGCCCAACCCAATCATACAATCCCGATCTTAGTACTGTATACAATTTTCTTCAAGAAAAAATATAAATAAGAAAGCCATAAAAAACTCGTGTACTAGTAAATATTGTTATGCTTAATATATACTTGGCAAAATTACTCTGCAAATCATTGATCTTATTTTTTTGTAACACTTTGGTCCTTTATCATTTTTTATAACACTTTGATCATTTTTTTTTTTTTGTAACATTTTGGTTCTTTATCTTTTTTTGTAACACTTTGCTTCTTTTTTATTTGTAACACTTTGGTTGAATGAATTTATTACGTACTATTTCAATTCAATAAGTTTGTTTAGAAATGTGGATGTATAAAAATATCATCTTTTTTGCTTAGCCATATCTGTTAAATATGTTTGGATTTTAATCCAAAAAATAGCATATATATGGTTTATCGATTTTCTTTTTACATTTCTTTTGTAGACACGTTATCTTGGAGCAGAATAACCTATTAATCTTTGTGTATATTTGCAAATTAAGCTAAATTGTATTCTATTGCCCATATTAAAACAAATTATGAATTTTTTTCAAATCACTAGTGTAAAAAGCAAATTTTAACTCCGTTATGGACAATTTTTTAGATTGGTTTGCCATCCGATTTAATAGTATGTATTTAAATTGGTTGGCCACATTTAAAAAGATTCAATAATACTTCAGTTTTTAATCCGATTTAAAATCAGTTCAACCAATTTAAAATCTATTTATTTTAACTAAAAAGATCAATTTATTTATTTTTTAATTATTTTCCTTTATTTCTTTTACATTATACATAGTCATAACAACAAGATTTCACGGTCAATCGTATAATACGAAATATCATCAAAGATCCTTATTCACACTGACTTGTAAATAATCATATCTACAAAATTATTCAAAAAACATAAACATTGACATTGCAAATGGATTTTGAAAAAGAAACTAAAACCCGACAGCACGGTTGAAAAGTACAAGGCTTGCCTTGTAGCCAAAGGTTTTAGGCAAAGAGAAAATATTGATTTCTTCGACACGTTTTCACCTATCACTAGAATAACGTCCATTCGAGTACTTATTTCGATAGCAACTCTTTATAACTTAATTATACACCAAATGGACGTTAAAACTGCTTTTTTAAATGGTGACTTAGAAGAAGAAATCTATATGGAACAACCTGAAGGGTTTGTTATACATGGGCAAGAAACTAAGGTCTGCAAGTTAGATAAATCTCTGTATGGTCTTAAACAAGCTTCAAAACAATGGCATGAAAATTTTGATAACTTAATGGTTTCGAATGGGTTCCGACTCAATGAGAGTGACAAATGCATTTACTATAAATGTGATGGCAACATTTGCACTATAATATGTCTCTATGTAGATGACATTCTGATATTTGGTACAAACCTTCCTGCCGTAATTAATATGAAATCACTGTTGGGTAACAACTTTGATATGAAAGACCTCGGAGAAGCAAGTGTGATTCTTGGAATAAAAATACTAGGTCTGAGAAGGGGATATCCCTAGATCAATCACATTATGTGGAAAAGATCTTAAAGAAATACAGTTACTTTGATTGTAAACCTGCCTGCACACCATATGATCCCAATGTAAAACTGTTTAAGAACACTGATGATAACGTAAGACAAACAGAATATGCGAGCATCATTGGTATTCTTAGGTATGCCACTGATTGTACTAGACCCGACATCGCCTATGTCGTGGGACTCTTGTGTAGGTTTACCAGCAGACCCAGTAATGAGCATTGGCACGCTATTGAGAGAGTCATGAAATACCTAAAAAGGACCATGAATCTCGGATTACACTATCAGAGATTTCCAGCTGTACTTGAAGGGTACAGTGATGCTGATTGGAACACCTTGTCAGATGATTCCAAAGCAACTAGTGGCTTTATATTTAGTATAGCCGGTGGAGCTGTATCATGGAAGTCTAAGAAACAGACCATTTTGGCCCAGTCCACTATGGAGTCTGAAATGATAGTGCTAGAAACTGCTAGCGAAGAAGCAAGCTGGTTGAGATGCTTGTTATCTGAGATTCCCTTATGGGAAAAACCTATGCATGTTGTCTTGATCCATTGTGATAGTATTGCAGCTATCGCTAAAATTGAGAATCGTTTTTATAACAGTAAAAGACGTTAAATTAGAAGAAAGCACATCACAGTGAGATAGCTCATCACTACAGGTGTTGTGAGAGTGAATCATGTATGCACTAATGATAACTTAGCAGATCCTTTGACGAAAGGACTGACTAGAGAGAAAGTCCAAAATACATCGGTAAAGATGGGACTAAAGCCTACGAATTGCTTATGATGGTAACCCAACCTAAAAGACTGGAGATCCCAAGAATTAGGTTCCAATGGGTAAACAACAAGTCGTGAGTAATATGAGATGAACATGCAAGTATAATAGGCATGAGTCCTGAAGAGAGAAAGGTTGAGTTAGTAAAACTCTTAATGAAATCTATACTCTATATGAGTGGAGTACATCGGGAGTACTCTTGATAGAATCACCTATATGAATGTGGAACTGAGGCCGGTTCCTCTGGAGTTTTGGGGCGAACTCCTAGAGCATTCATTAAACTGGGATAGTCGTGCAGGGCCAATAATGCACGGGCCTAAGAATACACCTTAAGAAAGGTTGTGTGCTGGTTTGAGAAAAATCTGAGATAGAGTTCCAAGACTAAAGGTCACTCTTGCTTAATCAGGCTCTTACTGGCTACGTGAAGGTTCCAAGACATAGCTCACCTTCACTTATGCACAATCTTACTGAAACGTTTAACGTTATGACTGAAACAATTTTTTTTTAAATTCAAGTGGGGAATTGTTGGAACATGATGTGAAAATTTGGAGGGAACTTGGTATTGAAATAAGCACAAGTGTTAGAACCATGTTAAGTGTGAATTGAAAAAAAAAAGGCTCTTTGAGTCCCACATTGCTAAGAACACACATCATGGTAGTGTTTATATACTTCAAAGTGACAACTAAGGGCGTGCCATTGGGGTACCCACTTTCGTAATAAAGGGAGAACGCACACCTTGTCGAATATCACACACGCGCGCGCGCGCCGCCGCCGTCGTCCGGCCGGGCTTGGGCTTGGGCTTGGGCTTGGTGATATATTAATTTTTTAATACTCAGAAAAAGAAAAAAATTATTTTTCTTTATTGTGCCGTTTTGCTTTTATTTTCGCACATGTTAATTGTGCGCGAGACCAAGTCATTGCTGCGTCAGCATCTATCCGTTACAGTAAGTCAAATGAAAACGGTTTGTCATGGCCTGATTTTCGGCCCACGTTTTCCTTTGACTTGGCCATTTTTAAATTCAACTGATTCCTCATATTCAGCTCCTTACTTGCACTATAAATACTGCCTTCATTCTTCAGTTCTTTTTTGCTTCTTTTCTCTGCATTCTGAGAAACTGATTTTTCTTTTCTCTCTATTTCTCTTCTTCGCAAATTTTTGTTATTTCAATATTGAACGGTTGTTGCCGTAGAATTGATTTTTGCATATCAATTATCGAGTGGTTTTCGAACCATTATTGGTGTATTCCTGACCGATACTACAGTGCAGTAGTTCATCGGTAATTTCTTTTGAAAACGGCTGTTTTATCTTGGAGATTTCACGGTCGATATACTACAGGTCACTATTCGAGTACTTCCGCGAAACTTCTTAAAGAAAGCGACCTAGTACGCGACTCAGCCAATAATTTATTTCGTTGCCATTTTTGAAAAAATCGTTTTCAGTTTTTTACAAAGTCAGTAAACCGTTTTACAACAGAAACTCATAAATTATTATGTTCAACAACCTGTTACTTCTAACTTAAAGTAGGAGATTACATTCAGTTCTAAAGTCAAACTTCTCTAATCTTGTTTTCAAATCCATTTCATATTATTGAATATGTTTCACATGTGCAAATATTTTCACATTATATCAATTAACAGTTTAAACACCACTAGACAGGTCATCACATAAGAAGCAATGTTTACGAAACAAAAAGCAAGAAATCAATGCACAACTTACATTAGTTATTACTCTAAATAAGCATATCCAGCACCACGGTTCTGTTCCTAATGAGGGAGGTTAAAAGTCCAACTTAATTTCTGCACAAACAACAAAGTAATTAAGAAATATGTTTATAAAATAAAGGCAGCAAATAGGGGGAAAATATAAGTGAAGAACTGAGGATAGAATTGTATAATCCTAATGAAAACATTGCAAATAAGACACGAAATTTTGGCACGTGAGGGACCAATGTGGTGCACGATGTTGCAACACCGGTCCTCCTGGACACACAATAATAAAACGACAGAATTTTAAATAACATAAGTTATTGTTAACCCAGTTCGGTGCAACTCACCTACTCTGGGGGATACCAATCCAGGAAGGAAATCCACTATGGTAAAGTAGTTCAAAGCTCTCCGCAAACGCCCCATTTACAGCTTCTAACCTAGCAACTACCCGTATAGATTTCTACTCAAGAACGTCTTAAGTATGAGACCCCTCTCACTTCCCCTCAACCACATAACCTGTGGATTTTTAATTCTGTTCTAAAATCTATTCACACTCTGTGCTTAAAAGCTTAAGAGTGAACAACTATCCTTAATCACATATCAATCGTGATACTCAAAAGAATACTAAGCCTAAAACTTCTCAATCGCTCTATAGCATTTGTATCTTCAATGGTTTCAGGTGCTCTTCAACGAATGAAGCTTGCTCTTTATATAGAGTTCTGAATCTTCTTTGGTTTCATGAAAGATAGGATCGTTTGTTGCAAATTGAATCTTTGATTCAAATCCATTTGACCAAACAAATATTTCAAAAGATAATTTGTAATACAAACAATTAATATTTCTTTGTTTTATCTTTTTAAATCTCCCGCTAGAGATCTTCGATCCTCTTGACCAAACAAATAATATTTTATTTGTTTTTATCTTTTAACAAACAAATAATATTTGATTTGTTTTTATCCTTTAAAGCTCCAACTGTAGATCTTCAATCTTCAGCTAACAAACTTGTTCCTTGTTGAATAAGGAAGTGCGAGTTTGTTTCTTCAATCCTTCAAACATATCCGCGCGCTAGGTCAAGATATAGATAAAGCGCGTTATCAGGCTGTGGTTCCCAATGTTACTGCATTGGGACCAACATTTGGCCTCAGGCTTATTTTACCAAAAATGAAGCCAATCTTCAAAACTCAACAAGCTCCCCCTTTGGCCAATTTTTGGGCTAAAATAATCTAGCACCTAGCCACTTGTTCTGGGAAGATAAACTCATCAGAGGCCTGCATCGGATTCTTGTAGTCTTGGCCTCACACACACATGAGAGAAATAAACTCTCACAATTTCTTAGGAAGAAATAAACTTCCTCAGACTGAGAACATAAGTTCTCTCGGAGATCAAACAAGGAAAAATAAATTCCTTTAACAGTTGAGAAAAATAAATTCTCTAGTGAAGTTCAAAGTCATGCTGCAGGATGTGGTGACATTTGACTTCACTTTCAGTATGCATCTTCATAAACAGTTTGAGAAAAATAAATTCTCACACACACACACACACACACACACACACACACACACACACACACACACACACACACACACACACACACACACACACACACACACACACACACACACACACACACACACACACACACACACACACACACACACACACACACACACACACACACACACACACACACACACACACACACACACACACACACACACACACACACACACACACACACACACACACACACACACACACACACACACACACACACACACACACAGATATATACACACACACACACACACACACAGATATATATATATATATATATATATATATATATATATATATATATATATATATATATATTCTACTCCCCCTGTGTTGCTGCCCAGTCATGCATATATATATATATATATATATATATATATATATATATATATATATATATATCTCACTCCCCCTAAATATCATATCAGATACTTTAGTTATATAAACAAACACATATAGATATAATACTCCTATTTACCTTATCAGAGTAATATCAGTCTTCATGTGGTTTCAGAGTTGATCAAAGCTGCTTTCATATGTCATATTCATAGACATATTATATATGCTGCTGCAGGTGGCATCAGATGTGCAACACATTGTGCCCACCATTCATATCAGACCAAAAAAGCTAGGATGTTACTCCCCCTTTTTAGTCATAAAATTTTGACAAATAAAGTCAAATATCCTGCATAGTTAGAATTAACCAGATAATAGCAGTAGATAGCAAAGTGCATATTACAGACCAATTAGCACAGATAGTGCATCAAATCCAGCGCGTAGCCCACAAAAAATACATAAAAAAGGTATGTAAAAAATCCGGGGAGAGTCTTCAAAAGCCTTCACTGTCAGTTTCCACCACTGCATCAGTGTCATACTCTTCTTCCTGATCAGTGTCTTCATTATTGCCAACATTCACATCAGCTTCAATCTCCTCCTGAACATGACTTTCCTCAAGTTCTAGTTCCTCAATGATAGCATCTAGCTTGGACATGTTCTCCTTTAGCTGGGAAATCATCTGCTTCCTATCCATCTTCCCTGTCACAACAATACCATGGATGTGCCAACATCAGCTACCACATTCAACCTCTCCAGCATCTTTGCACTGATGATGAGAGGAGAATTCTGTTGGAACAAAATATGTGTTAATACACACCCTTAAGTTTTGATGATAACAAAGTATTAAATGGACAATTGATGGTACTAATGTTTAAATTAAGTGCAGGAGAATTCAACGTTAAATCAAGAGCACACTTAATTTAAACTCTGATGAAACCTATGGAAGTCTGAATAATTAGACTCTGAAAGAGTTCAGAAGCTACAACGTGGTCAGGAGCTAAACAAAGTTCAGAAGCTCAAAGTAGATCAGAACGTCTGAAGGTGTTCAGAAGCTTAGAGGAGTTCAGAAGCTCAAGGATGTTCAGAGGCCTACAAGAGTTCAGAGGCTGTCTGCTAGTCATGAGTCATTCAGAGGATGAAGGCGTTCAGAAGCTGAATTGCGAAGGACTATCAGAGGCCAACCATTCAAAGACTAATCAGATTCCAAGTTATCAAAGGTTCATCAGAAGCAAAGGAATTCCCAGTCATCAGAGGGCTACATCAACTACAACTTATCAAGCCTGATGACTTAAGTCTTCTGCTTAGTGTAGAAGCAACAAAGTCTTCTGCTTAGTGTAGAAGCTCTTCTGCTTAGTGTAGAAGCACATAAGTCTCAATCTTAGTGATTAGAGCATGAAGTCTTGAGCCTGAGTGCTTGAGCAAGGAAGCCTCTGATCTTGTGTGATCAGAGCAAGGAAGTCTCTATGTCTTGTGTGACTAAGAGCAGGAAGTCTTAAGCTTGTGTGCTTGAGCAAGGAAGTCTTTGATCTTGTGTGATCAGAGCAAGGAAGTCTCTATGTCTTGTGTGACTAAGAGCAGAAAGTCTTGAGCTTGTGTGCTTGAGCATCTATTGTAATCCGTGTGATTATAGTGAACTCTCTTGGAAACAAGGGGACTGGAGTACTTTCAATTTGTGAGGGGAACCAGTATAAATTCTTGTGTGTTCTTCTCTCTCTCACTCTCTCCTTTACTCCTTCATCATTCATAACGCCATAAGTTAATTGTGTGAACAATCCGCTGTGCTTTAAAGACTCTGAAAAGGTTTAAATATCTTGGAAAGTTTTTAAATATCCAAAACACAATTCAACCCCCCCCCCCCCCCCCCCCCGCTTCTTGTGTTTTCTCCACACACCTTCAATTGGTATCAGAGCTCCGGTTCTGTTGGTAAATCACTTAACCGTGAGACAGTCAAGATCCAAAGGAGAAAACCACCATGGCTCAAAACATGGATGATTGGAAGCAGAAGTTATATCAACAAGTTGCTGATCTTGTCAAAGAAATTGAAGATGGACTGAGCTTAAATGAAGATCTGAGCAACAATCAAAATCCTTCCACATCAGGGGTTAATCAAACTTCTAGTATTGATTCTACAACTACTACTCTTTGCCTCATTAGTGATGATAATGAAAGCATTCAGTGGGCAACAGTAAATGGTCTGTTAGATCAATATGAGGAGTTTAGGATGGAGGAAAATGAGAGCATTGAGGAAATGAACATAAGGTTTCAAGCTATCACAAGCAAGCTTGAAGAGTACAACAACAAACTCAGCAACAAAGAGCTTGTAAGCAAGTTGCTGAGAAGTTTGCCTCTGAATTGGAATGAAATTCCAAATACTATAGAGGAAACTGAAGACATCAATTCAATGAGTCCTAAATCATTGATTGATTTACTCAGAGTCCATGAATTGGCTCTGAAGGATATGCAAGAGCTGAAAGGAGAAGAAGCAAAAGCAGCAATGAAAGGAAAGCAAGCATTGGAGCATGAAGATCTTGTTGAAGAACCTGATGAAGAGTATCTTGAAAAGTTTTCAAGAAAAATTCAAAGATGGTACAACTTCAAGAAGAATGGAGGAAGACTGACTAAAGGAATGACAACATGGGATGTACTAGACAACTTATCTGAAGATGAGTCTGAAAGAGCACCAGGAGCTGAAGGATCATGTTCTGAAGATGGCTCAGACTCTGAAGACTCAAGTTCTGAAGGAAAGTCAGAACCTGAGAGCATAGACACCATCCAGAGAACAGTGAATCAGGTATATTCTTGTCTTTCTAAAGCAGAATTGATCAAGCATCTTAAGAAGACCTTACTTAAACTTTCTAATAGTCAGCAGAAGTATAAAAAGCTTAAAGCAGACTATGAGAATTTAAGTAAGCAAGCAAATCACTCTGAAGGTCTTGCACAAAAAGATTTTATTAAAACAAAAGACCTTGAGAATGATTATGCTATAGGTTACAAACCCCTTGAGCACTCTCTAGTTCTCAAAGAGTACTGTAACATCAATGCTGATCAAAATAAAATTGTTTCCATGCTTTGCAACCTTAAGGCCAACAATACTAATGGGATTGGATACTCTAGTAGTAAAACACTAGAGGAACCAAGCTCATCAGTTATTGATGGAAGCTTCTTACTTCCAAATCTTTACACTACATTTGTATCTGATAGCAATCAGATGAAACAAATGGAGGATGAAGATTTGGCAACTAACAGTCTAGGACCCTCAAGCAAGTGGGTAACAAGAGACAAAATTGTTTACTTGATTGCAGGTGAAACTAAGACTCTGAACCTTCCAATCACATGGATGCATGTGACTGTGAATGGAAGAAGAACAATTGTGCATAGAAGGCACATTCTTGAAGAGTCAGATGGAGAAGAAGATGAAGTGGAGTACATGCGCAACAGGAGGGAGCATGAAGAACTTGAAGCTTGTTTTGAAGATGTCAACAACTCACAACTCAGTGTGGTGGAGTGATTGCTCAGGCTATGACTCTGACTACATTTAAATCAAGAAAGCTTCAATGCGAGGTAAGTATGCTTAACTCCTGAATGACATCTCAGAGGAATAACTCTCAAAGGTTTGAAAATGTCTTCTTAGGATACACAATGTTCAGTACTAAAAACCTTGAAAAATCCTGTCTGAACATATTTTTTTGTGTCCTGAAAGATTTGTTTTCAGCCTCTGAAGTTCTTCAGGTGTCTGCATCTGAAGAAGCTCAGACTCTGAGAAACTCTTCAACCTCTGACGGTTAAGCCTCTGAATAGGAAATGAATTAGAAACGTTTAAGTATTTTATACTGAAACGTTTTGGCGCCAAAGAGGCAACACGCACACACGTTCTGATTGGTTTGAATGCAGTTAATGATTAGTTTGTTTTATTTGTTTTATTAATGCATTGTGTGTGTTAATTTCTCTTATGTTTTTAACAAAATCTCTTAAACACTCACATCTTACTCTATCAAACTCTTGCTCTTCAAAACTAGAACAAACTCTTTCTCTCTCGCCTTAGCAAATTCCTCACCCTAACTTTCTGTAATGGCATCTACTTCAACATCAGTTCCAGACTCCTTGTTTACTTTTCCCAAAAGCTTTCCGATCAACACCATCGCTTGCGAGGAAATGTTTTCTACAGATTTATCTCTTAAGTTGGAGGGAAAATCTTTGAACCTGGTTATGGAACAACCAGTGGACTTTGATAGTTTGGAAAAGAATCAGGTTGATGTTCTAAAGTTCTTTTCTAATCATAAAGGGAGCTTTAGATACATGAATCTATTAAATGGTCCAATCTATCCTGCTCTGGTAAAAGACTTCTGGATCAGAAGTACGGTGAAGACTGTTGAAGACTATCACAAGGAGCTAGCTGCAAGGAGGAAAGAAAAGCCTGAAAATGAAGACAAAACCCCTCAAGAGTTAGGATTGAGAATCATTGAGGAAACTGAGGTGCATTCTGTTGTGTGTGGATTTGAAGTAATTCTCACTGCTTCAAACTTGGCTAAGGTGTTATCCATCCCAAATGAAGGCATCTACTACACCTTTAGTCGCAATGAAGCACAAAATTCTATGTTTCTGAAGACTATGACAAGACAATGCTACGTCAAGGGAAAAAGTTGTGAGAGCAACAAGATAGGTGATCTGAAGCCCACTCAGAGAGTATTAGCCAAAATCTTGTTAAAATCTATATTTCCAGGTTGTGAAACGTCTGATCAATTATCATGGGATCATAGACACTTTGTCTATTTTCTCTCAAGGAAGTATGAGTTAAATTGGGCTAAATACATCTTTGATCACCTATGCAAATCTGTGCTCTACTCTCAAAATCAGGCCAAGTCTGATATACATGTAGTCTACCCAAGGGTCCTCAGTGAGGTTTTCTATCAATGTGGAGTGATAGATATAATCAAAGCTGCTGGTCATGACTACTTGTTAAGAGAATGCAGAGCCTCCACATTATCTGCTCATTCACTAGCTCACATGAACCTGGTGTCAGAACATGAAGTACAACCTTCAGAACCTTTGGTTTATCAGTCTCACTCAGAACCTTCCTTTGTTAAGAAATGGAACATTGGCATGCCTACTATCTCTAGTGGCATTGTCAATAAGTATATTCAACTGCTGGATAACCTAGGAGAAGGATTTGAGACTGAGAAGGTAGAGTTGAAGAAAAAGAGAAGAAGGTTAGTGAAAGCATATAAAGTTGAAGGCTCAAAGAGTGATGATGAACCTCTCAGCGTCAGACGAAGGAAACTTATCAAGGAGTCTGAGGAAAAGATTAATGAAAGCTCAGACCATAACAACTCAGGTGATGTATCTAAACCTGTTGTTGCTACTACTCAAGACATTCAGTTAACCTCATCATCAACCCAACTCCTCTCATACTATAACCAGACAAGTTCTGAAGATAACCTTACCATAAAACAACTTATATCAGAACCTGTCAAAACAACTCACCCTGAACCAGTCTTTATCAACATATCATCATCATCATCATCTTCAACTGATTCTGACCCTAATGAGTTAGATGAAATTCTAGCTAATTTTGAACTGCTTAATGCCAAAGCTAAGCATAAAATAGCTCAACCATCTATGACTCAAACATTTTCAAACCCTCATACACCCACATACCAAACCTCATCTGATCATGTGGTTTCAAAATAAAACCTGAACCTCTTGTCATCAAACCATGCTGAGGCTATGATCAATGAACTCTCTTCAAAAGATTTACATCTCAAAAACTTTGATCATACCAGCCCTAGTCCTCAACAATCCCAACAAATACCGATTTACTTCAATCCCCAACTCACAAATACACCCTTATCAAATGAACCTAATCCAACCCAATCAAACAATCCTGATGTCTCGGGCAATTGCAATGACTTGTTTAAACAGATACATGGTCTTTATGACCTAAGGCAAACAGATATGCCTTCATCTGAATATAAGGTTCAATGGGTAAGTCTGACAGAGGAACTGGTGAAAGAGTTGCACAATTTTCAGAAGGCAGCTGTAGAAGAACAGAAGAAGTTTGACAAAGGGAAGGCTATCTATGCTAAGAAGGACATTCAAACTCAAATGGACACAGAGAGGAATCATCCTGAATCCTCTGCTGCAAGAGAAAAAGTGGACGATCTGAATGTACCCATTCAAGACAACCTGAGAAGTGATCAAGACAATCAACAACATCTAAGGAATCCTGTCTATGAGAGTGATATCAGAAGGATTGAAGACAAAGTGGACAAGTTTATGGGATTGATGGAAGAAGTAAATGCCAATCAGAAAAACATCATGATAACCCTAGAATATTTCTGTAGTCAACCCCAACCTTAGGATCTATTTGATTGCTTATATGACCTCATGACTGATAATTTGCTAAGCACTTTGACTAGGTTAAACTGTTGGTTAGGATACAACTCTGCTTGTTAATCTAACACATTTATCTGAATGTTTATTTGTCTATTGTTAGTTCTGTTTATTATGTCGTTTGTTTGTTTTAATTCTTTAATTGTTTTTTTTTTCATTTTCATTAAAACAAACAATCTTGCAAATTGATGTTTCAAACTCTTGAGTTTCATTCATATAATTTAACAAGTACAATATGTGGATATTCTTGAAGGTTCAAATTATATATCAAGAGAAGAATTCTTAACAAGAAATCAAAGATTAAACAAGCCAAAAGTAATGAATTTTATTTCATTGAGAACATAAGTTATGTACTACAGACTAAAATTTCTAAGAACTATCTTCTGGATGCTCTGAAAGGTCATGTTTGTGGTTACAAGCCTACATGACCTTTGCAGAGGGGAAAGGTTGAGGTTTTGGCTGAAGCCATCCAACCAGTAGTCTTTCTTGAAGAAACCAACTCTGCTGCATCAGTTTGATTTTCTTCTAGAACCTTGGATATCAGTTTGATTTTCTTCAAGAAGATATGTCTTCAGAACTTAAAACAGTCAGAGTCCAAAGATTTCTCTTCAGACTCTGAACTGAGTTCTTCTGTGACAGACACTGGCTTTGTTTTCATTGGTTTCTTCTTATGCTTTCTCCTATCTTGACTGACTCTCGTTGAAACTACCTTCTTCTTCTCTGAGCGGTTCATTTTTTCTCTCAAGAGATCTATCAATTACCTAAGATTATTCTGTGTGAGTAAAATGACTAGGTATCTCTCTCCTTTTTATAAGCATAATTCAATGGCCGAGTATTAAATGTGTTCAACCACTTCTGATTTGACGGCATTGAAAGTTGAATTTCTATTAATTGCTTATATTACCTTTTTGATAATGACAAAAGGGGGAGAAAGAATATTGGTAAATCATTTGTTGGAAGAAGCGAAATTACTTGGCTTTTTAGGGCCTTGTAGTGCTTCAGAGAGAGAACGTAGGAGAGTGGTCAAAATAGTAGCATGAGGTACATGCTTTGTTATGACAATCTGACCTTTGAGGATTTCAAAATATTGTACTAAAGAGCTCTGAACTGTTTGAAAATATTTTGAACTCTGAAGCTGTTAATGATAACCATCAGAACCAAATGTGTGTAGAAGTCTCTAAGTGCCTCTGATCCTATTTTGTCATTCAATTTAAATATTGCTTCATCTTGCATCTCCATTAAGGGCTTAATTTCAAGGAGAATGCATTTATTAATTGAAGTTTATTATTCATAGTTAGTTCTTGAGTAAGGGTGCAACTTTATTCAAAGATTATCACACTATGGAAAGAAGAAGCTTGCAAACCTTGTTCTTTACATAGTGAAATATGAATAATTTAAGTCATATAATAAAGTATTTCTGAAACTGATTAAAATTAACTATGGATACAAAATAGGGGGAGCTTACAAACCTAACCCTATGGGTTATCAGACTTAGGGGGAGCTTGCAAAACTCAGAAGCCTAATGTCAACATAGCTGATTTTTATCAACAACAATTGTATTTAATACTTGTGTTTGTCATCATCAAAAAGGGGGAGATTGTTGGAACAAAATATGTGTTAATACACACCCTTAATTTTTGATGATAACAAAGTATTAAATGGACAATTGATGGTACTAATGTTTAAATTAAGTGCAGGAGAATTCAACGTTAAATCAAGAGCACACTTAATTTAAACTCTGATGAAACCTATGGAAGTCTGAATAATTAGACTCTGAAAGAGTTCAGAAGCTACAACGTGGTCAGGAGCTAAACAAAGTTCAGAAGCTCAAAGTAGATCAGAACGTCTGAAGGTGTTCAGAAGCTTAAAGGAGTTCAGAAGCTCAAGGATGTTCAGAGGCCTACAAGAGTTCAGAGGCTGTTTGCTAGTCATGAGTCATTCAGAGGATGAAGGCGTTCAGAAGCTGAATTGCGAAGGACTATCAAAGGCCAAACATTCAAAGACCAATCAAACTCCAAGTTATCAAAGGTTCATCAGAAGCAAAGGAATTTCCAGTCATCAGAGGGCTACATCAACTACAACTTATCAAGCCTGATGACTTGTTCTAAGGTCAACTAATTGCAACGGTCACAAAGGATGTGATCCCTCTCTCTAGGAGCTAGTTGTACCTTATAACTGTACTATTGGACAAACAGTAAAGGTGAAGCTTCTCTGCAAAGAAAGACGTGGCTTTACTCAACGGATCTTCAAAGACTACAGCTGTCCATTTTACAACGGGAATTTCTCCAACGTCTCAATGTCTTTCTCAACTCATATAAATATGCCAAAGAAAGAATTGATGACTAGCGATCTTCATTAGATAAAATCTCTCAGAAGAAAGTGAGAATCTGCATTGTAATAGATAATATCTCTCAAATGAAGTGAGCATAGAAACTAGCTTAGAGCCTCTGAAGTTATTATGTTTGTAATAAGTTTAAGCTCATAAGTTAGTAGTAAGTCTTCTGCTTAGTGTAGAAGCTCTTCTGCTAAGTGTAGAAGTAAGAAAGTCTTCTGCTTAGTGTAGAAGCACATAAGTCTCAATCTTAGTGATTAGAGCATGAAGTCTTGAGCCTGAGTGCTTGAGCAAGGAAGCCTCTGATCTTGTGTGATTAGAGCAAGGAAGTCTCTATGTCTTGTGTGACTAAGAGCAGGAAGTCTTAAGCTTGTGTGCTTGAGCAAGGAAGTCTTTGATCTTGTGTGATCAGAGCAAGGAAGTCTCTATGTCTTGTGTGACTAAGAGCAGGAAGTCTTGAGCTTGTGTGCTTGAGCATCTATTGTAATCCGTGTGATTATAGTGAACTCTCTTGGAAACAAGGGAACTGGAGTACTCTCAATTTGTGAGGGGAACCAGTATAAATTCTTGTGTGTTCTTCTCTCTCTCTCACTCTCTCATTTACTCCTTCATCATTCATAACGCCATAAGTTAATTGTGTGAACAATCCGCTGTGTTTTAAAGACTCTGAAAAGGTTTAAATATCTTGGAAAGTTTTTAAATATCCAAAACACAATTCAACCCCCCCCCTTCTTGTGTTTTCTCCACGCACCTTCAAGTTCCTCTTGCAGGTAATGTCATCTCTAATGACCTCAGGGTGTTGGTTCAGCATTATACCACAGATTAAACTAGGAAAATGGATAGGCCACTTGGCAGCAAAGGTCTTGACTTCCTTCATAATTCTTTCAAAAATATAGGTTCCAAAATCATATGATAATTTATTACCAATGATATAAATAAACCTAGCCAAACATGTAGCCACATATGAAGTGTGGGAAGTGGGTGCCCAATTTGCAGCTTCAATTATGTTAAGAATGGCATACATTGGTGTGAACTTTGTTAAGGACAACTTCCCTTTCCTAGGCCAAACCTTCACTTGATTTCCAGTGATGGCCTTGCACACTTCATTATCAGAAACCTCTAGCTCAGGTTGAGGGTCTTCACTTCTTCCAAGGTACTTGTTGATCACAGTGGGGGAGAAATTCACACACTTGCCTCAGACATAAACTTTCTGATATTCCCTGCTCATAGGGTCATCACAATCTTCAGGAATATTAGCTAAAAATTCCTTCACCAACTTCTCAAAACAGTCTGCAAACTCAGACACAGTTCTCCTCAGTCTAGCCTTCTTAATCAGGTTCATCACATCCATGTTCTTCAGGTTCATCACATCCTTGTTCTTCAAGTTATCCTTGCTCAGCTCTCTTTCAAGGCCTAGTCTTCTGTTGTAGACATATGGCCATCTTTGCACACCAGTAACAGAATGAAAAGATATGTGTCCATGGGTGTTTCACCAACACTCTGAGGGATCTTCTTACCTTTGAATTTCTTTCTTCTAGAAGCTACAAGGGTAAGCGCACTCTGACTCCCTTTCGGTCCTACTTCTTCTGAGTCACCAATGTCAGTGACATTTTGCTCCACATTGTAGTCAGAGTCAGACTTAGATGGGGGTGTCTTTCTCTTGAGTGTAGGCTTCTTTGGAGGTGTACTCTTAGGACTGGTTGGTAGATACGTCGCTGGTTTCTTTACAGTCTTCTTCACAGGAGTCTCTGCTGTGCTTGTAGTCACCACAACCCTAGCACTCCTTGTCCTCTTAGCAATACTTTGAGGAACAGTCTTCTCGGATGGTGGATTGGCAGCATAATTGTTCACATCCACAAGGTCAGGATTGTCACCCTTATCCTTGTCTCCAGCATTCTTATCTCCTTCTTCTCTTTCCTCAGGCTCTTCATTCTTTTCAGACTGAGTGTCACCTTTGGAGTCTTCATCAGCAGTCAATTGCTTGTCACCAGACACAGTGTCATGTACATGTTCTTCCTCCGGAACCAATGTGCCAACATTCGGTTCCACATCTGACCCAGTTTCTTGATTGTTCAGATCTTCAAGCACTTGGTCCACAACCTTCACAGGTTCAGCGTCATCATTCACCTTTGGTGAATCTCCAGAGTCCTTAGGGTTTACTCTTTGTTGACTCTGTCAGACCCTTTTTTCTCATGGGTTGACCTTTCAGCTTCTTCTTCTACCTGCACAGTCTCATTAACTTCTATTTTCTCCGAAGTTTCAACATCAGGTTCCGCATGTTCGTCTCCAAGTTGATCGATGTACAAACTGGTCATAGTGTGAACAGTCTTTGATCCAGAGATCTTCGATTTCGATCTTTTCTTTTCTTTCTTTGATCGTTTAATCGAACCAGAGGTTTTTCCTTCCTTCTTTGACGATCTCTTCTTCTTCTTGGATTTCTTCACCTTCTCTTCCGATGGATGAACAGTGTTGAGTGGTTGATTCTCAACTTCCATCATGGCGGAGCTTTGCTCGTTTGTATCGGTCTGTATGTTAGGGTTTTTCAATTTATAAGGTGAAGTGGATGCTTGGCTTTTGCTTGGTGTAGCTTCAGTAGAGTTAGTCATGGTGATGATGTTGGTATGAAGGTTTCGGGTTGGAGAGATGAAGTGGGTGCGAAAGGGTTTTGCAAAGATGAGAGGTTTCTGGAAAAGTTTGATGAATGAGAGACGACGGGTATTTATGGACGAAGGTTGTTGGCTGAGGGAGGATGTATCGAAGGTGAAAAGTTTTGGAGAGTTAATGGAAAAGTTAGGTAGGTGGCGTGTTTTGGGTAGTGGAGGTAATGATGGTGGGTTTGAATTTGCATGCAACAATAAATGGAGGGAAAGTGGATTTGTTGCACACATCACCAACTGTAATTGCTACAGGTCTTCACAAAGGCAAATTCCAAGTTTGCCCCTAAGCCTTTCAAATTGTGTTGCATCCAATGCCTTGGTAAATATATTTGCAATTTAACCTTCATTAGTCACATGTTCCAAGATCAAAATATTTTCTTCCGCCAAATCCCTAACGAAGTGATGCCTTATATCAATGTGCTTTGTCCTACTATGCTGAATAGGATTTTTGGAGATATTTATAGCACTCAAGTTATTGCAGTACAATGTTATCACATCTTGCCCTACATTGTACTCACTGAGCATCTGCTTCATCCATAGGATCTGAGAGCAACTACTTCCAGTTGCAATATACTCAGCCTCAGCTGTGGATAGTGATACACTATTTTGTTTCTTGTTGAACCAGGAGATTAAGTTATTCCCCAAAAAGAAACATCCACCTGAGGCACTCTTCCTATCATCTGCACTTCCTGCCCAATCTGCATCACAGTACCCAACCAACTTTGAGTCTTCACCATGGGAGTACATGATGCCATAGTTGCATGTTCCACTCACATACTTGAGAATTCTCTTGACTTGTGTGAAGTGGCTCATCTTAGGTGCATCTTGATATCTTGCACACACACCTAATGCAAAGGCAATGTCTGGCCTACTAGCAGTGAGATATAGAAGGCTTCATATCATGCTTCTATACTGACTTTGATCTACATCAACCTCTTTCTCATCTTTAGTCAGTTTTAAGTATGTTGCTGTAAGAGTCATTTTGTGACTAACATTCTCCATCCCAAACTTCTTCACAATATTCTTGACATATTTTCTTTGAGAGATGAACATTGTGTCTTCAATTTGCTTGACTTGAAGCCCAAGGAAGTAGGTCAGCTCTCCTACTAAGCTCATCTCAAATTCAGACTGCATTTGATGGACAAAATGTCTAACCATTGGGTCTGAAATTGCTCCAAACACAATATCGTCCACATAGATTTGTGCAATCATGAGCTTTCCTTTCTCTTCTTTGACAAACAAGGTTTTGTGTGTCTCTCATTTCTTGTATCCATACTTTACTAGGTATGTTGTCAACCTTTCATACCATGCCCTTGAAGCTTGCTTTAGGGCATAAAGCGCCTTCTTTAGTTTGTATACATGATCTGATAGGTGGTGATCTACAAACCCTTTAGGCTGCTCCACATATACTTCTTCCTTAAGGTACCCATTTAGGAAGACACTCTTTACATCCATTTGGAACAATTTGAACCTCAGAATACAAGCAACTCCTAATAATAACCTTATAGACTCAAGGCGTGCTACTGGAGCAAATGTTTCATCAAAGTCTACTCCTTCAATCTGAGTATAACCTTGAGCAACTAGTCTTGCTTTGTTTCTGGTGATGGTTCCCTTCTCATCAGACTTGTTCTTGTAAACCCACTTAGTGCCAATGATGTTTACACCTTTGGGTCTAGGAACTATGTCCTATACTTCATTCCTCTTGAACTCATTCAGCTCCTCTTGCATTGCATTGATCCAAAATTCATCTGTGAGAGCTTCTTTCACATTCTTTGGTTTAATTTTGGATACAAAACATGAGTTGGCCACTAGCTCATTAGATCTCCTTATAGTGATGCCTTGATCTGGATTTCCAATGATGAGTTCTTTAGGATGACTCTTCTGAACTCTGATAGATGGACCTTTCTTAGATGGTTAACCTTCAGTTTCTAAGTCAGTTCCTTCTTGAGTCTCTTGATCTTCAGTGTTGTCGATCAGGGAACCTGATGTGTCAACATTTGGGACGGCATCTAGTACCTTTACTTCAGGAAAGTCATCAATAACAACATTTATGGATTCCATCATGGTCCTGGTTCTGTTGTTAAAAACTCTATATGCCTTGCTATTTGTTGAGTAGCCGAGAAAGATACCTTCATTACTTTTGGGGTCCATCTTTCTCCTTTGTTCTCTATCAACTAGTATGTAGCATTTATTTCCAAAGACATGAAAGTATTTGACTGTTGGCTTTCTTCCTTTCCAGAGTTCATAGAGAGTGGTAGTGGTACCTTTTCTGAATGTGACACGATTGTGAACATAGCATGCAGTGTTCATGGCTTCTTCCCAGAGGTTTTGAGGGAGATCCTTGGCATGTAACATCACACGAGCTGATTCTTGTAAGGTTCTATTCTTCCTTTCTACAACACCATTTTGTTGAGGTGTGATAGGTGCTGAGAATTCATGACTTATTCCTTTAGAGGAACAACAATCAGAGAAGTTGAAATTTTCAAACTCTTTTCCATGATCACTTCTGATTTTGACAATTCCATATCCCTTTTCTCTTTGCATCTTTAGGCACAACTCTTTGAACACTTCAAATGTATCTGACTTCTCTCTAATGAAGTTTATCCAAGTGTACCTAGAGAAATTATCCACTACCACAAAGGCATACCTCTTGCCTCCAAGACTTTCAACTTGCATTGGTCCCATCAAGTCCATATGGAGTAGTTCAAGTATTTTGGTTGTGGTCTGATGTTCCAACCTTAGGTGCGACATTTTTGTCTGCTTCCCTACTTGACACTCTCCACATATGCTTCCTTCTTCAATACTGAGCTTGGGTATTCCTCTTATGACATCTTCAACTTTAATCCTCTTCATTCCTTTGAGGTGCAAATGCCCAAGCTTTTGGTGCCACAACCTTACTTCATCCTCCTTGCTAAGTAAATTAGTGATAGATGAGTGTGCTGTCTCATGAGGAATCCATAGGTAGCAGTTATCCTTGGATCTTGCTCCCTTCATGATCACTATATTTTTGTCATTAGTGATCAAACATTCACTCTTGGTGAAGTTCACCTTCAGCCCTTGGTCACATAACTGACTTATGCTTATCAAGTTAGCAGTCAGTCCTTTTACCAATAGTACATCATTGAGCTTTGGTAATCCTTTGTTGATTAGATTTCCAATCCCCTTGATTTCTCCTTTCGCTCCATCTCCAAAGGTCACAAAGCTGGTGGTGTATGGATTTATTTCATTGAGGTATTTCTTTTCACCAGTCATGTGTCTAGAACATCCACTATCAAAGCACCAATCTTCTTTTGAAGAGACTTTGAAGGATGTGTGAGCAACAAGCGCTTTGACTTCAACATTGGATTTGGTCTTCCAAAAGTTCTTGTTGTCGGCCTTTTTCGGAGTTGGGCTGACTTGTCTTCCTTTGTATGGATACCCATTAAGCTTATATCATTGAGCCTTTATGTGCCCTTACTTCCCACAGTAGTAGCATCTCCATGATTCATACCTTGGAGGTCGCTGATGTGGTCCATGATGTTGGCACTTCATGGACCTTCTCTGGTGGGGTGCTGGATGTGGAAACATTTGACCCTACTTTCTGGTTCCAAACCAATGGTTGGCTGGAGCAAATTTCTTGGCAGGTCCAGAGGCTTGTTTCTTTATAGAATGATAGCCTAATCATTTGCCTTGCTTGCTCCTTTTATTTGCTTCCAGAATCCCATTTAACCTGTCGGTGCCATTGTTTAGCAATCTGAGTTGTTTGTCCATGCTTTCAAATTGGGACTTTAGCATGCTTGTTTCACTCTCAAGATTAGCTATGGTAGACAGGTGTACTTGCTTTTCTTTTTCAAGCTGGGCAATGGTTTTCCTTTGCTCCTCATTTGTTTTGCAAAGTTCTCCACTTTTGATGCACAACTCCTTGTAGGTTGCAGCAAGTTTATTGTAGGAAACATCATCATCAGAATCTGAATCAGACACGCATCTTCTAGTCATGGCATTTACTGACTTAATTGCTTCATTGTCACTTTCAGAGTCTTCATCAGACCATGATTTTACATTTAGGTCTTTCTTTTGTTTTTTCAGATAGGTTGGACATTCTGCCTTGATATGTCCATAGTATTCACATTCATGGCATTGAACTCCTCTGCCTTGAATGTTTCTATCTTCAGTTCTTGGTTTCCTTGACATTGTTGGAACAAGAAAGGTTTCCCAAACAAACCCTATGAACCTAATGAGGTTTTGATGATAACAAAGTATTATTGCTAAGATGGAGAACACTAATAATTTACTTGAAGTGTGCAGATAGAAAGAAGATAGAATCTGAGTAAGTCAAGAACAGAATATAAGCATCTGAATGACTCAGAAGGTCTGAGTTCACCAAGAAGCGCTTTACAATCTTTCAGAGGACAAAGACTCTCAGAAGCCAGAAGAGCCTATCAGAAGCCATACTGTATGCACTCAGAAGCTACGACGATCTTAACATCAACAATTCTGATAAGGCCACGTCTCAAGATATTCCCGTTACGCTTAAAGACATGACGAGATGACCAATGCAAAGGCAAATTCATGTCCTCTAAATGAGTCAAAAAAGGAGTTGAAGACAACGGTACAATATTACCTCTTCTATGCAAGCATCTACTTTCGAGGAACAAAGGAGCATAAGCTGTTTGCCTATTTTTGGAAAAAGTCAAGAATAACTTTCCAGGAAAATTGCTATACTTTCAACGGTCACATTTCAAACGTCTCTATTCAAACCATCTATAAATCTAAGACCTCTTTGAATGGAGAAAGTGTCGTTGTAAAGAACGAACCAGTGCATAAACAAAGAAAGATAGAAGATTTCGTTCAACACAAAAGCTCCAATCAACTGCACAAAGAAGTGTTCTCACCAAGAGCTTAAAAGAAGATATCTGCACAAGACTACAACTCTGAATTGTTTGAATTCCAAAATCAAGACTCTGAAGTTTTGATTACATTTGTAATAGAGTTTAGTCATTAGGTGTAAATTAAGCTAGCCTCTTGCTTTATTGCTTGAGCAAAGTGGCAGTCTCTTGTCTGCGTGCTTGAGCAAATTGTAAGTCTCTTGCTTGTGTGCTTTAGCAAGTTGGAAGTCTCTTGCTTATGTGCTTGAGCATTGTGAAGTCTCCTGTTGTGTGATCTGGAGCATTTGGAAGTCTCTTGCTTGTGTTGAGCATTGGAAGTCTCTTGCTTGTATGCTTGAGCAATTGTGTAATCTTGTGTGATTATAGTGAACTCTCTTGTAAGTACAAGGGGACTGGAGTACTCTCGTTTTGTGAGGGGAACCAGTATAAAATTTGTGTGTTCATCTCTTCCTTACTCTCTCTGATTTACTGATTATTGTTTTAACTCCTCCGCTGCAAAATAGACTCTGATAGATTCTTGAATCTAGAAGAATTTTAAATTGTCAAAACACAATTCAACCCCCCCCCCCCCCCCCCCCCCCCCCCCCCGCCCTATTGTGTTTTTCTTTGTTACCACATCCTTCAAATGAAGATTTTACCAACCTTAGTTGGTGGAAGCAAAATTTCTATGGTAACAATGAACAAGAGAGAGAAGATAATTGTTCAGACAGAAAGGAAGAAGAACTTCATAAACAAAGCTCATCCAACGCTAACAACGAAGAAAGCTTTATCAATGGAATGATAAATCAAGTCAAAGGGATGTACAACCTCTGTTGGACAAATTAAGAAAGCTCCAAGTATGAAGAACAAATCAAGGCAGAAACCTTGATTCAACAATATGAGTTATTCATCATGGAAGAAGATGAAAACATTGAAGAAATGTTCATAAGGTTTCAAAACCTTATAGATGGTCTAAAAGCAGTAAAAAGACACTACAGCAAGACTGATCAGATTTTGAAAATCCTACGAAGCTTACCGCGTGAATGGGAACATGTGTCTACAAGAATTGAAGAAAAAGAAGACATTGATAAAATGTGTCTTGAATCACTGATAAGTTATCTTAAAAGCCATGAAGTGGTTTTGAAAGATAGAAATGATAAGAAAGACAATCTTGTCAAAGAAGAAAAAGGAGCATCAGAAGAGAAAAGTTGTGAATCTAAAGAAGACCTTGGTCAACTGATAGAATGGGTGGAATGCAACCTCACACAAGAGGAACTTTTCAAGGAGCCAAAGCAAGAAGAAGGAGAAAGATGTCTACCACAACCTGTCCTAGAAGATCAGAACGATGACTACCTTGAAAGATTCACAAGAAAATTTCAAAGGTGGAAGCTCTCAGAAGAGAAAGGAAAGTCAGTAGATGGTCAAAGCTCAACCTGGGAAGAAATCAGCAGATTCTCTAGTGATGAACCAAAAGAAGATGAGTGTGCATTTATGGCAAATGAAGAATATTCAAACTCTGGAGATGAATCATAACTAGAGTCAGAAGAGCTTGGACTGGTAATTAATTATTTATCCCCAAATCAACTTCGTGGAGTTTGTTTTAGAATTCTGTCCAAACTGCTTGCAATTTCACTGAATTATACAAATTTGAAAGATGAGTTTAATCAGCTCAGTGAGCAATCAAAAGTACTTAAATCTTTGTATAAAGATTCTTTAAGCAAATCAAAGAGTTGCAAGAATGATTGTAGATATTGTAATGAATCCCTTAAAGAACATGTGAATGTCCCTAAAAGGATTCATAACGAGAACACTGAGCAAAGAACAACGTCTTTCAAATTTCCTCATCTCTACTCTACTTTCACTCCTGAAAGAACCAATCTTGCTGCAAGTGTGCATATACTATATAGAAGATGATGAAGAGCTTGAAGATGAGTCAGAGCCTAAAGATTTCTTAGAAAACACATATCAAAGTGACTCAAGGAATGATGAATACTTGCCTTACTACACTCAAGAAGACTGTGACACATC
Source organism: Trifolium subterraneum (assembly GCA_951799995.1). Lineage (NCBI taxonomy): Eukaryota > Viridiplantae > Streptophyta > Magnoliopsida > Fabales > Fabaceae > Trifolium > Trifolium subterraneum. Next base: position 39,167,873 of record OX637464.1, read on the forward strand.
TTGGTGGGATGAATTCAACCCTGATTGGTAGAAAGGACGCGGAGTGGAGGACACAACCATTCAGAATCATCAAGACAAAGAACTTCATCAAAAATCTGAATGGAAATCAACCAAGAGGCATAATCCTAAATGTCAAAAATTCAAAGGAGCCTCAGTGTCCTCAAGGTCCAGAATAACAGGTATGTGAGAATTCAATCAATCGCCGAAAGAAGTTAAGACGCGCGATCACAGTACTTATGTAAGCAATTATGTTGTTGCCACCTAGAACAATCTCAGCCTCTGAATGATATCAGAAGTAGATGTCTAAGATCCTCTGATAGACATATGTGTCTCTGAGAAGCAATTAGACTCTGAGATGTTTAGTATTCCATTGCTATAAGTGGCTCTGACACGGAAGCGGAAAAGGTTAAGTTTTTTTTTAATTTTGACTATTCTTCACCTAAGTGACAGTTACTAAATACGTGATTCACCACGTGTCTTAATTTTAATTGGATGATAATGCAGTTAATGATGAAAAACTTCTGAATTCTAAACGTTAAGGCTTTCCCGCTATTTTATTTATCAAACCATATGCATTATAAATTGTTACATCATACATGATCACATACTTTACTCTCTCTCACTTCCTACACCTAGGTTGTTCCGTTTTCCAAGAACAAGATTGAATTTTTTTTGAGTTACAATTTTTTGTGTGTCTCTGATAATCAAAAAATCCTCCTCAAATGGCATCATCATCCTCCTCATCCAGACAACTAAAAAGTCTTCCCACTATTGTCGTTGGAGAAAACATCCCAGGAGCATTCTGTCACACTATGAAGTTCAAGGGAAATGATATTAAACTACTCAGAGAAAAGGTAGTTGATTTTGAAAATCTCAAGACAAATGGTCAAAGAGTGTCATACAACTATTGGTTCCCTCTTGGAATGATTCATTATTTTGAAATGTTAAATGGACCAACTTACCCAGATCTAGTGAATCACTTTTGGTTGAGGGCCTACATTTACAATGAAGAAGATGCTGTAAGTGAGGAAACTGAGTTAGTAGAAAAGAATCCTGAACTAGTCAGAAGGTCAAGAAAGGAACTTGGTCTCAGAGAATTCACCTCAACAGAGATAAGGTCTAACATTGTTGGGTTAGAAATTGCCTTTACAATTGATCACGTTGCCAGAGTTTGTGAATTGAAACAGTCTGGTATCAAACTCAAAGAATTTGCAGAAAGCAACGAGTACGAAAGAAGCTGCTGAGAAGGACTCTGCTTCTGATAAAGGTAAGATCACTGAATCTAATTTAGTTCATTCTCCAAAACCCTCATCTCCCAGAGAAATATCTTCAAAATCTGATTCCACAACAAACCCAGGCACTCCTTCTGCTGAGAACATGGCTAAAATAATGTTCTCAGAATTAGATGTCACTAGAAATCTTGACTTTCTAGATGAGCCTACTCAGAACCCCATACTTGACCATCAAGTATCTCCACAATCCCAGCCTGAACCTTCGTCATTACACCAAGATATAAATGACCAACATCCTCAAACTCAACCAGAAACAAACCAACTCTCCTCAGACCAACCTAATCAGAGTCTTGTCATCTCAACCTATCAATCACACGCATTAGAATTAGATCAACCACTAATTGAGAGTGATGATTCAGACTCTGATGAAACTATAACAGATCTCTCCACTCTTAACCTACCATCTCAAATCACCCTTGATCCAATCACCAATGACTTTTTAGAACAAAAATTTGAAACTACATTTCAAAAGTCATTAGAATTCTCAGAGGATTCTATCATAGGTGACTCCCTCTACCCAATCTCAAGAGCCAAATTGTATGAACTCCTTGAACGCAGGTCTTCATACAAACAAAAACTAGCCAAATCCCATTTCTTGAGAAACTGCCCATACAACTTCATTCTTGAACCTGGCCCAAACCTTACCAAACTGGAGAATCAATTACATTATGATCTCAAAAGTCTCTTTACAAGGCATGAGAACTTCGTGACTTTTCCCTCTGATCTGGAAGCTGAAGCTAGAGAAATCAAGGTCAGATTTGGATATGCCTTTGATTGCTATGTTGAAACAATGAGGGAGAAGGTATCTCAGCGAGCAAAAGAGGATTTCCACTATTTAATGGATATTGTGCAGAGAGTGGATCCTCCTAGGCTAACCTATCCAACACCAGAAGTGATTGAAGAGTTTGTTGAAATGGAACTGATGGTTGGAGAAAGCAGTGGTACTCAAGGGAAGCTACTGGAGAGTAGAGAAGAAGAACTGTTGCATTTAAAGGAAGCACTCCATCAAAAGGAGGATGAAACTGATGGATTAAGAAAGGATCTTGTGGCAGTTCAGGAAACCATACAGGGGATGTCTGCAAGAGAAGCAAAGGATTCCATTCCAAGAGATGAATTGCTTTAGCTTGTAGAAAGAATGAGTGCTCAAGAGGAAGATTCACAGATTATCAGAGAAAAGATTGCTAATCTTGAAGTTTCTATGCAAAGGATCATTTCTGCGATTGGCAATCTTTCAAACAAAATAGATTCTTTACCCTAGGATCTTTTTGAAATTTCTCTAGTGTTTCTTTCTTTCAACCATGTTTTGCTGTTCTTAAATATTTTGGTTTTGATAAAATGATTTCTGCTTAAATATGTTTGATTTTTATGATTATATTCTTTGGCATATTTATAATGTTTATCATATCTTCTAAAAGGATAATGAGAAAAACATATAATGTAAGATGGCAATGAAAATCAAAAGAAAGAAATTTTATTAAAAGCCTAACATGCTTGGATACATAACACTGAAAAACTAAGCAGAACCAGATTCTGTCTGTGTTGAACTAGTCTTAGATTCTGCCTCTGGTGTTTTAGAACTCTCAACCTTGGACTCTACAGTCATTTGAGATTCTTCCTCACTAGCAGACACACTCATAGTGCTAGCTTCCTCAGTATATGTCTATAAGTATTGTGCGTAATATGAATCTGTTTTCTCAGAATCAGATGACATCTCAATGATTTCAGGCTTAGAATCAGGCTTTGGACGTTTCTCCTTAGTAGCTTCTGATTGAACTTTCTTTTGAAATTCTGCTATTCTACGTGATGATCTTCTCATTGTACCTCAAATGTTTTTCTCTCTAAAAACTTTGTTCTTTGGATTGTTTAGTATGAATGAAATGACAAAGAATAATGTCTTTTTATAGCCTTCTAACCCTAGTTAAGTCATAGTAGATATCTATTCTCCCATTTATTACTTTATGGTTGTCCACAGTTGTTTCAACTTGACCACATTGGTTTGCACGCTTACCATTTATGTTCGTACCATCCTTTTTGACTGATGACAAAAGGGGGAGAAAAACGTAGGGGTAACTAATTGCTAATTGGAGTAATTATGTGGCAAAGTAATAAGTTAAGTTTAGAGAAACTTGAAAACTGTTGGATAATTAATTGCCAGAGTAGCAGAAAGCATAAATTCTTTTTTCTCTTTTGAGAAAGGGGGAGAATTTGGGAGCAAATATTTCTTAAAGGGTAAGAAGTTCAAGAAGGGAGAAAAACTTAAAAACTGCATTTGTTTTAGCATTCATTTTCAAATAAAGGGAAAGTTTTTGTGCTCACGATTAAATGAATTCCAAGTAACTGAAACTGCTAACAAGTAATTGAATTCTATTTAAATTCAGCATTTATGTTTCAGTATATGTTAAGTCACTTTTTGTTGATTAAAATTGAGCTATAAATTGAAGGAGATCTAATTATAATCTTATGACTGGAAAATCATACGTAAAACTTAAGAGAACTTGCGAACTTGTCTTAGTCTTACATGACATAGGGGGAGAGCTTGCAAACCTAGCCTCTGAGTGTCAAAGTATGAAGATTTGATCTAAATATATAATGATTAGTTCTTAAACTGTTTTAATTAATCATGGATAAACGTAGGGGGAGCTTACAAAACTAACCCTATAGTGCATCTGAATCAGTGGGAGCTTGAAAAACTCCAAATATGAGGAGAACAACAACAAATTAGCAATTAATATTTATGTTTGTCATCTTCAAAAAGGGGGAGATTGTAGGAACAAGAAAGGTTTCCCAAACAACCCCTATGAACCTAATGAGGTTTTGATGATAACAAAGTATTATTGCTAAGATGGAGAACACTAATAATTTACTTGAAGTGTGCAGATAGAAAGAAGATAGAATCTGAGTAAGTCAAGAACAGAATATAAGCATCTGAATGACTCAGAAGGTCTGAGTTCACCAAGAAGCGCTTTACAACCTTTCAGAGGACAAAGACTCTCAGAAGCCAGAAGAGCCTATCAGAAGCCATACTGTATGCACTCAGAAGCTACGACGATCTTAACATCAACAATTCTGATAAGGCCACGTCTCAAGATATTCCCGTTACACTTAAAGACATGACGAGATGACCAATGCAAAGGCAAATTCATGTCGTCTAAATGAGTCAAAAAGGGAGTTGAAGAAAATGGTACAATATTACCTCTTATGTGCAAGTATCTACTTTCAAGGAACAAAGGAGCAGAAGCTGTTTGCCTATTTTGGGAAAAAGACAAGAATAACTTTCCAGGCAAACTGCTATACTTTCAACGATCACATTTCAAACGTCTCTATTCAAACCATCTATAAATGGAAGACCTATTTGAATGGACAAAGTGTCGTTGTAAAGAATGAACCAGTGCATAAACGAAGATAGATAGAAGATTTCGTTAAACACAAAATATCCTATCAACTGCACAAAGAAGTGTTCTCACCAAGAGCTTAAAAGAAGATTTCTGCACAAGACTACAACTCTGAATTGTTTGAATTCCAAAATCAAGACTCTGAAGTTTTGATTACATTTGTAATAGAGTTTAGTCATTGAGCAAATTGGAAGTCTCTTGCCTGCGTGCTTGAGCAAATTAGAAGTCTATTGCTTGTGTGCTTGATTAAATTGGAAGTCTCTTGCTTGTTGCTTGAGCATTGTGAAGTCTCCTGCTGTGTGATCTGGAGCATTTGGAAGTCTCTTGCATGTGTGCTTGAGCATTGGAAGTTTCTTGCTTGTGTGCTTGAGCAATTGTGTAATCTTGTGTGATTATAGTGAACTCTCTTGTAAGTACAAGGGGACTGGAGTACTCTCGTTTTATGAGGGGAACCAGTATAAATTCTGTGTGTTCATCTCTTCCTTACTCTCTCTGATTTACTGATTGTTGTTTTGACTCCTCCCCTGCAAAATAGACTCTGATAGATTCTTGAACCTAGAAGAATTTTTAAATTGTCAAAACACAATTCAACCCCCCCCCCCTTTCTTGTGTTTTTCACACCTTCAAACATATTGCCCTTTCTGCTGATGTCGGGCTGGATGTGCTTCACATTGGCCCTTGGCTTTGTCCTCCTTAGTATTTTGTTGAATTATTTTCCAAGTAATACTAAGGCCTCAGAGATGTTTTCATCAGCTTCTTTGTCACTCTCTGACTCTTCATCAGCTTCTTTGTCACTCTCTGACTCTTCATCAGCATTGGAAACAAACGCAATACTTTTGTTTTTCTTCTCAGTTTTGTCCTTCATAGAGAGTTCAAAGGTTTGAAGGGAACCTACTAGTTCATCCAGCTTCATGCTTCCTATTTCTCTGAATTCCTCAATGGCAGTGACTTTCATGTCAAACCTGGGTGGTAAGGATCTGAGGAGTTTCCTTACCAAGTTTTCTTCAGGTATTTTCTCACCTAAAGAATCAAAGGTGTTTGCATAGTCAAGTATGCTCATGTGAAAGTCATGCACTGTTTCTTCTTCTTTCATCTTCGGACCTTCAAACTGGGTGGTTAGAATTTGGAGTCTAGACATCTTCACTTTGCTTGTTCCTTCATGGGCTGTGATGAGGATTTCCCAAGCTTCTTTGGCTGTTGTGTATTGTTTGATCAGCCTGAACATGCTCTTGTCAACTCTATTTAATAAAGCATTCAATGCTTTTGAGTTCCCCAGTGCTAGTGCATCTTCAGCAGTAGTTCCTTCTTCTTCTGGTTTTAATTCTTCAGTGTCAGCTCCATTAGTATCTTTGACCTTGGGACGTTCTCATCCTTTGAGGACTGCTTTCCAAGTCCTACTATCAAGGGATTTCAAGAATGCAATCATCCTTGATTTCCAATAGTCAAAGTTAGAGCCATCCAGAAGTGGTGATCTGTTCATGCGTCTTCCTTCTCTATCCATATTGCCAGAAAATATCTTCCCTGGAGCTCACCCAATTAAATAGGGTGCCTGCTCTGATGCCAATTGAAATTCTGGCACATGAGGGACCAATGTGGTGCACAATGTTGCAAAACTGGTCCTTCTGGACACACAAATAATAAAACGACACAAGTTATTGTTAACCCAGTTCGGTGGAACTCACCTACTCTAGGGATACCAATCCAGGAAGGAAATCCACTATGGTAAAGTAGTTCAAAGCTCTCCGCAAACGCCCCGTTTACAGCTTCTCACCTAGCAACTACCCGTATAGATTTCTACTTAAGAACGTCCTAAGTATGAGACCCCTCTCACTTCCCCTCAACCACATAACCTGTGGATTTTTAATTCTGTTCTAAAAACTATTCACACTTTGTGCTTAAAAGCTTAAGAGTGAACAACTATCCTTAATCAAGTATCAATCGTGATACTCAAAAGAATACTAAGCCTAAAACTTCTCAATCGCTCTATAGCGTTTGTATCTTCAATGGTTTCAGGTGCTCTTCAACGAATGAAACTTGCTCTTTATATAGAGTTCTGGATCTTCTTTGGCTTCATGAAAGATTTGATCGTTTGTTGCAAATTGAATCTTTGATTCAAATCCGTTTGACCAAACAAATATTTCAAAATATAATTTGTTATACAAACAATTAATATTTGTTTGTTTTATCTTTTTAAATTTCCCGCTGTAGATCTTCGATCCTCTTGACCAAACAAATAATATTTGATTTGTTTTTATCTTTTAACAAACAAATAATAATTGATTTGTTTTTATCCTTTAACAAACAAATAATATTTGATTTGTTTTTATCTTTTAAAGCTCCAGCTGTAGATCTTCAATCTTCAGCTAACAAACTTGTTCCTTGTTGAATAAGGAAGTGCGAGTTTGTTTCTTCAATCCTTCAAACATATCTGCGCGCTAGATCAAGATATAGATAAGGCGCGTTATCAGGTCGTGGTTCCCAATGTTACTGCATTGGGACCAACATTTGGCCTCAGGCTTATTTTACAAAAAATAAAGCCAATCTTCAAAACTCAACAAGACAAGACTAAAATTCACATTGACTATAGCAAGTAATGTGACTTGATCTCTGTTAAGATAAGACTACCATTGACACAAACCTTAATGATACCATCAACCTCTATCAATTTTAGAAGGTAATATGCATGTATAGAAGTAAATTTTAAAAGTTCAGCTTTCAAATCACATTTTCACAATGCGAGTCACTTAGTCCTGTCTGAATGTTTCTAATATCTCTAAGCGACACATGGGGAAAAAAAGAAGGAAATGACATACTAAAATGATCTATTACCTGAAATACCTGTCATCCATGCCAAGTATAACAATTGTAGTTTTTAATGACCAAAGGCAACATTATATTATAAAACTTCTTGCAAGCGAAATTGAGCCACGGACCACTCTGAGCTAAAATACTTTGGTAACACACCTACACAAACCTCTAATAAATGAAAGAGGCAAAGTCGTTGTTGGGCTGGTAGGACTAGACTCATATGTAGGACTAGACAGTAGACTCATATGGATTATGTGATCTATCGTGCCCTAACAATCCCGAATCAACCTTCAGGTTGAAAACATGATCCCTAGTCACTAGAAACAGCTAACCACGGAGCAGTATCAGAAAAGTTAAGGCTATATATCTCAGTTTGGTCGGCACCTCTCCGTACCTGAAATTAACATTCCCACTCAATCTTCCAAAACAATTGATACACAAAAATCCTAAGAAAGAAGTGAGCATTATTAAACTGATTATATTAATCCACAATTAGTTCTTGGGCATAATTAAACTGAGGAGCCATTCACCAATTTTGGACTAAAAAGGGAAAACCTTGCACCCTACCGAGGCAAAGACCTCTAAGGTGTCACTGGAGATGTACCATCCACAATACATTTGAAGATGAAGTACCATAACTCTAAAGATGAGGTGGTAACCATATTCGCAGACCTAATGGGAGCACACGTCGTGGTCATAAAACCCTCCAGACGCCAAGAAAGTCAGTACACTCGACAAACAGATATTGGAGATGAACCTCATCGATTACGGAGTGTATTCCAACAAGGACAATTAATGTGACAGATACATAGACAAGACAACGAAAAGCAGATGAACTAGTTCAAAGCATCATGTTGCACTATAAGGCTTAGCCCTACTAGAGCTAAGTCCTTTCATTTGTTAATTTCCATTCCCTTTTTAGCTCAACTTGTTTTTTTTTCTTCATTTTAATTAACTCAACGTGGAAATGTAAATGTAATTTCCCTCTCCCGCTATGCATAAATGATGTTGGAACAAAATGAGTTTTAATTATAAAACACCCTAAGTTTTGATGATAACAGTGTATTAAATGGACAATTGGCATTACTAATTGATAACACCGAAAAATGCACTATTTATTTAATATTATTTGTCTTAATATTTTAATATTTTCTCTAAATTATTGTGTTATCAATAAAATAATTATTACATTTTATGAAAATACAGATGCAGCTGAAATTTAGCAAAACATGAGTTTTATGGGACTAGAAGTCAAAAGAATAGCCAAAACACAAGTGCATGGCGCCTGCCATGGCACTTGTGCCCAACGTCTCACAAACCAAACAAATGCATGGCGCCAGCCATGACTTCTGTGGCCCCGGTCATCGAAGATTCAAGTCACGTGGAAATAAATAACAAACATGGCATCAGTGAAGGAAGACGTGGCCCCCACCAACACAAACAACTTTCCCTATGAATTAGGCAACGTGGCCCCGGTCATGTGACTTGTGGCACCAGCCACAAGCTATTTTCATGGGTACATCTCCGTATTCTCCTCACCGTGATCTATCAGATATCAACGGAAGTTCCTAAACGTGGGGAAAAAGTAACTCTATTTCCAGCCTATAAATAGATCTTGTACTGAGTATTTTTTCTTCGGGACGCATTATTTTGAGATTTTAAGCTATTGTTATTCTGGTGTTTTTGCTTTCATTCCGGTTGCTCTCTGTAAGTTACTTTATTTAATATATATTATTCAGTTCAGTATTTTAATATTTTGGTTTCAACTTATTTTATTTGCACTGCCATATACTGTCACGTACAATACATGGTCTTTAATTTTCTGTTTTGCTTTTATTTTATAATAATTTGTCATTGTTACTATACTGCTACTTGTTTAATTAATCTGTTCCAGTTTCAATTATATGTTCCTGTTTTATTTATTTTTCTTCGCCTTCAGTATCTAATATGTTCTTAATTAAGTTAATTGCTATTTATTTAATCATGATATTTTCAATTATAATTATGTCGAACTAATTTAATATAACTGGAATGTGAATAAGAAGCTGATTTGGGTTTAGTAATTAAGTTGCAAACTTTATTTTCAAACAAACTAGTTTTCTGTTTCAGTTTTTAATTAAACGATAGACTATAATTTTGCACGAAAGTGAAAATTAACTAAAGTGTAAGTCAACAGCGCGAGAGTGTGAGATTTATACTAGATAGTAAAAACTGGATATTAATTTTAAACACCGCGACAGCTCTTTAAAATTAATTAAACTATATTAGTTTTCAAAAAATATTTTATAAATAAATGCGAGAGCGAGAGTGAAGTATTTATTTTATATTCTATGATATAGTTCAATAGCGCGAGAGCGTGAGACCTTCGTCTTTAAACTAATATTGTTTTGTGAAAACTAGATCTTTTTAATTAAATTGAATTGATTTTCAAAAAGTATTTTTATAAGTAAGTGTGAGAGCGAGAGTGAAGCATTTATTTTATATCTATATGATATTAACCAATAGCGCGAAAGTGTGAGGAGCGTATTTTTAAATCAATATCAGTTTGTTAAAAAGTGTCATTATTTCTAAATGCAATTTAATTACCGAACCCATTGAAGCGACTTAAAGTAACATTCCAGTTTAGTTAAATCTAATTATTTAAATCAAGTGTATTTCTTTTTTAAGCCCCTTTCCAACTATTATTTAGCCTTAGATTTACATAGTAACATTAGATAACGATAAGCTCGACTTTTGGTCTCTGTGGGATCGATAATCTTTTATAACTACACGATACATCTGTGCACTTGCAGAAATATCGCATCAAGTTTTTGGCGCCGTTGCCGGGGACCAATTAAGTCGATATCATAACTCCAGTGTTGCACCGTATAGACGAAGGCACTTTTATTTTATTTTTTTTATTTTTTATATATAATCTTAGGTGAATGGATTACCCATATTTTCTCTACGACTGCCACTCCCAATATTTCGAGGAACCACAAGATTCCCATAAATCCGACCTCGAAATATTAATGGAGGATTACAATGCGACACTAACTTACTCCTGCCCAAATTACCTCTACAACTACCAATCCGAACATTTTGAAGAACCGCATGAATCCCATAATTTCAACTTCGAAACATTAATGGAGGATTTCGATGCGACGTTAACTCACTCTAGACTAGAATCTATGATAGAGCACTTTGTAGAGATACAAAATGTCCAAAATGCAACCCTTAGGCAGCTGAATGATGCGGTTGAGTCCCTCGTGACTCACAACATGACATTGGAGACTCAAATCTCCTTTTTTGAACAAAAACCTCTAGGACCCTTCCTTGAGGAGCATGTGGATGTTGTAACAACCAGTAGAGAAAAACAAATTTAAAATCCTAAGGAGAGTGATGATGAGGTTGAAGAAAGTAATAATGAGGTTGATGAAAGTTCTGGTGAGCAAAGAGTAGAGATTGAGAAAAATCCACCGACACCACCCGAAAGGGAGATTGTCAGAGAGGTAGAGAAGGAAGCACCTTATGTTCTTCCTACTCCCTACAACCCACCGATCCCTTTACCCCACAGGTTTGTGAAAGCTGAGGTAGACTCCCAATTGAAAAGGTGTGTAGAGGTATTGAAAAAAATATACACTGATGCACCTTTGTTTGAGGTCCTGCATAAAAAGAGAAAATTAGAGGACCATGGAACTAGGGAAATCATTTGTGTTAAGAAGGGGAGAATAGCCTTTGAAATGGTGGATGAAAGAACTGAACCCAAACCTGAAAAGTTGATACTCATGATAGAAGACATCCTGATAGAGAGAAGACTACTGGAAGATCATCTAAACTCAGAGAAAGATTCAAATTGTATTCAAGCTGTGAACTGCTGTTATTCTTTCTTGTGTAACCTTCTAAGTAAAATATCTTTTGATATTGTAGGCTCTGAACTTAGTGTTTAGAGAGTCTAGCTTAGAACTTTCAGTCCTACTTAATCTGTGTATTAAGTTAGTTTGTGAAGTCTCTTGTCTTGTGTGACTTGAGCAAGGAAGTCTTAAGCTTGTGTGCTTAAGCAAGGAAGTCTCTTGTCTTGTGTGACTTGAGCAAGGAAGTCTCTGATCTTGTGTTATTAGAGCAAGGAAGATTTGGCAACTAACAGTCTAGGACCCTCAAGCAAGTGGGTACCAAGAGACAAAATTGTTTACTTGATTGCAGGTGAAACTAAGACTCTGAATCTTCCAATTACATGGATGCATGTGACTGTTAATGGAAGAAGAGCAATTGTGCATAGAAGGCACATTCTTGAAGAGTCAGATTGAGAAGAAGATGAAGAGGAGTACATAAGGAGCAGGAGTGAGTATGAAGATTTGGAAGTTTGCATTGAAGATGATAACAACTCAGTGTGGTGGAATGATTGCTCAGGCTATGACTCTAACTACACCTAATCAAGAAAGCTTCAATGCAAGGTAAGTATACTTAACTCCTGAATGACATTTCAGAGGAATAACTCTCAAAGGTTTGAAAAATGTCTTCTTAGGATGCACAATGTTCAGTTCTAAAAACCTTGAAAAATCTTATCTGAACATATTTTCTTGTGTCCTGAAAGACTTGTTTTTCAGCCTCTGAAGTTCTTCAGGTTTCAGCATCTGAAGAATCTCAGACTCTGAGAAACGCTTCAATCTCTGACAGTTAAGCCTCTGAATACAAAATGAATTGGAAACGTTTAAGTATTTTTACTAAAACGTTTTGGCGCCAAAAAGACAACACGCATACACGTTCTGATTGGTTTAAAACAGCTAATGATGGTTTAAGTTCTCGATTTATTTAATGTATTGTGTGCCTTAATATGTTTCAAACAAAATCATTTAAATACTTGCATACTTTACTCTGTTTTCATTCTATTCTGTTGTCTTCAAACATCTCCTTAACAAAACTCTCTCTAGTTTTTTTTTAGCAAACTCTTCACCCTAACTCTCTGTAATGGCATCTACTTCTACATCAGTCTCAGACTCTTCGTTCACTTTTCCTAAAGATTTTCCAATCAACACCATCGCCTGCAGAGAAATGTTTTCTACAGATTTGTCTCTTAAGATGGAGGGAAAATCTTTGAACCTGGTTATGGAACAACCAGTGGACTTTGATAGTTTGGAAAAGAATCAGTTTGATGTTCTAAAGTTCTTCTCTCATCATAAAGGGAGCTTTAGTTACATGAATCTTTTAAATGGTCCAATCTATCCTGCTCTGGTAAAAGATTTCTGGATCAGAAGCAAGCTAAAGACAGTTGAAGATTATGATATGGAGCTGGCCGCAAGAAGAAAAGAAAGGGCTGAAAATAGATACAAAACTCCTGAAGAGTTAGGTTTAAGAATCATTGAGGAAGATGAAGTGCATTCTGTTGTGTGTGGTTTTGAAGTAATTCTCACTGCTTCAAACTTAGCCAAAGTGTTATCCATTCCAAATGAAGGATTTCACTACTCCAGTAGTCACAATAAAGTAAGGAAGACTGAGTTTCTAAAGATCATAACAAGACAGAGTTACATCAAAGGAAAAAGCTGTGAGAGCGACAAGCTAGAAGATCTGAAGCCCACTCAGAGAATTTTAGCCAAAATAATGTTGAGTTCTATACTTCCTAGCAATAATGACTCTGATAAATTGTCATGGGATCATAGGCATTTTGCTTATTTTCTCTCTAGGAAATTTAACTTAAATTGGGCTGAATATATCTTCAAACATCTTTGCAAAGCAGTCTTAAGCACTCAGAATCAGGACAAGCCTATTGTGAATGTCATCTACCCTAGGATACTGAGTGAGATCTTCTATCAAAGTGGGGTGATTGACATAATCAAGGCTGCAGGTCATGAATGCCTGTTAAGGGAAATCAGAGCCTCCACAGTATCTGTTCATACCTTTTCTCACATGAACTTACTGTCAGGACATGAGGTTCAACCCTCAGATCCCTTAGTACCTCAGTCTCACTTAAGACCTTCCTTATTGAAGAAAAACAACATTGATATACCTACTATCTCTAATAGCATTGTCAATCACTACATTCAACTACTAGAAAGCTTAGGAGAAGGGTTTGAAGTTGAAGAAGAAAAAGTGAAGAGAAAGAGAAAAAGGACAGATGAAGCTGCAAATGAAGAAAGACATTCAAACTCAAAAGGACACAGTGAGGGATCATCCTGAATCCTCTACTGCAAGATAAAATATTGGGCAAAAACCTTAGGGTAAGGTTAGCCTCAATAATGAATGATCTGAATGTACCTCTTAAGACAGTCTGAAAGGCGATCAAGGCAATCAACAATTTCTTGAAGAATTCTATCAATGGAAGTGTTATTAGAAGGTTTGAAGGCAAAGTGAACAAGCTGATGAGAATGGTGAAAAAGTAGATGCTAATCTAAAAATTATCATAATAACCCTAACAACTTCAACATTAGGATTATCTTGATTTCTTCTATAATTTCCTTAACTGACTAAGTTTTTAAAACACATTAATAGGATAGAGTGTTTATGATCATGAATTTTTCAATTCTATGCTAAGTCTACTCTGATTATTCACTATGCTTATATGAATGTTTTGATTAACAAAATCTGATTAATTGTTTTATTTACTTAATGAAACTAAAATTTATCTTTTGTTTAAACAAACAAATGCATATTGCTTTAATTGATTGATTGTTAAACAAACATATCTTGGACATTAAATACTTCAAACTCTTGAGCTCTTATAAATCTTGATTTTCAATAAGTACAATACAAGATGTTCCTAAAAATATGACCTTTGCAGAGGGGAGAAGTTGAGATTTTGGCTAAAGCCATCTGACCAACTCGGAGTCCTTCTTGAAGAAAACATTTCTGATGCATCAGTTTGGTTTTCTTCAAGAAAAGACTCTAGCCCCTCTAGAGCCTTGGATATCAGTTTGATTTTCTTCAGGAAAATATGTCTTCAGAACTTAAAACAGTCAGAGTCCAAAGATTTCTCTTCAGACTCTGAACTGAGTTCTTCCGGAAAGGACACTGGCTTTGTTTCCATTGGTTTCTTCTTATGTTTTCTCCTATCTTGACTGACTCTCAGTGAAACTACCTTCTTCTTCTCTGAGCGTTTCATTTTTTCTCTCAAGAGATCTATCAATAACCTAAGATTACTCTGTGTGAGTAAAATGACTAGGTATCTCTCTCCTTTTATAAGCAAATTTCAATGGCCGAATAATTAATGTGTTCAACCACTTCTGATTTGACGGCATTGAAAGTTGAATTTCTATTAATTGCTTATATTACCTTTTTGATAATGACAAAAGGGGGAGAAAGAATATTGGTAAATCAATTGTTGGAAGAAGCGAAATTACTTGGCTTTTTAGGGCCTTGTAGTGCTTCAGAGAGAGAATGTAGGAGAGTGGTCAAAATAGTAGCATGAGGTACATGCTTTGTTATGACAATCTGATCTTTGAGGATTTCAAAATATTGTACTAAAGAGCTCTGAACTGTTTTAAAATTTTTTGTTCAGACTCTAAGCTATTTTCTTTGAAAAGATTTTTAAAGCTCTGAACTGTTTGAAAATATTTTGAACTCTAAAGCTGTTAATGATAACCATCAGAACCAAGTGTGTATGTAGAAGTCTTTAAGCGCCTCTGAATCTATTTTGTCATTTAATTTAAATATTGCTTCAATTTAAATACTGCTTCATCTTGCATCTGCATTAAGGGCTTAATTTTCAAGGAGAATGCATTTATTAATTGAAGTTTATTATTCATAGTTAGTTCTTGAGTAAGGGTGCAACTTTACTCAAAGATTATCACACTATGGAAAGAAGAAGCTTGCAAACCTTGTTCTTTACATAGTGAAATATGAATAATTTAAGTCATATAATAAAGTATTTCTGAAACTGATTAAAATTAACTATGGATACAAAATAGGGGGAGCTTACAAACCTAACCCTATGGGTTATCAGACTTAGGGGGAGCTTACAAACCTAACCCTATGGGTTATCAGACTTAGGGGGAGCTTGCAAAACTCAGAAGCCTAATGTCAACATAGCTGATTTTTATCAACAACAATTGTATTTAATACTTGTGTTTGTCATCATCAAAAAGGGGGATATTGTTGGAACAAAATATGTGTTAATACACACCCTTAAGTTTTGATGATAACAAAGTATTAAATGGACAATTGATGGTACTAATGTTTAAATTAAGTGCAGGAGAATTCAACGTTAAATCAAGAGCACACTTAATTTAAACTCTGATGAAACCAATGGAAGTCTGAATATTTAAGACTCTGAAAGAGTTCAAATGCTACAACGTGGTCATAAGCTATACAAAGTTCAGAAGCTCAAAGTAGATCAGAACGTCTGAAAGCTGTTCAGGGACTCAGAGTAGTTCAGAAGCTCAAGGATGTTCAGAGGCCTACCAGAGTTCAGAGGCTGTCTGATAATCATAAGTCATTCAGAGGATGAAGGCGTTCAGAATCTGAATTACCAAAGACTATCAGAGGCCAACTATTCAAAGACCAATCAGACTCCAAGTTATCAAAGGTTCATCAGAAGCAAAGGGAATTCCCAGTCATCAGAGAGCTACATCAACTACAACTTATCAAGCCTGATGACTTGTTCTAAGGTCAACTAAAATGCAATGGTCACAAAGGATGTGATCCCTCTCTCTAGGAGCTAGTTGTACCTTATAACTGTACCATTGGACAGACAGCAAAGGTGAAGCTTCTCTGCAAAGGAAGACGTGGCTTTACTCAAGGGATCTTCAATGTCTTCTGCTTAGTGTAGAAGCAAGTAAGTCTTCTGCTTAGTGTAGAAGCAAGAAAGTCTTCTGCTTAGTGTAGAAGCACGTAAGTCTCAGTCTTAGTGATTAGAGCAGTGAAGTCTTGAGCCTGAGTGCTTGAGCAAGGAAGCCTCTGATCTTGTGTGATCAGAGCAAGGAAGTCTCTCTGTCTTGTGTGACTTAGAGCAGGAAGTCTCAAGCTTGTGTGCTTGAGCAAGGAAGTCTTTGATCTTATGTGATCAAAGCAAGGAAGTCTCTATGTCTTGTGTGACTAAGAGCAGGAAGTCTTGAGCTTGTGTGCTTGAGCAACTATTGTAATCCGTGTGATTATAGTGGAACTCTCTTGGAAACAAGGGGACTGGAGTACTCTCAATTTGTGAGGGGAACCAGTATAAATTGTTGTGTGTTCTTCTCTCTCTCACTCTCTCATTTACTCCTTCATCATTTATAACGCCATAAGTTAATTGTGTGAACAATCCGCTGTGCTTTAAAGACTCTGAAAAGATTTTAAATATCTTGGAAAGTTTTTAAAATATCCAAAACACAATTCAACCCCCCTTCTTGTGTTTTCTCCACGCACCTTCAAATTCAACCCCCCCTTCTTGTGTTTTTCACCTTCAATTGGTATCAAGAGCTCCGGTTCTGTTTTTTAATCACTTCACAGTGAGACAGTAAAAGATCTTTGAAAAACACTGTATGTCTGGGGAATCCACATCTACACCTACACCTACTGCTTCAGATCTATCGCAAGTTCAATACAACTACAACAACATGACTTCTACCTCTTCAGCATCTAATCATGATTCCAGCAATAAAAAGGTTCCAATTTTTAGTGGTGATGCTCTAAGATTTGAATGGTGGAAATATAGCATTTACCACTATGTCAATGGAATTGATGATGAGCTTTGGGACCTGATAGAAGAAGGAGTACCTATTGATGGAATAGGTCCTGATGGTAAGATTACTATAGCTCAGAAAAGAGCTCTATCTGCTGAAAACAAGAAGATGTTTTCTAAACACAAAAAAGTCAAACAAATCATGATGTTAGCAATATCTCATGATGAATATACCAAAATAATGGATAGATCTACAACTAAAGCTATGTATGACTCTCTCTGCTCATGATGGTAATAGGCAAGTTCAGAATGCCAAAGCAAGACTACTGGTTCAGCAGTATGAGCTTTTTACCATGAAACCTGAGGAAGACATTGAGACCATGTTTTCTAGATTTCAGACTCTGGTGTCTAACCTCAGGATTCTGAAGAAACGTTATACAACCTCTGATCATGTGTGGAAGATTCTGAACAGCTTGACTGACAAATGGAGACCTAAGGTCACAGCTATTGAGGAAGCTAAGGATCTTGAGAAAATCTCTCTTGAATCACTCATCAGCAATCTCAAGAGCCATGAGATGGTATTGAATGCTGATGCAGTAAAGAAGAAGGAAAGATCAGTAGCCTTAACTTCAACATAGAAATCTTCAAAAGCTTTCAAGGCTAAAACTCTGAAGGTTGAGGAGGATTCTTCTTCAGATGATCAAGAAGATGAAGAATTTGCCATGTTCACCAGAAACTTTCAAAAATGGGCAAGGATGAGCAAAACGGAAGCAGCTCAAGGAATAATCCCAGTAGAGAAGAGAAGAATTGCTTCAAGTGCAACAAACCAGGACATTTCATTGCTGAATGTCCTGAAGCATCATCGAAGGACAAGAACAAGAAGTTCAGTAGCAAGAGAGAGAGCTATAAGAGGAAATTCCAGAAGAGCTTAATGGCAACGTTTGAGAATCTGGAAACATCCTCAGACAGTGATGATGAAGAAGCAAATGTGGCTCTAATGGCTACAGCAAATGGAGAATCAGACTCTGAAGGGTCAGACTCTGAAGAATCAGACTCTGAAGGATCAGACTCTAATGATTCCGAACAGGTATTTTTAAATTACTCAAAAGAACAACTTTTAACCTATCTTGGTATGTCTCTAAGCAAGTTTGCTAAGTCATCCTCTAAACTAAAACTTTTAAAAACAAAGAAGGATGAGTTAGCAAAGGAAGCTGAACATTTTCAAGCTCTATATAAAAATTCTTTAATCAAAATTGAAGAACTTGAAAATGGATGTACAAGATGCAACAAACCTACTGATGAGCATGAAGTTGCTCTTCAGGAGTTTGTTCATCAGAACGTTGACAAAAGTAAAATGGCGTCTATGATTTATAATGTTTGCAAAAATGTAGGTGAAGGAATTGGTTACTCATATGGTAAATCATATGGGAAACAAAATTCTTATATTTGTTTAAATAATATTCCTGATAATCTTTATTCAACCTTTGTGCCTGCGAAAAACAAAGGCAAAGCTATGGTTGTTTCAGACTCTGAAGGTATCTTTGGGGTCTGCAAGACAAGCTCTGAAGTTACATCAGAGGCTGGTTCTCAGAACCCCAAAGAAAGCAACTCTGGACCTAAGCCTTCAGAATCTGAGACTGTCAAGCCTAAGACTCTGAAAACTTTGGGACTCAGAAGCTCACCCAATCAGACTCTAAAACAAACCAAGCTAATGATAAACAATCAACATAAGACTTTGGTAAGCAAAACTAATCCTAGATTATAAGAGCAACCTAAGTCCTATAATGATTATCAATCAAAGCCTCATTTTCAAAATCATTGGACTAAGAAGGTCAATTTTCAAAGACCAAACTTTCAAAAGAAATTTTTTTAAAAATCCACAAACTTTTTCACAGAGGCAAAGAAGAACTAAAGATTATAGAACTAACCAAACTGGACCCAGAAAACAATGGGTACCAAAATGTAAAATTGTCTACCATTCAGATCTTCCTTGTAGAAAAAACCATTTCAAATAAGATGAATGGAGGCTAGTGATCAGCTGTGGAAGGAAAGCTTATGTTCCCAAACATTACTTTACTTCCAAAGCTGCTGAAGTGGACAAAGCTAGTGATTATTGGAGAGAACTTTACAATGAATGTGAAGGATGTTATTACAATGATTGACCTTGTTTATTCTACAGCTATCCAGACTGAAAGAAAATAGTAATCAATCATGGTATCTGGATAGTGGATGTTCAAGGCACATGACTGGTAATAAGAAATTGTTCACATCATTAATACTTGAAGATGGTGGAACAGTTGGCTTTGGAGGTAACCAGAAAGGCAAGATCAAAGGTACAGGTATTGTAGGTAATTCCTCCCTTTTAATTAATAATGTTTGGTTTGTAGATGGACTCAAACACAACCTATTTAGCATCAGTCAATTTTGTGACAATGGGTTTGTGGTTAATTTTGATAAAGGATCATGTACTGTAATTAGAGAGTCTGACAAGTCCATAGTGTTCAAAGGCAAGAGAATAGGCAATGTTTTTAAAATAAACCTTTCTGATTTGGTAGACCAAGAAGTAAAATGTTTGCTAACTCTGAGTGAAGAGAAGTGGGTATGACATAAAAGATTAGGTCATGCTAACTGGAGGTTAATCTCTAAGCTTAGCAAACTTGACCTTGTCAGAGGCCTACCTAAGCTACACTATCACTCAGATGCTCTTTGTGGATCCTGCCAAAAAGGGAAGAGTGTGAAAACTTCTTTTAAATCTAAACATGTTGTCTCTACCTCTAGGCCCTTAGAGATGCTTCACATTGATTTGTTTGGTCCTGTGAGCACAGCCTCAATCAATGGGAAGAAATATGGACTAGTCATTGTTGATGATTACAGTAGATGGACTTGGGTTAAATTTCTCAGAAATAAGGATGACGCATATGATGTCTTTAGTAGTTTCTGCACACAGATACAAAAAGAAAAAGGTTTACACATTTTAAAAGTTAGAAGTGATCATGGTGGTGAATTTGAAAATGAACTGTTTGAAATCTTTTGTGAAAAATATGGCATCTTACATGAGTTTTCATCTCCTAGAACTCCACAGCAAAATGGAGTTGTAGAGAGAAAGAATAGAACTCTGCAAGAAATGGCCAGAACCATGATGCATGAGACTAACATTGCTAAGTATCTGTGGGCAGAGGCTGTAAACACAGCATGTTATGTTCAAAATAGAATCTATATTAGACCTATTTTGAATAATACAACATATGAACTATTTAAGGGAAAGAAACCCAGTGTATCCTATTTTCATCAATTTGGTTGTACTTGCTACATTCTAAATACAAAAGTTCATCTAAAGAAATTTGATGCTAAAGCTTATAAGGGTATCTTTATTGGATACTCTGAACGCTCAAAGGCATACAGAGTGTATAATTCTAAAACTCACACAGTGGAAGAAAGTATGCACATAAAATTTGATGACAAGCAGCCTGACAAATTGTCAGAGCTAGTTGAGAACTTTGCAGATATACAACTATCAGATGATGAAGAATCAGAACCTGAAGAAATATCAGGACCATCTCAACCAACCTCTGAAGAAACAAATTCAACTCCTGAAACCTTGGACTCTGAAGATCACCCAGCATCAGAACTTATCAGAAGCAGTCCAAGCAGAGTTGAACAATCAAAGCATTCTTTCAAATACAAATCCTCTCATCCAAAAGAGCTAATCTTGGGAAACAAGGACAGTCCAAGGAAAACTAGATCAAGCTTCAGAAATGAAGACTCGTTAATTGGATTGATCTCCTTAGTGGAACCAAGTTCAACTGATGAAGCACTAGCTGCTAATGCATGGATTGTAGCAATGCAAGAAGAGCTAAACCAATTTGAAAGAAATGAAGTATGGAGCTTAGTACCCAAACCTTCTAAGAAGAATATCATTGGAACAAAATGGGTCTACAGAAACAAGCTAAATGAACAAGGAGAAGTTGTTCGTAATAAGGCAAGACTAGTAGCTCAAGGATATAGTCAATAAGAGGGGATTGACTACACTGAAACATTTGCTCCTGTTGCTAGACTTGAGGCTATTGGATTACTTCTTTCCTATGCTACTCATCATAATATTATTTTGTATTAAATGGATGTTAAAAGTGCATTCTTAAATGGCTACATCTCTGAAGAAGTATATGTCAAACAACCTCCTGGTTTTGAGGATGCTTCACATCCTGACCATGTTTTTAAGCTAAAGAAATCTTTGTATGGCGTGAAACAAGCTCCCAGAGCTTGGTATGAGAGGCTGAGCAATTTTTTAAGTGAAAAAGGTTTTCAAAAAGGTCAAGTTGACAATACTCTCTTTAGTAAAACATTTAAGAATGACATTCTAATTATTCAAATTTATGTTGATGATATTATTTTTGGATCTGCTAATTCATCTTTGTGCAAGGAATTTTCTAAGATTATGCAGGAAGAATTTGAAATGAGCATGATGGGAGAGCTGAAATTCTTTCTGGGAATTCAAATCAACCAAAACAAAGATGGAACCTACATTCATCAGACCAAATATACAAAGGAGCTGCTGAAGAAATTCAACATGGAGGATTGCAAGCCAATGACAACACCAATGCATCCAACAAGTAGTCTCAGCAAAGATGATTCAGAAGGCAAGGTAGATCAAAAGCTATACAGAGGTATGATAGGTTCTTTACTTTACCTAACTGCATCAAGGCCTGATATTTTATTTAGTGTATGTTTGTGTGCTAGATTCCAATCAGATCCTAGAGAATCTCATTTTACTGTTGTAAAGAGAATCTTTAGATATCTGAAGGGAACCACAAATCTTGGATTATTTTATAAGAAAACAAATGATTATAAGTTGATAGGATTATGTGATGCTGACTTTGCTGGAGACAAGATAGAGAGGAAATCCACAAGTGGCAATTGTCAATTTGTGGGAGAAAATCTCATATCTTGGGCTAGCAAAAGACAAACTACTATAGCTTTGAACAGCAGAAGCAGAATACATATCAGCAGCCAAGTGTTGCACACAACTACTCTGGATGAGAAATCAGTTAGAGGATTACAAAGTTAATAGCCACAATATTCCACTTTTCTGTGATAACACTGCAGCTATTCAACTTTCTAAAAACCCAATTTTGCATTCAAGAGCTAAACATATTGAAATTAAACATCATTTTATAAGAGATCTTGTTCAGAAGGGTAGTGTAAATATTCAATACATTGAAACTGAAAGACAATGGGCTGATATATTTACAAAACCCTTAGCAGTTGAAAGATTAGACTCTATCAAAAGGCATCTGAATATGACTTTGGTCTCTGAAGACATCAAGCTCTGAATAACAAAATTGTGGATTCAGCCTCTGAACTCTGAAAGGTCTTCATACGCTGAAAAATTTTAAACTCTGAAGTGTTTAACCATGTGGAGTACACGTGGAAATTACTTTGTCTTTACTCTCAGTCTGTGATTGGTTAGAGTAAAGGCAATTTATGACGAAATTCTTTATTGCAACGAATGTACTCCCTCGTCATTTTTTTAAGAGTTTTTCAAAATCAATTTACTCACTTTCACACGAGTTCACTTTCACATCCCACACTTTTCATTCTCTAAAACTCAGAAAATATTCTTTCTCCCTCCAATTAGCAAACCCCTGTTCCTAAACCCCATAAATGGCAAGTTCATCTTCTCAACTAAGATTCCCAGAGGACATTCCAATAGACATCTACGCTCATGACTCCTATCTTAAAGATGCCACTATGGATCTTCGTTTTGAAGAAAGTAAATTGGTTATGGAAAGACCAATAGACTTTGAGGCCTTAAAAGTCAATGGACATGACTACAAGGAATTCTTCACTGAATAAGGCTGGGATATGCTTAATGGACCTATCTATTCCAATTTAGTGTTTGACTTCTGGAGAAAGAGTGAAGTTGTGACATTGGTGGAAGCAAATGCAGAACTTCAACGTATGATTGATCAGAACCCAATGGAAAATAAAGGAAAATCAAGACTGGAATTGGGTCTGAGGAAATTCACAGAGACAGAGATACGTTCAAGTATTGGTGGATTTCCAGTTGTTTTAACAAGAAGCAATTTGGCCAAAATGATGGGTCTCCCCAACTCTGGAATCGTCAGACTCTACACTGCAGCATCTGGAAGAAAGTCAGTGTACCTCAATGATATGGCCAGACTCTGCTTCAAGGATCAGAAGATGTCAAATAAAGTGAGTCATCTGAATGACAAAGAAAAAGTTCTTGCGAAGATTGTTTTCTCATCAATTCTTCCTAGGGACTCTGGTAGTGACTCTCTGAATTGGGATCAGAGGCACTTCATTTACTTGCTCTCTTTCAAAAAGCAAATGAATCTTCCTGCCTACACCTTTCAACACCTCTGTGAAACAATTTGTGAAGCCCAGAAGTTTGAAAATCCCTCCAAATTGATTTCACACCCAAGGCTGTTAAGTTTCATTTTTGAACAACTTGGCCTTCCTGATAGATTCATGATGGCTGGGGTTTCTGATGATCTTGAACAAGTTAGAGCACCCATTCTTGATGCTAAAGTCTTGGTGAGTCTACGGTTGAAGAAGTCAGACAAGTTAATTTACCCTCAACAACCACTCTTGATTAATAAGGCCAGATTTCAACCTATGAGTGAAGCCTTCATCTTTGATAATGAACCTCCTGAAGTCATTCTTGAATACATGAGGTTAATGAAGGAAAAAGGAACTACAATTACTCATAAGGACATTGGAAGAGGTGATGGTCCAACATTTGCACAAATAATGAAAGCAGTTAAGGAAGAGGTGGTCAGTGACTATGAAGAAGATATAATGGTTGAGGAACCACAAATGGAAGAAGCTCCAGTTAAGAGGTCAGAGGATTTTCATCCAGGAGTGAGAGCTACTATGGCTGAAGAAAGTGGTGTTGATGAAGAGCATGTGGCTGCAGAAGCTACTGTCAAAGACTTGCTAAGTGCAAAATTTCTCAAACGATCTCGCACAAAGCACTGCATCACTAGGGGAAAGAAGAGACAAAGATCAGATGCAGGTATTAATCATTCTTTTAATTATTGCAATACAATATTTGAAGCATCTATCCTTGAAAATGTCCAACCTCTAAATATCATCTACCCCACAAACTCTGAACCTGAATGCATAAATGTTTCATCATCATCATCTAAATCAGCCTCATCTGACTCATTATATAATGAAATCATGGCTGATGTGGCAAGACATAAATCCAAAGCTAAGCATATTCCTGAGGAGGAAATAGCTCAGCCATCCAATGTGGAAATCCCTCAACCATCACCCAACATTCTTACTGAAGAAGAGATTCTGAAAGAGACATCTTTTAGAGTTTCTCCAATCCATGAAACCTCTGAACCACAAAATGACATATCATCTGAACAAACCCAATCAATTCCATCAGACTCTCACAAATCTTCATCACCTGGGATGCTTTTAGATACTGCAATTGCAATAAATGATAGAATTGATGTACCAGATGATCATGTGACTCGTTCACCTAGTGGTCCAAGTCATCCAGTCTCTGCACCACGTGTGGAACAGCGAGACGAAGAACGTTCAGACTTGACAGGAAGGGTTCTACACATCATGAAACATACGCTTGATGAACAAGAGGATAAGCTTCTAGAGCTGGTAGCTTACTCAGCGGCATCTGAAAGGAAGGCTCAGCAGCTTCTCACTCTCTACTTGTCCAAACACCCTTAGGATTCTTGTTTTTTTTCACCTTTTGTTTTTCACTATTTGTTTACAACTTTTTGCTGATAACAAAAGGAGGAGTATTATTTAGTTGTACAATTGTGTCAGTAGTATATTTTTTTAATATCTACTCATATAAGAATCTGAAACTGTCTTAAAATAAGAATTTGATCTCTTTCTTATCTTGCTAAATGTTTATAAACTTAATTGATAAGGAGAGCAAATTAATAAACATAATTGTGTTTGCATAGATGAAGTTAATTAAGATTGTGCTCTTAATCATTTTTATCAGACTCAGGAGTTGAGCTTGCAAACCTCACACTCTGAGAGTTAAGTATGTAGATACAATTAAGTTTATCAAATTGTTCTTATACTGATTCAACTTAATTATGGATAAAACTTAGGGGGAGCTTGCAAACCTAACCCTAATGGTTTATCAGACTCAAGGGGAGCTTACAAACCTCAACAACCTGATGTTGACATAATTAATTTAATCAACAACAATTGTATTTAATACTTATGTTTGTCCTCATCAAAAAGGGTGAGATTGTTGGAACAAAATGAGTTTTTATTATAAAACACCCTAAGTTTTGATGATAACAGTGTATTAAATGGACAATTGGTATTACTAATGAATGATCTAGTGTGCAGGAACATAGTAAAAATCTCATCCACGTAGATCATCATTTGAGCATCTGAAGGACACAGTCTGAAGTGTTAAGGCTCTGAGAAGCAAGAAGCTTCAGAGCCTCTGAAGAAGTCCTCAGAGGCCAAAGAAAGAAACACAACCTGAAGCTTGCGTACATCTTCAGAAGATCAAAGAAATGATATCATCAGATTCTGAAGAACACTCTCTGAAGAAAGACAGCTCATAACTAATGAAATGGTACAACGGTCTTGTCAACAAAAAGAAGAGTGTACAACCAACGGTCCTTTATACCTAGAGTATAAATAGAAGACATCCTGATAGAGATAAGACTATTGGAAGATCATCTAAACTCAGAGAAAGATTCAAATTGTATTCAAGCTGTGAACTGTTGTTATTCTTTCTTGTGTAACCTTCTAAGTAAAATATCTTTTGATATTGTAGGCTCTGAACTTAGTGTTTAGAGAGTCTAGCTTAGAACTTTCAGTCCTACTTAATCTGTGTATTAAGTTAGTTTGTGAAGTCTCTTATCTTGTGTGACTTGAGCAAGGAAGTCTTAAGCTTGTGTGCTTAAGCAAGGAAGTCTCTTGTCTTGTGTGACTTGAGCAAGGAAGTCTCTGATCTTGTGTGATTAGAGCAAGGAAGTCTCTTTGTCTTGTGTGACCTAGAGCAAGGAAGTCTCTTGCTTGTGTGCTTGAGCATTAGTTGTGTAATCTTTGTGATTATAGTAAAATCCCTTGGAAGTGCAAGGGGACTGGACTACTCTCGTTTTGTGAGAGGAACCAGTATAAAATTTCTGTGTGTGCTTTCTCTCTCTTTATCTCATTTGTGTTTTGTGTTTTGTCTAGTTTCTTATATCCGCTGCATTTCAATATACTTTCAAGAAAAAGAATTAGTTTTTCAAAACACAATTCAACCCCCCCCCCTTCTTGTGTTTTTTACCTTCAAATGAGACATTCATCATCGTAAAAAAATGAGACATTCACCAAGAATCTCGTTAATTCATTTCATGTGAACAGGTGAAGACAACAACTCTGAAGTCCATGTTGAACCTAATGAACAAAACGGCTAGACGAAAGAAGTGTAAAGCTCAAAGAAACACCGAGCTTTAGAAGCACAACAATGCTGCTATTACTCAAAAGTAAAAAACCCTCACTCATGCAAGCAATGCGCATGCTGGCATCCGTTGGAACCCTCACCCCCCCCCCCCCATGCGACTAGCCACCATAGTGAGGTGATGGTCCCACCATTAAGCATAAATATGGTGGAGGGGTCAATATCCTGAAAATCATTTGTAAGTGTTGAAAACAATGATATTACTGTGGATTATAATTTTTAGAGTTAGTTTCCTTATTTTATGATTCTCTCTTGTATATAAGTTTGAACCTCATTGTAAAATACAAGATGTTCATACCAAAGAGTATAGTTCACCGAGGTTATTGTTCATCCCAAAAAAACTGTTCACCACAAATTTTGTTCATATTGAGAATATTGTTCATACCGAGAGCACTATTGTTCACCGACGAGACTGTTAATCTCGAGAACATTGTTCACCGTTGTCCATCGCGTGTACTATTCATTCGCACGCACTGTCAATCATGCAGTCGTGTGAACGTTTTTCTTTGGTTTAGTCGCACGCATTGTTCACCACGCAGTCGTTGAAACGTTTTTATTTGGTTGTTAGTCAATTTGGTTGATGTTTTGATTTGATGGTTGTCCAACAAACTTTCGTTGCAGCCAACTTTGGCTCATATTGGTAATTCTACGGTTTGTCTATCTCACTCCGTGGGATCATGGATTTTAGACTCTGGTACTTCTAATCATGTTGCTGTTAATCCCTCTCTTATCTCTAACTTGTTACCTCCTAGAATACCTCACAACACCACTGTTGCTAATGGTTCTAAAGCATAAGTTGTTGGTATTGGGCATGTTTCACCTTTGCCATCTCTACCATTGAATTATGTGTTATTTGTATTTGGTTCACTTTTGATCTAATATCAATTTGTAAACTTACTCGTTCTCTCAATTGTTCCATAACTTTTTGTTCTGACTCTTTCTTTATACAAGACCGGAGTAAGGGAAAATCTATTGGAACAGGATTTGAATCATATTGGAACAGGATTTGAATCACAGGGTCTCTATTGCCTTAATACTCCCCCTGTTTGTGGTGTTTCTGCATCTCCATATATCATTCATCGTCGTGTGGGTCATCCATGTTTGGATAAGTAATAGGTGTTGGTTCCTAAACTTTCACATTTAAAGACTCTTGTTTGTGAATCTTGTCAGCTTGGTAAACATGCTCGGGCGTCTTTTCCCAATAGTGCCAATAAAAGATCCAAGTCTTCGTTTGATATTACACTTTCTGATGTTTGGGGTCCTACCCATGTGCCTTCTAATTTTAAATTCTCAAAACACAATTAAACCCCCTTCTTGTGTTTTTCACACCTTCACATTAGTGACGGCCTAGGGCCGTCAGTAATGTTTTTTCTATTTGACAGAAAGTGCCTTCATTTGACAGATAACAGCAACCATTTCGTCATAGCATAGAATTTGAGCCTTGAGGAGATATCTTCGACATGGTTCCATCAGAGAAATTAGCTTGTCATTCTGGTGTAGCTTCTGAGAGTACACTTAAGATGCTTCTGATAGACTCTTCTTGCTTCTAAGACTCTTGTTGCTTCTGAGAGACTTCTTCAGACCTTGGTTCACTCAGAACCTCTGAATCCTTCAGATGCTTACATAGTACTTTGAGATTCTCAGATCCTATCTTCTTAATAACTGCATACTTCCATAAGATCATTAGTGTTCTCAATTGCATATTAATATTTTGTTATCATCAAAACTTTATAAAGCTTTTGGGGTTTGTCTTGAAAACCATTCTTCTTCCAACATAATGTACCTCGAAAACGCGCGTCTACGACGCACTGCAAAAGCGGGGCAAAAGCCTATCACATGGTTTTGTGACGGCCATAATTCATCAATAATACATGCATTAAGGACGGCTCTGGTCCGTCAATAATTTTGTTGACCGTTAAGCGCATTTGTGACAGATCTGGTCCATCAATAATGTCATTGATTTGCGCAGAATTTTCAAATTGCAACGGCTAGCTCCTTCCATACACAATATGTTACTCACTTCATCTCATTTCTACACACTTACTCCTCTAAGTTCTCTATAAAAACCTCTAACTTCTCTCTAAAATTCCTCTCAAATGTTTTTCTATCTTTCATATAGTTTTCACTTATCAGTTTTAATTCCATTTCTCAATTTAAAAATTGTAAGTATTTATATTTTAATTTATTTTATGTCTTTGTTATTTGAATTAAATATGTATATGTGTTCTAATTTTTTTTGTTGCATTTTTTATTTAGCAAATGTTGATATAAATATTCGTGTGATCATCCGAGTGTGTGGGTTGGTAGCACGTCAAGTTAGAATCTACTTGGCGCTACAAGTAAGTAATATAATTTTAATTTATAATACTTAGGTACCGTTTGACCCGACTTTTTTTACCTTTTTATTCTCTTTTTAATCAAAAGTTATGCCAAACACGTTTTTAATAAAGCTCATAACCGTAAAAAGCGGATTTTTTTCAATGTGCAAAATTGGATTAAATGAACTTCTAGGAAAAGAGGTTGTAACCTACTTTTGAAAAAAAAATCGGAGTTTTTTTTCAATGATCACGCTTCGATTCCTTCTGAAGGCTCTATTTAGTATTTTTTTCATTTTTAATTTTATTTTCATTTAAATATTATTAGTTGTTATTATCATTTTTTTAATTTCTTTTTTTTTGTACAAATCATTTTTAAAAAAAATTATTTTAAACAAATTTTAGTTTAAAAATAACTTTGAAGCAAAAAAAAAAAAACAATTAGTAAACAACTTTTAATCTTTTTTTGAAAGCTTTTATTTTCACTTTTAGATTTCAGATAGCTTCTGAGATCTAAAAAAGCCGGGCAAAACGGACCCTTAGTAATGTTAAAAGTTTATATTTTTGTCAAAAAATTTAAAAACTTACTATTCTTTTTAAATAATAAATAAACTACTGCATATTATTTAACAAAAAAGAAGTGTTTTTTTAGTTAGAAAAACAGTACATAATAATTTTTATTTAAAAAAAACAGTAGTTGTTTTTATTAAAAAAACGTTAGTTTTAATTATTTGAAAAAAATTATAATTAACCAAGTAATTAATTTATTTAAAAAAATTCGGGTTTTTTAAAAAATTCTTTTAATTATTTAAAAAAATTATAATTAAATTAATTACTGAACAACAAGTAATTTATTTATTTTAAAAAAAAATCTGATTTAAAAAAAAATTATTTAATTAATTAAAAATCAGAATTAGTTAATTAATTAATTCTGATTTTTAATTAATTAAATAATTTTTTTATTTAACCGATGTACATTATTGACGGTTGTAGTCCGTCAATAATGTTGTCGTTGTTATGCATTATTGACGACTGCAGGCCGTCACAAACGCGTGGCAGATTTTGCAGATATTGCGCAGAGCTTTATACATTATTGACGGTCATAGTCCGTCAGTAACGTTATTGACGGTCCTTGTCCGTCAGAAACCACTATTGTCGACCTTTTTTTGACGTGTTTTGGCCGTCAATAATTCTTGTATTCTTTACCGAATTTTGACAAAGCCCTCAATAATGTCATGTTTTCTCGTAGTGAATGTCTTCTTGCATGGGGACTTATATAAAGAAATTTATATGGAGCAACCACCTGATTTTATTGCTTAGGGGGAGTCTAGTCTTGTTTGCAAATTACAAAAATCTTGTATGGTCTGAAGCAATCACCCCGAGCTTGGTTTGAAAAATTTAGTAAGGTTATTCAAGAGTTTGACATGATTCCTTCTGAAGCAGATGATTCTGTATTTTTTTAGGCGTTCATCTTTGAATAAAGTCATTTATCTTGTGATATATGTGGATGATATTGTTATTACTGGTGATGATCAAGAAGACACTAAAGACCTAAAACAACATTTATTCAACCACTTTCGTACCAAAGATTTAGGCTGATTGCGTTATTTTCTTGGGAATGAAGTAACTCAATCGCGGGAAGGTATTGCTATCTATCAGAGAAAATATGTTCTCGATATCTTGGAATAAATAGGGATGCTTGATTGTAAACCAGTTGATACTCCTATGGATCCCAAATGTGAAACTTCTACAAAATCAGGGGAGTCATATTCTGACCTAGGCCGATACAGAAGGTTTGTTAGGAAAATGAATTATCTCATTGTGACAAGAACATATATTTCGTTTGTTGTTAGTGTTGTGAGTCAATTTCTAAATTCACCTTGTGATAGCTATTGGAATGTTGTAGTTCAAATCTTGAGGTATATTAAAGGGTCACTTGGAAAATGATTTGTGTATTTAGACACAAGTCATACTGATATTGTTGGATATTCAGATACAAATTGAGCCGATGATGTGAATGGTAGAAGGTCTACTTCAGGTTATTGTGTTTTAATTGGGCTGGTGATGTGAATGATAGAACGTCTACTTCAGGTTATTGATTATATATGTAACAAGTCAGATGCATATGATATATATGCTCCAACTTGAGAAGGGAGTGTTGATTATTATTTTGATAGAGTTAGTTTTTTATTTACTAGGATAATTAGTTTCCAAGTTAATCATTATGTTATTCACCTATTAGTTATACATTTTAAGTATTTATTGACTTGTTTTATGAGAAATTTTAAGTAAAAATTCAACTATTTGCAAATATCAGCTTTTTAACAAATTAGTCATTTTAGCTTTTTTGATCTATTTCCCATCACTTTTGTAGGTTTTGGGCCTGTTTGTTTCAACTTTAAAAAAATTGATTTTTTTCTTTGTATCTTTTAAAATATATTTTATAAAACCGTTTTTCAATATTACAAGTTTTTTGGTATTCATTTTTTCTAAATTGAAACACTAATTTTGACATCATATAACATAAATGTACATTATTGAAGTTCAAAACATATTCATTTAAACCGTTTTTCAAAATTGCAATTTTTTCATAAAGTTGTATTTTAAAATGATTTTTGTGAAAATCTATTTGAAATAGCTTTAAAATTAAGTGATTTTTTGAAATTTTGATATTCAAATTTTTTTCAATAAAATGATGGAATACCTAAAATAACATTTTAAGAATAACTATTCAAACAAAATATTCATTTAAACCTTTTATAAAAAAATTCTTTGTAAATATTTTTTATACAAAATTTTCTACCACTTTCAAATCTATAGTATTTAAAGAAAAACCCATAACAAACGGAGCATTTATTAGTTTAATTGTAAAAGAGCTAAAAATTAAAGTGAGAAAATTAGTTGCCGTCACATTGGTTGAGCGACCGTTAGTGACCTGGAGGAGGTTGAGTTTTCGAATTTCAAGGTTGATCGCTAGGGACTAGTAGCGATCATCTGTCACTAGGCGACGAATCTGTTGCTTGATTAGCTTAAGGAGATTTAGTTGAGCTCGAACAGAATTCAGGGTGAAGAAACCTTCGCCACTGAGCGACCAGTCACTTTTAACTAAAAATCATTTTGTGGGAGCCCCATTGTTAATGAATTCAAACAGGCTACCCATAATTTGACAATGTTCATGCCATAACTTTAGATGCATTGCTTTAGACATCATAAAAACGAATGCATCTTACACTAGAGGTAAGACGATTTTTTTTGCATCAATTTCTGATTCTATCAAATTGTTTCTTTTAAATTTTGGGTGATGTGGTTGAATTTGAACCTGATAGTTTTATGAGTACTATTATTGTGTTCATCTATTTTTCCCCTTTGACAGGAGATGAGAGATTTCTCAATCCTATTACTCTTGATTTAATGCAATGCATATTTGTCTCCCAAAAGGTATTGAAATCCAGACCAATTCCTATACATATATTAATTGATGATGAATGCATAAAATATATAAATATGATCTACAAAGTCATTGATTAGTATCTAGAAAGTTACCAATTAAAAATATATGAATAGGTTAAGAAGTTCAACCGAAGAATATGTTAAGTTGTACTCAAATCCCATCAAATATATAATAACGTTTACACTTGTCTCTGTGCTTGAACATTTTTTATTATCTGGAATCATTCTCCAGTTCAGGAATTGAATTTGTATCTAACAAATTGTTGGAAGACTCGTATGAAATTTGTAATGATGGCATTTCAGAAGAATATAAGAAAGGCTTTGGAGGATATGGCACTGATTCAAGTGGACCTTGTAGCATTTCTAATACTTGACTCATTGATGGTCTATCTGACGGATTTGTTTGAATGCACCATAGACTAACCATGGTAATCTTTCTCACTATATTGTTTTCTTCCTCTGAATTTGCTGCAGAATTTACAACATTATCACTTATCTCGAGATCCTTATAAATCCAATCTGGAAAGAACATCTCAGAAGTACATGACCCTCCTGTGTCATAATTCTTTCTTCCTCCAATAATTTCTATGATTAACATGCCATAGCTGTATACATCAGACTTGTAAGAAACTCCACCATATGTTCGGCTAAATACTTCTGGTGCTATGTATCCAATAGTTCCTCTTGTCCCCATCATGGAAACAATACTATCCTTTCTTTGACATATTTTAGCCAATCCAAAATCAGAGATTTTTGGGCAAAAATCTTCATCCAAAAGAATGTTTTGGGGTTTGATGTCAAGATGTAAAATTCGTGAACTACATCCTTGATGCAAGTATTCTAGGCCTCGAGCAATGCCGATTGCAATTTGGTACATAGTTTTCCAATCCAAATTACAAGTAACATCAGGAAATCCACTTTTACAAATGAAGTTATCTAATGATCCTTTAGGCATGAATTCATATATTAGTGCTCTTTTGTTCTCATAACAAAAACCCAAAAGTGCGACGATGTTCACATGTGACGTTCTACTAATGCTAGCAACTTCATTAATGAACTCTTCTCCATTTCCCTTTGACTCGTTTATAATTTTCACTTCCACTTGACGACCATCAGGTAAGCTTGCTTTGTACACAATACCATATACTCCTTGACCTAATTTATCTCGAAATGAGTTTGTCATTCTTTTCACTTCTGTATACCTATATTGCTTAATTGGCACTGACAAGTTATATCTTTGTATGAAGTCCTCCACATCATGGTCAGTAGATTTTTTTGTTTTCCTGAAGATCCACCACTGTACTAAAATAGGATACCTCTTACGTTTACAAATAATCACGATAAGCATAACAAACCCAACACTTATCACTGACACCCCCGCATAATAGGAAAAAAGTTAATGAAAACTATTTTATCATGACAAAATTAAAAGAAGTCAGTTTGTAAAGATCAAATAGGTAAACTATTAAATTTGTCAAATCTAAACATAATATTATTTATCTAATCCTCTGGAAATCTATTGTTTGAAGAAAGCGTAGCTAAAGATTGTTCTAGCCTAAGATTGAACTCTGGTAGTTTCGATCTATTCCATATTAATCAAAGTTCGTAGAACCACTGGTTATATAAGAAGGATAGACCAATGTAGAGCCCAAATTTTTAAAGGGTGTATAAGTAGGGGCTAGTAGGATTACATGCCAGATCTTTAGAGAAAGAGAAATAATGAAGGGGAATTCAAAGCAGATTAGTCTGTTTCTGACACCAAAATAGAATGTGTAATGGAATAGAAAGAAAAAGTGAGTTTGAGGTCTTTGCTTTCAATGGAATTATGTGTGTATACAAAGGATAAGAGCAGCTGAAATAACAAAATAATAACCAATTAACCTCAAGAAAGACTATAATTAATACAGAAACTACGCCTAACTGATAAAATAGAATAGGAACAAAGTAAGATTAGAAATAACTAGGAATAACTAATACAAAGCAAAAGATAGGTATTACTAATAACAAAATAAATTTTGGGAGAAAAGATGTAGTGCATGTGTGAAAATCTCCTACTGATTTAAAAGAGCTGGTTAAAACATATTTGAACTAACTTTGATAGGTTTTTAATATGTACTTCCTCCGCTCCTTAATATAAGAGAAACTTTTTACTTTTTAGATCTTATATTAAGGACTGGAGGGGGAATAACAATACTTACACGTGTAGAGAAATTGCATTTTATATTCAGCAATCGGAATTCGAACCCCGGACATTCTACATATTCATCTTAAAAGTGAAACTTTAGCCACTAGATACAGTTGGGTGGAAATAGGTTAGGCTAAGTTAGGTTTTGCCAAACCTTAAATGTTTGAGCCTAACTTGTAGTCTAACCTATTCCCACCTCTATCACTAGGGTATCTGACTAAAAAAAACATTAACACTTCAAGTACAAAATTAATGAACAACATTAAAACAAAACAAAACCATGCCAAATATCCAATCATACCTGCAATCCAAAATGGTTTAAGTTTTGTTGTTTTAGATGGGCTTCCATGATGAGAAGCAGTTTCGTTTTCTCCTCCACCTAATGTTTGAGAAATATTTTGGCCAAGCAAAGCATTGCCTCTGGTAGTTAGATTGACCTTGGATGGAAATCTGGGAAGTTGTAAGACTATATGGTATTAAACCCATCAAATTATTGTTAGCAAGAGTCAAATTCACTAAATTTGATAAATTAGAAAATGCCGGAGAGATAGTTCCGCTTAATTGCATATTCTCTAAAGAAATGCTCACAATTTTCCCCCTTTCACACGTGATGAATACCCCCGTGTAGGATATCCTCCGTTTGATACAAGGATTGCTCTCTTTAGATGTTAAAAAATCAGGATATCCAAAAGCTGCTATAATTTCAAGAAAAATTGTAACTTGGGAATCACAAGGTCCAGAATCGTTTCGACAAAATTCATTTCCTTCCCAAGTTGCCTTAACACCCTTGTGAAACACGGGTAGTGGTCCTTGAAGATAATTGTCATCCAAAGAGATGTTTTTCAAGCTAGAGAGAGCGAGCAATGAATGTGGAACCAAACCAGTTAATTGATTTGAATGAAGTTGCAGATGGAACAAATAAGTACAATTGGACATGTTAGGAATTTGACCCGAGAACAAGTTGTTGTGGAGCCACGCCTGAGACAAGAACCTCATGGATGATATCACGTCAATTGTACCCACATCGTCCCCATTCCATGTCCCTTGGTCATTGAACCGCAAATACTTGACACCAGATTTCCCGAGAGACGGGGGAAGAGTTCCAGTGATGTTGTTGTGAGAAAGAAAAACAGTATTCAAATTCGGAAACCAGTTAAACATTTCCGATGGCAATGAACCTATGATATTTGTAGCTTCTAGATCAAGTGTCTGCAGCAATGAGGAATGCTTTAAATATATAGGAAGTACCCATGGGGAGAGATTCAAGTTATTGCTTAGGTTGAGAGTCAACAAATTTGGTAACATTTCAAAGCTAAGATCTATGATAGAGGTGAAGTTATTGTGGCCAAGGAGAACGGTTTCGAGCGCATAGAGCTCGGTTAAATAAGGCAAAGGACCAATGAGTGAGTTGTTGTGGAGGTCAATGTGGGTAAGATTGTTGAGAGAGTTGACATAGGGAGGGAGGCTCCCAGGGAGTGAGCTTGATGGGAGCTTGATGGCCACAACTCGACTTGATCGACAAACGATGCCATTCCATTTGCAATAGTGAGTGTTGTTAGACCAGCCTGTGGGAGTTGTGGTTAGTGTTTTCAAAAGTTCAAACATGTAATCTTCCTCATCATCTCCATTAACAATAACGATGGTGGTAACAATGAATAAAAGGATGGAAAAGTAGTACAAAACAGATTGTTGATGTAATGTCTTCATGATTAATTTGTTACTTAGTAGTAGTAGAGTGATTAGTATAGTACTTACTTCTCTGTAAATTGATTAAGTTGTATAATTATTGAGTTTTTAAATTAAATCCTCCCAAGTTTGTACGCGTGACAATCTCGTCAAAGAAGGTGTGCCACCCGTGACTCAGTTTCTTCATTGGAAATATTTTACATTAATTAAATATTTTAAAAATTGCCTCTCATAGGAAGTAACACATGTTTTAATTTAAATTAATTATTTTTTGAAGCATAATTTAAATTAATTTATATAGTTACAAAGAAGTGGTTAGCATGTGAAACAGGTTACATTACATTATTTCACAGGAAATAAACTCTTTAGATTCTCTTTTATCAACGATGAATCGATTAAAGTGGTAAGCGATTCACGCCTCTTAAATATTTAGTTAGTGTATTTTTTTTGCATAGAACTCAGAGTTACCTGTAGAGAATAAAAAAAGAGGATAGAAAAATCGTTATGGTGGATAGATGGAAGAATTGTTCCTAGTTGAAAGTCGGAATTCGAGCATCGGATACTACTGACAATGAAAATGGGGCTACATACAGAACATACTTTAACGTCCAAGTTAAAATAAGTTTGAAATGGAGGTAGGGGTTAGAGTAATATATACCTTGTGAGATTCTGAAAGAGTTGTATATATAGGTCAATGGTTATGACTTATGACAGTGGGTCATTAAAATTCATTACATTGGGCTTGACCTAGCTCGAAAGTCTAGTCAAAGACAGAGTTTGATCTTTAACTCTTGCGTATAGAAATAAATTGGTTGAGGGGGAGAAT
Organism: Trifolium subterraneum; assembly: GCA_951799995.1. Lineage (NCBI taxonomy): Eukaryota > Viridiplantae > Streptophyta > Magnoliopsida > Fabales > Fabaceae > Trifolium > Trifolium subterraneum. The sequence continues at coordinate 39,204,870 of OX637464.1, forward strand.
ATGCTAAATTGACTCTCCTTAAGCTAAATTCATAGTCCTTATCCGTTAAGTATGGTCACGCTTAAATTACACTTTTAAGGTTTAATTGCTTTTATTGTCTTCCTATTTTTCAAAAAATGAAATTTTGGTTTCCAAATTTTATAAACTAGTTTTTTAGTCCCTCCATTTCATTTTTTTTTTTTTTGAGTTTTGGTCTCCAAATTCAATTTGGAGTCAATTTTGCTGATGTGAACTTGTAACTAGTGACATGACAATGCTTAGTTAGACAAATTTAATAACCATATCATTACTAATTTTTTTTATTCAATCATTTTATTTTATAAAACATTTTAATTATTCAAATAACTAAAATTATACCAGATTTAACAATTATAAAATTAGAATATGAACCATAATTCTGAAATCTTAGGGCCTGTTTGAAACAATTTTGTTTTTTAGTTTTTAAAATGTGTTTTATAAATTAGTTTTTGAAAACAGTTTTTAAAAGCAAAACACCTATAAAATGTTTCAGTTTTTTAGTTTTTAAAACTATAAAATGATAAATAGTTTTTAAAAATAATTTTTGAAAAGAGGGCTTCAAAACATGTTTTTTCATTTTTAACTTTTGAAAACTAACTGTTTCAAACAAGCCTTTATTTTTCTTCTTTTCCTCAAACTACTACTACTTACTTGAACCGCACTTTTCATAATAGAATCACCAAAACTTTGTTGTGATAGTTTCTCATTATCGCGGTGATTTTTGGATATCGAGTTATTAATTAACTTCTAATCGCAATTTAACATTCCACCACCGATCTTTAATTTATCCGAGGGAAAGGGAAAAAGTTCGAAAAAAAACCCTATTTTTTAGAAGATCAAGGTTCGGGGGTTAATTATACGAAGGGAAGGTACTAGCACCCTAAGTATCTATAGTACTCTATAGGAACCTCTTGTTTTTATTCTAACTTTGCGCTTAATTTTAATTGCTTGGGAAAATGTATAAGTATAGGAATTAAAGTAGTGATCGAGAAAAGTTTAAAGTGATGAAAAAGAAAAATGTTTTTTGTTGATTTTATTGATTGGAGAGACAAGTCTCATGCCTACGTACCCGAGGGATCAAACCACCGTAGTTCGGGGTAAAAGCCGAGTAAATTTGTTTGTTTGATTTTAAAGTTTTGAAAATGGTTTTAAAGACCAAAAGCCAAAAGTGGCAAATGTGAGTTTGATTGATGTTAGTTTGTGAAGAAAGTCTATATGGTTAAATTGATTGAAATTTGATTACGAAATAAGACGTGGACACTTGGTTTAAATTCCAAGGTTTGTTGAGAAAATGTTTTGAGTGATAAAAGACACTTGGTTTAAAATCCAAGGTTTTTGCATGATTAAAAATGTATGAATGAGGAAAATGCACTTGGTTTAAAATCCAAGGTTTTTGGCGAGAAAAATGATCACTTGGGTTAAAGTTCAAGGTTTTAGCGATAAAAACAGTCATTGGTTTAAAGTCCAAGACACTTGGTTTAAAATCCAAGTTTGCGATAAAAAAGAATCTTGGGTTAAAATCCAAGGTTTTCGCGATAAAAGACGCCGTTGGTTTAAAGTCCAAGGCACTTGGTTTAAAATCCAAGTTTACAATAAAAAAGACTCTTGGGTTAAAATCCAAGGTTTTCATGATAAAAGATGCCATTGGTTTAAAGTCCAAGGCACTTGGTTTAAAATCCAAGTTTGCGATAAAAAACACTCTTGGGTTAAAATCCAAGGTTTTCGCGATAAAAGACGCCGTTGGTTTAAAGTCTAAGGCACTTGGTTTAAAATCCAAGTTTGCAATAAAAAAGACTCTTGGGTTAAAATCCAAGGTTTTCATGATAAAAGACGCCATTGGTTTAAAGTCCAAGGCACTTGGTTTAAAATCCATGTTTGCGATGAAAAAACAACTCTTGAGTTAAAATCCAAGGTTTTCGCGATAAAAGGAACGTTTGGTTTAAAGTCCAAAGTTTTGAAAATGTATGATGCCAAGATATTTTGATGCTTGATAATGTTGAAAAGAAATTGTGTCGATATTTTTTGAAAGAGGTTTTGACCTCATTTTTGAGAATAAAATGACTAACTATTTTTTGAAGAGGTGTTGACCTCATTTTTGAGAATAAAATGACTAATTATTTCGATTGGAATGTTGGGTTCCAAATTTAACAAAAAAGGTAGCGCGAACAATAATACTAACGTCGCAATAAGCAAATTAAGCGCGAAGACAATCCGTAATGATATTTTGATCAAAACGGTGTCTTTTCCCTCGGAATTAATATGCTAACGTTTTTGCGGAAAGAGATAAATAAATATGCATGAGATGCAAGTTTTTCATTTATAGTATACACTTGTTCCTAATTACATTCTAAGGTATTTGCAAGAAAAATAAATATGAAATGAATGCAAGATGATGCTATGCAATTTTTATTTAAATTTACATTAAATCCTAAAAATACAATCCAATTTCCTTGCAATAAAATAAATGGTTAATTAATTAGGCAATAAATTAAATATTAGATTAACAAGAAATAATAATAGAGTATGTTAGTGACAATAATAGTGATAAGTTAGTAAGTTAGTAATAATAAAGAATAAAGCATGAATAAACAAAGTTAAATTAGTGAGCAAAATTAAGCACAAATAATCATGAAATAGTAAAAAATAAAAAGAACCTCAAATAAGTGCTTATTTTTGATTTAATAGCTTATTGAAGCACATTCCATAAACACTTTTATCATAGGCAAAAATAAAACAAAAAGACAGAAGGGGGTGCAAATATCAATAAAAACATAAAGGGGGTGCAAAAAGCAACTCTGGGCCCAAGCCCAGCTGGGGGGCGTGGCCCAGAGGGGGTGTGTGAAGTAAAATGTGAAAATCATATCAGAGCCGTCTGATTGATCAGACATCTCTGATCTGATCACAGGCAAAAGTAAACAGGAGTGTTTAATCAGGATCAGAAAGACTAAAGCGCGCAGGTGCACCGTAAGAACGTGCACCTGCGCGCATAGGATCAGAGTGGGTTATAAAAGGAAAAACCCTAAAAAAAACAACACATTATTTTCAATCTTCTCTCTCGGCCGCCGTTGTGTTCTTAACTTCTTCTCAAACTTTTCTCTCTCGACCTCTCGTCTCTCATCTCTCTCAGAACTTCATTTTCTCAAAAAAAAAATTCAAACATAACAAAACAAATCCTGAACCCACATATAAATTCGGAACAATCAAAACAAAAACCCATAGATTCTTGATCGAGCAAAACAGAAAGGATAGAGGAAAAACAACGAAATTCAACCTTGGTTCTTTAGATCCCGCTTACGATTTCTCTTATTCTCTTCTCGATTTTCGTTTTGATTTTTCGTTTCTTGGGTTCACATTCGGTTTTGGGTTTTGGTTTGTTAATGGTATTTTGATTTCGGTTTTGAATGATTTATGTGGTTTTCGGGTTCTGAGATTGAGAGAGATTTGTGAATGGTTTTGATTGTGTATGATTTTGGTTTTTGAAGGATGAACAATGATGATGAGGGTGATGATTCGTGTGATTGTGTTTATGATGTTGTGATTATTCTGGATTAAAAAGAAAGAGATGAGGGTTTCGTTTTGAATGATGATGATGATATTATCTTGGTGCTTTTCTGGGTTCTGTGTTTGATTTGATTATTTGATTTTGTTTTTGGTTCTGATTTGATGAACAATGAAGATGATGATTATTGTGTTTTCTGGGTTTTTCTGCGGCTGATGAATCTGACCTAGGGGATTGTGCAATTAATGCACTATAAATAGTGTATCAGAAATTAGGGTTTTGCAGATGAAAAAGTTTCCCCATTTGGAGAAAATTGCCCCTTTGGGCTTGGATTGGCCAAAAATACAGATTTGGACCTAAATAAAATAAAAATAAAAACCTTAAAAAGAAAAAACGAAAATGGTAATAAAAAAAAATGAAAATGACTTAATAAAATAACATAAAAAACAAATTAAATAATAAAAACAAAAATTAATTAATATATATAAAGAAATAAAAATAATAATAATAATAAAAAAAGAACCACTAAATGAGGTATTTTAAAATACCTCTCTGCCGAAATTTCGTCAGAAACGAACAAAGAAAAAATCCGTCTTAAAAAGACGTATAAAAGCGATCGGTCAAAAAATGGGGTATGACAGATGCCCCTATTTAAGTTTCTTCCATCGGAGATAAAAAGAAAAAGATGATTTTTGACGATGTTTTTGTTTTGGTTCGACGGTGTAAGAGATTTAAATACAAAGTACACCATTTTTTGACCGACCTAGACTATAAAATGTTATGATATAATGTTATGAGTGTTATGCTTATGAGTGTTTGAATGTAATGAAGATTATTTGATAAAAGTAATGAAGACAGAAAGCGATAAAGTCCTGTATGCGGACAGAAAGCAGTAAAGTCTTGTGTATGGACAGAAGTAAAGACAGAAAGCGATAAAGTCATGTGTGCGGACATAAGCAGATAAAGTCATGTGTGCGGACATAAGTAAAGACAGAAAGCAATAAAGTCCTGTGTGCGGACATAAGCAGATAAAGTCCTGTGTGCGGACATAAGTAAAGACAGAAAGCAGTAAAGTCCTGTGTGCGGACAGAAGTAAAGACAGTGTCTACGAACATTGTGGGATGGTAAGGACAAGTAAATGCAGTGTCTACCAATAGTGTGGGATGGTAAGGACAAGTAAAGGCAGTGTCTACCAACATTGTGGGATGGTAAGAACACAACGAGGAAGTAAATTGTCTGCTGTCATTGTGGGAGAGCGAGACATGACAAGAATGTGTATTTGTCTGGACCAGACACACTGGAGATGACTTCTTTTGGGGAAATTAACCACAAGTTTGCAGTTGATTGTTTGCAAAACCTGCTACTTGAAATATGTTTGATGGAGACATCTCTGGACCAGACTCACTAGGGATGACTCGTTTTTTGTTTTTTTTGTGATGTATGATTGATGGAGACATCTCTGGACCAGATACACTGGGGATGACTTTTTTGTTTTTGTGAAATATGAATGATGGAGACATCTCTGGACCAGATACACTGGGGATGACTCTTCTCTTTGATGATGTATGATTGATAGAGACATCTCTGGACCAGATACACTGGGGATGACTCTTTTTTTTATGATGTATGATTGATAGAGGCATCTCTGGACCAGATACACTGGTGATGACTCTTTTTGCGATGTATGATTGATGGAGACATCTCTGGCCCAGATACACTGGGGATGACTCTTTGTGATGTATTGCAGCAAGACACATGATGGTCATTGTGGTATGTATGAATGATTTTGTGTGTATGTTGCATGTAAATATGAATGTACGTATGGATATGTGAATGATTGTATGTATGTATGTATGATTGTATGTATGTAAGTATGAATATGTGAATGATTGTATGTATGTATGTATGTATGATTGTATGTATGTAAGTATGAATGTATGAATGTATATTATGAAGTTTGTATTTGTATGATTGAATGATATTTGTACATGACTAAATGAGACAAAAGTTTAATCAGAAAAGATGAACATCGGGCCGACGTATCCGTACAACCACTCAATAGGTCTCCACTGGGGACAGCACCCCTATAGGTGAAATAAATCAGATCCTCGGGGTAAAACCTGGCATAGTATGTTGATCCATGGTAAGAATGATTGATTCTTGGGGTAAAGCCCATCGGTCAGAGGTCTGGCGGAAGTCGCCATTTTGTATACTGAAACTGAATATTTTCTCATGGTCTTGTTTCGACAGTCATGTTTTTTGCCTTTTCTCCTTTTTTTGAAATCCCTAACTTTTTCCTGGATCGCCCTTTCGGGTTTTCAATCCACCGGGAATATATATCTTTTTTTTTATTTGCCCCTAATTTTTGCCTGGACCGCCCTTTCGGGTTTTCAATCCACCGGGACGCTCATTTTTTGCCTAAACCGCCTTTTCAGGTTTTCGACTTAGCGAGCTTTTCTTTTTTGCTATTTTTTGCTTCTTTTTTTTTTTTTTATAGAAAGAGACAACACTGATATGATATGCAAACTTCTCCAAGAGATGCCATTTGCTGCTGAATTAGCCTCCAAAAACGGGTCTCAGCTTCTTCTTTCACTGGGGAAAAGAAAATCATACAAGCTTCTTAAAGATAACCACTTGCTGGAGATTACCAGAGAATAGTCAAGTTCAGTATTCAATTGTGGAATGTTGGATCACATGCTCAGCATATTATAGTAACACTCATGTCCATAAAACCCAAAATATCAACTTGATGATTATTGGCTCAAGGAGGAAGAAACATAACAACTATCTTGGCAGATCTGGATTGCCCTTGGAAACCACTTCAGGTGCCCCAAGTGAGTGAAACCTTGACTTTGAATCTTTGAAGGGTATGCCCATGAATGTAAAGACTTGCCCCTGATTGGCGGGTTCTTGATGTAATTTGCCCCAAGTTAGGAGCGTTTTGAATTGATTTGCTCTTGATTAGACCAATTGATTGAATTTCCTTGATGCCAAATATAAATTTGTAAACAAAATTGTTTCTTTTGAAAAGTGTTTCTAATGTAATGTACATGCAAATTTTGGAATCGCAAAAATTTATATAAAAACACATGTGGTGTGTGTAAAAGATAGTTACTCAACAAACAGGTAGAGTCAGTTTTAACAATAATTTTGCTGATTATGCTTTCAAAGTAAACCTAGCTTCAATTAGGTCTTTTGAGGGTTATAACGTGGTCTGGTTCATGGTTATGAAAAAAAGATTATTAGGCTCAAAATTCTGTTTTAACCCACTCACTCTTCTTTGATGTCCTTCATTCCTACATTCAAATAATTCATCAGACACACTTTGGTTGACAAGATGATTTCTTTTGACAATGGTGTTTGAGATTGACACTTTGGTCGAAGCTTTGATAAGATTCTTGTAGTGGCAGTCACTTCTTCATTCACGAGCCTATCTTCAACATTTTTGCTCTTAATCCCTTATTTTTGCATGGACCAATTCTTTTGGATTTTATGGACCATCGGGATGCCCTGAATTTTGCCTAAGTCTTTTTACCTAGTGGGCTTGTTGTTGTTGTTTTTGTTTGTGTTTTTTTATTTTGGTGTAAGATGTCTGTGACTGTCACATGTTATTGTGAATTTTGTCTACTCATGACTTCCTCTATCCAACAGGTTTATCCTCTTGTACTGGGATGTATCATTGAATTAATTGAAAGACTACCCCGCCCCGGATTAAGATTAAGGGTTTTTTTTATAAAGAACACCAACTTCTGGCTCAAAGGGGTTGACAACGGATTATTTCCTTATTTCTCCGGTGTTTGGGAAGTGAAACAATGCCTTACATCATCAACCGGGTCTTACTAATGAAAGCATATATCAGCACATATCAGCAATTTTAAACATTTAGTTTACATAATTCTCCCCTCAAGTTTGAAAAGTGAAATAGAAAAAACATCGCCGTTTATGATGGCAAAAGAAAAGAGTGAATACGAATGGATGAATTCCAAAATATGCATGCTCATTGTTCATAAATTTTAATTAAAAGATACAACTTTAAAATGCAAATAAATGCTTGGCAAGAAAGAAATTGCAATTGGAAAATAAAAGGCCTAGTGATCCTAGGGACATGACTTCTTGATTATCTTGAAAATGACGGAGGACCCATGACTAACCAGAGGATGAACTTGGAACGTTAGGGTTCTCATCCTTGAAAGATAGCACCTTGTTACAGATTAAATCCTGAACAGCTTTCTTGAGAGGGTAGCAACGTTCTACATCATGGCCAGGGGCCCCTTGATGGAAGACACAGGTTAGATCACTGCGGTACCAGGGAGGTAGTACTGCTGGCACAGGGGGAGGTGGCCTTGTTTGGACAAAAATTTTAGCAAGTAAGGCGGGAGTAGGTCGGCATATTTCACGGGTATAGGGTCGAATGGTTGATTTTTCTGAGTGCGGTTATGATTGAATGATTGTTGGGGAGATGGTAGGTGATGAGATTGTGGGTATTGTGGTGGTAGTGCTATGGCTGCAATATGTTGATAAGCTGGGTTTCTCGAATGAGGTCCTCCTTGAGCCACCATACCAACTTCAGATTCTTTCTTCTCTGAAAAGTTGTTGCCATATCTCTTGGCAGTATTAGTCGGAGCTTTCTCTCTTGTCAACCGTCCTTGACGGACTCCTTCTTCCAAGCACATTCCCATTTCCACCATTTCTGTGAAGCTTCTTGATACAACACCAACCATTTTCTCATAGAAGAATGGGCTCAGAGTATGCAAAAATAACTTACACAATTCTTTCTCTTCCATTGGAGGACGAATTTGAGCAGCAAGCTCCCTCCATCTTTGAGCATATTCCTTAAAAGACTCATTCTCTTCTTGTGCCAATGCTCGTAACTCATCTCTATCAGGGGCCAGATATGAATTGTAATTGTACTGCCGAATGAAAGCACTAGCCAAATCCTTAAAGGAACTGACATTAACCCTATCAAGGTCCATGTACCACCTCAGAGCTGCACCGGTCAGACTGTCTTGAAAATAATGGATCAACAACTTGTCATTACTTGTTTGAGTAGACATTTTCCTAGCATACATTATCAAGTGAGCCTTGGGACAAGTACTCCCCTTATACTTCTCAAAATCCGGAACTTTAAACTTGTGAGGGACGACAACATCAGGGACCAAGCATAGTTCATGAGCATCCTGGCCGAACAAGTCTTTCCCCCTAGGAGCCCTCATTTCCTTCTGTATCTTGTCACACTTGATCTGTAAGTCGTCAACCCTGTCATAACCTCTCACACTTTCAGCATGAAAGATGGGCATCTAATTTTGCTGGATAGTATGAACCAACGGTGCGGAAACGGTTGTTGTAACCTGGGGAAGTGTATTAACAAGCTGAGGAATAGGAACTGTCGATTGTACACGGGGAATTTCAGATATTACAGGACGTGATTCCTCCCCAAGAAAACCAACTGGCATGCCCCATGGGTAACCTTCGGGCATAACAAACTGAGGAGCGCCAAGAGGTGCGGATGAAACGAGAGGAGATACAAGAGCATTACTGGATTGTGGTGCTGGTGCTGACACCTGATTCTGGGTAGCTATCAAAGAAGCCACCATGCTAGTCAATTTCTCGATTTCTGCTTGCATAGTTGTCATCTGTTCACGGAGCATATGGTTTTCTTCCTCAAAACTATTCATCTTGCTCTTCAACTTAGACCGAATATTGTAGACACGAGTTGCTTTGTAACGGATACGCCGGGCCACTTTGACTGAGGCAGAGAGAAAAGGGAAAATATGAGACTCGAGTTTGGAAACTTATGAATGCATTATAATGTATGATGTGTTTATGCTAAAATAGGCAATGCATTTTTTGGTTGTCGAAGGACTTATCCCAAATTGGTTGTAAACATTTAGATATGGATTTTGTAAGGAGAAAAGGAGAAGGAAAGAGAAAAATTTAATATGTGTAATGAATGTAATCTACAATGTTTACAAAAAATTTGTTTTAAGTCCTTCGACATCGGATGAGAAAAAAGAATTTTATGAATGATTGCATGCATGCATGATGCGGAAAACATGGTGGGGTTAAAGTATAATGTTGGAGTTAAAGGTGAAGCCCTCTCATATGGTATGTACTAGGGTTCATTTGTACCTGCATGACGGGTTCTACAAAGTTCCCAAAGTCATCGACCATCTCATGGATATCATTGGGTTACGGGACTACTCTCGTTCCGATAACATCCACGGGATAATCTCGTTTGAGTGTAGTTTCGCGTGACGACTAATCTCAAGACTACTCTTGATTTAGCCACCGCACTACGTCCTAAAAAGGCCAAGATGGGTTAAAGGTAATTCTAAAGGTTCTCGACTTCTCCGGACACTCACATTGAAAATAATACCATCATCATGACTTTTCATGACAACGAGTGCTACCGTCGTGAGGCCTCCACCGAGCGGGATCATATCACATGTGCTTCATAATCCAGACTACTCTAGACATGTCACTATGATTTCACCCCATCCAATCTTATTGTGTCGCTCAAGCCCGGGTTAGGACTTATCTCACCACTCAAAATCAAACCCAAGTATATATATACTAACATTCACATAAGCAAAAAGAAAAATAGCGCGAAGATAGAAAATAAAACAAGTTAGGCTCAACCCGCTTGGTTCGTCCCCAGTGAAGTCGCCATTTCCGTCGCGGTGATTTTTGGATATCGAGTTATTAATTAACTTCGAATCGCAATTTAACATTGCACCACCGATCTTTAATTTATCCGAGGGAAAGGGAAAAAAACCCTATTTTTTAGAAGATCAAGGTTCGGGGGTTAATTATACGAAGGGAAGGTACTAGCACCCTAAGTATCTATAGTACTCTATAGGAACCTCTTGTTTTTATTCTAACTTTGCGCTTAATTTTAATTTCTTGGGAAAATATATAAGTATAGGAATTAAAGTAGTGATCGAGAAAAGTTTAAACTGATGAAAAAGAAAAATGTTTTTGTTGATTTTATTGATTGGAGAGACAAGTCTCATGCCTACGTACCCGAGGGACCAAACCATCGTAGTTCGGGGTAAAAGCCGAGTAAATTTGTTTGTTTGATTTTAAAGTTTTGAAAATGGTTTTAAAGACCAAAAGCCTAAAGTGGCAAAATGTGAGTTTGATTGATGTTAGTTTGTGAAGAAAGTCTATATGGTTAAATTGATTGAAATTTGATTACGAAATAAGACTCGGACACTTGGTTTAAAATTCAAGGTTTGTTGAGAAAATGTTTTGAGTGATAAAAGACACTTGGTTTAAAATCCAAGGTTTTTGCATGATTAAAAATGTATGAATGAGGAAAATGCACTTGGTTTAAAATCCAAGGTTTTTGGCGAGAAAAAGGATCACTTGGGTTAAAGTCCAAGGTTTTAGCGATAAAAAAAGCCATTGGTTTAAAGTCCAAGGCACTTGGTTTAAAATCCAAGTTTGCGATAAAAAAGACTCTTAGGTTAAAATCCACGGTTTTCGCGATAAAAGACGCCGTTGGTTTAAAGTCCAAGGCACTTGGTTTAAAATCCAAGTTTGCAATAAAAAAGACTCTTGGGTTAAAATCCAAGGTTTTCATGATAAAAGACGCCATTGGTTTAAAGTCCAAGGCACTTGGTTTAAAATCCAAGTTTGCGATGAAAAAAGAACTCTTGGGTTAAAATCCAAGGTTTTCGCGATAAAAGGAACGTTTGGTTTAAAGTCCAAAGTTTTGAAAATGTATGATGACAAGATATTTTGATGCTTGATAATGTTGAAAAGAAATTGTGTCGATATTTTTTGAAAGAGGTTTTGACCTCATTTTTGAGAATAAAATGACTAACTATTTTTTGAATAGGTGTTGACCTCATTTTTGAGAATAAAATGACTAATTATTTCGATTGGAATGTTGGGTTCCAAATTTAACAAAAAAGGTAGCGCGAACAATAATATTAACGTCGCAATAAGCAAATTAAGCGCGAAGACAATCCGTAATGATATTTTGATCAAAACGGTGTCTTTTCCCTCGGAATTAATATGCTAACGTTTTTGCAGAAAGCGATAAATAAATATGCATGAGATGCAAGTTTTTCATTTATAATATACACTTGTTCCTAATTACATTCTAAGGTATTTGCAAGAAAAATAAATATGAAATGAATGCAAGATGATGCTATGCAATTTTTATTTAAATTTACATTAAATCCTAAAAATACAATCTAATGTCCTTGCAATAAAATAAATGGTTAATTAATTAGGCAATAAATTAAATATTAGATTAACAAGCAATAATAATAGAGTATGTTAGTGACAATAATAGTGATAAGTTAGTAAGTTAGTAATAATATAGAATAAAGCATGAATAAACAAAGTTAAATTAGTGAGCAAAATTAAGCACAAATAATCATGAAATAGTAAAAAATAAAAAGAACCTCAAATAAGTGCTTATTTTGGATTTAATAGCTTATTGAAGCACATTCCATAAGCACTTTTATCATAGGCAAAAATAAAATAAAAAGACAGAAGGGGGTGCAAATATCAATAAAAACAGAAAGGGGGTGCAAAAAGCAACTCTGGGCCCAAGCCCAGCTGGGGGGCATGGCCCAGAGGGGGTGTGTGAAGTAAAATATGAAAATCATATCAGAGCCGTCTGATTGATCAGACAGCTCTGTTCTGATCACAGGCAAAAGGAAACAGGAGTGTTTGATCAGGATCAGAAAGACTAAGGCGCGCAGGTGCACCGAAAGGACGTGCACCTGCGCGCACAGGATCAAAGTGGGTTATAAAAGGAAAAACCCTAAAAAACAACACATTATTTTCAATATTCTCTCTCGGCCGCCGCTGTGTTCTTAACTTCTTCTCAAACTTTTCTCTCTCGACCTCTCGTCTCTCATCTCTCTCAGAACTTCATTTTCTCAAAAAAAAAATTCAAACATAACAAAACAAATCCTGAAACCACATATAAATTCGGAACAATCAAAACAAAAACCCATAGATTCTTGATCGAGCAAAACAGAAAGGATAGAGGAAAAACAACGAAATTCAACCTTGGTTCTTTAGATCCCGCTTACGATTTCTCTTATTCTCTTCTCGATTTTCGTTTTGATTTTTCGTTTCTTGGGTTCACATTCGGTTTTGGGTTTTGGTTTGTTAATGGTATTTTGATTTCGGTTTTGAATGATTTATGTGGTTTTCGGGTTCTGAGATTGAGAGAGATTTGTGAATGGTTTTGATTGTGTATGATTTTGGTTTTTGAAGGATGAACAATGATGATGAGGGTGATGATTCGTGTGATTGTGTTTATGATGTTGTGATTATTCTGGATTAAAATGAAAGAGATGAGGGTTTCGTTTTGAATGATGATGATGATATTATCTTGGTGCTTTTCTGGGTTCTGTGTTTGATTTGATTATTTGATTTTGTTTTTGGTTCTGATTTGATGAACAATGAAGATGATGATTATTGTGTTTTTTGGGTTTTTCTGCGGCTGATGAATCTGACCTAGGGGATTGTGCAATTAATGCACTATAAATAGTGTATCAGAAATTAGGGTTTTGCAGATGAAAAAGTTTCTCCATTTGGACAAAATTGCCCCTTTGGGCTTGGATTGGCCAAAAATACAGATTTGGACCTAAATAAAATAAAAATAAAAACCTTAAAAAGAAAAAACGAAAATGGTAATAAAAAAAATGAAAATGACTTAATAAAATAACATAAAAAACAAATTAAATAATAAAAACAAAAATCAATATATATAAAGAAATAAAAATAATAATAATAATAATAATAAAAAAAGAACCACTAAATGAGGTATTTTAAAATACCTCTCTGCCGAAATTTCGTCAGAAACGAACAAAGAAAAATCCGTCTTAAAAAGACGTATAAAAGCGATCGGTCAAAAAATGGGGTATGACAGATGCCCCTATTTAAATTTCTTCCATCGGAGATAAAAAGAAAAAGATGATTTTTGATGATGTTTTTGTTTTGGTTCGACGGTGGAAGAGATTTAAATACAAAGTACACCATTTTTTGACCGACCTAGACTATAAAATGTTATGATATAATGTTATGAGTGTTATGCTTATGAGTGTTTGAATATAATGAAGATTATTTGATAAAAGTAATGAAGACAGAAAGTGATAAAGTCCTGTATGCGGACAGAAAGCAGTAAAGTCTTGTGTATGGACAGAAGTAAAGACAGAAAGCGATAAAGTCATGTGTGCGGACATAAGCAGATAAAGTCATGTGTGCGGACAGAAGTAAAGACAGAAAGCAATAAAGTCCTGTGTGCGGACATAAGCAGATAAAGTCCTGTGTGCGGACAGAAGTAAAGACAGAAAGCAGTAAAGTCCTGTGTGCGGACAGAAGTAAAGACAGTGTCTACGAATATTGTGGGATGGTAAGGACAAGTAAAGGCAGTGTCTACCAACATTGTGGGATGGTAAGAACACAACGAGGAAGTAAATTGTCTGCTGTCATTGTGGGAGAGCGAGACATGACAAGAATGTGTATTTGTCTGGACCAGACACACTGGAGATGACTTCTTTTGGGGAAATTAACCACAAGTTTGCAGTTGATTGTTTGCAAAACCTGCTACTTGAAATATGTTTGATGGAGACATCTCTAGACCAGACTCACTAGGGATGACTCTTTTTTTGTTTTTTTGTGATGTATGATTGATGGAGACATCTCTGGACCAGATACACTGGGGATGACTTTTTTGTTTTTGTGAAATATGAATGATGGAGACATCTCTGGACCAGATACACTGGGGATGACTCTTCTCTTTGATGATGTATGATTGATAGAGACATCTCTGGACCAGATACACTGGGGATGACTCTTTTTTTGATGATGTATGATTGATAGAGACATCTCTTGACCAGATACACTGGGGATGACTCTTTTTGCGATGTATGATTGATGGAGACATCTCTGGCCCAGATACACTGGGGATGACTCTTTGTGATGTATTGCAGCAAGACACATGATGGTCAATGTGGTATGTATGAATGGGGTATGACACTCATTTTCTTCGTCCTCAAAGGCATATATTTAAAAACAAACCATAGATGATTAGGACTAGTTCTTTAGGATTGTGCACTAGTGCAGAACGGGGATACAACCACTGGCCAAAAACACATTCCACTACTGTTAAAATAGCTTTGATGCTTACCAACAACATCGTAAGTTTTTGGATCAAACTCAATCGGAATCTTTCTACCCGTTCTATGAACACTCTCGATTGCTTTCATCATAGTGGGACCTCTAACATTTTGTTGTTTAGGTTTACTAGATGAAGAAGAGATATCAGTTGAATCACCCATGAATCTGTTTACACAAAATGACCAGACATTAAAATTTAGAAGAGATATCGGTTGAATTAGCCATGAATCAAACATTAAAATGCAAGTAGTAAAAGTAATGTCTAATCCCATATCCCTTCTTGTTTAATAACAATAACAACCAAAATAAGTACGTAGTACTTTAATACTATAAATGTGTTTAACAAAACAAAAAATGCAAATAGATATCGGTTTAATTAGCCATGAATCAAACACTTGTTAATAACAATAACTTGTTTAATAACAATAACAACCAAAATAAGAACGTAGTACATTAATACAATACATGTGTTTAACAAAACAAAAAATGCAAATAGTAAAAGTAATGTCTAATCCCATGTCCCTTCTTCATGATCTAAACGAATAGCTGCATGCACATCATCCTCTTCATTTTCTTCAATGTCTGCAGGCACATTTGTTGAGAAAGGGGGAATTTCGGAAATATCAAGAATCATATCTCCACTTTCATCACTACCATACACATTTTTTCCCTGGAGAACCACCGACCACCGTTCGGTAGAAGGATCTTTGATATAAAACACTTGTTTTGCTTGGGATGCCATGATGAAAGGTTCGTCCGTATAAGCTAACTTGCAAAGATCAACCAGTGTAAATCCAAATTCATCGATTCTTACACCACTGTTGATATCAATCCATTTGCATTTAAATATAGGCACTTTAAACATAACATAATCAACCTCCCAGATCTCTTCAATCACCCCAAAGTAAGGTGTAGATGCGATAACCAGATTTTTATCTTTGGAACTAGAGAAGTGCATCGACTCAGCCACAATCATAACCCCACTATTTTGCATGGTACTATGGTCATCCTTTGATTTTGTATAAAAGGAAGTTTTATTAATATCAAATGCACTCCAAGTCCGTATGTTACATTTAGGCTCCAAGGACAACCACTTTATTGTATTAGAAACACTAGCATCTTGACAAACCTTTTCTTTAAACCACTACGAGAAATTCTTATTATGCTCTTTTAACAACCATTTTTCATTCATCTTGCTGTACATTTTCTTTATGATACTTTTGTGAGCAGATAAGTAAGGTTGAACTTCATCGATGTTATTCAATATATACAAATGCGCTTGAAGAACTACTTTAATATGTGAAATTCTGGCGATGTCCAGATGGGGTACCGGATGGGGCAGCATCTGCTTCAACACAGTTCCCAGCAGAACATAATGGACAATTTAACAATAAAAAAACAGAAATTAAAATAACACAATATGTTGTTAACCCAGTTCGGAGCAACCTCTCCTACTCTGGGGGATACCGATCCAGGAATGAATTCACTACTATAGTTCTAGTTCAAAGATTCCAAAACCTCCCGTTTATATCTTATCGCCTAGACACTATCTCATGCAATCCTACCTAGGAACTCCTAGATATGAGACGCCCCGTCTCACTTCCTCTTAGCCACACGCCCAGTGTGACCGTATAACACTAATAACAATCTGGCGAAGAACACTCTTCAAACAAACACCTATCTCCGTACTTTAAAGCTTAGGAGTAGATTAAAAAATTACAACTCAATTAAAAACAGTCCTACTCTAGCATCAAGATGATACAAGAGTGGCTCACAAATAAAGCACAAGGCTTACAAGACACGAAACCCTAAAAGACTACATCTTTGATATATTTGTTTAAGCTTCGGTTTCGGTAAATAAAATAGGTCTGAGTCTTCCTTTAAATTGCCATGAATTAGCATGGGATGATCATGAATTTCGTGCTTCACAAATAGCTTAGATATAGGGAAAATCCAATACAAACATATTCTTCAAGCAAATCCAAGCAAATCCAATAAATCCCTAAAATATAGGCATATCTTTAGGGACGATGCAAAAAGCGATCTGATCAGGAAATAAACTGAAATCCTTGTCTTTGGGAACAAGCAAGTCGCTTAATGGATTTACTTCACAAATAAAACTTGTGTTTTTCATGTAACAAACTTTGCACATTTTCTGGCTTCAGGATGTGGTTCCAAATGTTGTCACTTGTCACATCTGACCTTACATCTGACTAAATCTTGTTTTTGCAAAATGTAGCCAATTTAAAAAACCCAACAATCTCCCCCTTTGGCAAATTTTGGCTAAAACAATATTAGACATTTCATGGAGAGATACAGTTCACAGCTTCCAAATAAAATCTGAATTCTTAATCAAACAGACTGGATGGTAGCCAAGATGGGGTAGCGTCAACCAGCACATCATACAAGACACATGCATCAAAAGCTCCCCCTCAACACATACATAACACAGTGATCATCAGGATAAGAACAACTTCACTCCCCCTGAATACAGCATACATCACTTACAAAACATAATACTCCCCCTCAGTACATGCAAAAAAAAAAATCACTCCCCTTGTGTACATGCACTATATCACCAACTCCAACTCCAACATCATCTTCTTATTCCTTGTCCATAGTGCCAGAAAGTATCTTCCCTGGAGCTCACCCAGATACAGAACAAGATGCCTGCTCTGATACCAATTGAAATTCTGGCGATGTCCATATGGGGTACCGGATGGGGCAGCATCTGCTTCAACACAGTTCCCAGCAGAACATAATGGACAATTTAACAATAAAAAAACAGAAATTAAAATAACACAATATGTTGTTAACCCAGTTCGGAGCAACCTCTCCTACTCTGGGGGATACCAATCCAGGAATGAATTCACTACTATAGTTCTATTTCAAAGATTCCAAAACCTCCCGTTTATATCTTATCGCCTAGACATTATCTCATGCAATCCTACCTAGGAACTCCTAGATATGAGACGCCCCGTCTCACTTCCTCTTAGCCACACGCCCAGTGTGACCGTATAACAGTAATAACAATTTGGCGAAGAACACTCTTCAAACAAATACCTATCTCCGTACTTTAAAGCTTAGGAGTAGATTAAAAAATTACAACTCAATTAAAAACAGTCCTACTCTAGCATCAAGATGATACAAGAGTGGCTCACAAATAAAGCACAAGGCTTACAAGACACGAAACCCTAAAAGACTACATCTTTGATATATTTGTTTAAGCTTCGGTTTCGGTAAATAAAATAGGTCTGAGTCTTCCTTTAAATTGCCACGAATTAGCATGGGATGATCATGAATTTCGTGCTTCACAAATAGCTTAGATATAGGGAAAATCCAGTACAAACATATTCTTCAAGCAAATCCAATAAATCCCTAAAATATAGGCATATCTTTAGGGACGATGCAAAAAGCGATCTGATCAGGAAATAAACTGAAATCCTTGTCTTTGGGAACAAGCAAGTCGCTTAATGGATTTACTTCACAAATAAAACGTGTGTTTTTCATGTGACAAACTTTGCACATTTTCTAGCTTCAGGATGTGGTTCCAAATGCTGCCACATCTGACCTTACATCTGACTAAATCTTGTTTTTGCAAAATGTAGTCAATTTTAAAAACCCAACAACATGCATGCTCTTGACATTTAAACCTTGTGTGCCGACACCGTTACATCTTCCATCATGACGAGACATGGGAACCCCTATAGTATCCACTTCTGACAAATACTTTGAACAAAACTCGATAGCTTCTTCTGCAATCTACCTTTCAACGATCGATGCTTCCGGACGGTGTGGATTTTTTGTATACCCTTTTAGGATCTTCATGTAACGCTCTATTGGATACATCCACCGTAAATAAACTGGACCACAAAATCTAATATCCCTTGCTAGATGAGCTATCAAGTGAACCATAATGTCAAAAAATGAAGGAGGAAAATACATCTCCAATTGACACAAGATAACTGCAGCCTCGTTTTCCAACTCGTCTAACTTCAATGATTCAATGGCTTTACAACATATTGCATTGAAGAATGAGCACAACCTAGTTATAGTTTTCCTAACATTGTCAGGCAATATCCCCCGAATAGCCACAGGTAGTAGTTGTTGCATCAAGACATGACAATCATGAGACTTTAAACCGATTAATTTGAGTTCTTCTAGTGATACAAGTCGCTTGACATTTGATGAGTAACCATGTGGCACTTTGATACTATGTAAACATTCACAAAAACTAGTTTTCTCGTCTTTAGACAAAGTGTGACATGCTGGAGGCAAATATGTCTTGTCATTGATTTTTTGTGGTAATAACTCTTGTCGTATACCCATCAAATCCATATCAAGACGAACATTTGCACTATCTTTTGTCTTGCCTTTAATATTGAGAAGTGTTCCAATTACACTATCACATACATTTTTCTCCACGTGCATTACATCAATACAATGTCTTACATCAAGACTAGACCAATATGGAAGATCAAAGAACACTGACCTCTTTTTCCAAACATTTTTTACTACAGGTTGTTTTTGGCTTTTGGAACTTTCCCTTTTGGCTTTTGGTACTTTCGCTTTTTGGCTTTTGGAACTTTCCCTTTTGGCTTTTGTCACTTTTGCTTTTGGCTTTGGGCATTTTCCAAAGACAACATTAATGTCCCGTTGTCGGTCATAAACTTCTTCTCCAGTTAAAGGCGTTGGAGCAACATCATTCTCTTGGTCTTCGTTAAAAGCTTTCCGCAATCTACGATATGGATGATACCTCTTTAGAAATTTTCGATGGCCAAGATAAACAGTCTTCTTTGCATTTTTTAGTTGCTTGAAATTTGTATTTTTTTCACATATGGACACGCCAGATGCCCTTTAACGGTATACCCAGACAGATTGCCATATGCCGGAAAGTCGTTGATGGTGCAAAACAACATGGCACGCATATTGAACTCTTCACCAGAATACGCATCAAGAACATCCACTCCTTCCTCCCACAACACTTTCAAATCATCAATCAGTGGACTTAGATAAACATCTATGTCATTTCCTGGTTGTTTTGGGCCCGAAATCATCATCGATAACATAATATATTTACGCTTCATGCACAACCAAGGAGATAGGTTGTAAATCATCAAGAGAATAGGCCATGAACTATGGTTAGTACTTTGATTACCAAACGGATTCATTCCATCAGTAGCAAGTCCAAGTCTAAGGTTTCTCGACTCTTTCCCAAAATTTGGAAACAAAGAGTCGATTTTATTCCATTGCAAAGAATCGGCTACATGGCGAATTTGGCCATCACATTTTCTCTCTTCTGCAAGCCATCTAAGATTTTTTGCGTCGTTTGCATTAGAAAATAATCTCTTGAACCTTGGAATTATTGGTAGGTACCATACCACTTTCGCGGGAGAACCCTTGTAGGTCACCTCGTCATCACTAGAATCACCATCTTTCTTTTTGTAGCGTGGCGCGCGCCTTGCACTTCGGACATTGAATATAGTTTACAAACTCTTTTCTATATAGTATGTAATCATTAGGGCATGCATGTATCTTTTCATACTCCAAACCCATCGGACACAATATTTTCTTCGCCTCGTAATGACGATTTGGCATTACGTTACCTTCTGGAAGCATTTGTGTCAACAGTTCAAGCAATTTGATGAAACTTTTGTCAGTCCACCCATTTTTTGCTTTCAGATTAAACAATTTTAACACCGCTGACAAACGGGTAAAATTTGTGCATCCCGGGTACAATGGTTTATCCTTGTCACTGCATAAAGTGTCATACACATGCGTCCTCTTAAACGAATCTTCACCAATATCACACATCATGTCTTCTAGTCGATCATCCATATCCACACTAACATTTTCTCTTTGGGACACACTTGGCGTTGCTACTACTTCACCGTGCCGTATCCATTGTGTATAAGTTTGACAAATCCCATCACAAATTAGATGATTCATGATCTCTTTCTTATTACGTTTTGGTTCTTTATTTGCACAAAAAACACACGGACATAGAAAAAGTGGAGGAATTTCTTTTTCAGGAGGAGGAATATTTTTTTCAGCAAACTGTAGAAATTCCATCACTCCTTGTTTGTACTCAGCACTTAATCGATTAACTTTCATCCAACTACGGTCCATACCCACGTTTCGAAATTAATGCATACTAAGTTAAAGCAATGACTAGATCGCTACTATATTGTGAAACACTCCTCTCGCCCTATCATTTTCAAATCAAATGACTAGGTATCGTGAAACACTTATGTTTTTAAGTTTTTGGTTAGGACTTACAATGAACCAAGTTAATTAATTCTAACATAATTACAAAAGCATATATCAAATTGAAAGAAGTGTAAAATAAAAAGAAGCAATACGATTGAACTAGAATCAGTACCTGTAGAAATTGTGATTGATTTCTCTAAACTATGAACTTCGAATAGAACACGGTTCAGTCGGAAAAACTTCAACGTCTGCAGCAATTCAACATCTGCAGCAATCAAAAACAGAATACACTATATCACGGCTGTTTGAATATTATTTAAGGAGTATAATGTAAAGTTTTTTATCCTTTTTAATTCATGCAGTGACAGTAACAGTACATGCAGTAGCTATCTGATTGTTCTAATAGTAAAATAGATGACAAAATACATTAGACCAAGAACAATTCAGCGAAATTTTTCTATCAACTAAACCAACACTATTATGGTATTACCAGAAATTGTCTTTCATCCACACACACTTCCTGCAATTAAAGTCTATTTGGTTTCTTACTACATAGTCACATATAGCTTTTCTTAACTAATTATCAACTAAAGTCAGAAACAAACAATTAAAGTCTTGGGTGGTAATCTGAAATTAACAACCAAAAGCAGGATTTAACAAAGTTTTAGGAAATTAATAAATTTTCAAATTATCAACTAAAGTCAGAAACAATCAATTAAAGTCTTGGGGTGGTAATCTAAAATTTTCAACCAAAAGCAGAATTAACAAAGTTTGAGGAAATTAACAAAGTATGAGTATAAGCAGAATTAACAAATTTTCAACCCATGGCAACACCAAGAACAACAACTAGAAGAAGAACCAAAGTTTGAGGAAATTTCGTACCTTGCGTTTCTGCGTTTGATGAAGAACGATTTCAGTGATTGTTGGAACTTCAATCAGAAAAATACGAATGATTTCAGTGAGTGTGATGAAGAACGAGACTTTAGGGTTCGTACACGTGAGTGTGATGAAAAATACGAATGATTTCTGCGTTTGATGAAGAAAAATACGATGATTCAGTGATTGTTAGGGAACGACGAGATTTGATTCAGATTTGAGAAGAACGAGATTTTAGGGTTCGCTTTGATTTGTTACCTTTGTTTCAGATGAACGTACGCGTGAATAAGTTTGGGAGAGCTAGGGATTTGTTTTCAATGTAATGGATTCCACTACGGTGGAATATAACATCAGTAGTGGAATCTGTTAAAACAAAATTTCCATGTAATTACATGACTGCCACCGCGTCTACTTTTCACTACTGATATTTAAATATCAGTAGTGGAATCTCCTACCCATGAATTTTTCACTACTGATATTTACATATCAGTAGTGGAATCTCTTCATCAATTGGTTTTCACTACTGGTATTCATATATCAGTAGTGGAATCCTATAACCAAATGTCTTTTTTCTACTAGTGGTGGTTGGAATGTTTCTCTTGGAATCCAATTTGAGGGACCATTTTTATCTTGAATTTGGTCCGTAAAACTTGTTCTAAAGTTGTTGTTTTTGGTTTTTCTTTACAAACTTAATTTGGACTTGAGTATTTTAGTTGAAATAAGAAAGTGAGGATTTAAAGTGGTGATAAATTTGAGTAGTATGTATGATGTCTTATGTTCAAAAAGAAACTGAGAATTTGAGAATGGCATGGATTTGAGTTTTGTGTTCATGTCATGTTCATATTTTGTGAGTATGGGGTTGCATTTGTGTGTAGGGTTGAGAATAGGTCAGGGCGGCTTACAGGGGCCTAGTCTACATAATTAAGGTCAGATCAGTCAATTTCTTTAAATAGAATAGGCTTAAGCCTTTTTATAAGCCTATTTAGCTAAAAAGGGCAGGTTTCAGGCCATTAAAAAAGTCTTTTAAGTATACTATGTCGGCGGCCTATTTAAGTAAATATGAATAATATTTGTAAAAATATTAGTATTATATATTAAAATTTGTACTTTAATTAAATTATAAATTTATTAACTTTTTCAATAGTTTAAATTTATAAATCTACATTAATTTTTCACATATATAATATTGACACCTTTATTATATTTAGGCTTAAATATGTTTTTAGTTCCTACAAAATGACCAAATTTTATTTTTAGTCTCTATAAAAAAAAGTAACATGTTTTAGTCCCTACAAAAATTTTAAGTATACAGTTTTAGCTCCTGTTAATTTTCAAAAAAATTTAAAATTTTAATTATTCTTAAACTTTTAATTTTTGAATAATTTTTTTTGCTAACATAATTTGAATACTATAAAGAGTTTCTTTACAAAACTTTAGAATTTTTAAAATGAGAAGAATTAATTATGAATTTTTTAAATTTCAAAATATAAAGACAAAAATGACGAAAATCTCGACTTAGAAATCAAATTTTGCTTTATAAAAAAAAAAAAAAATCAAATTTTGAGATTTTTTTTTCGAGGACGCTTTTATAATGGTCTAAACATATCTGCGAAATAATCATTCAAAAATACGCATTGATTTAACAGCAGACACTAAAACTGCGTGCATAATAATTTTGTAGTGACCAAAATATGTTACTTTTTTTTTATAGGGATCAAAAGCAAAACTGGATAATTTTGTAGTGACTAAAAACATATTTAACTCTTTTGTTTAATGTCGCATGTTCAATTTTAGTAATTTCATATTTAATAGGCATAGGCTTCATTTTTTTCAGGTTTTTTTCTTGAAAACAAAAATCAAATTTAATATGTATAATCGTTTTGGAACCCACTAAAGAAAATCCATTCTATCCTCATAAGTATAGCTCAATTAGTAAAAATACTGCGTGTGATATATAGAGATCAGGGTTCAAATCTTGATATTCTCCATTATTCATATTAAATTAAAATGTAAAATTATAGCCACAAACGATTTCACAAAAGACAAACAAGTAAAGAAAGTATTTTTTCATATCTGTATATCCACTATTTACTCTTTCATTAACTTTTTATGTGAATAAAACACAATTTCTTTCTTTTTAGTAAAAACAAAAAAAAACACAATTTCTTTTTTATCAATAAAAAAATGCACAATTTTTATTTATTATCTCTCTCTCGCTCACAGACACACGGGGTCGAATAGGGGAACTCATTAAATCACTTGAGTCCACTGTCTGGGTTTATTATCTTTTTAGTATAATGTAATATTATAAAACATATAATTTTCTAATGAACAATATTTTTTGTTCAAATATTAATTCAAAGTCAATTATTGAGAATTTCAAGTAATTGATACACGTAGATTATTATTTTCAAGTTACTTGTACACATAGAGCTTTGAAGCACAGACACCTCTATGATTAGCCGTGTCACGGTGTTCGACACTCGTACGACACTCAAACCTCAAACCAATGTCTACAAAAAGTTGAATTTTTCCTTTACTTTGACACTCCTTTGATCGATGTCTGACACATGTATGATACTCGTACGACATGTGTCAGACAAGTGTTCCCAAAAAAATTATTTTTTTCCTTATACTCTCCTTAGACACACATCAGACATATCTACAAGAGTTAAAGATATGTCGAAACAACATTATTGATCAAAGAGGGATTGAAAACATTACATTTTAATTACAATAATTTTAACTTTTTCGATAGTAGATTGATAAATAAAGGTAAAAGTACTATGATATTTTGTTTGAAATTTTTTGCTTAATTAGTCTATTGGTCCCTTAAAGACATTTTAAGTTTCACAATGGTCATTTAAAAAAAAGAAGGTCCGAATTGGTCCTTTAAAGACCTATCTAACGTTGCTTGTGGTCCACCATAGATCTCAATAAATCTTTTAATTTATTTATTTTATTTTATTTCATTTCTATATGTAACTTCGGCTACTCCGACACTATAAAGGATTCTAATAATTATGCATGTAGTATTATATAAAAAAATTAAACAGGATGAATTCTAATAAATAATAATTAGCCTTTTGATCTCAATAAAAAAAATAGCCATTGAATTTTGAATGTTCACTATACCTAACAATACACCATTATCAACTAATTTTTTGCTCTATTTCTTCATCTTCTTCCTTACCTTGTTTTCCATCTTCATCATCATGTTCATAAATTCATCAAATAAATCCAGAAACTTCAACATCTTTATTTAATTGATTATTAAAACAACTCCTTAAGGAAAAGAATGGTACACAAACCAACACATCAGATACAGATCTGTGAAGTTCATATGCTAATCTCAACCAACAATGTTCAACAACATCCATTACAAACATACACACCACTGCCGTAATTCATTACCACAACAACAACAACAACAAATCAACACAATGGGAGATGACATAGTAATTAAGTGTGGGAAACAACAACAACAACAGCTACTAGAACAACAACAAATCAACACATTGAAGATTAAAATTCATTACCGCGTTTTTCACAGCAACCACCACACGTTTCTCCGGCCACCACCATCTTCTACGATTTAGGGATTTTAGTTTTCAATTTGGGGATTTTTTCTGGGGGTTAATGATGATTGATAAAGTTGGTGGTGAAGATGAAGAACAATAGAGAGAAGAAGATGAACAACAAAAGAAATATTTACTTGATGATGGATGACCGTTATATTCAGTAGACATGAGAATCCTACTATTAAATTTTTAACAAAAAGATCAAATGTTTTAGATTAAGGCTCCGTTTGACCCGATTTTTTTTAGCTTTAAATTCTCTTTTTAATTAAAAGTTGCAACAAACATATTTTTAATAAAGTTCTTAGCTGCAAAAAACAGATTTTGTTCAATGTGCAAAATTGGATTAAATGAGCTTCTAGGAAAAGAGGTTGAAACCTACTTTTGAAAAAGAATCCAGAGCTTTTTTTCAATGATCCCGCTTCGAATCCTACTGAAGACTCTTTTTATTATTATTTTTTTTTGAAATTTTAGGTTGTTTTCATTTAAATATTATTAGGTTTTATTATCTTTTTGTAAATTTTTATTTTTTTGGTACAAATCTTTTTTTAAAAAATATATATTACCAAACAAATTTTAGATTAAAGATAACTTTGAAGTTATAAAAAATAACAATTACCAAACAACTTTTGCTCTGTTTTTTAAAGTTCTTATTTTCACTTTTAGCTTTTAGTCAGCTTCTGAGACCTAAAAAAGCCGGGTCAAACGGACCCTAAAATAAATTAACGGAGAGGACTATTGTGACTAACGGATATGTCTTTAAGGACCAATCCGGACCGTTTTTTTTTAAAGGATCATAGCGAAATCTAAAATATCTTTAAGGGACCGATTGACTAATTAAACCTTTTTGAAATACAATTTTTTATAAAAATTGAGATTTTGACTATTTTTTGTTCTTCAATAATGTACGTCTATGTTATATGATGTCAAAATTAGTGTTTAAATTTAGAAAAAACAAATATGAAAAAACTTGTAATATTTTGAAAAACGATTTTATAAAATCTATTTTCAAAAATATAAAGAAAAAATTTATTTTTTTAAAGATGAAACAAACAGGCCCAATATAGAACTTATGGAGAGTGAGTATATACTTTAAGGACAAAACTTATATGCATTTTCATACATGCATTTCTTAATTTTCCACTCACAAAGAGGTGGTTTTTTGTGTTTTTTCATTTTAAAAAATAAAAGAAAATTATTTTTTAATAAAAAAAAACTACCTCTCTTATGAGAAGAAAATAAGAAATGAATGTATGGAAATGTAAGTAAGTTTTGTCCAAACTTTAATTGCTAGAGACGGTTAAATTTTTATACACAACCCTATAAAATCTTAATGCCAAACCTGCACAAAGATCCAATCCGAGCATGTGAATCTTTGAATAGATAGAAAAAAACAGCTTTCCAACAACAATAGGTTAGGAAATTTGGGAAAGTAGTTTCGAGAGGCTCATAGAATTACCAAATAATAGAATTAGTGAGAATGAGGGTCGTAGAAATTTATTATGATGTGCTTTTGTTTGAACATGTTAGGATTGTGAATCAATTCACACAGGCTACCCCTAATTTGACAATGTTCATGCCATAACTTTAGATGCAATAATTTAACTGATTGCCTTAGACATCATAAAAACTAATGCATCTTATACTAGAGGTAAAACGATTTTTTAATTCAATTTCTGATTCTATCAAACTGTTTATTTGAATTTACTTGGGTGAAGTGGTTGAATTTGAACCTGATGGCTTTTTTGACTATTGTGTTCATCTATTTTCCCCTTTGACAGGAGATGGGGGATTTCTCAATTCCTATTACTCTTGATTTAATGCATACTTGTCCCTAAAGCTATAGAAATCAGCAACCAATTCAATTCATCAGGTTAGTTTTCTCTGTCTTCTTCATTTCGATACTCTTATTTGAGGCCTTTATATGACTTAATCATTTGATCTTGAAAAATTTGGTGTGTTGCATATGTTACTTAAAACAAATCGGAAACAATAGACATTCAATTATGCATTGATGATGAATGCATCAAATATATAAATATGATCTACAAAGTCATTGATTAGTATCTAGAAAGTTACCAACTAAAAATATATGAATAGGTTAAGAAGTTCAACCAAAGGATATCTAAAGTTGTACTCAAATCCCAACAAATATACAATCACGTTTTCACTTTCTGGAATCATTCTTCAGTCAAGGTATTGAATTTGTCTCTAACAAATTGTTGGAAGACTCATATGAAATTTGTAGTGATGGCATTTCAGATGAATATAAGAAAGGCTTTGGAGGATATGGCACTGATTGAAGTGGCCCTTGTAGCATTTCTAATACTTTACTCATCGATGGTCTATCCGATGGATTTGTTTGAATGCACCATAGACTAACCATAGTAATCTTTCTCACCGTATCATTTTCTTCCTCTGAATTTGATAAACAATTTACAAAGTTATTACTTAGCTCGAGATCCTTATAAATCCAGTCTGGAAATAACATTTCAGAAGTACATGACCCTCTTGTGTCATAATTCTTTCTTCCTCCAATCATTTCTATGATTAACATTCCATAACTGTATACATCAGACTTGTGAGAAACTCCACCATATGTTCGGCTAAATACTTCAGGTGCTATGAATCCAATAGTTCCTCTTGTGCCCAACATGGAAACAATACTATCCTTTCTTTGACATATTTTAGCAAGTCCAAAATCAGAGATTTTTGGGCAAAAATCTTCATCCAAAAGAATGTTTTGAGGTTTGATGTCAAGATGCAAAATTCTTGATATACATCCTTGATGCAAGTATTCTAGACCTCGAGCAATGCCGATTGCAATTTGGTACATTGTTTTCCATTCCAAATTACAAGTAACATCAGAAAATCCACTTTTACAAATGAAGTTATCTAATGATCCTTTGGGCATGAATTCATATATTAGTGCTCTTTTGTTCTCATAACAAAAACCCAAAAGTGCGACGATGTTCACATGTGACGTTCTACTAATGCTAGCAACTTCATTTATGAATTCTTCTCCATTTCCCTTTGACTCGTTTATAATTTTCACTGCCACTTGACGACCATCAGGTAAGCTTGCTTTGTACACAACACCATATCCTCCTTGACCTAATTTATCTTGGAATGAGTTTGTCATTCTTTTCACTTCTGCATATCTATATTGCTTGATTGGCACTGACAAATTAAATCTTTGTATGAAATCCTCCACATCATGGTCAGTGGAGTTTTTTGTTTTCCTGAAGAACCACCACTGTACTAAAATAGGATACCTCTTGCGTTTACAAATAATCACAATAAGTATAACAAACCCAACACTTATCAAGCAAGCCCCTGCATGATAGGAAAAAAGTTAATGGAAATTTATTATGACAAAAGTAAAAGAATTCAGTTAGTAAAGATCAAATAGGTAACTTAAATTTGTAAAATCTAAATATAATATTATTAATCTATTCCTCTGGAAATCCGTTGTTTGGATAAAGTGTAGCTAAAGATTATTCTAGCCTAGGATTGAACTCAAGTTCTTTCGATCGATTTGACCTTAATTAAAGTTCATAAATCATTTTAGATGAACCGCTGGTTATATAAGGGGCTAGTAGGATTACAGGCCAAATATTTTGATGTCTTTGCTTTCAATGGAATTATGTGTATATATAATTGATAAGAGCTGAAATAACCAGATAATAACCAATTAACCACATTACTATAATTAATACAGAAACTACGCCTAATTGATAAAATAAGAACAAAGTAAGATTAGAAATAACTAGGAATGACTAACAGATTGCAAAAGATTGGTATTGATAATTATTGAGATATAATTAGTTGTTCTAGTTACTAGTTACTAGCCATTTGTACTCATCTGTCTCATTTGTAATATTCTATCTTGATCAAGAGAGGTTTTTCAAGCTTTCTCTCAACTTTACCCATGAATGCCATGTTTCATAACATGTTATCAGAGCAAATATGGTATCCTCCACTTTCGATCGATTGCATTTCCACTGCTATTGATCAATTCGATTTCTTTGATGATCCAGTTCTGTTTTGATCTCATTCTTGTTTCATTTCTATTAGTGATTCCAATTTATGGCAATTTTCTGTTTTGATCTCATTCTTGATCCAGTTATTTGATTTGAAAGTTGTATGGTGAATTTTCGGTTCTTGAAGTTTTGGTTAAGATTCAGATTGAAATTCTATTTGGTTCTTTTCTAAGTTTTGGAGGTTTCTATTCATTGCATTTATATTAGAATTTGAGTGTATGCTTCTTGCAATGTTGATATTTGGAGGTTTCCGCTCACTTCTCAATTTGGTTAAATTATTCATGTACAACTACAAGCTTCCATCAAGTAACATTTGCATGCTTTTCTAGTAATTCATTGTGAAGGTTATGGAAGATATATTAAAACCTTTTTGCTGCTGTTCGGTATGGACTGAGGGCATGCACCAATTTTTGTTAGTGTTAGTGCAACTTTCTTCCTACAAGTTTTGAAATTTAGTCTTGTTTGAAGATCCTCTGTACTTGCTATTAGTCTTGTTTGAAATTTAGTCTTGATATTTGGAGGTTTCCGCTCACTTCAGTGTGAATATTGAAGACCTTTTGAATTCTTTGGTTGATTTTCGATTGACAAGCTAGGTTTTTTTATGTGCTATTTCATTTTGAGCACAACATTGGTTTTGTTTCTTCACTCGCTAGCCATCAATCATGCTACTTAGTAGTTTTTTTGTTGATTTGTTGGTCCTCTGTCCTCTCATGTGCTAAGTTACCTTTTAGCACAACTTGAGTATTGTTGCTTCCCTTTGTAGTCATCAAGCCTTCTAACATTCCCTTTGTACTCTTGATGGCTAAGCGTTTGCCTTAATTGGTCTTGTTGTTAGCTTAAGCTTTGTGCTCTTTGTTGGCTTTGCTAAATGTTAGCTTCTGTTAAGTGGTTAAGCCTTGAATTATGACTTTGATTTTGGCTGATGTAATTCCGACATCTCTCATTGTATTTTCTTTCGTTTTGATGTACTTTTGTATTGACCATCCCAAGTTGGAAGTCTTGTGAACACGTTCCAACTTGTGAGCGACTATTGGGATATAATTAGTTGTTCTAGTTACTAGTTAGTTAGCTTATATATAGACTTTGCTATAGTGATTTGTACCCATCTTTCTCATTTGTAATATTCTATCTTATTAACCAATACAAAAAGGTTTTTCAAACTTTCTCTCAACTTTATCATGCCATGTTTCATAACAATAATAACTAAATAAATGTTGGGAGTACATATGTAGTGTGCATGTAGTGAAGCATGGGTGAAAAATAAAGAGCTGGTTCAAACATATTTGAATTAAGTTTGATAGTTTTTTTTTTTTGACAGAATGTTTGATAGGTTTTTAATATGTATAATAACAACACTTTTACATGTTCTTCGTGAATTTAATTTTTTTGACAGTGATATCACATTTTATATTCTTGAGGAGTGCTAACAACACACATTCTAACAAACTCTTCCCAACACACTCTATCTAATTGGTTGAAATTCAAATGGATCGCACTAAATCATGTAGGTCCCACATAAATTTGGTGGGACCCATTTGAATTTCAACCAATTAAAAAGAGTGTGTTAAATGGTGTGTTGGTGTTGCTAGCATAATTCATATTTTATATACAGGAACCGAGATTTAAATCACATACACTTCACTTATTCATCTTAAAACCATAGATCTTCACTTATCACCAATCAATATTACATTGTTGAGTAGTGTTAGGGACACACTCTCTAACACACTCTTTTCAACACACTATTATATGAAGCCACATCAGCCCCTTAATTTATTTTTAAGGAAACTTTGTTGCCTCACAACCTGCTTAACTGGTTAACAGGTAAAAAAATAAATTAAGGGGATGATGTGCCTTCATATAATAGGGTATGTTCAAAAGAGTGCGTTAGAAAGTGTGGCCCTAGCACTACTATAAGATTATTTTAGGTGTGGTTCAAATTCCATAATTTCTGATAAATTTAGTCATGAAATTCATTAGCCATATGATCTTTCTATTTTTTTTGTTTCAAAATAATTATATTTATTTCATGTAAATAAAACTATTATCGAAAAAAAATAAAATATATATTAACTGGAGAGTTATTTCTACGGTTAATTAGAGATTATTTTAAGATTTTGTCTAGAGAGAAAGAGAGAGAGAGTATCTTATGAATAATATAATCAAAACAATAGAATTAATTCAATTTACTTATATTTTAAATTACAACATATAACTTTTTATTGTTTAGAATTGAGATGAGAATGAATAGATAACAAGACTTGCACATGACCAAAGGTAGCAAAATAA
Source organism: Trifolium subterraneum (assembly GCA_951799995.1). NCBI lineage: Eukaryota > Viridiplantae > Streptophyta > Magnoliopsida > Fabales > Fabaceae > Trifolium > Trifolium subterraneum. The sequence continues at coordinate 39,236,534 of OX637464.1, forward strand.
AACAGTTTGAAATACAGAAGCATACCTGCAATCCAAATTACAGGTCTAAGGCTTGCTTTAGATGAACCTCTAGTTTCAACATCACCTGAAGCAGTTGCATTTTCACCTCCACCTTGCGTAGTCATATTTTGGACAAGCGAAGGATTGCCTGTGGTGTTTAACTTAACCTTCGATGCAAATTTGGGAACTACTCCTGATAGATTATTATTAGAAACATCAAGAAGCTGAAGTTCAGGCAGAGTTGTAAGGCTGTGTGGTATTGAACCATTCAAATTAATGCCAACAAGAGTCAAGTTCACTAGACTTGTTAAATTAGAAAATGTGGGAGAGATGGTTCCTGTTAAAGGAGCAATATTCCAGATCTTAAAACTAACAATTTTTCCTCTTTCACACCTAATCAAGACCCGGTTGGGCGATATATCGGTCCATTTCCCTCCGGTACAAGCATTGTTCCCTTCAATTGAGAAAACATTATAAGGATCATCAAAAGCTTCAAAAATTTCAAGCAAAATCATAACTTGGGGATCACAAGGTCCAACATCGCTTCGACAAAAGTTATTTGGTTCCAAAGTTGCTTTAACACCCTTGTGAAACACAGGTATTGGTCCGCGAAGCATATTTTGTTCCAAAGAGATGATGTTCAAGCTAGATAGAGAAAGCAAGGAAGGTGGGATCAAACCAATTAAGAAATTTGACTGAAGCTGCAAATCAGACAAATTAGTACAATTGGACATGTTTGGAATTCGGCCCGTGAACTTGTTATTGTGAAGCCACGCTTGAGACAAATTACTCATGGTTGATATAACGGAAATTGTACCCTCGAATCTGTTGTTGTTAAGCTGTAAATACCTTATTGGAGATTGCCCGAGAGATTGGGGTAAATTTCCATGTATTTTGTTGTGAGAAATAAAAAAAGTATGCAAATTTACAAACCACAAGAATGTTTTCGGATCTAATTGGCCTATCATATTCGTAGCTTCGAGATCCAGGGTGTCCAAATACGCGGAGGTTTTGAAATCAACCAAAGGAAATTCCCAGCCGGTGAGATGCAAGTTATTGCTAAGGTTGAGGGTTCTCATAGAAGGTATGTATTCAAAGCAACTTTCTGGGACGGAGGAGAATTTATTGTGACCAAGGGACACAATTTCGAGCAAGTCGAGGTTACTAAAATAAGGCAAAGGACCATTGAGTGAGTTGTTGTGGAGATCGATGTGGGTGAGACTAATGAGAGTACTGTTGAGATAGGGAGGCAGTCTCCCAGAGAGTGAGCTTGATGGGAGCTTGATGGCCACAACTCGATCAAATTGACAATCTATGCCTGTCCAGTTGCAATAGTGAGTGTTGCTAGACCAGTTTATGGGAGTTGTGGTTAGTGTTTTCAAAAGTTGAGACATGTAATCTTCTTCATCGTTTCCATTAACAATAACAACGGTAATAACAATGAATAAGAGGATGGAAAAGTAGTACAAAACAGATTGTTGGTGTAATATCTTCATGTTTTATGTGTTACTTACTAGTATCAGAGTGAGTAGTATAGTATTGATTGGTGATACAAGAGTTCTCTACTGAAAACATTGATTAAATTGTATAGTATAGAATTCTTAAATTAATCCTCCCAAAGTTTGTACGCGTGACAATCTCGTCAAAGAAGGTGCGCCACCCGTGACTTTTTTTCTTCATTAAAAATACTAATTAAATATTAAAATATTGGCTCTCATATTAGAAGTAACACATGTTTTTTTAATCTAAATTAATTATATATTTACAAAGAAGTGGCTAGCATGTGAAGCAGTTTCCAGTACATTATATTATTTCATAGGAAATAAACTACTTTAGTTCAATAAAAAGTGACAAGGGATTCTGTATCACCAACAATGAAGCAGGTAAGCAAGCCCTCTAAGTATGGACACTGCCTCTAAGTATGGACACATTTATTAAAAAACAAAAAATATATTAGCGATACAACTTTTTTATTGGTTAATACTCCCTTCGGTCCTTCCTCCAAGCAATAAAAGTGAAATTTCTTTTTTTGTAACGTAAAAAATTTGACCAATTTTTAAATATTTTAAATATTTAATTTCACTTATGTTCCTATTTGAGCTGTATAAACATCTAGTTATGTAAATTGAAATTATGGCTGATTGTAAACAGGGTTTGTCTTGATTTTGGAAACATTGAAAATACAGAGGATACTCTGTCGAAATTTCAGTAGATATTATTTTGAAGAAAATGGTCATATGTTTAATTTTTGTTAAATTTGGTCTTTAAGCTTGCCGGACTAGTATTAGTCTGTGCGCCGGTCACGATGTGAGTTGGGTCGTGATAAATGTAGTCTTAGGAGGTGCAGACAGTAAGTCAATAACCCACTTACAGAAGCTCAGTTCAAGTCCAAGTGGACTGGGCCGATGGAAGTAGATTGTAGCATTGCTATTTACACCCCTAGGGTAAAAAATTTTAAAAAATAATTGGAGACCCCAAAATTTTGGAGGTCCAACTCTGTAGAGCTGTTTGCACCTCCCTTAGACCAACCTTGTATAACAAACAAAATGATTACTAAAATTACATGTCAGAACCTGTTACACACAAATTACAATTATTTTGGCAGGTTTTTGTACTAATAATTTAATTTATAGAATAATTATTTTGATAGTGTAATTGAGTTTGTCTCGTACAAATCCGATGAAGACATATCGGACCCTTGTAGTGGTTGCCTTTCGGGAGAAAATAAGACAGGCTTTGGAGGATATGACACTGAAGAAAGTGGTCCTTGTAGCATTTCAATTACTTTATTCATTGGTGGTCTATCTGATGGATTCATTTGAATGCACCACAGACTTACCAAAGTAATCTTTCTAACTATATCATTTTCTTCTTCTGAGATTGTCAAACAATTTAAAAGAGTATTTCCTTGCTCGAGATCCTTATAAATCCAGTCAGGAAAGTACATTTCAGAAGTACCAGTGTCATAATTCTTTCTTCCTCCAATAATTTCTAGAATCAACATGCCATAACTATATACATCAGATTTGTAAGAAACTCCACCAAATGCTCTATTAAATACTTCCGGCGCCATATATCCTACAGTACCTCTTGTCCCTTGCATTGACACAATACTATCCTTCTTTTGACATATTTTAGCTAGTCCAAAATCAGATATTTTTGGACAAAAATCTTCATCCAAAAGAATATTTTGGGGTTTGATATCAAGATGCAAAATCCTTGAATTACATCCTTGATGCAAGTAATCAAGTCCTCTAGCAATGCCGATAGCAATTTGGAACAGTGTGTTCCAATCAAAATCACAAATTGCGTCAGGAAATCCTCTTTTATAGATAAACTTATCCAATGATCCTTTAGGCATGAATTCATATATTAGTGCTCTTTTGTTCACCTCATAACTATAGCCTAAAAGTGATACAATATTCATGTGTGATGTTCTGCTAATGCTAGCAACTTCATTTATGAACTCTTCTCCATTTCCCTTTGATTCGTTTATTACCTTCACTGCCACCTGACGACCATCAGATAAAATTGCTTTGTACACAACACCGTAGCCTCCTTGGCCTAATTTATCTCGGAATGAGTTTGTGATCCTTTTTAGTTCTTTATAACTATATCTTCTTGGCATAGATAAATTATAACTTCGCATGAAAACCTCCACATTGTTGTCAACGAGTTTTGTTCTTTTTCTAAAAACATTTAGTGGGATAAGGCTTGATTGTTGTTGTTGTTTGAAAATATTCATTTGTTGTCTTCCTCTACCCCTTTTAAGGTGACAACTGATAATAATTATTATGAACACGGTTGCTCCAAATCCAGCGGTTGAAGCACCTGAATTTATGTAAAGAACAGATGCATAATGTCAAATGCTACCATAATGTCAAATGTGGGATGAGAACACTGAATTTATTATTCTTACCAATCGTAATAAGCTTCCAGTTCCCTTTTGAACCTACAATTCAAAAATCAAATTACATAGAATTTATAATAATCACGCTCATGCATTATCTGGAAGAGAAATAGTCATTTATTTTTTAATTGCTCTGTAATTTTGCAGCAGAAATGAAGAGAAATTGCCTTCAATTTTTTTTCTTTCATATCTATTAATTCTCAAATCAGATATCATTTTGTCAATTTATTTTTCTCTTTCTTAGGCCCTAAATGCTTCTCAACACATAGAAGAAATACTGTAGCGTTTAGACAATACATAGCCTATAAAAAAACATATGAGTCAAGATACTAACTAATATAAAACATGTAGATTTTGATGTCTGATAACTACTCATGATATGGATTGAAGTGAGAAAACAAAGCTAATTGAAAAGTCTCAGTAAGACAAGGATTGAAGTGAGAAAATAAAGCTAATTGAAAAGTCTCATTTTCTTTTGTTCCATAAATGAACTGGAAAATAATTAGGCCTAATCTCCATTCCATAGTCACACCGTTCGTAATTCACTTTAGTACGTGGTACGAATTCAGGTACGCGGTTCGCAACTCTCAAAGAATTAGGTACGCCGGGAGTATACAGAGTCGGTTCGCTGTTTGAGTTCATGGTAGGTTACAAAAAAATATTAACAAAAAAAAAATAGATGATAAGAATATTAATACCATATCAATAAAAATATTAGCAAAGATATACATCAAAACAACACCATCAATAACAAATCATCCCACAAAATAGGGCAACACCACTACAAAATTGTTGACAAACACCAAAATAACAAATCATCTCACAAAATAGTTAAATACCACTACATAACTGTTGACATGCTCCCAAAACACTGTACGTACATGACCATGACTCAATTTGTTTCTACTTATACTTATATCTACTTATAGGATTCTGTAACTTCACTCAACAAAGGAAATCCAAGGTACTTACCCAGATTAAAAGTATGGTTGAACTGAAGAAGCGACCATTCCTAAATCAAATGGGTGAACTATGATTTTTAGTTACAAGATTTTAAATTGCATATGCTACTGCAATGTAACAGTTATATAAGTCTTTTAATTAAGTTGCATACGAATGGTTTTTACATGAAATAAGAATCATCATCATCAAACACCAAAAACAAGAATTAACCAAAAGAAAAGCTAAAATACCTGAAGAAGAACACAACTCATTACCGCAAATACAAATGGGTTTATCGTCATCATAATCAAACCCACATTGATGACCACCAGAACCAATACACTCCAAACAATCATCATCAAAAGGATTGCTATAATTCACATTAAACCCTTTCATCAAAACCTCCCTAAGCAAAGATCGATTTCCTACAAACCTATTAGCTTGTTCTTCAAGAATTGGCACACCAACAACTTCATCACATTCAACAACACTAAGAATTGGGTCCAAAGCAAAAGGACCAATCAAAGAATATGAATTGTTCTTATATCCATTACTATCACAGTAAAACAAATTAAGTGGCTTTTCGGTGAATACTGAAGTGGGTTGGCACCCATAAAACAGAGTAAGGTTACGGTTTCCCAAACCGTAGCTAAAGCTAGTTCCATCAAAAGTTGAGTTAATATAATGATGGGTACATGTTTGGTTCCAAAGGTCTAATCTTGCTAAGGTGAGAGAATGAGTTGCTGAGTTTATATGAAGAACTCGATAACTCACCGAGGATATGTTCAACTCTGGAACACCATTTTGGCAGTTGAGATGAAATTGTGGTGGCCCACAGAAGGAAGGACGGTCGCCGCCGGTGAAAGGGTAGGAAAGGTTGGTTATGGTGCCACAGTTGAAGGTGGTGTTGTTGCAGACAGAGAGTGATACTTGAGAGGGTAAGGACGTTGTATGATGGAGAGAGAAGATGAAGATTGAGAAGATGATGATGGTGGGAGAAGAGAGGGACAAGGACAACATAGTTTGATGTTGGGTTTAGTATTATTATGATATGAGTAATAATTATCTAATAATTTGAAGTAACGAAGTATTTATGCATTGAATTCTGCAAGTTTGTACGCGTGACAAATCTCGTCAAAGAAGGTGCGCCACCCGTGACTTTTTTCTTCAATTAAAATACTAATTAAATACTAAAATATTGGCTCTCATACTGATGAGGGTTTCATTCTTGCGCTAGAAACAAAGAAGTACAACTACTACTACTGATGAGGATTAGTTTAGGTTAGATAAACATAAAATCTTGATTTAGTAAAGCTTAAAATTAAATTAATAATAATGAGAGTTGATTCAACACCCCTTTCACTTTCATGTTTCTTTCTTTTTATGAAAATTCACTTTCATGTTTCAATGCATCATTATTTTCACACTTTGACTTTGTGAAGTTTCTAGGAAACTGCTGTGGAGTAGAATTTATTACATTAAAAAAAAAGAGTTGGAGAATGTGATATTATTGACGTACTTGAACTTGAGGATGAGACCTTATCTGAATCTGAAATACATGAAGTTCTATGAGCTCCATTTTTGCAGAAACATCTGAATTCAGTTCCTCCATCATTCCCACACACACCACCAGAACCAATACACCCCTGGCACTTTCCATAATTTCCCGTCCACGTCAAGTCAAAACCGTCTTGTAATGCCTCTTTTAATGCATCATTGTCTATTCCATTGCTAGATTCAATTTTTCCAACTTGGATTCCCAAAATTGGAATAACAACCGTAATAGTAGGAGTACAGTAGGCAGAGTACAAAGCAGAATAAGCAACGGTGTATACAACAGATTTAATATCACCTTGATCACAGTTAATCTTACCGACCATAGTTGGTAGATTTCCAATTGCATCACCGCAACCGTAGAATAGCGTCACGTTAGCAGTATCACCGTAAAGCTGGAACTGAGTGTCAACAAATGTGTTGTTATTGTAATCGTTATTCACAGCACAAACATCACCACTCGAGTAATCTTCCCTAACAACTGTTAGTTTTTGTGCTGCATCTTCCCAACTAAGAACATGGTATTTGACGTTATTTATTGTGATCTTTGTGATATTTTTATCGCATGTGAGCACCATATTAGGATCAGAAACACCACCACAATATTTTGGTCTGTTTTCTGCCCAAAATGGGTACTTGACCTAGGCAATGCTTCCGCAGTTAAATTCGTTGCCACAGTTCGTGTATTGTTTATCATCCTCGCATAGACACGTTGGAATATTGATGATTGAGAACATCAAAAGTATGAAGCAGAAAAAGGAAAGAATAATAGAAGAATATGGATGATGAAGAAGAGGTTTCATTCTTGCAAAAGAAGAAAGAAAAATAGGTTTGGTAGTATTAGTGGAACAAGTGTGAATATTAAGATTTTGGTTTTTGTCAGATAAAGATAAATAATTTATTTAGTCAGCTTAAATTTAATGATAGGAGTTGATTTTTCAAAATTCAAATGCCCTTTCACTTTCATTTTTAATTCAATGCATCATAATTTCCACACGTTGTGATGTTTCTACGAAATTGGATTGAAACTACTTCAAAGTAGAATAATACATGACTAACTTAATTTTAGACTTTTAGTCGTAGTATCTTAGTCAAATAATAAATATAAGGCTAAATTGCACTTTCGGCCCCCTAAGTTTCACAAACTTGCGATTTTAGCCCTCTATGTTTACCCCCTTTTGCAAAAGTTGTTACATTTGATTATAATTAATAAAAAATGCAATTAACAAAAATATTTAGACATACCTGAAGGTGCATTAGAATCTGGTATAGAATTAGAACAAGATTGATCTCTGCAGTAGCAGGTTGTTTGCTTTGAAATCCAATCATAACCACAAAATCCACCTGAATTTTGGCACTTCACACAATCTTCAATACCAGCTATCCATTTCACCACAAATCCATCTCTGATTGCGTTTTGTATTTTAGTCAAATCACTAACATCAAACGATAATGAACTCAAAATTGGAACAACCGTACTTTCTTGGCATGAAAAAGCTTGAGGACCAATATTAGAAGTAGAACCAAACCAAACAAAATCATCAGAATAACCATTTGAAGGACATGGAAAGCGTCCGCTAGGCGAAGGGAAAGTAATTGAAGGTGGACAATCATAGAAGAAGGTAAGATTATTGTAGTTAGAACCATAAACAAAGAGGTCAGTGTCTAATGTGGTGTTGACATGTTTTGATGGACATAGTCCTTCTTGCAAGTAGTCCTCTCTGGTGATTCTCAAAGTTTGTGAAATTGGATCGGCATCCAAAACCTGATACTTGACATCACTGATTGTTATGTAACTGGTGTCTCTTATGCAAGTGAGATTCAACAAAGGGTAGCCGCACCCTTTTGGTCGATTCTCTCCCCAGAATGGAAAACCAATTTGTTTTATATTTCCACAATTAAACAGATTCTCACAACCTTCATTGGAGCTCAAACATAAAGGTATCTGAATCAGTTTCAAGAGAAATATGAATTGAAGAATCTGGAGGATAGTAAGCAAGGAAGGCATTCTGAGAGAGCAAAGAACTATGTTGAATGTGCATAGAATAAGACTCAAATGAAGGGTGTAGTACAAAATGTCAAAAGCTGTGACGTGTAGAAAAAATTCAGTGAATTAGTTGACTAAGTCTTATGCAATTTAATCCCTATAATATCAGTGACTTTTATATGTGTGGTTCTTCTAATTCGGAGTTTAATTTTGTTCCAGTCCACATCGTTACTTGGACACTCAGTGAGCTGTGCAAAAAAAAAACATAAATAAAAAAAAAATATATATATATACACACACACTAATACATGTCAATTTAAATATTATGATGAGAAGAATACTAATACCGGTTGCCTTCAATCTACGGTGGTTGATAAAATTTGTGATGGTTGCTCACTGTCATTGGAACTCATCACTCTTGCTAACAATCATATGTTCTACTCTTTTTGTTGATATTTTAAATGTGAGTTGAATCCCACATTGGATAAAAAAGTATGTTGAACACTAATGTCGTTAAAGCTGCCACTGTTGAAACACGAATGTTTCAAAATTCTGAGTTTCATGTTTGTTTTATGCAGATTATCTTTGAATTCAGAAACTGTTATTTCAATACAAAGTGTTAAACCAAATGATACACTGTTGAGGCCAATTTCTGTAAGTCTTTCATTTAAGTATCAATTTAATCTGTGTTTCTTTTTAAAGTTATTTTGGAATTTCTATGATTGAAGAAATATTAATAGTACTTAGTAGCTTTCTTTTGATAACCAACAAAACAATGTTATGTGATATTCTCATTTTTAATGTATCTATTGCAACCAACGCCATTCATGATTTATTTATCTTTGTTTTTCCAATTTGATGCATCCTTTCTGAAAATGATACTCTTAAGTGAGTATATCCAATTTATCATGACATGTAAGATCTTTAAAAGGATTGATTGTAGTATTTTATCAAATACAATAATATAAAATTGGTTTTGAAGTATACCAAACAAAAGGATTACTAAAATTACATGCCAGAACCTGTTATACAAAAACTACAATTACTTTGGCAGGTTGTTGAATTAATACTTTATTTATAGATAGAACAATTATTTTGATTTGTAGGATGAAGACATATCTGACACTTGTAGTGGTTGCCTTTCGGTAGAAAATAAGACAGGATTTGGAGGATATGACACCGATGAAAGTGGTCCTAGTAGCATTTCAATTACTTTATTCATCGGTGGTCTGTCTGATGGATTCGTTTGAATGCACCACAAACTCACCAAAGTAATCTTTCTAACCATATCATTTTCTTCCTCTGAGATTGTCAAACAATTTAAAAGAGTATTTCCTTGCTCAAGATCATTAAAAATCCAGTCAGGAAAGTACATTTCAGAAGTACCGGTGTCATAATTCTTTCTTCCTCCAATAATTTCAAGAATCAACATGCCATAACTATATACATCTGATTTGTAAGAAACTCCACCAAATGCTCTACTAAATATTTCTGGTGCCATATATCCTGCGGTACCTCTGGTCCCTAGCATTGACACGATACTATCCTTCTTTTGACATATTTTAGCTAGTCCAAAATCAGATATTTTTGGACAAAAATCTTCATCCAAAAGAATATTTTGGGGTTTGATATCAAGATGCAAAATCCTTGATTTACACCCTTGATGCAAGTACTCAAGTCCTCTAGCAATACCAATAGCAATTTGGAACAACGTGTTCCAATCAAAATCACAAATTGCGTCAGGAAATCCACTTTTATAGATGAACTTATCCAATGATCCTTTGGGCATGAATTCATATATTAGTGCTCTTTTGTTCAACTCATAACAATAGCCTAAAAGAGACACGATGTTTATGTGTGATGTTCTACTAATGCTAGCAACTTCATTTATGAATTCTTCTCCATTTCCCTTTGACTCGTTTATTACTTTCACTGCCACCTGACGACCATCAGATAAAATTGCTTTGTATACAACACCGTAGCCTCCTTAGCCTAATTTATCGCGGAACGAGTTTGTTATCCTTTTTACTTCTGTATAACTGTATCTTCTTGGCATAGATAAATTATAACTTCGCATGAAAACCTCCACATTGTTGTCAACAATTGTTCTTCTTTCTCTGAAAACATTTATTGAGATAAGGCTTGATTGTTGTTGTTTGAAAATACTAATAATGAACACGGTTGCTCCAAATCCTGCGGCTGAAGCACCTGAATTTATGTAAAGACCAGATACATAATTTTCATCAGTTTTTATTTAGAATTGTTTTATTGCCATCATAATGTGGGATGAGAAAACACTGAATTTGTTATTCCTACCAATCGCAATAAGCTTCCAGTTTCGTTTTGAACCTACAATTCAAAAATCAAAATAGAATTTATAATAATCATGCTCATGCATTATCTAATTGCTCTGTATATTTGCAGCAGAAATGAAGAGAAATTGCATCATGCTCTTTTGTTCCATAAATGAACTGGAATATAATTAGGCATATTATCCATTCTTAAATTAAATGGGTGAACCGTGGGTTTTAGTTACATGATAAATGTGACTTTAGGTTGTACCAGTGGCGGATCCACCGCCCTGCCAGCCTGGCACTTTCCCAAGCTCTGGTTAAAACATTTGGTATTTAATTTAGCACAAACTGAAATTTTTAGGGGTTAGTTTAGGACAAAACTGAAATTTTTGTTTAAAGTTGAGATTTTGGCCAGACTTTGTAAATTTTCTGGCTCTGCCACTCACTTTGTAAATAAGAATCATCATCAAACATCAAAAACAAGAATTAACCAAAAGAAAAGCAAAAATACCTGAAGAAGGACACAACTCATTACCACAAATACAAATAGGTTTATCGTCATCATAATCAAACCCACATTGATGACCACCAGAACCAATACACTCCAAACAATCATCATCAAAAGGATTGCTATAATTCACATTAAACCCTTTCATCAAAACCTCTCTAAGCAAAGAACGATTTCCTACAAACTTATTAGCTTGTTCTTCAAGAATTGGCACCTCAACACCTTCATCACACTCGGCAAAAATCAGTATTGGGTCCAAAGGAAATGGACCAATCAAAGAATAAGAATTGTTCTTATACCCATTGCAATCACAGTGAAACAAATTATGTGGATCTTCCGTGAACACTGAAGTGGGTTTGCATCCATAATACAAAATAAGTTTACGGTTTCCCAAACCGTAGCTATAGCTAGTTCCGTCAAAAGTTGAGTTAATGTAATGATGGGTACATGTGTCGTTCCAAAGGTCTAATCTTGCTAAGGTGAGAGAATGAGTTGCTGAGTTTATTTGAAGAACTCAATAACTCACCGATGATATGTTCAACTCTGGAACACCATTTTGGCAGTTGAGATGAAATTGTGGTGGCCCACAGAAGGAAGGACGATCACCCCCGGTGAAAGGGTAGGAAAGGTTGGTTATGGTGCCACAGTTGAAGGTGGTGTTGTTGCAGATAGAGAGTGATGCATGAGAGGGTAAGGACGCTGTATGATGGAGAGAGAAGATAAAGATTGAGAAGATGATGATGGTGGGAGAAGAGAGGGACAAGGACAACATAGTTTGCTGTTCCTTAATTTGGGTTTGTTGTTCCTTAATTTGCAATCTTTGAAGAGTTGTTACGTTGTTGGGTTTAGTATTATTATGATATGAGTAATAATTATCTAATAATTTGAAGTAATGAAGTATTGAAAAAGAAAACATGAAAGATGAGTTTTGTTGACTTTGAAGTCATATGAACAATATATAAACCAAGATTTTTAAGATTTCAACCATGGAATTTAATGCTTCAGCTACAAGTAATAAATATTGTCAAATATAATTTTCAACAATGGAACTTTCATACCACTATTTTCTATTCCATCTCTTTCCTCGAAATTTCATCTCAACATAACTTCATTTTCTCTACACATTTCTAGGAACATATATAAGTGTAACTGTGTTAAGATCTTTAGACTACTTCATATAAACAAGGAGTCATGAAGAGGTCAATGCTTCTTGATTTAACAACATCAGTAAAAATTTACTTCTAAAATCTAAATTCAATTCATGATAGGACCCATCTTATTACAGCTTTGCCACATGAGCAATTGATTTATAATGAGTCAAATGTTGGGTCACGAGGGGGCCGCCGGGGATCATCCACATTGGGTCTAAGAACAACTTTACAAGTGAGTTGGACACCACACTCTTACCCAAGACCTTAAGGTGTTAGTTTTATGGGTAATTGTATCAATCATTACTCTATCATCAATAAAGCTCTTTGATTTTGCCTCATTTATACTGTTTTTATTGTTTCTCTGTTTCTGGTTTGTATCAAACTGGTCCGACCTGCCAGATTCGTTGACGGAGAACCAGTGGATGCCACCTAAGAAGGTTACAGTTCCCGCATTCAAACAAATGGAAGCTAGAGTCGAAGCTCTTGATAGTGAAATCTCAGTGGTACTATTGAGTTTTGAAGATTGGCTTCATTTTTGGTAAAATAAGCCTGAGGCCAAACGTGGGTACCAATACAGTAACATTGGGAACCACTGCCTGATAACGCGCCTTATCCTTATCTTGATCTAAAGCACGCGGTTATGTTTGAAGAATTAAAGAAACAAACTTGCGCTTCCTTATTCAACAAGGAACGAGTTTGTTAGCTGAAGATTGAAGATCTACAGCTGGAGTTTTTAAAGGATAAAAACAATTCAAATATTAGTTGTTTGTTAAAAGATAAAAACAAACTAAATATTATTTGTTTGGGTCAAGAGGATCGTTGATCTAAACCGGAAGATTTAAAAAGATAAAACAAACAAATATTAATTGTTTGTGTAACAAATTATCTTTTTGTGCAAACGAATTTAAATCAAAAGATTAGTTTGCAACAAACGATCCTATTCTTCATGAAGCCAAAGAAGATTCAAGACTCGATATAAAGAAGCAAGCTTCATTCGTTGAAGAGCACCTAAAACACATTGAAGATACAAACGCTATAGAGCGATTGAGAAGTTTTAGGCTTAGGATTTAGGTTTTGATCCTAGTTATTCTTTTGAGTATCACGATTGATACTTGATTAAGAATAAGGTGTTCACTCTTAAGCTTTTAAGCACAGAGTGTGACTAAGTTTTAGAACAGAATTAAAAATCCACAGGTTGTGTGGTTGAGGGGAAGTGAGAGGGGTCTCATACTTAGGACGTTCTTAAGTAGAAATCTATACGGGTAGTTGCTAGGTGATAAGCTGTAAACGGGGCGTTTGCGGAGAGATTTGAACTACTTTACCATAGTGGATTTCCTTCCTGGATTGGTATCCCCCAGAGTAGGTGAGTTGCACCGAACTGGGTTAACAATAACTTGTGTTATTTAAATTTTGTCAATTTATTATTGTGTGTCCAGGAGGACTAGTGTTGCAACATCGTGCACCACATTGGTCCCTCGCGTGCCAGAATTTCAATTGGCATCAGAGCAGGCACCCTAGGTGATTGGGTGAGCTCCTGGGAAGATACTTTCTGGAAAGATGGACAGAGAAGGAGGACTCATGAACAGACCTCCACTTCTGGATGGCTCTAACTTTGACTATTGGAAATCAAGGATGATTGCATTCTTGAAATCACTTGATAGTAGGACTTGGAAAGCAGTCCTCAAAGGATGGGAACATCCCAAGGTCAAAGATACTAATGGAGCTGATACTAAAGAATTGAAACCAAAAGAAGAATGGACTAGTGCTGAAGATGCACTAGCACTGGGGAACTCAAAAGCATTGAATGCTTTATTCAATGGAGTTGACAAGAACATGTTCAGGCTGATCAAACAATACACAACAGCCAAAGAAGCTTGGGAAATCCTCATCACAGCCCATGAAGGAACAAGCAAAGTGAAGATGTCTAGACTCCAAATTCTAACCACCCAGTTTGAAGGTCTGAAGATGAAAGAAGAAGAAACATTGCATGACTTTCACATAAGCATACTTGACTATGCAAACACCTTTGATTCTTTAGGTGATAAAATACCTGAAGAAAAATTGGTAAGGAAACTCCTCAGATCCTTACCACCCAGGTTTGACATGAAAGTTACTGCCATCGAGGAATTCAGAGAGATAGAAAGCATGAAGCTGGATGAACTAGTAGGTTCCCTTCAAACCTTTGAACTCTCTATGAAGGACAGAACTAAAAAGAAAAGCCAGTGCACCTGTCTACCATAGCTAATCTTGAGAATGAAGCAAGCATGCTAAAATCCCAGTTTGAAAGCATGGACAAACAACTCAGATTGCTAAACAATGGCACCGACATGTTAGATGGGATTCTGGAAGCAAATAAACGGACCAAGCAAGGCAAAGGATTGGGTTATCATTCCCCAAAGAAACAAGCCTCTGGACCGGCCAAGAAGTTTGCACCAGCCAACCTTTGGTATGGAACTAGAAAGCAGGGTCAAATGTTTCCACATCCAGCACCCCACCAGAGAAGGTCCAGAAAGTGCCAACATCATGGACCACATCAGCGACCTCCAAGGTATGAATCATGAAGATGCTACTACTGTGGGAAGTATGAATCATGGAGATGCTTCATGGGTATCCATACAAAGGAAGACAAGTCAGCCCAACTCCGAAAAAGGCTGAAAATAAGAAGTTTTGGAAGACCAAATCCAATGTTGAAGTCAAAGCCCTTATTGCTCACACATCCTTAAAAGTCTCCTCAAAAGAAGATTGGTACTTTGATAGTGGATGTTCTAGACACATGACTGGTGAAAAGAAATACCTCAATGAAATAAATCCATACACCACCAGTTTTATGACCTTTGGAGATGGAGCAAAAGGAGAAATCAAGGGGATTGGAAATCTAATCAACAAAGGATTACCAAAGCTCAATGATGTTCTATTGGTAAAAGGACTGACTGCTAACTTGATAAGCATAAGTCAGTTATGTGACCAAGGGCTGAAGGTGAACTTCACCAAGAATGAATGTTTGATCACTAATGACAAAAATACAGTGATCATGAAGGGAGAAAGATCCAAGGATAACTGCTACCTATGGATTCCTCAGGAAACATCACACTCATCTATCACTAATTTACTTAGCAAGGAGGATGAAGTAAGGCTGTGGCACCAAAAACTTGGGCACTTGCATCTCAAAGGAATGAAGAGGATTATAGCTGAAGATGCCATTAGAGGAATACCCAAGCTCAATATAGAAGAAGGAAGCATATGTGGAGAGTGGCAAGTAGGGAAGCTGACCAAAATGTCTCACCCAAGGTTGGAACATCAGATCACAACCAAGGTACTTGAACTACTCCATATGGACTTGATGGGACCAATGCAAGTTGAAAGTCTTGGAGGCAAGAGGTATGCCTTTGTGGTAGTGGATGATTTCTCTAGGTACACTTGGATAAACTTCATCAAAGAGAAGTCAGATACGTTTGAAGTGTTCAAAGTGCTTGAAGGTGCGTGGAGAAAACACAAGAAGGGGGGGGGGTTGAATTGTGTTTTGGATATTTAAAAACTTTCCAAGATATTTAAATCTTATCACAGTATTTAAAGCACAACGAATTATTCACACAATTAACTTGTAACAATATGAATGATGAAGGAGTAAATGAGAGAGTGAGAGAGAGAAGAACACACAACAATTTATACTGGTTCCCCTCACAAATTGAGAGTACTCCAGTCCCCTTGTTTCCAAGAGAGTTCACTATAATCACAAAGATTACAATAGATGCTCAAGCACACAAGCTCAAGACTTCCTGCTCTTAGTCACACAAGACAGAGAGACTTCCTTGCTCTGATCACACAAGATCAAAGACTTCCTTGCTTAAGCACACAAGCTTAAGACTTCCTGCTCTTAGTCACACAAGACATAGAGACTTCCTTGCTCTGATCACACAAGATCAAAGGCTTCCTTGCTCAAGCACTCAGACTCAAGACTTCATGCTCTAATCACTAAGATTGAGACTTATATGCTTCTACACTAAGCAGAAGACTTTCTTACTTCTGCACTAAGCAGAAGACTTTGTTGCTTCTACACTAAGCAGAAGACTTACTACTAACTTATAAGCTTAAACTTATTACAATCATAATAACTTCAGAGGCTTAAGTTAGTTTCTATGCTCACTTCATATGAGAGATATTTTCTATTACAATGCAGATTCTCACTTTCTTCTGAGAGATGTTTTCTAATGAAGATCGTCAGTCATCAATTCTTTCTTTGGCATATTTATATGAGTTGAGAAAGACATTGAAACGTTGGAGAAATTCCCGTTGTAAAATGGACAGCTGTAGTCTTTGAAGATCCGTTGAGTAAAGCCACGTCTTCCTTTGCAGAGAGGCTTCACTTTTACTGTTTGTCCAATAGTACAGTTATAAGGTACAACTATCTCCTAGAGAGAGGGATCACATCCTTTGTGACCGTTGCAATTAGTTGACCTTAGAACAAATCATCAGACTTGATAAGTTGTAGTTGATGTAGCCCTTCTGATGATTTGGGGAATTCCTTTGCTTCTGATGAACCTTTGATAACTTGGAGTCTGATTGGTCTTTGAATGGTTGGCCTCTGATAGTCCTTCGCAATTCAGCTTCTGAACGTCTTCATCCTCTGAATGACTCATGACTAGCAGAGCATCTGAACTCTTGTAGGCATCTGAACATCCTTGAGCTTCTGAACTTCTCTGAGCTTCTGAACTCCTTCAGACGTTCTGATCCTCTTTGAGCTCCTGAACTTTGTTTAGCTCCTGACCACATTGTAGCTTCTGAAATCTTTCAGAGTGTAATTATTCAGACTTCCATAGGTTTCATCAGAGTCTAAATTAAGTGTGCTCTTGATCTAACGTTGAATTCTCCTGCACTTAATTTAAACATTAGTACCATCAATTGTCCATTTAATACTTTGTTATCATCAAAACTTAAGGGTGTGTATTAACACATATTTTGTTCCAACAATCTCCCCCTTTTTGATGATGACAAACATAAGTATTAAATACAATTGTTGTTGATAAAAATCAGCTATGTTGACATTAGGCTTCTGAGTGTTGCAAGCTCCCCCTAAGTCTGATAACCCATAGGGTTAGGTTTGTAAGCTCCCCCTATTTTGTATCCATAGTTAATTTTAATCAGTTTCAGAATTGCTTTATTATATGACTTAAATTATTCATATTTCACTATATAAAGAACAAGGTTTGCAAGCTTCTTCTTTTCATAGTGTGATAATCTTTGAATAAAGTTGCACCCTTACTCAAGGACTAACTATGAATAATAAACTTCAATTAATAAATGCATTCTCCTTGAAATTAAGCCCTTATTGCAGATGCAAGATGAAGCAATATTTAAATTGAATGACAGAATAGGATCAGAGGCACTTAGAGACGTCTACACACACACACTTGGTTCTGATGGTTATCATTAACAGCTTCAGAGTTCAAAATATTTTCAAACAGTTCAGAGCTTAAAAAAAAATCTTTTCAAAGAAAATAGCTCATAGTCTGAACAAAAATTTGAAAACAGTTCTGAGCTCTTTAGTACAATATTTTGAAATCCTCAAAGATCAGATTGTCATATCAAAGCATGTACCTCATGCTACTATTTTGACCATTCTCTTACGTTCTCTCTCTGAAGCACTACAAGGCCCTAAAAAGCCAAGTAATTTCGCTTCTTCCAACAATTGATTTACCAATATTCTTTCTCCCCCTTTAAGCAATTAATAGAAATTTCAATTTTCAATGCCGTCAAATCAGGAACATTTGAGCGCATTTAATACTCGGCCATTGAAATCTGCTTATAAAAGGAGAGAGATACCTAGTCATTTTACTCACACAGAGTAATCTTAGGTTATTGATAGATCTCTTGAGAGAAAAATGAAACGCTCAGAGAATAAGAAAGTAGTTTCAACGAGAGTCAGTCAAGATAGGAGAAAACATACGAAGAAACCAATGGAAACAAAGTCAGTGTATGTCACAGAAGAACTCAGTTCAGAGTCTGAAGAGAAATCTTTGGACTCTAACTGTTTTAAGTTCTAAAGACATATGTTCCTGAAGAAAATCAAACTGAAGTCCATAGCCTAAGAAGGGCAAACTGACATTCCTGAAGGAAACCAAACAGATGCATGGTTTCTTCAAGAATATCAGTTCCTTCTCCAAGGTCACCCCTTGGTGGCTTCATGATGTAGGAGGGTACTGCGTCACTTCAAGAAGGTAGTCTTTAGGAGAAGATATGTAGTCCATAACTCAAGTTCTTAATGAAATAAAACTCATTACTTTGGCTTGTTATGTAATTTGATTTCTTATGTATATTTCTTCTCTTGTTATGTAATTTGATCTTTTAAGAATGCCACATATTGTACTTGTTGAAAAACAAATTTTATAAATAAGAGCTCAAGAGTTTGAAGTATTGATTGTCCAAGATTTGTTTGTTTTTAGGAAATAAAGTCATTTCCAGAATTAAATCAAATATTAAGCAAAAGCATCATAGACATATAATCAATCAGATAATCATGATGAGTATATAAAAACAAATTAATATATACACAGGTTGAACCTAATATTGTGCTTAATCAAAACATTAAACATCAGATAAAAACATATAAGCATTCAAAGAAATCCTAATGGTTCATTGTGGTTGGTTAAAGAGAGAAGATAATGTGTTCAAGATTTCTATTTGTTTTCCATCGAGTTTCTCTAACAACACCATATACTTGCCCATCTCGGTTCTGATTTCTTTAAGTTCAGCCTCATAAACTGG
The DNA here is from genome assembly GCA_951799995.1 of Trifolium subterraneum. Lineage (NCBI taxonomy): Eukaryota > Viridiplantae > Streptophyta > Magnoliopsida > Fabales > Fabaceae > Trifolium > Trifolium subterraneum. The sequence goes on from OX637464.1 coordinate 39,255,642, forward strand.
ATTTCTTAGTTGCTCTTGATTGCTCCTTAGATCTCCTTGAGTAGATACATTCAGATTGCTGTTTCTTACAGTAGAGGATTCAGGGTGATTCCTCTCTGTGTTCTTTTTATTCTGAATGACCTCTTCAACCACCTTATTCTTCCTATTTTCAATCCTTCTCAGTTCTTCAGCCTCAGCCTTCTGAAGACTATGCAGCTTCTTTACCAATTCCTCAGCCAAGCTCATCCATTGTGTAATAAGTTCAGATGAAGATATGTGTTGGGTTTTTGAAATTGGCTACATTTTGTAAAAACAAGATCAAGTCAGAGGAGGGACAAGATGGGGCTACCTTTGGTACAACATCCTGAGGCCAGAATATGTGGAAAGTTTGTTACACAATATTAGTGCGCCTATTTTGTGAAGTAAATCCATTAAGCGTTGTACTTGTTCCCCAAGACAAGTAACTAAGCTTATTTTCTGAGCATATCTTCTTTATGCATCGCCCCTAAAGATATTCCTTTATTTTAGGGTTTTGTTGGATTTATTTAAACATATATTTTACTATCGGATAAGTTACAATTATATATTATTTGTGAAGCCTAAAATCAAGGAACTAAGCTAATTTCCGGATCTTATCTTTTATGCATCGTCCCTAAAATATATACCTATATTTTAGGACTTTGTTGGATTTGTTTAATCAAATAGTGTGCTATCGGATATACTACGATGGAATATTGTTTTTGAAGGCCAAAAATCAAGGAACTACATTGGCTGTTTGTGTGCTATATATATTGAAGACCATAGACCTTTTTAGGTAACTGAAGCTCTCGTGAAGAATTGTTTTCTTTGTCTAGGGTTTTAGCGTGTCAATTGTTTTATTGTGAGCCTATCTTGTATCAACTTGATACTTGCTTAGGACTGTGTTCTTGAGTTGTATTCTTTTAATCTACTCCTAAGCTTTGAAGTACGGAGATAGGTATTGTTTGAAGTGTGTCTTCACCAAATTGTTTGTTTGCTTACGATCATGCTGGGTGCGTGGTTAAGAGGAGAAGGGACGGGGTCTCTGATCTAGGTGGGCCTAGGTTGAAGAAAGCACGGGTAGTGACTAGGTGACGAAGTGTAAACGGGTCGTTTGCTGGAAGCTTCTAACTAGTATCATCATAGTGGATTCTCTCCTGGATTGGTATCCCCCAAAGTAGGTCGTGTTATACGCCGAACTGGGTTAACAAACACAGTGTGTTATTTTATTTCCAGTTATTTATCGTTTATTATTTATTGCTTCTGCTGTAACCAGTGTAGTGTCAAAGGTTGCCCCATCCGGTACCCCATTTGGACTACGCCAGAATTTCAATTGGCATCAGAGCAGGCACCCTGTTCTGTTATTAGGGTGAGCTCCAGGGAACGATTCTGGTCATTATGGAAGGGGAAGGAGGAGCTGTGACTAGGCCACCCCTGTTGGATGGTACTAACTATGATTACTGGAAATCACGCATGGAAGCATTCTTGAGATCAATGGATAGCAAGACATGGAAATCTGTGGTGAATGGATGGGAACATCCTACTGTCACTAACAAAGATGGTAATGTGTCCTTGAAGCCTGAAGGAAAATGGACGAAGGTTGAAGATGAACTTGCCCTTGGAAACCACAAAGCTTTGAACGCCTTGTACAATGGTGTTGATAAGAACATGTTCAGATTAATAAAGCGATGCACTGAGGCTAAAGAAGCTTGGGAGATATTGATAACTACTCAGGAAGGGACATCAAAAGTCAAGAACTCCAGACTACAGATGCTAACTACTAAATTTGAGAATCTCAGAATGAAGGAAGATGAGACGGTACATGATTTTCATATGACAATTCTTGATTATGCTAACACATTTGATTCTTTAGGTGAAAAACTTCTTGAAGAAAGAATGGTGAGAAAGATGTTGAGGTCGTTGCCCAAGAAGTTTGACATGAAGGTCACAGCAATTGAAGAGTTTAGAGATTTATCTGACATAAAATTGGATGAGTTGGTTGGATCCCTCCAAACTTATGAGATGTCTGCAAATGAACGTGCTGGAAACAAGAAAAAGAGCATAACCCTTGTTCCAAATGCTGAAAGTGATGATATACAAGAAGATCTAGATACTGATGCAAGCATTACTGAGGCAATGGTTCTTCTAGGAAGACAATTTAACAAAGTGCTAAGAGGAATGGATAGGCGTGGAAAGCTGAATGTGGAGCAGAATGTGCCACACATCTCACTCGACATCCACAAAAATTTCAACTCTCAAAGGATACCAAAGCCTGAAGAGAGAGGAAGTCAAGGGAAAGGTGTACAATGTCGTGAATGTGAGGGGTATGGACATATAAGTGCTGAATGTCCAAATTATCTAAAGAAACAAAAGAAAGGCATGACTGCAACATGGTAGAAGAAGATGATTATGATGATGATATTAAGAATGAGACTTCTAAACGCATCACTGCCTTAACTGGAACATGTACTTCAGACACAGAATCCAACACTGGAGATGTGACTTATGAAGAGCTAGCTGCATCCTATAGAGATCTATGTCAAAAAAGTGCAGAACTTTGTAGAAGTCAAGAAAATCAGAAGAGGCTCATACTGGAACTTCAATCTGAAAAGAACGAGCATTTGACCACAATTTCAGAACTGAATGATGAGGTAACATTACTAAACTCTAAACTTGAACATATGAAGAAGGAAGTTATAATGATGCATGGTGGCACGACTACACTAGAAGAGTTAATTGAAACACAAGTTCCTGGAAAGAGGACAAAAGGGATTGGTTATGACTACAAAAATCTCAACAAACCTAAGCAATATGATCCAGAGCTTAAGTTTTTGCCCTTAGAAGGAAACAACAGGCCCCCAATGTTGAAGCAGAGGCTGCCCCATGTGCAACCCCATCCGGGAATCAAAAATAGGAAATCTCAACCATGGGTGTGTCATCATTGTGGTAGGAAAGGACATATAAGACCTTTTTGCTATAAGTTGTATGGGTATCCTAAAAAATCACTGAAGCAAAAACCTGAAGTTGAAGTGGTTGAGACCAAGAAAGAGTGGAAGCCCAAGGAGGAAGATGTAAGTTTAATAGCTCATACCTCTTTTAGATCATCATCTAAGAAGAATTGGTATTTTGATAGTGGTTGTTCCAGACATATGACTGGAGTAGAAAAATTCCTAATGGACTTAAAGTCTTATTCAACTAGCTCTGTGACATTTGGTGATGGAGTAAAAGGTGAGATCAGAGGTATAGGAAGCCTAACCAATAGTGGTTTGCCAAGGCTTGATAATGTGCTTCTTGTGAAAGGATTGACTGCCAATCTAATCAGTATCAGTCAATTATGTGATCAAGGTATGAAAGTGAATTTCACCGAGTCTGGGTGTTTGATTACAAATGAGAAGGGTGATGTGTTGATGAGAGGTGTAAGGTCCAAAGATAATTGTTACTTGTGGGTTCCTATAGAAACATCTCGTTCATTGTTCAACAATATGAATTTATAGCAGTTATCGCTATGTGTGCGTGCAACCACTTTTGGCTCTTTATATTCTTTGCACGCTGATCAAGAAAGAGAGATTATAACTCAACATATTTTTTTTCTTTGCGCCTTGATTATGTTCTTTTTGGATGGTTTGTCTTGGTGCTCAGGTTTTCTTCTCTCCTTTGATTTGTGGGCTATGTCCTGGATTTACTATGCACCTATGTGCACTCTACTATTGTGTGATCTACTATGCTATTTTGTGATCGTTTGGTGCTGCTTGTTGATCTTGTCAAATTTGATGGCTAAAAAGGGGGAGTACTGTAATGTGCGTCATAATATAATTTTTTTTGTTCTTTGACTGTGTGCTGCATGTGGTGGAAGATGTGTCTACATCTGGATCTACATCTGATGTGTGTATGTGTTGATGAATATCCTATGATGTGATGGTCAGTAGTAGGTAGTTTGTGTGTGTGGTACTGGTATGCATGATCTGATGTATGGTGTGTAGAGATAATGTTTGCAGATGTATGTTGTGTTGAGGGGGAGTAACACTTATTTGCTATGCATTTCGTAAGGGGGAGTAATCCTAATTTTTGTTGTATGTGTGATATGCACATGTATTCAGGAGGAGTAAAATTTGTGATGATATCCTGATGTGTATTGATTGAGGGGGAGCAATTTACATTTTATCCCAGATGCTCTGCTGAATGCTGCCCCATCCTGGCTACCATCCAGTTTTTCTGATTCTGAGTATGTTTGTGTGCTATATAGCTGAGAATTTGTTTTTCTTAGTTGATTAGGAATTTATTTTTCCTATGTATCCCAGATGATGGACTCTGTTTTCCTGGTATGTTTGAGGGGGAAAGATTGATACATGTGATGTATGTGATGAGGTGGTTGATGTTGCCCCATCCTGGATACCATCCAGAATCCTGGATACCATCCAAAATGTCTAAATGGAGAATTTATTTTTCTCTATTTAACTGGAATTTCTGTTAGTCTTCTGATATGAAGTGTGCTCTTTTTGAAAACTTATTGTGTGAGAAACTTAGTCTTCTGATGTGAAGTGTGTTTTTTTTAAGACTTATTGTGTGAGAAACTTAATTTTCTCCAAGAATGTGAATCCACTTAGAGAGTTTATTTCTCTCTGATGTTGTGCCCTATGAGACTAAATGTGTTTATTCCGCTGGTGCTAATCTCTGATGTTTCTCATATGATTTAACTCACTTGAAGTGAAGATGATATAATCTTGTGTTATATTCTCCTTTTTAGTTGTGTGTGTATGTTGACTTAAAGGAAGATTTGAACTGCATCTCTCCATAACTGGTCTGATATTGTTTTAGCCAAAATTTGCCAAAGGGGGAGATTGTTGGGTTTTTGAAATTGGCTACATTTTGTAAAAACAAGATCAAGTCAGAGGAGGGACAAGATGGGGCTACCTTTGGTACAACATCCTGAGGCCAGAATATGTGGAAAGTTTGTTACACAATATTAGTGCGCCTATTTTGTGAAGTAAATCCATTAAGCGTTGTACTTGTTCCCCAAGACAAGTAACTAAGCTTATTTTCTGAGCATATCTTCTTTATGCATCGCCCCTAAAGATATTCCTTTATTTTAGGGTTTTGTTGGATTTATTTAAACATATATTTTACTATCGGATAAGTTACAATTATATATTATTTGTGAAGCCTAAAATCAAGGAACTAAGCTAATTTCCGGATCTTATCTTTTATGCATCGTCCCTAAAATATATACCTATATTTTAGGACTTTGTTGGATTTGTTTAATCAAATAGTGTGCTATCGGATATACTACGATGGAATATTGTTTTTGAAGGCCAAAAATCAAGGAACTACCGTGGCTGTTTGTGTGCTATATATATTGAAGACCATAGACCTTTTTAGGTAACTGAAGCTCTCGTGAAGAATTGTTTTCTTTGTCTAGGGTTTTAGCGTGTCAATTGTTTTATTGTGAGCCTATCTTGTATCAACTTGATACTTGCTTAGGACTGTGTTCTTGAGTTGTATTCTTTTAATCTACTCCTAAGCTTTGAAGTACGGAGATAGGTATTGTTTGAAGTGTGTCTTCACCAAATTGTTTGTTTGCTTACAATCACGCTGGGTGCGTGGTTAAGAGGAGAAGGGACGGGGTCTCTGATCTAGGTGGGCCTAGGTTGAAGAAAGCACGGGTAGTGACTAGGTGACGAAGTGTAAACGGGTCGTTTGCTGGAAGCTTCTAACTAGTATTATCATAGTGGATTCTCTCCTGGATTGGTATCCCCCAGAGTAGGTCGTGTTATACGCCGAACTGGGTTAACAAACACAGTGTGTTATTTTATTTCCAGTTATTTATCGTTTATTATTTATTGCTTCTGCTGTAACCAGTGTAGTGTCAAAGGTTGCCCCATCCGGTACCCCATTTGGACTACGCCAGAATTTCAATATGTCAGATTGTCTTAGCTCAGGAAGACCATGAATCTGTCTAATCAAGCTATTACATTCACTCAAGATTTCAAGGTTAGTTGAGTTGGTTGGATGAGATTCAGAGTTTGAGGGTGAAGAGGTGTGTTGAGGTGATGATTGAGGTTGTTGTTGCTGATCAAAAGCTTTGAGATGAAAATCATCTACATGAAGCTCTCGAACCATATCATCAACATGGTTTGATGGTGAGGAATGTTGGATATCTTCTGAATCAACAAGTTCAGTATGTCTTGAAACATCAGAGTGATGTTCAAGTTCCACAATATTTTGTTGTTCAGGTTGTGGTTGGTTAGGTTCAGATGAGAGCTGTGGTTCAATTAAGATTGTTTCTGGTATGGGAGGTTCTGAATGGACATGTCCTGACACAATTTGTTTTAACGTGAGATTGTCTTTAGGACATGTTTGAATAGTGTTTGGAGTGAGGTTGTGAGTCTGCTCAGAGGGTGAATGAGTGAGTAGATTCTGAGCAGGATTTTTGGTTATTTCTGGTTGGGTTGAAGATGGTGTTGATTGAATTTCTTGAGTATTTACAATAGCAGGTATAGACATAGATAAGTTTCCTGAGTTGTCCTTGATTGAGCCTTTATAAGTTTTCTTCTTTGACTCCTTGGTGAGTTTCTTCAATCTGACACACAATGGTTCATCATCATCTTCACTTACTTCATCTTCTACTGCTATCATAGTTGAACACTCAGCTTTGGACTTGACCTTCCCTTTGCTTTCTACCCTTTCAGCTTCATTCTTCTCTAACTTGAGCTTCACCAGCCTCTTCCTTTTCTTCTTCAGCTCTTCTTCTTCAATCTCAAACCCCTCTCCTTGACTTTCTAGCAGTTGTATATATTGATTGACAATACCATTTGAGACAGAAGGTATGTCAATCTTAAATCTCTTCACCATTGAATCTTGTGAGTGAGGTAGAGGTTCAAATGGATTAGAGGGCTGTATTTCTTTTCCTGCTAGTAAGTTCATGTTAGAGAGAGTGTGAGCAGAGATTGTAGAAGCTCTGATTTCCCTAATCAGATTGTCATGACCAGCAGCCTTAATTGCATCTATCACACCACACTGATAGAATATCTCACTCAGGATTCTAGGATAGATGACATGAACATTTGGCTTAGACTGCTTCTGAGTAGCGCTTACAACCTTGCAGAGGTGATTGAAAAAGTATTTCGCCCAGTTCAAATTGAATTTTCTTGTGAGAAAATAGACAAAGTGCCTATGATCCCAATAAAGTTGATCAGTACTTCCACTTCTTGGAAATATTGATCCTAGAACTATTCTGGCTAAAACTCTTTGAATGGGCTTCAGATCACACACCTTATTGCTTTCACAACTCTTTCCTTTAGCGTAGCACAACTTGGTCATGTTTGTTAGAAATTCTGAATTCTTTGCTTCACTTTGGCTAAAGGTATGGTAGATACCCTCATTTGGAATGGATAATACCTTAGCCAGATTTGACGCAGTAAGAATTACTTCAAATCCACAAACCACAGAATGCACTTCAGTTTCTTCAACTATCCTCATTCCCAATTCTTGAGGAGTCTTGTCCTTGTTCTCCAACTTCTCCTTCTTTTTTGCATCCAGCTCCCTGTTGTAGTCTTCAACCGTCTTCACCTTACTTCTGACCCAGAAATCCTTTACAAGCGTTGGATAGATGGGACCATTTAGCAACTCCATGTATTTAAAGCTACCATCATGTTCAATAAAGAACTTTAAGACATCAAAGTGATTCTTCTCCAAGCTATCAAAGTCCACTGGTTGTTCCATAACCAGATTTAGAGGTTTTCCCTCCATCTCTAGAGACAAATCTGTGGAGAACAGTTCTTCGCAAGTAGTAGTATTGATAGGAAAATTCTTTGGAAAAACAAATAGAGAATCTGAAGACGATGTGGATGCTGTCATTTCTATAGTTAGGGTTTTGCTAATTTTTCAGAAGAAAGTTTTTCTGAAATTTGAGACAATCGAAAGTGTGGGTGGTGAGGATGCAGTGTGTGCAAGTGATTTAGTGGTTTTGATTAAAGGCAAATTAAATCACTCATATAAAATTAATCAAAAAGAAAAATAACTAATCATTAACTGTTTCAAACCAATCAGAACGTGTGTACGTGTTGTCTTTTTAGCGCCAAAAACGTTTCAGTAAAAAATACTTAAACGCTTCCAATTGAATTCCTATTCAGAGGCTTATCCTTCAGAGGTTGAGAGATTTTTCAGAGTCTGAACTACTTCAGATGCTCAAATCCAAAGTACCTCAGAATCTGAAAACATGTCTTTCAAGATACTTAGAATAGATGTTCAGACAAGATTTTTCAAGGTTTTTAGTCTGAAACATACTGTATCCTAAGAAGACTTTTTCAACCTTTGAAAGTTATTCCTCTGAGATGTCATTTAGGAGTTAAGAGTTACTTACCTTGCTTTGAAGCTTCTTGTCTTAATTGTAGTCAGAGTCATAGCCTAAGCAATCACTCCACCACACTGAGTTGTTGTCTTCAAAGCAAGCTCCAAATTCTTCATGCTCCCTCCTGCTCCTTATGTACTCCATCTCATCTTCTTCTCCATCTGATTCTTAAAAAATGTGCCTTCTATGCACACTTGCTCTTCTTCCATTCACAGTCACATGCATCCATGTGATTGGAAGGTTCAGAGTCTTAGTTTCACCTGCAATCAAGTAAACAATTTTGTCTCTTGGTACCCACTTGCTTGAGGGTCCTAGACTGTTAGTTGGCCAATCTTTATCCTTCATTTGCTTCTTCTGAGTACTATCAGAAACAAATGTAGTGTAAAGATTTGGGAGTGAGAAGCTTCCACCAATAACTGATGAGCTTGGCTCCTCTAGTGTTTTACTACTAGAGTATCCAATCCTATTAGTATTGTTGGTTTTAAGGTTGCAAAGCATGGAAACAATTCTATTTTGATCAGCATTGATGTTACAATACTCTTTGAGAGCAAGAGAGTGCTCAAAGGGTTTGAAACATATAGCATAATCATTCTTAAGATCTTTTGTTTTGATAAAAGCTTTTTGTACAAGATCTTCAGAGTGATTTTCTTGCTTACTTAAATTCTCATAGTCTGCTTTAAGCTTTTTATACTTCTGCTGACTATTAGAGAGTTTAAGTAAAGTCTTATTAAGATGCTTGATCAATTTTGCTTTGGGAAGACGAGAATATACCTGATTCATTGTTCTCTGAATGCTGTCTTTGCTCTCAGGTTCTGACTTTTCATCAGAACTTGAGTCTTCAGAGCCTGAGCCATCTTCAAAACTTGATTCTTCATCTCCTGGTGCTCTTTCAGACTCATCTTCAGAGAAGTTGTCTAGTGCATCCCATGTTGTCATTCCTTTAGCCAGTCTTCCTCCATTCTTCTTGAAGTTGTACCATCTTTGAATTTTTCTTGAAAACCTTTCAAGATACTTTTCATCAGGTCCTTCAAGAAGATCTTCATGCTTCAATGCTTGCTTTCCTTTCCTTGCTGCTTCTGCTTCTTCACCGTTCAGCTCTTGCATATCCTTCAGAGCCAATTCATGGACTCTGAGTAAATCAATCAATGATTCAGGACTCATTGAATTGATGTCTTCAGTTTTCTCTATAGTATTTGGAATATCATTCCAATTCAGTGGCAAACTTCTCAGCAACTTGCTTACAAGCTCTTTGTTGCTGAGTTTGTTGTTGTGGTCTTCAAGCTTGATTGTGATGCCTTGAAACCTTGTGTTCATTTCATCAATACTCTCATTTTCCTCCATCCTAAACTCCTCATATTGATCTAGCACACCATTTACTGTTGCCCACTGAATGCTTTCATTATCATCACTAATGGGGAAAAGTGTAGTAGTTGTAGATACAATACAAGTAGTTTGTTTGACCCCTCATGTGGAAGGATTTTGATTGTTGCTCAGATCTTCATTTAAGCTCAATCCATCTTCAATTTCTTTGACAAGATCAGCAACTTGTTGATATAACTTCTGCTTCCAATCATCCATTTTTTGAGCCATGGAGGTTTTCTCCTATGGATCTTGACTGTCTCAAGGTTAAGTGATTTACCAACAGAACCGGAGCTCTGATACCAATTGAAGGTGCGTGGAGAAAACACAAGAAGGGGGGTTGAATTGTGTTTTGGATATTTAAAAACTTTCCAAGATATTTAAATCTTATCACAGTCTTTAACGCACAGCGGATTGTTCACACAATTAACTTGTAACAATATGAATGATGAAGGAGTAAATTGAAGGTGCGTGGAGAAAACACAAGAAGGGGGGGTTGAATTGTGTTTTGGATATTTAAAATTTTTCCAAGATATTTAAATCTTTTCAGAGTCTTTAAAGCACAGTGGATTATTCACACAATTAACTTATGGCATTATGAATGATGAAGGAGTAAATGAGAGAGTGAGAGAGAGAGAGAAGAACACACAACAATTTATACTGGTTCCCCTCACAAATTGAGAGTACTACAGTCCCCTTGTTTCCAAGAGAGTTTCACTATAATCACACGGATTACAATGATTGCTCAAGCACACAAGCTCAAAACTTCCTGCTCTTAGTCACACAAGACAGAGAGACTTCCTTGCTCTGATCACACAAGATCAAAGACTTCCTTGCTTAAGCACACAAGTTTAAGACTTCCTGCTCTTAGTCACACAAGACATAGAGACTTCCTTGCTCTGATCACACAAGATCAAAGGCTTCCTTGCTCAAGCACTCAGGCTCAAGACTTCATGCTCTAATCACTAAGATTGAGACTTATATGCTTCTACACTAAGCAGAAGACTTTCTTGCTTCTACACTAAGCAGAAGACTTTGTTGCTTCTACACTATGCAGAAGACTTACTACTAACTTAAGCTTAAACTTATTACAATCATAATAACTTCAGAGGCTTAAAGCTAGTTTCTATGTTCACTTCATTTGAGAGATGTTTTCTATTACAATGCAATTCTCACTTTCTTCTGAGAGATATTTTCTATTAATGAGTGTTTGTCATCAATTCTTTCTTTGGCATATTTATATGAGTTGAGAAAGTCATTGAGACGTTGGAGAAATTCCCGTTGTAAAATGGACAGCTGTAGTCATTGAAGATCCGTTGAGTAAAGCCACGTCTTCCGTTGCAGAGAAGCTTCACCTTTACTGTTTGTCCAATAGTACAGTTATAAGGTACAACTAGCTCCTAGAGAGAGGGATCACATCCTTTGTGACCGTTGCAATCTAGTTGACCTTATAACAAATCATCGGGCTTGATAAGTTGTAGTTGAAGTAGCCCTCTGATGACTGGGGAATTCCTTTGCTTCTGATGAACCTTTGATAACTTGGAGTCTGATTGGTCTTGTATGGTTGGCCTATGATAGTCCTTCGCAATTCAGCTTCTGAACGTCTTCATCCTCTGAATGACTCATGACTAGCAAACAGCCTCTGAACTCTTGTAGGCCTCTGAACATCCTTGAGCTTCTGAACTCCTCTGGGCTCCTGAACACCTTCAGACGTTCTGATCTACTTTGAGCTTCTGAACTTTGTTTAGCTTCTGACCACGTTGTAGCTTCTGAACTCTTTCAGAGTCTAATTATTCAGACTTCCATAGGTTTCGTCAAAGTCTAAATTAAGTGTGCTCTTGATTAAACGTTGAATTCTCCTGCACTTAATTTAAACATTAGTACCATCAATTGTCCATTTAATACTTTGTTATCATCAAAACCTAAGGGTGTGTATTAACACATATTTTGTTCCAACAATCTCCCCCTTTTTGATGATGACAAACACAAGTATTAAATACAATTGTTGTTGATAAAAATCAGCTATGTTGACATTAGGCTTTTGAGTTTTGCAAGCTCCCCCTAAGTCTGATAACCCATAGGGTTAGGTTTGTAAGCTCCCCCTATTTTGTATCCATAGTTAATTTTAATCAGTTTCAGAAATACGTTATTATATGACTTAAATTATTCATATTTCACTATGTAAAGAACAAGGTTTGCAAGCTTCTTCTTTCCATAGTGTGATAATCTTTGAATAAGGTTGGACCCTTACTCAAGAACTAACTATGAATAATAAACTTCAATTAATAAATGCATTCTCCTTGAAATTAAGCCCTTAATGCAGATGCAAGATGAAGCAATATTTAAATTGAATGACAAAATAGAATCAGAGGCGCTTAGAGACTTCTACATACACACTTGGTTCTGATGGTTATCATTAACAGCTTCAAAGTTCAAAATATTTTCAAACAGTTCAGAGCTTAAAAAAAATCTTTTCAAAGAAAATAGCTCAGAGTCTGAACAAAAATTTGAAAACAGTTCAGAGCTCTTTAGTACAATACTTTGAAATCCTCAAAGATCAGATTGTCATAACACAGCATGTACTTCATGCTACTATTTTTACCACTCTCCTACGTTCTCTCTCTGAAGCACTACAAGGCCCTAAAAAAGCCAAGTAATTTCTCTTCTTCCAACAATTGATTTACCAATATTCTTTCTCCCCCTTTTGTCATTATCAAAAAGGTAATATAAGCATTTAATAGAAATTCAACTTTCAAAGCCGTCAAATCAGGAGTGGTTGAACACATTTAATACTCGGCCATTGAATTATGCTTATAAAAGGAGAAAGATACCTAGTCATTTTACTCACACAGAATAATCTTAGGTTATTGATAGATCTTTTGAGAGAAAATATGAAACGCTCAGAGAAGAAGAAGGTAGTTTCAACTAGAGTTAGTCAAGATAGGAGAAAACACAAGGAAGAAACATCAAGAAGAACAAAACCAGGGCCTGAGATTCCAATGACTTCAGAGTCTGACCAAGCAGATTCTCATACAGAGTCTGAAGAATGGGACTCTAACTGGTTTGAGTATTTGAAAACAAATTTTCCTGAAGAAGACCAAGTTGATGATCAAATCTTAGATGAACTAGAATCTTCTCCTAAGGAAGAGTCAGTTGACTCAGATTCCCCAAGAGAGGTGCCATCCAAGTTGGGTCACCCAATTCCACCATCTAAGGATACCAGTTGATCTTCTTTAGAATTTTATGTAACAAATACTCATTTAAAAAAAAAATTCTTTGGCTTGTTGTAAATTGATGTTCTTGTTATGTTTACTCTCTTGCTATTTAATTCCAGTCTTCAAGATTAACCAATTATTGTGCATATAAAAATTAATGTTAAAACATGAACTGTTAAAATATTGAGCGCCAATTAAAGGTTTAAGATGAAAACAAATAGTTATCAGCAGTTTAAGATGAAAATACTTGGATAAAAAAAAATGAAAAAAAAATTTTAGATTAGCACAAAGAAATCAAAGAAACATACAGGGATATGATCTTAATCCTAACATTGTGCCTAGCAAAATATTAATCATGATTTTTCATTTTAAGCAAGTAGGAAGATCCTAGGGTGTTGATTGGTTTTGGTTACAAAGAAAGGCTAGGGTTCTCGTGATTTCCTTCTGTTTGGCATTTACTACCTCCATCAGCCCTCCATACCTTTTCATTTCTGACCTAAGGTCTTCAATTTCAGCCTCATACAGTGGGTTTCTAATATGCACTTGATTTGCTCCCAGATTGTCCTTAATAGGTTCATTCAATCTTTCCTTAAGTGATGCTATCTCTTCCATTAGATTTTGCTCATCACTTGTTCTTACAGAAGAGGATCCAGGTTGATTCCTTTTTGTGTCCTTTTGAGACTGAATGACTCCTTCACCCATTGTGTTCTTTCCTCTGTTACTCCTCCTCTGTTCTTCAATACCAGCCTCTTGGAGACAGTGCAGCTTCTTTACCAAATCCTCAGTTAAGTTTACCCATTGAGAACATGTTCAGATGAAGATATGTCAGAGTGTCTTAGCTCAGGAAGACCATGTAACCGTCTAATCAGGCTGTTGCATTTACCCAGGACCTCAGGGATTATGGGATTGGTTTGAGAGGGTTCAGAGTTTGAGGGAAACGATTGTGTTTGTTGTTGATGTTGATCATGATCAGATTGATTAGATGATTTTAACTGCACATGAGTCAATTCTTTTATCATTTCATCAACCTGATCTTTGGTTGGTAAGATTGAGGTCAGATTTGGTTCACCTTCAAGTTGAGATTCTGTTTGTTCAGGGAATGGTTGAGGTGTAACCTGTGAAGGAACATGTTCAGGTGAGAGGTATGGTTCAGGTTGTGGTTGATCATGTTCTAGTTGAACTATCTCAGATGTTTCTGGTTGAGTGATTTCTGAGATAATTTGGTTTGATGGAGAATTTGTTTGTGGGGGAAGTTCACCAGTTAAGTATTGTTCAAGAGATTCTAGAGGTGATTCTAATGGGTGGTTTGAATTTGTGGGGTGTTGAATATCTTGAGTTAATGCAACAGGACCTTTAAGAACAGTTAAAGTACCTGAAGTAGCAATGGTAGAGCTCTCGACATTCTTCTTTATCTTCAGCTGCTTAGAAATTTTCCTTTTCTTGATCTTTAGAAGCTCATTATCTTCATCTTCTAGAGCTGCCACATTTGTCTTCTCACTCTTCTCAGACTTAACCCTAGTTCTTACCAATCTTTTCCTTTTTCCTTTTACCTCTTCTGGTTCAATTTCAAAGGGTTCACCTTGACTCTCCAATAACTAAATATACTGATTAACAATACCTGTTGCAATAGAAGGTATGTTAATGTTGAAAGTAGTTACCCATGGATGTCCTAAGTTAGATAGCTGCACTAGAGGTTTTGAATGTAACAGTGTTTGTCCTGGCAGGTAGCACATGTTGGACAAAGTACTCACTGTTATAGCAGAGGCTCTCAATTCTCTCAGTAGATGATCTTGACCAGCAGCCTTGATCACATCAATTACACCACATTGGTAGAAAATCTCACTGAGAATTCTTGGATAAATGATGTGAACATTTGGCTTGGTCTGTCCTTGAATGGCGTTTACAGCTTTGCACATATGACAGAAGATGTACCTAGCCCAGTTAAGTTGATAACCTCTAGTGAGAAAATAGATAAAGTATCTATGATCCCAGGAGAGTTGATCAGAGCTTCCACTCCTTGGGAAGATTGATCCTAATAAAATCCTGGGTAGAAGCTTCTGAGTTGGCTTTAGATCACCACTCATGTTGCTCTCACAACTCTTCCCTTCCTCATAACATCTCCTTGTCATATCTTCTAGATAGCCAGTGCTTTTAGCCTCAGTAGCGTTGTAGGCATGAAATTTTCCCTCATTTGGAATGTATAACATCCTCGCCAAATTTGACTGAGTTAGCACTACTTCAAAACCACAAACGTCTGATCTGACTTCATCTTCCTTGACTTCTCTCAACCCTAATTCAGCAGGAGTTTTGTTCTTGTTTTCAGGTTTTGCATTCCTCAAATTAGTCAGTTCTTCAATGTAGTCTTCAACAGCAAAAACCTTGCTACGAAGCCAAAAGTCCTTAACCAGTGTAGGATAGATTGGACCATTTAATACTCTCATGTATCTAAATCCTCCATTTTGATCATTGAAGAATTTTTCAATGTCGTGCTGGTTTAATCTAAGACTTTCAAAATCAACCGGTTGTTCCATAACCAAGTTGAATGATTTTCCCTTTATTTCCAGCGATTTTTCTTATCTGAAAAGTTCTGAGCAATTGACGACGTTGATAGGTAGGTCATCTGGAAAGGAGAATTCTGAAGTTGATACTGACGAGGTAGAGATTGCCATTACAGAAGTTAGGGTTTTGGATTTTCTAAAATCAACGATAAAGAAGGTTTTTCAAAGATTTAGAAAACTAGAGTGTAGGTTGTGGAAGTGCAAAGAGTGCAAGTGTTCAGTGATTTTGATTAAATCAGTAAGACAAATCAAATCACACAACATTTTTAAATTAACAAAAATAAGGCAAACCATCATTAACTGTTTCAACCAATCAGAACGTGTGTGCGTGTTGTTTCTTTAGCGCCAAAACGTTTTAGTAAAAATACTTAAACGTTTCCAATTCATTTTGTATTCAGAGGCTTAATCGTCAGAGGTTGAAACGTTTCTCAGAGTCTGAGATTCTTCAGATGCTAAAACTTGAAGAACTTCAGAGAGTGAAAAACAAGCCTTTCAGGACACACAAAGAGATATGTTCAGACAGGATTTTTCAAGATTTTTAGTACTGAACATTGTGTATCCTAAGAAGACATTTTCAAACCTTTGAGAGTTATTCCTCTGAAATGTCATTCAGGAGTTAAGAGTTACTTACCTTGCTTTGAAGCTTCTTGTTTTAATTGTAGTCAGAGTCATAGCCTGAGCAATCACTCCACCACGTTGAGTTGTTATCATCTTCAAAACACGCTTCAAGTTCTTCAAACTCCTTCCTGTTGCGCATGTACTCCACTTCATCTTCTTCTCCATTTGACTCTTCAAAAATGTGCCTTCTATGCACAAATGCTCTTCTTCCATCCACAGTCACATGCATCCATGTGATTGGAAGGTTCAGAGTCTTAGTTTCACCTGCAATCAGGTAAACAATTTTGTCTCTTGGTACCCACTTGCTTGAGGGTCCTAGACTGTTAGTTGCCAAATATTTATTCTTCATTTGTTTCTTCTGAGTGCTATCAGATACAAATGTAGTGTAAAGATTTGGAAGTGGGAAGCTTCCATCAATAACTGATGAGCTTGGTTCCTCTAGTGTTTTACTACTAGAGTATCCAATCCCATTAGTATTGTTGGTCTTAAGATTGCAAAGCATGGAAACAATTTTATTTTGATCAGCATTGATGTTACAATACTTTTTGATAGCAAGAGAGTGCTCAAAGGGTTTGTAACATATAGCATAATCATTCTTAAGATCTTTTGTTTTGATAAAAAGGTTTTGTACAAGATCTTCAGAGTGATTAGTTTGCTTACTTAAATTCTTATAGTCTGCTTTAAGCTTTTTATACTTCTGCTGACTATTAGAGAGTTTAAGTAAGGTCTTATTAAGATGCTTGATCAATTTTGCTTTGGAAAGATGAGAATATACCTGATTCATTGTTCTCTGGATGTTGTCTATGTTCTCAGGTTCTGACTTTTCATCAGAACTTGAGTCTTCAGAGTCTGAGCCATCTTCAGAGAAGTTGTCTAGAGCACCCCAGGTTGTCATTCCTTTGATCAGCTTTCCTCCGCTTTTCTTGAAGTCGTACCATTTTTGAATTTTTCTTGAAAACTTTTCAAGATACTCTTCATCAGGTCCTTCAACAAGATTTTCATGCTCCAATGCTTGCTTTCCTTTCCTTGCTGCTTCTGCTTCTTCACCGTTCAACTCTTGCATTTCCTTTAGAGTCAATTCATGGACTCTGAGTAAATCAATCAATGATTCAGGACTCATTGAATTGATGTCTTCAGTTTCCTCTATAGTATTTGGAATATCATTCCAATTCAGAGGCAAACTTCTCAGCAACTTGCTTACAAGCTCTTTGTTGCTGAGTTTGTTGTTGTGCTCTTCAAGCTTGCTTGTGATAGCTTGAAACCTTATGTTCATTTTCTCAATGCTCTCATTTTCCTCCATCCTAAACTCCTCATATTGATCTAACAGACCATTTACAGTTGCCCACTGAATGCTTTCATTATCATCACTAATGGGGCAAAGTGTAGTAGTTGTAGATACAATAGTAAAAGTTTGTTTGACCCCTGATGTGGAAGGATGTTTATTGTTGCTCAGATCTTCATTTAAGCTCAGTCCATCTTCAATTTATTTGACAAGATCAACAACTTGTTGATATAACTTCTGCTTCCAATCATCCATGTTTTGAGCCATGGAGGTTTTCTCCTTTGGATCTTGACTGTCTCACGGTTAAGTGATTTACCAACAGAACCGGAGCTCTGATACCAATTGAAGGTGCGTGGAGAAAACACAAGAAGGGGGGGTTGAATTGTGTTTTGGATATTTAAAAACTTTCCAAGATATTTAAATCTTTTCAGAGTCTTTAAAGCACAACGGATTATTCACACAATTAACTTATGGCGTTATGAATGATGAAGGAGTAAATGAGAGAGTGAGAGAGAGAGAGAAGAACACACAACAATTTATACTGGTTCCCCTCACAAATTGAGAGTACTCCAGTCCCCTTGTTTCAAAGAGAGTTTCACTATAATCACACGGATTACAATGGTTGCACAAGCACACAAGCTCAAGACTTCCTGCTCTTAGTCACACAAGACAGAGAGACTTCCTTGCTCTGATCACACAAGATCAAAGACTTCCTTGGTTAAGCACACAAGCTTAAGACTTCCTGCTCTTAGTAACACAAGACATAGAGACTTCCTTGCTCTGATCACACAAGATCAGAGGCTTCCTTGCTCAAGCACTCAGGCTCAAGACTTCATGCTCTAATCACTAAGATTGAGACTTATATGCTTCTACACTAAGCAGAAGACTTTCTTGCTTCTACACTAAGCAGAAGACTTTGTTGCTTCTACACTAAGCAGAAGACTTACTACTAACTTAAGCTTAAACTTATTACAATCATAATAACTTCAGAGGCTTAAAGCTAGTTTCTATGCTCACTTCATTTGAGAGATGTTTTCTATTACAATGCAATTCTCACTTTCTTCTGAGGGATATTTTCTATTAATGAGCGCTTGTCATTGAAGGTGCGTGGAGAAAACACAAGAAGGGGGGTTGAATTGTGTTTTGGATATTTAAAAACTTTCCAAGATATTTAAACCTTTTCAAAGTCTTTAATGCACAACGGATTATTCACACAATTAACTTATGGCGTTATGAATGATAAAGGAGTAAATGAGAGAGTGAGAGAGAGAAGAACACACAACAATTTATATTGGTTCCCCTCACAAATTGAGAGTACTCCAGTCCCCTTGTTTCCAAGAGAGTTTCACTATAATCACTCGGATTACAATAGTTGCTCAAGCACACAAGCTCAAGACTTCCTTCTCTTAGTCGAAAAGACATAGAGAATTCCTTGCTCTGATCACACAAGATCAGAGACTTCCTTGCTCAAGCACACAAGCTTGAGACTTCATGCTCTAAGTCACACAAGACAGAGAAACTTCCTTGCTCTGATCACACAAGATCAGAGGCTTCCTTGCTCAAGCACTCAGGCTCAAGACTTCACTGCTCTAATCACTAAGATTGAGACTTACGTGCTTCTACACTAAGCAGAAGACTTTCTTGCTTCTACACTAAGTAGAAGACTTACTACTAACTTAAGAGCTTAAAACTTATTACAAACATAATAACTTCAGAGGCTCTAAGCTAGTTTCTATGCTCACTTCATTTGAGAGATGTTTTCTATTAAAATACAAATTCTCACTTTATTCTGAGAGATTTTATCTAATGGTGAACGCTAGTCATCAATTCTTTCTTTGGCATATTTATATGAGTTGAGAAAGACATTGAGACGTTGGAGAAATTCCCGTTGTAACTTGGAGAGCTGTAGACATTGAAGATCCGTTGAGTAAAGCCACGTCTTCCTTTGCAGAGAAGCTTCACCTTTGCTGTCTGTCCAATAGTACAGTTATAAGGTACAACTAGCTCCTATAGAGAGGGATCACATCCTTTGTGACCGTTGCATTTTAGTTGACCTTAGAACAAGTCATCAGGCTTGATAAGTTGTAGTTGATGTAGCCCTCTGATGACTGGGAATTCTTTTGTTTCTGATGAACCTTTGATAACTTGGAGTCTGATTGGTCTTTGAATGGTTGGCCTCTGATAGTCCTTCGCAATTCAGCTTCTGAACAACTTCATCCTCTGAATGACTCATGACTATCAGACAACCTCTGAACTCTTGTAGGCCTCTGAACATCCTTGAGCTTCTAAACTCCTCTGAGTCCCTGAACAGCTTCGGACGTTCTGATCTACTTTGAGCTTCTGAACTTTGTATAGCTTCTGACCACTTTGTAGCATCTGAACTCTTTCAGAGTCTAAATATTCAGACTTCCATTGGTTTCATCAGAGTTTAAATTAAGTGTGCTCTTGATTAAACGTTGAATTCTCCTGCACTTAATTTAAAAATTAGTACCATCAATTGTCCATTTAATACTTTGTTATCATCAAAACTTAAGGGTGTGTATTAACACATATTTTGTTCCAACAATCTCCCCCTTTTTGATGATGACAAACACAAGTATTAAATACAATTGTTGTTGATAAAAATCAGCTATGTTGACATTAGGCTTATGAGTTTCGCAAGCTCCCCCTAAGTCTGATAACCCATAGGGTTAGGTTTGTAAGCTCCCCCTATTTTGTATCCATAGTTAATTTTAATCAGTTTCAGAATTACTTTATTAAATGACTTAAATTATTCATACTTCACTATATAAAGAACAAGGTTTGCAAGATTCTTCTTTTCTTAGTGTGCTAATCTTTGAATAAAGTTGCACCCTTACTCAAGAACTAACTATGAATAATAAACTTCAAATAATAAATGCATTCTCCTTGAAAATTAAGCCCTTAATGCAGATGCAAGATGAAGCAGTATTTAAATTGAATGACAAAATAGAATCAGAGGCGCTTAGAGACTTCTACATACACACTTGGTTCTGATGGTTATCATTAACAGCTTCAGAGATCAAAATATTTTCAAACAGTTCAGAGCTTTTAAAAAATCTTTTCAAAGAAAATAGCTCAGAGTCTGAACAAAAAATTTGAAAACAGTTCAGAGCTCTTTAGTACAATATTTTGAAATCCTCAAAGATCAGATTGTCATAACACAGCATGTACCTCATGCTACTAACTTTGACCACTCTCCTACGTTCTCTCTCTGAAGCACTACAAGGCCCTAAAAAGCCACGTAATTTCACTTCTTCCAACAATTGATTTACCAATATTCTTTCTCCCCCTTTTGTCATTATCAAACAGGTAGTATAAGCAGTAAATGAAAATTTCAACTTTCAATGCCGTCAAATCAGGAGCGGTTGAGCGCATTTAATTTTTGGCAATTGAAATCTACTTATAAAAGGAGAGAGATACCTAGTCATTTTACTCACACAGAGTAATCTTAGGTAATTGATAGATCTCTTGAGAGAAAAAATGAAACGCTCAGAGAAGAAGAAAATAGTTTTACTGAGAGCCAGTCAAGATAGGAGAAAACATAAGAAGAAACCAATGGAAACAAAGCCAGTGTCTTTTACAGAAGAACTCACGGTTTTAAGTTCTGAAGACATATCTTCCTGAAGAAAATCAAACTGAAGTCCAAGGCTCTGGAGGGGCAGGAGTCTCTTCCTGAGGAAAACCAAACTGATGCATCAGAATAGGTTTCTTCAAGAAAGACTGTGGGTTGAATGGCTTCGGCAAAAAGTTCAACCTTTCCCCTCTGCAAAGGTCATGTAGGTTTGTAACCACAAACATGACCTTTTAGAGCATCTAGAAGATAGTTCTTAGAAATTTTGTCTGTAATACAGAACTTATGTTCTTAATGAAATGAAATTCATTACTTTGGCTTGTTTAATTTGATTTCTTACAATTATGTCTTCTCTTGTTATGTAATTTGATACTTTAAGAATATCCACATATTTTACTTATTGAAAAATGAATGACAATTAAGAGTTTGAAAGATCATTTTGCAAGATAGAAATCAATTAAAGATTTAAAACAATCAAACAAACGACAGACCAAACAGAATTAACAACTTGCATATTCAGATAAATATAGTGAATAGGCATGTTAGATTAACACTCATAGTTTTAATCTAAACAAAAGTTTAACCTAATCAGGGTGCTTTGCAAATTATCAATTATGAGGTCATATAAGCAATCAAATAATTCCTATGGTTGTGGTTAACTACAGAGAGATGCTAGGGTTGTCATGATGTTTTTCTGATTGGCATTTACTTCTTCTATCAATCCCACAAACTTGTCTACTTTTGCTTCAATCCTTCTGATGTCATGCTCATAGACAGGGTTCCTCAGATGTTGTTGATTTGCTTGATCATCCCTCAGACTGTCTTGAAGAGGAACATTCAGATCGTCCACCTTTTCTCTTGCAGCAGAGGATTCATGATGATTCCTCTCTGTGTCCATTTGATTCTGAATGTCCTTCTCAGCATTGATAGATTTCCCTTTGTCAAACTTCTTCTGTTCTTCCACAGCTGCCTTCTGAAGATTGTGCACTTCATGTTCTGACATCGGGTTTGTGTAAGCTAGTGAATGAGCAGATAATGTGGAGGCTCTGGATTCTCTTAACAAGTAGTCATGACCAGCAGCTTTGATTATATCTATTACTCCACACTGATAGAAAATCTCACTGAGGACCCTTGGGTAGACTACATGTATATCAGACTTGGCCTGATTTTGAGATAAGAGCACAAAGTTGCATAGGTGATCAAAGATGTATTTAGCCCAATTTAAATCATATTTCCTTGTGAGAAAATAGACAAAGTGTCTATAATCCCATGACAAATGATCAGGATTTTCACTTCCTAGAAATATAGAACTTGACATGATTTTGGCTATCATCTGTTGAGTGGGCTTCAGATCACCTATCTTGCTGCTCTCACACCTTGTTCCCTTGACATAGCATTGTCTTTTCATAGTCTTCAGAAACATAGAATTTTGTGCTTTATTGCGACTAAAGGTGTAGTAGATGCCTTCATTTGGGATGGATAGCACCTTAGCCAAGTTTGAAGCAGTGAGAATTACTTCAAATCCGCACACAACAGAATGCACCTCTGTTTCTTCAATGATCCTTAAACCTCATTCTTCAGGAGTTTTGTCTTCATTTTCAATCTTTTCTTCTCTCCTTGCAGCTAGCTCCTTGTGATAATCTTCAACAGCCCTTACCTTGATTCTAATCCAGAAATCTTTCACCAGAGTGGGATAGATTGGACCATTTAATAAATTCATGTACCTAAAGCTCCCTTTGTGATTAAAGAACTTTAGAACATCGACATGATTCTTTTCCAAACTATCAAAGTCCACTGGTTGTTCCATAACTAGGTTCAGAGATTTTCCCTCCATCTTGAGAGAGAAATCTGTAGAAAACATTTCCTTGCAAGCAATGGTGTTGATCGGAAGGTTATCAGGAAAAATAAACAAGGAGTCTGGAATTGATGTTGAAGTAGATGCCATTTCAGAAGGTTGGGGTGTGGAAAATGCTAAAGTAAGAGGAAGAGTTTGTTCCAGCTTTGAAGAGCAAGAATGAGGGATGTGATAGAGTAAAGTGTGAGTGTTTAAGAGATTTTGTTAAAAACATAATATAAATTAAAACACACGATACATTTATTAAAAAAAACTAATCATTAACTGCATTCAAGTCAATCAGAACGTGTATGCGTGTTGTCTCTTTGGCGCCAAAACGTTTCAGTATAGAATACTAAAATGTTTCCAATTCATTTTGTATTCAGAGGCTTAACCATCAGAGGTTGAAACGTTTCCCAGAGTCTGAGATTCTTCAGATGCTGAAACCTGAAGAACTTCAGAGGCTGAAAAACAAGTCTTTTAGGACACAAGAAAATATGTTCAGACAGGATTTTTCAAGGTTTTTAGTACTGAACAATGTGTATCCTAAGAAGACATTTTCAAACCTTTGAACGTTATTCCTCTGAATATGTCATTTAGGAGTTAAGCATACTTACCTTGCATTGAAGCTTTCTTGATTAGGTGTAGTCAGAGTCATAGCCTGAGCAATCACTCCACCACACTGAGTTGTCATTATCTTCAAAGCAAGCTTCAAGTTCTTCATGCTCCCTCCTGCTCCTTATGTACTCCTCTTCATCTTCTTCTCCATCTGACTCTTCAAGAATGTGCCTTCTATGCACAATTGCTCTTCTTCCATTCACAGTCACATGCATCCATGTGATTTGAAGGTTCAGAGTCTTAGTTTCTCCTGCAATCAAGTAAACAATTTTGTCTCTTGGTACCCACTTGCTTGAGGGTCCTAGACTGTTAGTTGCCCAATCTTTATCCTTCATTTTTTTCTTCTGAGTACTATCAGAAACAAATGTAGTGTAAAGATTAGGGAGTGAGAAGCTTCCACCTATAACTGATGAGCTTGGTTCCTCTAGTGTTTTACTACTAGAGTATCCAATCCCATTAGTATTGTTGGTCTCAAGGTTGCAAAGCATGGAAACAATTTTATTTTGATCAGCATTGATGTTACAGTACTCTTTGAGAACTAGAGAGTGCTCAAGGGGTTTGTAACATATAGCAAAATCATTCTCAAGGTCTTTGGTTTTGATACAATATTTTTGTTCAAGACCTTCAGAGTGATTTGCTTGCTTACTTAAATTCTCATAGTCTGCTTTAAGCTTTTTATACTTCTGATGTCTGTTAGAGAGTTTAAGTAAGGTATTATTAAGATGCTTGATCATTTTAGCTTTGGAAAGACAAGAATATACCTGATTCATTGATCTCTGGAAACTTTCTATGTTCTCAGGTTCTGACTTTTCATCAGAACTTGAGTCTTCAGAGTCTGAGCCATCTTTAGAGAAGTTGACTAGAGCATCCCAGGTTGTCATTCCTTTGATCAGCTTTCCTCCGCTTTTCTTGAAGTTGTACAATTTTTGAATTTTTCTTGAAAACTTTTCAAGATACTCTTCATCAGGTCCTTCAACAAGATCTTCATGCTCCAATGCTTCCTTTCCTTTCCTTGCTGCTTCTGCTTCTCCACCGTTCAACTCTTGCATTTCCTTCAGAGCCAATTCATGGAATTTGAGTAAATCAATCAATGATTCAGGACTCATTGAATTGATGTCTTCAGTTTCCTCTATAGTATTTGGAATATCATTCCAATTCAGAGGCAAACTTCTCAGTAACTTGCTTATAAGCTCTTTGTTGCTGAGTTTGTTGTTGTGCTCTTCAAGCTTGCTTGTTATAGCTTGAAACCTTATGTTCATTTTCTCAATGCTCTCATTTTCCTCCATCCTAAACTCCTCATATTGATCTAACAAGCCATTTACTTTTGCCCACTGAATGCTTTCATTATCATCACTAATGAGGAAAAGAGTAGTAGTTGTAGAATCAATACTAGAGGTTTGATTAGCCCCTGATGTGGAAGGATTTTGATTGTTGCTCAGATCTTCATTTAAGCTCAGTTCATCTTCAAATTTCTTGCTAAGATCAGCAACTTGTTGATGTAGCTTCTGCTTCCGCTCATCCATGTTTTGAGCCATGGAGGTTTTCTCCTTTGGATCTTGACTGTCTCACGGTTAAGTGATTTACCAACAGAACCGGAGCTCTGATACCAATTGAAGGTGCGTGGAGAAAACACAAGAAGGGGGGTTGAATTGTGTTTTGGATATTTAAAGCACAGCGAATTATTCACACAATTAACTTATGGCGTTATCAATGATGAAGGAGTAAATGAGAGAGTGAGAGAGAGGAGAACACACAACAATTTATACTGGTTCCCCTCACAAATTGAGAGTACTCCAGTCCCCTTGTTTCCAAGAGAGTTTCACTATAATCACTCGGATTACAATAGTTGCTCAAGCACACAAGCTCAAGACTTCCTACTCTTAGTCACACAAGACATAGAGACTTCCTTGCTCTGCTCACACAAGATCAGAGACTTCCTTGCTCAAGCACACAAGCTTGAGACTTCCTGCTCTAAGTCACACAAGACAGAGAGACTTCCTTGCTCTGATCACACAAGATCAGAGGCTTCCTTGCTCAAGCACTCAGGCTCAAGACTTCACTGCTCTAATCACTAAGATTGAGACTTACGTGCTTCTACACTAAGTAGAAGACTTTCTTGCTTCTACACAAAGTAGAAGACTTACTACTAACTTAAGAGCTTAAAACTTATTACAAACATAATAACTTCAGAGGATCTAAGCTAGTTTCTATGCTCACTTCATTTGAGAGATTTTATCTAATGGTGAGCGCTAGTCATCAATTCTTTCTTTGGCATATTTATATGAGTTGAGAAAGACATTGAGACATTGGAGAAATTCCCGTTGTAACTTGGACATCTGTAGACATTGAAGATCCGTTGAGTAAAGCCACGTCTTCCTTTGCAGAGAAGCTTCACCTTTGTTGTCTGTCCAATAGTACAGTTATAAGGTACAACTAGCTCCTAGAGAGAGGGATCACATCCTTTGTGACCGTTGCATTTTAGTTGACCTTAGAACAAGTCATCAGGCTTGATAAGTTGTAGTTGATGTAGCCCTCTGATGACTGGGAATTCCTTTGTTTCTGATGAACCTTTGATAACTTGGAGTCTGATTGGTCTTTGAATGGTTGGCCTCTGATAGTCCTTCGCAATTCAGCTTCTGAACAACTTCATCCTTTGAATGACTCATGACTATCAGACAGCCTCTGAACTCTTGTAGGCCTCTGAACATCCTTGAGCTTCTAAACTCCACTGAGTCCCTGAACAGCTTCAGACGTTCTGATCTACTTTGAGCTTCTGAACTTTGTATAGCTTCTGAAAACTTTGTAGCATCTGAACTCTTTCAGAGTCTAAATATTCAGACTTCCATTGGTTTCATCAGAGTTTAAATTAAGTGTGCTCTTGATTAAACGTTGAATTCTCCTGCACTTAATTTAAACATTAGTACCATCAATTGTCCATTTAATACTTTGTTATCATCAAAACTTAAGGGTGTGTATTAACACATATTTTGTTCCAACAGTCATCAATTCTTTCTTTGGCATATTTATATGAGTTAAGAAAGACATTGAGACGTTGGAGAAATTCCCGTTGTAAAATGGACAGCTGTAGTCATTGAAGATCCGTTGAGTAAAGCCACGTCTTCCTTTGCAGAGAAGCTTCACCTTTACTGTTTGTCCAATAGTACAGTTATAAGGTACAACTAGCTCCTAGAGAGAGGGATCACATCCTTTGTGACCGTTGCAATTTAGTCGACCTTATAACAAATCATCAGGCTTGATAAGTTGTAGTTGAAGTAGCCCTCTGATGACTGGGGAATTCTTTTGCTTCTGATGAACCTTTGATAACTTGGAGTCTGATTGGTCTTGTATTTTTGGCCTCTGATAGTCCTTTGCAATTCAGCTTCTGAACATCTTCATCCTCTAAATGACTCATGACTAGCAGACAGCCTCTGAACTCTTGTAGGCCTCTGAACATCCTTGAGCTTCTGAACTCCTCTGAGCTCCTGAACTTCTTCAGACGTTCTGATCTACTTTGAGCTTCTGAACTTTGTTTAGCTTCTGACCACGTTGTAGCTACTGAACTCTTTGAGAGTCTAATTATTCAGACTTCCATAGGTTTCATCAGAGTCTAAATTAAGTGTGCTCTTGATTAAACGTTGAATTCTCCTGCACTTAATTTAAACATTAGTACCATCAATTGTCCATTTAATACTTTGTTATCATCAAAACCTAAGGGTGTGTATTAACACATATTTTGTTCCAACATAAATGAGAGAGTGAGAGAGAGAAGAACACACAACAATTTATACTGGTTCCCCTCACAAATTGAGAGTACTCCAGTCCCATTGTTTCCAAGAGAGTTCACTATAATCACAAAGATTACAATTGATGCTCAAGCACACAAGCTCAAGACTTCCTGCTCTTAGTCACACAAGACAGAGAGACTTCCTTGCTCTGATCACACAAGATCAAAGACTTCCTTGCTCTGATCACACAAGATCAGAGACTTCCTTGCTCAAGCACACAAGCTCAAGACTTCCTGCTCTAAGTCACAATAGACAGAGAGACTTCCTTGCTCCTACATTCAGCAGAAGACTTCATTGCTCTAATCACTAAGATTGAGACTTATATGCTTCTACACTAAGCAGAAGACTTTCTTACTTCTGCACTAAGCAGAAGACTTTGTTGCTTCTACACTAAGCAGAAGACTTACTACTAACTTATAAGCTTAAACTTATTACAATCATAATAACTTCAGAAGCTTAAGTGAGTTTCTATGCTTACTTCATTTGAGAGATATTTTCTATTACAATGCAGATTCTCACTTTCTTCTGAGAGATGTTTTCTAATGAAGATCGCCAGTCATCAATTCTTTCTTTGGCATATTTATATGAGTTGAGAAAGACATTGAGACGTTGGAGAAATTCCCGTTGTAAAATGGACAGCTGTAGTCTTTGAAGATCCGTTGAGTAAAGTCACGTCTTCCTTTGCAGAGAGGCTTCACCTTTACTGTTTGTCCAATAGTACAGTTATAAGGTACAACTAGCTCCTAGAGAGAGGGATCACATCCTTTGTGACCGTTGCAATTAGTTGACCTTAGAACAAATCATCAGGCTTGATAAGTTGTAGTTGATGTAGCCCTTCTGATGATTTGGGCAATTCCTTTGCTTCTGATGAACCTTTGATAACTTGGAGTCTAATTGGTCTTTGAATGGTTGGCCTCTGATAGTCTTTCGCAATTCAGCTTCTGAACGTCTTCATCCTCTGAATGACTCATGACTAGCAGAGCATCTGAACTCTTGTAGGCATCTGAACATCCTTGAGCTTCTGAACTCCTCTGAGCTTCTGAACTCCTTAACGTTCTGATCCTCTTTGAGCTCCTGAACTTTGTTTAGCTCCTGACCACATTGTAGCTTCTGAACTCTTTCAGAGTGTAATTATTCAGACTTCCATAGGTTTCATTAGAGTCTAAATTAAGTGTGCTCTTGATCTAACGTTGAATTCTCCTGCACTTAATTTAAACATTAGTACCATCAATTGTCCATTTAATACTTTGTTATCATCAAAACTTAAGGTTGTGTATTAACACATATTTTGTTCCAACAGAGCTGTGCTTAAAGATGCAAAGAGAAAAGGGATTTGGAATTGTCAAAATCAGAAGTGATCATGGAAAGGAGTTTGAAAATTCCAAGTTCTCTGAGTTTAGTTCCTCTGAAGGAATAAGTCATGAATTCTCAGCACCAATCACACCTCAACAAAATGGTGTGGTAGAAAGGAAGAATAGAACCTTGCAAGAATCAGTTCGTGTGATGTTACATGCCAAGGATCTCCCTCAAAACCTCTGGGCAGAAGCCATGAACACTGCATGCTATGTTCACAATCGTGTCACACTCAGAAAAGGTACCACTACCACTCTCTATGAACTCTGGAAAGGAAGAAAGCCAACAGTCAAATACTTTCATGTCTTTGGAAGTAAATGCTACATACTAGTTGATAGAGAACAGAGGAGAAAGATGGACCCCAAGAGTGATGAAGGTATCTTTCTTGGCTACTGAACTAATAGTAAGGCATATAGAGTCTTTAACAACAGGACCAGAACCATGATGGAATCCATAAATGTTGTTATTGATGACTCTCCTGAAGTAATGGTACCAGATGCGGTCCCAAATGTTGACACATCAGGGCCCCTGATCAACAGCACTGAAGATCAAGAGACTCAAGAAGGAACTGACTCAGAAACAGACGGTCAACCATCCAAGAAAGGTCCATCTTTCAGAGTTCAGAAGAATCATCCCAAAGAACTCATCATTGGAAATCCAAATCAAGGCATCACTACAAGGAGATCTAATGAGCTAGTGGCCAACTCATGTTTTGTATCCAAAATTGAACCAAAGAATGTGAAAGAAGCTCTCACAGATGAATTTTGGATCAATGCAATGCAAGAGGAGCTGAATGACGTCAAGAGGAATGAAGTATGGGACTTAGTTCCTAGACCGAATGGTGTAAATATCATTGGCACTAAGTGGGTTTACAAGAACAAGTCTGATGAGAAGGGAACAATCACCAGAAACAAAGCAAGACTAGTTGCTCAAGGTTATACTCAGATTGAAGGAGTAGACTTTGATGAAACATTTGCTCCAGTAGCACGCCTTGAGTCCATAAGGTTACTATTAGGAGTTGCTTGTATTCTGAGGTTCAAATTGTTCCAGATGGATGTAAAGAGTGCCTTCCTAAATGGGTACCTTAAGGAAGAAGTATACGTGGAGCAGCCTAAAGGGTTTGTAGATCCCCACCTATCAGATCATGTATACAAACTAAAGAAGGCGCTTTATGGCCTAAAGCAAGCTCCAAGGGCATGGTATGAAAGGTTGACAACATACCTGGTGAAGAATGACTACAGGACGGGAGAGACAGACAAAAGTTTGTTTGTCAAAGAAGAAAAAGGAAAGCTCATGATTGCACAAATTTATGTGGACGATATTGTCTTTGGAGGAATGTCAGACACAATGGTTCAACATTTTGTCCATCAGATGCAGTCTGAATTTGAGATGAGCTTAGTAGGAGAGCTGACCTACTTCCTTGGGCTTCAAGTCAAGCAAATGGAAGACACAATATTCATCTCTCAAAGCAAATATGCCAAGAATATTGTGAAGAAGTTTGGGATGGAGAATGTTAGTCACAAAAGGACTCCTGCAACAACACACTTAAAACTCACCAAAGATGAGAAAGGTGTTGATGTAGATCAAAGTCAGTATAGAAGCATCATAGGAAGCCTTCTATATCTCACTGCTAGTAGGCCAGACATTGCCTTTTCAGTTGGAGTATGTGCTAGATATCAAGCTGCACCAAAGATGAGCCACCTCACACAAGTCAAGAGAATTCTCAAGTATGTGAGTGGAACATGCAACTATGGGATCATGTACTCCCATGGTGAAGACTCAAAGTTGATTGGGTACTGTGGTGCAGATTGGGCAGGAAGTGCAGATGATAGGAAGAGTACCTCAGGTGGATGTTTCTTTTTGGGGAATAACTTAATCTCCTGGTTCAGCAAGAAACAAAATAGTGTATCACTATCCACAGCTAAGGCAGAGTATATTGCAGCTGGTAGTAGTTGCTCTCAGATCCTATGGATGAAGCAGATGCTAAGTGAGTACAATGTGGGGGCAAGATGTTATAACATTGTACTGCGATAACTTAAGTGCTATAAATATTTCCAAGAATCATATTCAGCATAGTAGGACAAAGCACATTGATATAAGGCATCACTTCATTAGGGATTTGGTGGAAGAAAATATTGTGACCTTGGAACATGTGACTACTGAAGGTCAAATTGCAGATATATTTACCAAGGAATTGGATGCAACACAATTTGAAAGGCTTAGGGGCAAACTTGGAATTTGCCTTTGTGAAGACCTATAGCAATTACAGTTGGTGATGTGTGCAACAAATCCACTTTCCCTCCATTTATTGTTGCACGCAAATTCAAACCCACCATCATTACCTCCACTACCCAAAACATGCCACCTACCAAAACCTTTCACCTTCGATACATCCTCCCTCAGCCAACAACCTTCGCCTATAAAAACCCTTCATCTCCCATTCATCTAATTTTTCCAGAAACCTCTCACCTTCGCAAAAACCTTTCGCATCCACTTCATCTATCCAACCCGAAACCTTCATACCAACATCATCACCATGACCAACTCCACTGAAGCTACACCGAGCAAAAGCCAAGCATCCAATTCACCTTCACCATCAGAAAACCCAGATTTGCTCCAAACCGATACTAACGAGCAAAACTCTGTCATGATGGAAGTTGAGCATCATCCACTCAACACTGTTCACCCATCAGAAGTAAAGGTGAAAAAGTCTAAGAAGAAGAAGAGATCGTCAAAGAAAGTAGATAAAGATTCTGGGTCGATTAAACGATCAAAGAAAGAAAAGAAAAGATCGAAATCGAAGATCTCTGGATCAAAGACTGTTCACACAATTACCAGTTTATACATCGATCCACTTGGAGAAGAACATGCAGGACCTGATGTTGAAACTTCAGAGAAGATGGAAGTTGATGAGACTGAACAGGTGGAAGACGAAGTTGAAAAGTCAACCCAAAAGGAAGAAGGGTCTGACAAGGTCAATGAAGAGTCAAACCCCAAGGACTCTGAAGACTCACCAAAAGAGAGTGAGAATGCTGATCCTGAGAAGGTTGTGGACCAAGTGCTTGAAGATCTGAACAAACAAGCAACTGGGTCAGATGTGGAACCAAATGTTGGCACATTGGTTCCGGAAGAAGAACAGGTACAGGACACTGTTCTAGATTCACCAGAGAACACCACTACGTCTGGTGATAAGCAATTAACAGCAGATGAAGACTCCAAGGGTGACACTCAGTCTGAAAAGAGTGAAGAACCCAAAGAAAGAGAAGATGCTGGAAACAAGGATGAAGGTGACAACCCTAACCTTGTGGATGTGGAAACCTATACAGAGAATCCACCATCCGAGAAGACTGCTCTTCAAAGTATTGCAAGAAGGACAAGGATAACATATCTACCAACCAGGGTTGTGGTGACTACAAGCACAGCAGAGACTCCTGTGAAGAAGATTGTGAAGAAACCAGCAAGTTATCTACCAACCAGGCCTAAGAGTACACATCCAAAGAAGCCTGCTCTCAAAAGAAAGGCTCCCCCATCTGAGTCTGATTCTGATTATGATATGGAGCACAATTTCACTGACATTGGTGACTCATAAGAAGAGGCAAGTCCTAAGGTGAGTCAGAATGCGCTTACACTTGCAGCCTCTGGAAGGAAGAAGTTCAAGGGCAAGAAGATCCCTCAGAATATTGGTGAAGCACCAATGGATAACATATCTTTTCACTCTATTACTGGGGTGCAAAGATGGCCTTATGTCTACCACAGAAGGCTAGGGCTTGAGAGAGAGTTGAGCAAGGAAGCCTTGAAGAACAGGGATGTGATGAACCTGATTAAGAAGGCTGGACTGAGGAGGACTGTGACTGAGTTTGGAGACTGTTTTGAAAAGCTGGTTAAGGAATTTTTAGCTAATATTCCTGAAGATTGTGATGACCCTATGAGCAGGGAATATCAGAAAGTTTATGTCCGAGGAAAGTGTGTGAATTTCTCCCCCACTGTGATCAACAAGTATCTTGGCAGAAGTGAAGACCCTCAACCAGAGCTGGAGGTGTCTGACAATGAAGTGTGCAAGGTCATCACTGGAAATCAAGTGAAGATTTGGCCTAGGAAAGGGAAGTTGTCTGCAACAAAATTGACACCCAAGTATGCCATCCTCTACAGAATTGGAGCTGCAAACTAGGTACCCACTTCCCACACTTCAGATGTGGCTACAAGTTTGGCTAGGTTTATTTATAACATTGGTAATAAATTATCATATGATTTTGGAACCTATATCTTTGAAAAGATTATGAAGGAAGCCAAGACCTTTGCTGCCAAGTGGCCTATACCTTTTCCTAGTTTAATATGTGGAATTATATTGAACCAACACCCTGAGGTCATTAGAGATGACATTTCCTGCAAGAGGAACTCTCCTCTCATCATAAGTGCAAAGATGTTGGAGGGGTTGAATGTGGTAGCTGATGTTGGGACATCTAGGACTACTGTTGAGACAGGGAAGATGACTAGGAAGTAGATGATTGCCCAGCTGAAGGAGAACAAGTCCAAGCTAGATGCTGTGATCAAGGCACTAGAACTTGAGGAAAGCCAAGTTAAGGAGGAGTTTGAGGCTGATGTAAATGCTGGCAATGATGAAGACACTGATCAGGAAGAAGGGAATGACACTGAGGATGTGGTGGAGTCTGACTCTGATGAGAGTGAAGACATATGAAGAATCTCCCTGGATTTTTACAGACCTTTTTATGTACTTTTTTGTGGGCTATGCCCTGGATATGATGCACTATATGTGTTAATGGGTCTGTAATATGCACTCTATATCTACTGCTATTATCTGATTTTCTACTATGCAGGATTTTTGACTTTATTTGTCAAACTTTTATGGATAAAAAGGGGGAGTAACATCCTAGCTTTTTTGGTCTGAGGTGGGCAAAATGTGTTGCACATTGCCACCTGCAGTAGCACAGATAATGTGTCTATGAAACATGACATATGAAAGCAGCTCTGAAACCACATGAAGACCAATATTACTGTGGTTGATACCTAAAGTATCTGATCTGATATTTAGGGGGAGTGAGATATATATATATATATATATATATATATATATATATATATATATATATATATATGCATGGAGAGGGCAACAATACAGGGGGAGTAGAATATATATATATATATCTGAAGATGTTGTGTATGCATGTGAGAATTTATTTTTCTCAAATGAAGATGCATACTGAATGTGAAGTCAAATGTCACCACATCCTGCAAAGTGACTTTGAACTTCACTAGAGAATTTATTTTTCTCAACTATTAAAGGAATTTATTTTTCCTTGATTAATCTCTGCAAGAACTTATGTTCTCAGTCTGAGGAAGTTTATTTCTTCCTAAGAGATTGATTTGTGAGAGTTTATTTCTCTCATGTGTGTGTGAGGGCAAGACTACAAGAATCCGTTGCAGGCCTCTGATGAGTTTATCTTCCCAGAACAAGTGGCTAGGCGCTATATTATTTTAGCCAAAAAATTTGCCAAAGGGGGAGATTGTTGAGTTTTGAAGATTGGCTTCATTTTTGGTAAAATAAGCCTGAGGCCAAACGTGGGTACCAATGCAGTAACATTGGGAACCACGGCCTGATAACGCGCCTTATCCTTATCTTGATCTAAAGCGTGCGGATATGTTTGAAGAATTAAAGAAACAAACTTGCGTTTCCTTATTCAACAAGGAACGAGTTTGTTAGCTGAAGATTGAAGATCTACAGCTGGAGTTTTTAAAGGATAAAAATAATTCAAATATTATTTGTTTGTTAAAAGATAAAAACAAACTAAATATTATTTGTTTGGTCAAGAGGATCGTTGATCTAAAGCGGAAGATTTAAAAAGATAAAACAAACAAATATTAATTGTTTGTGTAACAAATCATCTTTTTGTGCAAACGAATTTAAATCAAAAGATTAGTTTGCAACAAACGATCCTATTCTTCATGAAGCCAAAGAAGATTCAAGACTCTATATAAAGAAGCAAGCTTCATTCGTTGAAGAGCACCTGAAACACATTGAAGATACAAATGCTATAGAGCGATTGAGAAGTTTTAGGCTTAGGATTTAGGTTTAGATCCTAGTTATTCTTTTGAGTATCACGATTGATACTTGATTAAGAATAAGGTGTTCACTCTTAAGCTTTTAAGCACAGAGTGGGATTAAGTTTTAGAACAGAATTAAAAATCCACAGGTTGTGTGGTTGAGGGGAAGTGAGAGGGGTCTCATACTTAGG
Source organism: Trifolium subterraneum (assembly GCA_951799995.1). Classification (NCBI taxonomy): domain Eukaryota; kingdom Viridiplantae; phylum Streptophyta; class Magnoliopsida; order Fabales; family Fabaceae; genus Trifolium; species Trifolium subterraneum. Next base: position 39,290,451 of record OX637464.1, read on the forward strand.
ACGTTCTTAAGTAGAAATCTATACGGGTAGTTGCTAGGTGATGAGCTGTAAACGGGGCGTTTGCGGAGAGCTTTGAACTACTTTACCATAGTGGATTTCCTTCCTGTATTGGTATCCCCCAGAGTAGGTGAGTTGCACCGAACTAGGTTAAAAATAACTTGTGTTATTTAAATTCTGTCAATTTATTATTGTGTGTCCAGGAGGACCAGTGTTGAAACATCGTGCACCACATTGGTCCCTCGCGTGCCAGAATTTCAGGTACGAACCTCACTCATTGATGTTCAAAACACAGTGAAGGAGAACCACGCTAGCTTGATCGCGTTGATTGAGAAGTGTATGGGAAAAACCATACAAGGAGAAGGGAGTTCTAGAGGATCGGTGATAGATTCATCGGAGAATCAGTCGTCGTTGAAGGGAGAAGCAAAAGGAATGTGCTCGAACACGAAACATAATGATACGTTAACGGAGTTTCGGCATGCTGTAAAGAAGGTGGAATTACCAATGTTCACCGGCGAAGATCCGGCTGGATGGATTTCGCGATCTGAGATCTATTTCCATGTGCAAGAAACAACACCGGAGGTGAAGGTGAAGTTGGCCCAGCTGTGTATGGAGGGACCCACGATCCATTTCTTCAACTCATTGTTGGGGGAAAATGAGGATTTGACTTGGGAGAATTTGAAGGAAGCACTATTAGGGAGGTATGGTGGTCACGGAGATGGGGATGTGTACGAACAATTGACAGAGCTGAAACAAGGAGGTACGGTGGATGAATATATCACTGAGTTTGAGTATCTCATAGCTCAAATACCCAGACTTCCTGACAAACAATTTCTAGGGTATTTCTTACATGGATTGAAAACTGAAATCTGTGGAAGAGTTAGGAGTTTGGCGGCGATGGGGGAGATGAGTAGAGCGAAAGTTTTGCAAGTCACGAGAGCTGTGGAGAAGGAGATAAGAGGAAATGGATCGGTTATTTTAGAGGATCCAAGAATGGAAGTGGGTCACTTAGGCCCAGTTTCAATGGATCGGGTAAAACCCACTCTGATTGGGTGATGGTGAAATCTCGTGAAGGGGAGCAGAATGGGGGTGCAAGGAGCAATACTATTGGACCTAGAGTTGATAAAACGACCCAATCTGAGAGAAGGAGGAACGGGTATAGGGAGCGTGGATTTACCCATCTCTCGTATCAAGAGATGATGGATCGAAAGCAAAAAGGTTTATGCTTTAAATGTGGAGGCCAATTTCATCCAATGCATCAGTGCCCAGAGAAACACCTCAAAATCCTAATCGTAGAAGACGAAGAAGAAGAGAAGGAAGCTCAAGTGTTGGCGGTAGAGATGGAGGAATCCAATGACGAAAAGGTTGGAGATATGTGTGTTCTGACTCTCATTCACATCGCTTATGAAAATCACAAAACTGTGAAGTTCCAAGGCAAATTTTGTGGTGTCCCCGTGTTGATTTTGGTGGATAGCGGAGCAACTCATAATTTCGTTTCTGAGAAATTAGTATGGAAGATGGGTTGGTCAGTGGTGGAAACGCCATTAATGAGTATTAAGTTGGGCGATGGATCTCGAGCTCAATCACAAGGTGTGGTGAATGGCTTGGAAATGGCGATTGGGGAATTCAAATTAACCCCATAAATGCATCTATTTGAGTTAGGGGGCATTGATGTGGTGTTAGGGATGGATTGGCTCAAAACTCTGGGAGATATGATTGTGAATTGGCGAAAACAGACTGAGTTTTTGGAGCAACAAAAAATGGGTGACTTTGCAAGGAATATAGGGTGATGAAAGGGGATTAGTAGCTCTACAGTGTATATTGAGTAAGCCCAAGATGGGGTTACAGAATGAGTTGTGGGGTATGAAGAAGAAGGAAGTTGAAGAGCCTTCTGAATTGACATTTAATCAGCAGAGTCAATTAGAGGATATATTGCTTCGTTATGAACAAGTTTTTCAAGAACCCACTGGTCTTCCTCCAAAAAGAAACAAGGAACATGCTATTAACTTAATAGACAATCATGGAGCTGTTAATATGAGGCCTTACAGATATCCACACCACCACAAGAATGAAATTGAGAAACAAGTGAAAGAGTTGCTGGCTGCAGGGGTGATCAGACACAGTACTAGTTCATTTTCAAGTCCTGTGATTTTGGTCAAAAAGAAAGATAACACATGGAGGATGTGCATAGACTACAGAGCTCTTAACAAAGTCACCATTCCAGATAAGTTCCCTATTCCTGTGATTGAAGAATTATTAGATGAGTTGCATGGAGCCAATTTCTATTCTAAGTTAGACCTTAAATTTGGATATCACCAAGTAAGAGTTAAGGAGGAAGACATTGAAAAAACTGTTTTTAGAACTCATGAAGGCCATTATGAATTTTTAGTAATGCCTTTTGGCCTTATGAATGCACCTTCAACATTCCAAAGCTTAATGAATGATGTTTTTCGACCTCTATTAAGGAAAGGAGTGCTGGTCTTTTTTTATGATATTTTGGTTTACAGTAAGAGTTGGGAAGCTCATGTAAAGCAGTTAGAAGAAGTGTTACATCTATTGGTCAGACACAGTTTAGTGGCTAACAAGAAAAAATGCTCTTTTTCCAAGAGAACTGTGGAATACTTGGGTCATATGATAACTAAAGATGGAGTAGCTGTGGACCCAAGTAAGGTGGAAAGTGTAATGCAATGGCCTATCCCAAAAAAATGTGAAAGGTGTTAGGGGATTTTTGGGACTGACAGGATACTACAGAAAGTTCATAAAAGACTATGGCAAAATAGCTAGGCCCCTAACTGAGTTGACAAAGAAGGTTAGTTTCAAATGGGGAATAGAAGCACAGGGTGCTTTTGATGAACTGAAAAGGGGACTAACCACAGCTCCAGTCCTAGCTTTGCCAGATTTTTCTAAAGATTTTGTCATTGAATGTGATGCTTCTGGTGGAGTAGGGTCAATTCTGATGCAGGACAAAGGCCAATTGCATATTTCAGTAAAGCCCTAGGAGTAAGGAATTTGACCAAGTCTGCCTATGAGAAGGAACTAATTGTAGTAGTCTTGTCTATCCAACACTATAGGCCCTATCTTTTGGGCAGAAAATTCATCATATCCATAGAACAAAAGAGCTTGAAATAATTGGTGCAGCAACGCATAGTCACAGCTGAGCAACAAAATTGGGCAGCAAAACTGTTGGGATATGATTTTGAGATCATTTACAAGCAAGGGAAGTTGAACAAAGGGGCAGATGCTTTGTCTAGAATTAATGAAGGTGCTGACCTGAAGCAGATGACATCATTTTTTCAATGGGATCAGAACCAACAGATCCAATTGGAAAATAAAGCAGATGAAAGGCTTCAAAATATTTTTCAACAACTATCACATAATCCTAATGTTAAACCTGGCTATGAATACAAACAAGGAGTGTTATTATATGAAGGGAGGTTGGTCATTTCTACTAAATCTCAGCTAATACCAACATTATTGAAGGAGTTCCATGACTCTCCACAAGGTGGACATTCAGGGTTCTACAAAACCTACAGAAGGATTGCTGCTAATGTTTATTGGTTGGGTATGAAGGGGGTAGTACAAGACTTTGTGAAGAATTGTGATACATGTCAGAGGCAAAAGTACTTAGCTTCTTCCCCTGGAGGCTTACTTCAACCATTACCCATCCCTACACAAATATGGGAAGATATCTCTATGGATATTATAACTGGCCTTCCAAAAGCAAAGGGATATGAGGCCATATGTGTGATTGTTGACAGATTATCCAAATATGTGCATTTCATCCCTTTGAAACATCTTTATACTGCAAAGAGTTTAGCAGAAATATTCTGTAAAGAGGTGGTAAGGTTGCATGGTGTGCCCTCTTCCATAGTAAGTGATAGGGATCCTGTATTCATGAGTTGTTTTTGGAGGGAAATATTCAAAATGCAAGGAACTCATTTGAAGATGAGCTCTGCATACCATCCAGAATCAGATGGCCAAACAGAGGTGGTGAATCGTTGTTTAGAGACATATTTGAGCTATGAAGCACGGACACCTCTATGATTGGCATGTCGCGGTATCCGACACGTGTCGGTGTCCGACACTCGTCCGTAACCTGTCCGACACGTGTCGGATAACTCAAATCGGTGCCCGAAAAAATTCAATTTTTTCTTTACTTCGACACTTCTTTGATCGGTGTCCGACACCTGTAAGACACTCGTACACACGTGTCGGACAGGTGTCCTCAAAAAATTTATTTTTTCTTTGCTTATAATCTTCGAAGACGCATATTAGACATACCTATAAGAGTTAGAGATGTGTCGAAATAATATCATTGATCAAAAAAGTATTGAAAATATTATATTTTGATTACACTATTTTTAGTTTTTTCAAAAGTAGATGGATAAATAAAGGTAAGATATTATCATACTTTGCTTAATTTTTTTTCTTAAGAAATAACTTCCTCAACTTAGATTTACATGTATATATTTTGATTCTAAATTTATATTTTTTATGTAGCGGTGTCGGTGTCCTATATTTTTTACGTTAGCGGTGTCGCGGTGTCCGTGTCGTGTCGCGGTGTCCGTGTCAGAGTCCGTTCTTCATAGTATTTGAGGTGTTTTATTGCAGATCAGCCTAAGTCTTGGATAGTATGGGTGCATTGGGCTGAGTATTGGTTTAACACCAATTATCATACTTCCATTGACAAAACCCCTTTTGAAATAGTCTATGGAAGGTTACCACCCCAGTTAGTGAGATGGTCTCAAGGAGAGATAAAGGTGGAGGCTGTGCAAAGAGAATTGATCGATAGAGATGAGGCTTTAAGGCAGCTGAAGCATCAATTGATGAAAGCACAAGAAAGAATGAAGTCTCAAGCAGATAGAAAAAGGACTGAGAAGAGCTTCACTGTAGGAGAATGGGTGTTTGTTAAACTTAGAGCACATAGACAGAACTTTGTGGTGGTCAGAATACATGCTAAGTTAGCAGCCAGGTATTATGGTCCTTATCCTATAGTAGAACGTATTGGAGCTGTAGCTTATAAGCTAAGATTGCCTGCTGGGTCTAGGGATGGCAATTAAACCCAAACCTGCGGGTCCCGCCCGAACCTAAACCCGAGTCAACGGGTAAAACTCGAGTTGACTGGGTTTGGGTTCGGGTTCGGGTGCCACCCGATTCCACGGGTGCGGGTTTGGGATCAATCAAACCCGCACCCGAAACCCGAAACCACACCCGCTTATATATTAAACTACTTAATTACCCCTTAGTTTATATACCAAACTATTTATTTATTTTGTATCATGTGGGGTGAAACTTATTTGTTTAATTTGGTTGATTTCTAAGCCTATTGATATTTTTATTTTGGTTAAATATGGAAAATTACTATTACTTAATTTTGGTTGAATATGGAAAATTACTTTTTTTTTCTTTTAGTAGATATTTTGCTTCGGGTGAAAAAACCCGAACTCAACGGGTGTGGGTGTGGGTTTTGATTTGCCACCCGAACAGCCTTTGGGTTCGGGTTCGGGTGATGATTTCGGGTGCGGGTTTGGGTATTGTAAAACCCGCACCCGTGGGCACCCGTTGTCATCCCTAGCTGGGTCTAGGGTGCATCCTGTTTTCCATGTATCCCTACTTAAGAAAGCTATAGGAGATTATTATGAAGAGGAGGAATTGCCTGAACTATTAGTAGAGGATCAGAGGGAAAACTATGAACCTAAGTTTGTGTTGGCTTCCAGAAAGATAAGATTGAATGGGGAGGAGGTCAATCAAGTGTTAATCCAATGGGAATGTCAGTCAATTGAAGATGCAACTTGGGAAGAGGTGGTGATGATGAAGAGCCAATTTCCCGGTTTCAATCTTGAGGACAAGATTATAATTGTAGAAGGAGGTGTTGATCGGACCCATCTTATTATAGCTTTGCCACATGAGCAATTGATTTATAATGAGTCAAACAATCCTAAGACCTAGCTGGTATATTCCAGAACGGGTAAGAAAGGGATTAATGATTAGTTGGTTATGACTGGTGACGTGTGATGAAAGAGAGAGCTATGCAGAGTCTGTTTCCACAATATAAGGAGGAGGAGAGGAATGTGATTACTTACCTTGGAATTTAGCAATCTTCTAGAATGGATAGGAAATACTAACTTCCTAGCGGGGCTCTGCTCTGAGTCAGATCTAAGGAAAAGTTTATTCCTTTCTTCTGTAATTGTATCAATCATTACTCTATCATCAATAAAGCTCTTTGATTTTACCTCATTTATATTGTTTTATTGTTTCTCTGTTTCTGGTTCGTATCAATTCATCTATTAAAAAAATAGAAATTACCTATTATAATACAACATATACACAGTTTGTTAGAACAAAGAATCAGACAAGGATGGAAAAGGGGTTGGAAAAAAAACCAAGTCTTATGTTCTCTTGTTCCAATAACAATAGAACATTTGCTAAAAAAAAAAAATAACAATAGAACATCTCTTGTCAAATTAGTCCATACTATAGCAACATTGGAAGTTTTGGTTACTCGAACAAATCACCGTTAAGACCATAGTTTTAAATTGCAGTATACAACTTCAACACTACAACATTTTTGAGTTTAGTCCATATTTTACTTGTCCACATATTAAAATCGTGGCCTAAAAGAGGCATAGGCAACAGTTTTACCAGTGTTGCATATAAATTACATATATATGGTGCATTAATGCATTTCCGTGTTTTCATTGAAAACCGTCACCTGTTCCACAATAAAGCCACCGTTTTAAAGCATACATGTTTTTGACCACACAATCACCGTGGCACAGTCACTTTAGGCAACCGGTTGGATGTTTTTTACCACACAATTAAAGGGTTGGCTACTCATATTTTAAAGCAACATGTTTCATGCGTGGCTTAAAGATATTAATTTGAAATAATTCAACAAATATTAAGCGGTAACTGAAAAAATTGAGAGCATGTTTTAATTTTAATTAAAAAATATTAAATTTATATATTAAATTTAATTAGACATATCCTTGTAGAAGAAAAAATAACACTTTTATTCCTAAATCCATTATCCCTCTCTCTCATTCGAGAAAAAAAAAAATCCTAAATCAGTTCCTATGTCTCATTTACTGAAATTGGAAATCCCTAAATTGGTTCCCCTCTTATTCAGTCAAACAACCGTGGCTTCTTTGCATGTCATAAGCCACAGTTTTTTGTTTTGTGTGGGCTAAAGTAAAAAATCGTGGCTTTAGAAAAAAGGCTACGGCTGCATAAACCACAACTGATAAACCGTGGCCAAACTGGCCTAAATTTTAGACCACATTTTTTTGAGTTTTGGCCACCCTTTTTGAGCTGTTGGCTATAGTTAAATATGTTGTAGTGCAAGGTAAAGATTTTAGAGGTGTCTATAGCAACATCCTGACTGTAGTTGTGATTGCTTAAACTACATCTATCAACAATTTTTCCCAATATAAAAAATCAAAATCGCAATGCAACCACAACTAAAACCAAGTGTGTAACCAGCTAGACTCAATCCCGTTGGTTTGGTTATCATCTAATTAGATTTTATTGTATTTGTTTTATAAAATATATCTTAATTAACAAACACCTACATGATAAAATTGTCTCAAGAAAAAAAAAACATCTACTAACCATCTAATTGACTGAACATGTAAAAATAATATAAATCCTAATTGGATTATCTTTAAACTCTACCACTATTAGTTTAGAAATAAAAGTTAGGTATAAAAAGAGGGAACGACATACTTGAGCTTGGCGTTGGAGCCTTTTGTGAACTGCATGTAGTTGCATAAGGTTTATCTTTGCAGGAACATTTCAATTCAGTTGATTCTCTTAGAATTGAGTATTGAGCCTAACTCAACCCTACAAAACCCTTATAAGGTGAAGATTGCCTCTACTATATAAACACATATTCTGACTATCTTGCAACCGATGTGAGACTTCTTAACAGATTCTCCATTAATGTTGCCACACACCCTACCAAAATCTATCACCTCTGACACCAAAATCTATCATTTTAAGTTAAAACCGCCTTCTAATGCTTTATTTATATCATTGACAACTTGGATTCCCAAAATTGGAATCCAAACAATAACACTTGGAGTACATGATGAGAATGTAGTAAAATCCAAAGCGATGTACACAATTTTAGTATTACCGCAGGTAGTGCTAGAAACCACGCTAGGTAGAGTTGTGTCACAGTTGTACAACAGAGATAATTTAGAAGAAACTTCAACATCGCGTTGAAACTGAGTGTTATCGAGTGTGCTGCTACTATGCTTGCCATTTACACTCGCAGCACAAATACCACTCTTGTAATCATCTCTAGCCACTTTGAATCTCTGTATTGAATCATTCCGTTCAAGAATACGGTATTTTAACACTATCGATTGTTATCTTCAATTTACTGTCTTTGCGTGTGAGCTTCAGATTAGAATCAGAAGAAACACCGCAGTAATGTTCTCTGTTTCTTCCCCATAACGGATACTTGAGGTCTGGGTTGCCTTTTCCGCAGTTAACAGCGGTGTTGCAGTTCGTGTATTATCATCTTTGCATAGACACATTGGAATATTGATGATTGAGATCATCAAAAGTGTGAATGAGAAAAAGGAAAGGATAATAGAAGAAGATGGATGATGAAGAAGTAGAGAGTTCATTTTTGCAAAAGAAGAAAGAAAAATAGGTTTGGTTTTAAGAAAGTGTTCATTCAATGGTAAGTGTTAAACCAAATGATACAAACACTTACAATTGATTGATTCCTTCTATGTGAAATAAATTAGAAGTTATAACTCTTTCATTATATTATAATAATCAGTACAATAAAATAAAATTAATTTTGAAAGATAACAGAATGACTTCAAAAATTGTATCCCATAATCAATTACACAAGTTAATTATTCCAATTTGGCAGCTGTACAACTAATAATTTGATTTGTAGATAGTAGAATAGAACAATTATTTTGAAACTGTAATTGAATTTGTTTCATATAAATCGGATGAAGACATATCTGACACTTGTAGTGGTGCCCTTTCAGGAGAAAATAAGACAGGCTTTGGAGGATATGACACCGATGAAAGTGGTCCAAGTAGCATATCTATTACTTTATTCATCGGTGGTCTATTTGATGGATTCGTTTGAATGCACCACAGACTCACCAAAGTAATCTTTCTAACCATATCATTTTCTTCCTCTGATATTGTCAAACAATTTAAAAGAGTATTACCTTGCTCAAGATCCTTATAAATCCAATCTGGAAAGTACATTTCAGAAGTACAAGAACCTCCAGTGTCATAGTTCTTTCTTCCACCAATAATTTCAAGAATCAACATTCCATAACTATATACATCAGATTTGTAAGAAACTCCACCAAATGCTCTACTAAATACTTCTGGCGCCATATATCCTATAGTTCCTCTTGTCCCTAATATTGACACAATACTGTCCTTCCTTTGGCATATTTTAGCTAGTCCAAAATCAGAGATTTTTGGACAAAAATCTTCATCCAAAAGAATGTTTTGAGGTTTTATATCAAGATGCAGAATCCTTGAACTACATCCATGATGCAAGTACTCTAGACCTCGAGCAATGCCAATTGCAATTTGGAACAAAGTGTTCCAATCAAAATCACAAATAGCATTAGGAAACTCACTTTTGTAGATGAACTTATCCAATGATCCTTTTGGCATGAATTCATATATTAGTGCTCTTTTGTTCACCTCATAACTATACCCTAAAAGTGACACAATGTTCATGTGTGATGTTCTACTAATGCTAGCAACCTCATTTATGAATTCTTCTCCATTTCCTTTTGACTCGTTTATTACTTTCACAGCCACTTGACGACCATCAGATAAACTTGCTTTGTACACAACACCATATCCTCCTTGGCCTAATTTATCTTGGAACAAGTTTGTGATCCTTTTTACTTCTGCATAACTATATCTTCTTGGCATGGATAAGTTATAACTTCGCATGAAAACCTCCACATTGTCGTCAACAAGTTCTGTTCTTTCTTCGATTTTATTTATTTGGATAATTCTTGATTGTTGTTGTCTAAAAATACTCAGTTGTTGTCTTTCTCTACCCCTGTTATGGTGACAACGAATGGTAATAACAATAATAATGAACACGATTACTGCAATTCCACCAACTGCACCTGAATTTATGCAAAGAATAGATAAATAAATTTTTTCATCAGCTATTATTTAGTTTTGTTTCAATGCCACCACCATAATATGGGATGAGAAACACTGATTTAGAAAGTAATAAAACATTGTGTGTTATTCTTACCTATTATAACCCCCGTGTGTGAACCTACAATTGAAAAATCAAATTAGATAGAAGTTATAATAATCACACTTATGCTTATGCTTATGCATCATCTGGAAGAGAAGTAGTCATTTATTGCTTTGTATTTTTGCAGCAGAAATGAAGAGAAATTGCCTTCAAAATTGGTTGCATGTTGCTATTGCACACTTTGATGAAATGGAAGAACAATTAAGTTTTGCCATAAAAACAATTTTGAACAGCACACTGATGTTGATTTTGATGGAGAAAACAGAGTGACAGTCCAACTTGAAGAATGTAGTGCCTTGTTGGCTACATAGCACTACTCAACTTGAAGACCGACTAATAATTTATTATAATGTAATTTATTTTAAAGAGTACATGATAATTTATTAGACAAAATTCATTATAATGTAATTTTTTATATAATTTATTATAAAATAAATTTTACCTACAAGATACCGATATCTAAACAAACATGGATGCGCTAAGAATTTATCTAAAAAAAATTATGATTTTGATGTCTGATAATTAACTACTCATGTCTACTAAAAAATTCTAGCAGTAAATTGGACACCTGCAAGCAGAAGGTGGAATTCATCCCTTCAATTAGTCGATTTTAGAATGGATATTGAGTTTTTTAAAATAAAAAAAAATACTAATCAAGTCAATCTACTACGGGGCGGTGAGTAGCAATATTACAACTTAGTTGAAGAAAGAAACATAAATAGGAGTTTGAGTAAGTGGTATTATTTACTTTTACTTGATGAGACCATTGGTGAAGTACATGAAGTTGTATGAGCTCCATTTTCGCAGAAACATCTGAATTTTCCTCTATCATCATTCCCACACGCTCCATGGGAAGCAACGCACACCTGACACTGTGTATAATTTCCAGTCCACTTCAAGTCAAAACCTCCTTCTAATGCTTGGTTTACATCATTTTGAGTTAGTAGTTGTGCAACTTGAACTCCCGTAATTGGAAACCCAACAATGAGAGTTGGAGCACATGTGATCGAAGCAGGATCCCCAAGGGTGTACACAACTTTAATATTATTATCGCAGGTAGCACTATAAAACATATTCGGTAGCTTTGTATTACAATCGTATAACAGAGTTAGGTTAGCAGAACCAGAACCACCAACATCGCGTTGAAACAGAGTATTATCGAATGTGCTGTTCTTATGATTGTCACTGGTAGCACAAATATCATTCCAGTAATCGTCTCTGGCAACTGTGAGTTTCTGTGCTATACTATCGTCCCATTCAAGAATACGGTATCTGACGCTATTGATTGTTATCTTTAGGACTTTATCTTCGCATGTGAGCTCCATATTAGGATCAGAAACACTACCACAATACTTTTCTCTGTTTACTCCCCAGAACGGATACTTGAGGCTGTTTGCGATGCTGCTTCCTTCGCAGGTAAAAGCAGTGTTGCAGTTCGTGTATTTGTCACCATCATCGCACATACACGTTGGAATATCGATGAGTGAAATCATCAAAAGTGAAACGGCATAGAAGTAGAAGAAAAGAAGAATGGAAGAAGAATGATGAAACAGAGGTTTCATTCTTGCGCTAGAACAGAGAAGTAATTACTAGTGGAACAATGCGAACATTAAGATTGGTTTTGGTCAGATAAAGATAAATAATTTATTTAGTCAGCTTAAATTTAATGATAGGAGTTGATTATTCAAAATTCAAATGACCTTTCACTTTCAATTTTAATTCAATGCATCATAATTTCCACACGTTGTGATGTTTCTAAGAAATTGGATCGAAACTACTGTAGAGTTTAATTAATATAAAAAACTTAGTTTTAGTCGTAGTATTGAAGTCAATAATGTTGATGATAATATTAATAACACTCACATTGTGAGTGTTACATCTAACTTTTTGGAATTTTTCTTTTTGTGAAGTTACAAATTTATTTAAGATAGAAAAGGAAAAGATAAAATTAACATCACTTGTTAAAAATAACTTAAAAAGGAAATGGATAAATTTAGGGCCAAATTTTTTTTATATTAAGATATTGAACATAAGTTTCAAGATATATAACAAGGATCATGTTAAACAGTATCCTGAAAATATTATTTAGCATTTTCTAATAAACAATAGAATAAGATAAAATAAGATTGTATGATTAGTCAAAACACAACGAAACAAAAAAAAAATTAAAAGAGAGTGAAATGCATGGAAAGGTATTCAGTAAAGTCTTATCAAATGAGTAATTTGCATCAAACCATAGCCATTGAAGCCGACAAATGTTTTTTTTTTAAGAAACGAAACAAATATATTAAATTAAATTAAGCATAATTATTAGCCACAACCAATCATATAATTACAACTCATTAAATAATTCTAAATAAATAATAGAGTATTAATAAGAGCAGTCCACAAATCCTAGCTCAAATGGTAGAAATACCGAAATTGCTAGTGTCGGACACCATGACCGGGGTTCGATCCCTGGTCACTCCAATTTGTGTGTGTGAATTTACAATGACTTTGTCATTTCGTCTACCAACCAAAAAAAAAAAGAGTATTAATAAGAGCAAATCTTAACCAAATCTCGAAAAATAAGAAAATAATAAAACTCATTCTCCAGCTTGTTTTGTTTTTGCGCCAATTTTTAGTAGCTTATATTCCCTCCCAATTCGTATGTGTGGATGTGGTGACACAAGAAAATTGATTTAATTTGCGGTGTTCGGTAAAATTAACGGTCAAATTAGTTTATAAATATTAAATGAAATAAAAAAGTAATATATTTAATTAATATTTAATTTTTTAAGTAAAAATTTGGGAGAAAAATTAATAAACTATAAATAAATTGAATTAGCTTATCAAAATACATGCACGTACCTAGTAAAAAAACTATAAACTCGTGAGAAAATAATGTTACCAACAAGCTTATCATATAAAATTATAAGCCATAAACTATGAACTCAAAACTTAGTATCGTAAAATAGAGTCTATATATGAATACGTACCGAACTAATTGCAACTTAAAATAGACATAAAAAACCGGTAAACTCAGCGTGCTTAGCAAATATTAGAACAATAATATTGTGGTAAAATAAATTAAAATATCCTTCACCTAGTTAAATTTAAAATATATAGAAATAGTACAAAATAAAATTGTCTTCATCTAATTATCTATACAATATATAAAGGGGATAGGGGAGTTTGGGATGACTTTTTCATCTTCTCATTATACCCCTCATGATTACTTAACATTGATTTGATTTTTTTTGTACCAACAAAAATCTTTTATTAACAAACTCACTATAACATAAGACATATCTTTATGTTTTTGGACATAAGTTAGACACAGGCATGCGTGGAACGCGCCTGCCTGGCCCGCTAGTAACTTATAATTAAAATTTCTAAATGTAAATGCAAAACCAAAATTATCTCAAATGTCATTCAATAGTTTGTTTGTGCTAAGAACAAATTATTCTTGTTTGTCTTGATCAGTACTGCTACTTAGAGAGGAAATAAATCTGCTAATAACAATCTAGCGCGGGATGACTTTTGTTACTTCCCTATTTTTTTGATTCGGTTAAGATTTTCTCTTATTAATCCTCTATTATTTATTTAGAATTATTTAATATATTAATTAATGAGTCGTAATTATGTGATTGATTGTGTCTAATAATTAATGTTTAGGTGAGGATTCGCCTAAGAATTTCTCAGAGTTCATATACAAACGGGATGTTTGTTTCATGGAGTATAAAATTATTCCAAGGAATGTGACTTTATGAATCTTTCAATTCTATGTTTTGTTTCAAGTTTTTAAAAATTATGCCTAGGAACTTTTTATTCCTAGGAATATAATTTACACATGATTTTCCCACATTCTATTCCCATGTTAAATGGTGGGAATCTTATATTCCCATGAGAAGAAGAGGTAAACCACCCATAACTTCACACTCCCCCATTATTTTTAACTCATTCTTTTTTAAATTTAATATTTTAAAATTTTAATTGAATTTATTTTAAAAATGTTCCAAGGAAATTTATTTATTTACCAAACACATTGATTGGAATAATATTCCTAGTAATAATGTTCCTAGGAATAATATTCCAAGGATTAGAATTGTAATCTTTGAAACAAACACACCCAAAGAAAAAACAAACAAAGTGAATGATCATTCTCTGTTGTACCCCTATACACACTTTTGAATTTAGCATCCAATTATTTAAATCGAAAGAAAAACCTTTTCTCGTTGTCTTAAACCACCATCATACTTAAACTTTGGTGGTAAAGATTAATCTATCAATAAGAAATATTTTGCATTAAAAACTCTATCATTTCTAGCTTTCCAAATAGCCCAGATTGCTTCTGGACTGGGCCTAAAGCCAAACAAGTTGGGGATGTCCTCCTCTGGGCCGTCGAGCAAGGCTCAAAGAGCACAAGCCCAACCTCACTTGACCGTTGGTCAGCGTACAAATCCCCCACGATTTGTAACGCTCGACACCGGCTCTTCAGCCGTTTTTCGGCAGCCTCATGATGGCCAATAACTCCATCCAAGGCCTTGGCCCAGCGTTGGAGACTATAAAAGGATCACTTCCACAACTCCACAAGGTACGATATCTTTTATACTGAAAATCTTTGCTTCACCTCAACTGACTTGAGCGTCGAAGCATCTGCAGGTACACAACCCCCTGTGGTTCCACCAGAGAGGAGCAAAGGACTAAAACCACCTTACACCGTCGCAGTTGATCGACTCTGATCAGGTAAGATCAATGGCGCCGTCTGTGGGGATTCTATAGTTTCCCTGTCTTTTCCAGAAATTTACCAAAACTCAACTAAAAAACTTCCATTCATGACCAATGGCTGGTGTCATCAACCAGGAATTCGTGGGGGAAAACATCCCTCATAATCCTCAACACAGCCAACGGGATGGCGAAGAAGCTTCCGTCACACCGGTGGGTAGCGCAGCGCATGCACAAGTGACTCCACTTGATGTAACGTCACTGCAACAAGAAATACCCACACAAGAGGACCCACTAGCAGTCCCACATGTTCCACAAGGAGCACCCATGGAAGCGGTGTTGGCTGCGTTGATCAACACGATCAATGGCCAAGGAAAGCTCATTTGCGAGCAAACCGACCACATGCGTGCTCAGAACATACAACTCCGTGATAAAATTTCCGGATTCAAGAAGTTGAGCAATCGCGGGCAGCTTCAAGATTGGCACAGAGTTCTCATTGAAGGAAATCCCCAACTCCAGAGAATCGTCCAGAAAGATCGAGGTCTAGATCCCCGAGACATCAACCTCGATAGAAACCAAAGTCGATGAGCCCGAGGAAAATTGCAGACCCCCGAAAGAACAACCGGTCACCTCCACAAAGGAAAAACCAGACACCTCCACCGAGGAACAACCGCTCACCACCTTCGAGGAATGGAGAAGCTGTGAAACGTGGAGGAAATGCTCGACCTCCTCAAGGAGAGAATCTTTGGGATGTGGAGATGAAAGACACCGAAGACCCTTATCTAGAAGGATCATGGACATTCCTCTCCCACAAGGACTAGAAAAACCCCCATCGCTGGATAAGTACGACGGGACAACCGATCCTGATAAGCATATTCAGAGCATCGAAACGGCCCTCGACTATAGAAACTTGCGAGGATCAATCAAATGCAAGTTGTTTCCTCTTTCTTTGATACGAGGAACATCCACTTGGTGGAGAAGCCTGCCACCGGGGTCGATCGATTCGTGGGATGAATTGTGCCGCCAGTTTAAAGCACACTTTACTACTTCTCGACGACACCCGAAAACTGTAGCAAATCTCAAAGCTATAATTCAAGGTCCCGAGGAACCTCTTCGAAGTTACATCGAGAGGTTCAATAAAGTTGTTGTCGAGGTCGATGCGACCGATAAAATGAAACTTTACCTCCTCGAAGATGGGCTGTACGAGGGAACAAAATTACAAGAAGCTGTTGGAATCGAGGAGATGCAAACCCTCGACGAATTCTTCGAACTGGCCCAGCAGTACATCAAATGGGAAGAAAAATAGAAGGCCCAAAAATCTAGAGGAAGTTGGACCCTCCTCGAAAAGGGAAGAACGTCGAGGAGACGAAAAGAAAAGGGAGGGAAAGGTCAGAGAGTCCAAACCCCCCAAAGGACAATTCACTCACTACACTCCGTTGAACGCTCCTTGGGACAGAATCCTCGCTGAAATTTCAAATGCCGACTTTAAAAACGTGGGTCTGAGGTTCCCAGAGCAACTACCTGCAAAACCTAACGTGGATAGAAAAAAGTTCTGCCTTTCAGCGCACTTGGAAGGAAGTTGGGAAAACTTCCCCGAAGCATTAGTCATATCCGGAGGAGGATTTAATCCCGTAACCATCGGCTCTGTCAAAAGAAAGTTCGATGAGCTGGAAAAGGTTTCCCCAGTGGCAGAAATCAAAGTGACTGAGGCAACTAGATCTATCCCTTTAGCATTCTATAGGGAGGAAGTCCCCGGAGGCTCGCCAAACTTCCAAATTCCTCTGCTGGTTAGAGCAAGAATGGCGAACTTTGACGTGAGAAGAATCCTCGTCGATCAAGGAAGCTCCTGTGACATTATGTACTCAAGACTCTTCAAAGTTCTACAGCTGACCGAGGATAACTTCGTCCCATACGTTGGATCCGATATCCAAGATTCAATGGAGCAACAACAAAGCCTTGGGGATACGTAGACTTAATCATAACATTTGGGGAGGACAAGGCCACGAAATCTGTGAAGATCAAGTTTCTGGTCGTCGACTGCCCTTCACTCTACAACTGCATCATTGCCCTTCACTATATATATATATATATATATATATACGAATCCCCAACAAACGCACCTGCACGAACTCAAGGGGCGTCATCATAATCTGAACCGCATCATTGATCCAAAGGTTGTGATGCGAAGCGATCCAACGATCCAGATCCGATCATAACAGAAACCAAAGGGTGCGAAGATCCAACGGACGAGAATCCTCCTCGTAATTCAAAACCACTTTAATAGACACTTGAGTACTATTTCGGTAGCCTTTACACGTGGCAGAAGAAGACGAAGCGACTTGTCCCTTCGAGTTATATCCTTCTAATCGCGCAGACCACATCGCAACCCTAGAAAATCACATCGAAAATCCTCATCGGATTAATGATGCACGAAATGTTCTGCGAAATTCGCGGACCCGTAATAAATGCTCGGATACACTTCCACAGAAATCTCGCTAATTGTGGACATTAGTAAATGACCAACAGGCAAATCATGGATCTGTCCTCGATATTATATCTTGCTCGATGAAAATAGATCTTCAAATCCTCGACGTTATTAGCCTAAGTACCTGAACTTTGACCAACTAAAGTCATCATCCTTGTGCCCGAGCATGACGACTTGGGGGGCTCCTGTTATGGACTGGGCCTCAAGCCCAACACGTTGGGCATGTCCACCTTTGGGCCATCGAGCAAGGCCCAAAGAGCACAAGCCCAACATCACTTGACCGTTGGTCAGCGTACAAGTCCCCCACGATTTGTAACGCTCGACACCGGAATGATGAGCATTCAATGCCGTTTTTCGGCAGCCTCATGATGGCCAATAACTCCATCCAAGCCATTGGCCCAGCACTGGGGACTATAAAAGGATCACTTCCACAACTCCACAAGGTACGATATCTTTTATACTGAAAAACTTTGTTTCACCTCAACTGACTTGAGCGTCGGAGCATCTTTTATACCGGAGAGGAGCAAAGGACTAAAAACACCTTACACCGTCGCAGTAGGTCGACTCTGATCAGGTGAGATCAGCTTGTAACGTGTTAATATTTTTGCGAAAACCATGAGCCCCCCAAACTGGGATGCCAAAGACATTTCATTTTAAGGAAAAACACACCAAACTGCACCAAAAATGGGGCAATTGAAAAATAGATGATGGATATCCTCAATAGCATCACAACCAGCTGAGCATAACAGCGAATCATTACATAAACATCCACACGTGAAAAGATTAAACTTTGTGCTATAGGTAACCCTGTCATTAATAAACCGTCAAACAAAAGTGGAAATCCGTCATTATATAAAATTAATTTTGAAAGTTAACAGAATGATTTCCAAATTTTTATCCCAGAATCAATTACACAAGTTAATTGTTCCATTTTGGCAGCTATTGAACTAATAATTATTTTGATATTGTAATTGAATGTGTCTCTTACAAATGGGATGAAGACATATGTGACACATGTACATGGTGGCCTTTCAAGAGAAAATGATACTGGCATTGGAAGATATGACACCAATGAAAGTGGTACTCATAACATTTCTATTATCATATTCATCGGTGATCTATCTAATGGATTCGTTTGAATGTACCATAGATTGGCCAAAGTAATCTTTTTAACCATATCATTTTCTTCCTTTGAGATTGCCAATCAATTTAAACGAGTGTTTTCTTGCTTGATATCCATATAAATCCACTCTAGAAAGTACATTTCAGAAGTACATGTCCCTCCAGTGTGACAGTTCTTTCTTCCTCCAATCATTTCAAGAATAAACATGCAATAACTGTATATGTCAGATTTGTAAGAAACTCCACCAAATGCTCTTCTAAATACTTACGGGGTCATATACCCTGGAGTACCTCTTGTCCCAAGCATTGACAAAATACTATCCTTCTTTTGACATATTTTAGATAATCCAAAATCAGAGATTTTTGGACAAAAATCTTCATCCAAAAGAATGTTTTAGGGTTTGATATCAAGATGCAAAATTCTTAAAATACATCCTTGATGGAAGTATTCTAGTCCTCTAGCAATGCCAATTGCAATTTGGAACGATGTGTTCCAATGAATATTACAAATAGCATTAGGAAAGCCACTTTTATAGATGAACTTATTCAATGATCCTTTGAACATGAATTCATATATTAGGGCTCTTTTGTTCACCTCATAACAAAAGCCGAAAGTGATACAATGTTCATGTGTGATGTTCTCAACCTTTTATTATTTATAAGCAAGTGAATACATTTAACTCGGATCAAATCCATTAAACATGCCTAATATTTATTATTTATAAGTGAATACACAAATTCCTTAAATAAGCCTAATCCTACAGAGAGTTTTTTTAACAGAAAATAAATTAAATATATGCATTTATGAAAAATAATGTACACGGTTGCTCCAAATCCACCGCCTAAAGCACCTGAACAGATACACAATTTTCATTAGTTTTTATTTACCATTTTTCTAATGCCACATAATGTGGAATCGGAAACACTGATTTTAGAAAGTGATATTGTTTATAATTAATTTATTATTCTTACCCATTGCAATACACTTCAAGTGCCAGTTTGAACCTACAATTGAAAAATCAAATTAGTCAGAACTTATAATATAATAATCACACTGATGCATTATCTCGAAGAGAAGAAATAGTCATTTATTTTCTTATTTCTCTGTATTTTTGCAGCAAAATTGAAGAGAAATTACCTTCAAACTTTGTTGCATGATGTTATTAGTTATTGTTAGTTTTTAATTAGCGTGTCTATAAATAGACTTGATGTAATCATTTGTCATCAACTTTTTTCATATTGTAAATCCTATTTTGATCAATACAAAGAGTTTGAAGTTTTTCTTTCATTTTTTCCATGGATACTATGTTACTTAATATTTAGTTTGAAGTAAATTTTCCGTTGCATTTTCCTGAGAAAATTAATTTTTCCGTCTTCAATTTCTTGTTCCCTTTCTCATTCATTTTTATTTTCTCTCTATAACTTTCTCAAGAAAATCAACTTCTGGCTGTTTCAAATTTGTTTCATTTTCTTTTTGGCTTTGTTCTCTCAATTTCGTTTCCAATTTAGATCTATATCTCGGTTTCATTTCAAATTTGTTTCATATTCTTTCTGGATTTGTTCTCTAAAGTAATGAATTTTTCAGTTATAATTTATTAGTAAAGAATATTATTTACACTTACCTGAGGACGGGGCCTTTTCCGAAAGGCATGTAGTTGTATAAGGTCCATCTTTGCAGAAACATCTGAATTCACTTCCTCCATCGTTGCCACACATTCCACCAGAACCAACGCACCCCTTGCACTCTTCATAATTTCCAGTCCATTTCAAATCGAAACCGCCTTGTAATGCTTGGTTTATGGAATTCACAGTTGCATTTCCTGCAACTTTGTTTCCCATAATTGGAACCTCTACAATAACAGTTGGAGTACATGTGACCGAACCAGGATCCGCAAGGGTGTACACAACTTTAATATTGTTACTGCAGGTAGTACTAAAAATCATACTACTGGATTGATTTGTATCACAATTGTATAACAAATTTAATTGAGAAGAAACATCACCATCACGTTGAAACAGCGAGTTATCATCGAATGTGCTGTTCTTATGATTATCACACACATTCACAGCACAAATACCACTCCAGTAATCGTCTCTGGCAACTGTGAGTTTTTGTGCCGTATTATACCATTTTAGAATACGGTATTTGATGCTATTTATTGTTATCTTTGGAACATTTCCTTCGCATGTAAGCTCCATATTTGGATCATTAGAAACGCCACAATACTGCTCTCTATTTTTTCCCCAGAATGGGTAATGGATACGAGGATTTGAGATATTGTTTCCACACTTAAAAGCTTTCTTGCAGTTGGTGTATTGGTTATCATCCTTGCGAATACATGCTAGAATATCGAAGATGGAGAGGATCAAGATTGCAACGGCATAAAAATAAAAAATAAAAGAACGTTGAAACAGAGGTTTCATTCTTGCGGTAGAAGTAACATGTGTGAATATTAAGATTGGTTTCGGTTAGATATACAATATATAATTTATTTAGTCAGCTTAAATTTAATGATAGGAGTTGATTATTCAAATACCTTTCTCTTTCAAGTTTAATTCAATGCTTGATAATTTCCACACTTTAATATGAAAAACTTAGTTTTAGTCGTAGTTTTGAAGTCAATAATAATAATTGTAATATGCATTATTTTCACATTGTTTTTTTTTCTTTTTCTTAAAGCTAAATTAGTCATTCAAATTGGTATCAGAGAGTCCAACCTAAACTTTAAGGAGAAACACAATTTTTTCACGTTGTGAATGTTACATTTAATTTTTATGAATAATTTTCTTTTTGATAAATTAAGAATTTATCTGAGAATTAAAGGAAAATATAAAATAAGATTGTGAGATTAATCAAAACTCAAAGAAACAAAATGAAAATAAACAAAAAAAAATTAAAAGATAGTGAAATGCATTGAGAGGTATTCAGTAAAGTCTTATCATTTGCTTCACCCATAGGGATTTATACTATTGTCTATTCTTTAAACAATTTATTCACTGATTAACTTTTATTTTAATTCAGTTTATATCTTTTTGAAAAAAATAAATAAATGAAAATGTCAAAATATAGTTTGTGGGGTCAAAACAAGTCAAGCATACCCTATTATTACGCTATAATAATAGAGAAAAGGACATTGCTCCAATTTTGTCTTTTTTGTCTTTGCTATGGTGTTTAAAATCAACCTAAAGTGCGGAGTTATAAACCTAGTGCTCTGCTAGGGTTTTGGTTTTTCTTCTCCAAGTGTGAGAAGCCTTTGAGATTTCACTTTACAAAAAGATTTACCAATACCAAATTCGATCACACAAATCATTATCTTGTGTTCTACTATGGCAAGTCCTAATCTTGAGGGTCTATCCCTCCATGAAACTGAGGAAGAAGGTTTTAGTTTCGAGTTTGACGAAGAAGGGGATGAACAAGTTGACCTCCAATGGTGTCTTGTGGGGCGGTTCCTTTGTGAAAGGCCCATTCATTTCAAATCGATGAAAATAAGAATGGCGGAGCTATGGAAGCCAGTGAAGGGAGTAAACATCAAAGAAGCTAAACCAGGTATATTTCTCTTCTCCTTCGCACATCCGTTTGACATGGAGGAGGTACTTAAAGGAGGGCCATGGACTTTTGACAACAACATGCTTATTATGGATAAAGTACAAATAGGGATGCAGATTGAACACATCCCCTTGTTCCATGCTGAGTTTTGGGTGCAAATTCATAATCTACCGGTAGGACTCATGAAGGAGAGTGTGGGCACAAAATTAGGTAATTACATTGGAACTTTTGTGGAATATGACAAAAACAACAATTCGAGCTTTTGGAGACAATACATGCGAATTCGAGTGAAAGTGGATGTCCGTCAACCGCTGAAAAAGGATACCAAAGTGAAGAACAAAGTAGGGGAGTGGTGCACCGTCGATTTCAAGTATGAGAAGTTAGGAGTGTTTTGCTTTGTATGTGGAATCATGGGTCACGCGGAGAACAAATGTGAAGTAAGATTCGCAATGGAAAATGATGATGGGAAGAGAGGATGGTCGAGAGAAATTAGAGCTGATGTACGAAGATCGGGAGGGAGATTATCTTCGCGGTGGTTAAGGGAGGAGAGAGGAGTTAGAGAAGAGGCTGCTGGTGGTGCTGCAACGGAGCATCAAACGTACTCGCCAGAAAATTCCAGATCGGGCCCTACGTCTGCTGAGGTGTCAGCCAATGATCATAACCGACCAAACCAAAATAATAGCATAATAAATCACATTGAAAACCAACAACCTATCCAAACGGAAACCCACACAATAAATCACATTGCCCAAAAATCACATATCAACCAAACAAACCTTAACCCACAATCAAGTCTAGCGCAAAATTCCATAAGTGAATTGTCCACTCATTATTACCAATCAACACCTAATAATGGCCAACCATCAAATCCATTCATTCCCTACAAAAACCAACCTGACCAACAATTATTACCTAATTATAACCTAATATTTAATAGCAAATCAATCCCTTCCATACCACTAAACTTTAACCAGCGCACAATAATTAAACAAACTGAAACCTACACATCCAAACTCCAAAACCGAACCGGCCCAGTCCTAAGTCTAAACCGAACCACTACTGAACCAGATTTTACTCTAAACCAGACCAGACCAGAAAACCAACCCAGCCCAAAACACCAAAGTTGCTTGTCACAACAAGAAAACGTAGAGGACATGGAAACTCAGTCAGAAAGAAAGAGAAGAAGAGAGGATGAAGGTCAGTTCAACAGGAAAGATGAGAAACAATCTCAGCATTTTTTATCGGCAGGTCCTGGCAGTCAGGACTGCCGGGACCAATGAAAATTCTCAGTTGGAATTGCCGGGGTTTGAGCAACCCGAGTGCAATTCCTAATCTCAGAAATATTGCTCAAGGGTACCACCCAGACATTCTTTTTCTGTCAGAAACTTTATCAAAAGCCCAGAAGATGGAGAAAATTCGAGTCATGCTGAAGTTTGATGCCTGCTTGTCTATAGATGTGGAGGGAAGGAGTGGAGGGTTATCAGTTATGTGGAAGGAGAATACAAAGTGTAGAATTTTGAACTACTCCAGGAACTTTATAAATTTAGTAATAAAAGATGAGGAGAAGGGAGAATGGAGGTTAACATGTTACTATGGTTATCCAGAAAGAAGCAGACGTAGACAGGCCTGGGATTTGATGAGAGAGCTTAGAGACATGTCATCACTTCCATGGTGTATAATTGGTGATTTCAATGACCTATTATCACAAGAAGACAAGAAAGGAATACACCCTCATCCCAATTGGTTGTGTGCAGGATTTCGTAGTGCGGTTAGTGATTGTGACCTCACTGACATTCATCTCGATGGTTATCCGTTCACTTGGATAAAGAGCAGAGGTACTCCCCATGTTATCGAAGAAAGACTGGATAGAGCCTTAGCAAATAATGAATGGCTCATGAGATATCCAGAAGCCAGGCTTAGAAATCTACTTGCATCTCATTCGGATCATAGCCCAATATTACTTCAAAACTCTCCTGTTGGACGAAGCGGTAACACTTACTCATTCCGTTTCGGAAACATATGGTTGAAGGAAGATGATATAAGGGAAGTGGTGGTGGACGGATGGAATGATGGAGGAAATATTGATATTACCAACCGGGTTGCACATTGCGCGGACAAATTACAAGGGTGGGGAAGAAGAAAAAGAATGCGGTTTAAACAAGAAGTGATAGAATGTAGTGAAGAGATGGAACGATTGCGAGGTAGTCATGACCCGACTAACTCAAATCGTTATCAAGAAGTACAAGAGAAGCATGCTCGACTCTTAGTGCAAGAGGAAACATATTGGCGACAGAGAGCAAAAATGCATTGGCTTAAAGAAGGTGACCTTAACACAAAATTCTTTCACTTGTCTGCTTCCATAAGGTCTAAAGCCAAGAAAATTGAGAAGTTGATTAATGGGGCTAATGTGGAGGTCAAGACGCAACCGGAGATTTGTGAGGAGGCACGAAATTACTTTGATCAATTGTTTAAAACGAATGCAAGCACTCATGATCCAGTTCTTTCTCTCATCGGCCCAAAGATAACCCAAGAAGACAACGAAAGGTTGGTTGCTCCAATCACTAAAGAAGAAATTCATGCGGCGTTGACTCAGATGCATCCAGATAAAGCACCAGGACCAGATGGCTTTAATCCTGCATTCTATCAACATTTTTGGGACATATGTGGAGATGACATATATGAGGCAGCAAAGGAATGGTTGGAAAGAGGCTATTTTCCATCTTCCTTGAATGATACTAATATTTGCTTGATCCCGAAATGTGAAAATCCTACTTCTATGAAAGATATGCGTCCTATCTCACTATGTAATGTGCTATATAAAATGGTGTCTAAGTTGCTGGCCAACAGGTTGAAAATATGCCTAGACAAATGTGTAGCAGAGGAACAATCTGCTTTTGTAGAAGGTAGATCAATTCTGGACAATGCTCTGATTGCTATAGAGGTAATTCATGCTCTTAAACGCAAAACAAGAGGATCACGAGGAGACCTTGCCCTTAAAATAGATATCAGCAAGGCCTATGATAAAGTGGATTGGGGTTTCTTGAGAGGGATACTTGAAAGGTGGGGATTTTGTGAAAAGTGGATACACTGGATAATGTTGTGTGTGAGCTCTGTGAATTATACGGTATTGGTGAATTTTGAGAAAGTGGGTCCTATTATACTAGGAAGAGGATTGAGACAAGGCGATCCTCTTTCTCCTTACTTATTCATATTAGTGGCTGAAGGACTATCAACTCTCATAAAAAATTCAACGGCACGAGGCGATATACATGGTGTGAAAATATGTAGAGGGGCACCATCGGTGTCCCATCTACTTTTTGCTGATGATTGCTTCTTGTTTTGTAGGTCAAATTTAGAGGAAGCAAAGAACTTAATGAACATCTTGAAAATGTATGAGGAGGCATCCGGTCAAGAAATTAACATGTCAAAGTCTGAGGTTTTTTTCAGCCGAAACCTTAGCATGGCAGCACAAGAAGACCTCTCTAGAATTATGGGTGTCCGACATGTACTGGGAACCGGTACTTACTTGGGTTTGCCATCAATGGTTGGAAGAAGCAAGAAGGAGACATTTGCATATGTAAAGGACCGTATTTGGAAGCGTATTAATTCTTGGAGAGGAAGAGCATTATCCAAAGCGGGCAAGGAGGTAATGATAAAATCCGTCTTGCAATCTATTCCATCATATGTGATGAGTGTGTATCTCTTACCGGAAACAATCATCAAGGAAATTGAGAGGATGATAAATTCGTTTTGGTGGGGAGGAGAAACAAATAGTAGAGGTATAAAATGGTTAGCATGGGATAGAATGACATACCCGAAAGAGTATGGAGGATTGGGATTTCGAAATTTACATCTCTTCAACATGGCAATGGTGGCAAAACAAGGTTGGAACTTCATATTGAAACCACATACTCTTGTGTCAAAGGTGTACAAGGCGAGGTATTTTCCTAACTCCTCTCTTTTTGATGCCCATCTTGGTAGTAACCCGAGCTATGCTTGGCGTAGTATTTGGAAATCACGGCAAGTACTTATGAATGGGTGTAGGTGGAGAATAGGGGATGGCACAAAAATTAAGGCAATGAATGACCCTTGGCTAAGAAAGGAGGATGGGTTGTGGCTACAATCACCACAACAACAAGGTGTGTTCAATTTGTTTGTAAATCAACTTATGCTTCCAAATGAAAAAGTATGGGATAGTGATAAGATTCATATGTTATTTCCATCACATATTGCAAATTCTATACTTGCTGTTCCTTTATTTAATGAAGTTGAAGAAGATAAACTAATTTGGCTATATGATACACATGGTAACTATAATATAAAGTCAGGTTATAACTTGTTACTTAATCCTACAATAGGTGCTGCAACAATGACTGAAAATGAGGGATGGAAATGGCTATGGAAAATACATGCGCCGCCGAAAGCAAAACATTTATTATGGCGCATTTGTAGAGAATGTTTACCAACAAGAACAAGGTTGAAAGAAAGGTTTGTTAACTGCCCATTAGAGTGCCCCATATGTGAAAATGAAAATGAGAACGATATGCATGTTTTATTTGATTGTGTTGACAGCAAAAGAGCTTGGCAAGCAGCTGGCCTAGAACCATTAATTTTAATGCAAATGCAGCAACACAGTACAGCAAAGGAAGCGCTGCTGCATATGTGCAGAAATATTGATGCAGACACGGTTGGAAAAATTGCAATGGTGGTGTGGGTGTTATGGAACAATCGAAACAATTGGGTTTGGAACCAAACAAAGGAATCAGGACAACAACTAGGCACGAAAGCAATGTGTTTATGGAGTGATTGGCGAGCTGTACAAGTAATCAATAGCAGTAACAATGTGCAGGAACAGGTACAACAAAATACAGTATGGCTGAAACCGATGCAAGGACAACACAAGTGCAATGTAGACGCAGGATTTCATGACGCGGAAGGAAAAACAAGTGCTGGCTGGTGCGTTAGAGACCACATGGGAAGGTTTATATTGGCGGGGAGCTCTTGGATCCAAGGGAAATGCTCAACAATTGAAGGGGAAGCAATTGCAATGCTTGAGGCTATGAAAGAACTAGAGCAAAGAGGATTCACGAATGTCATTTTTGAAACCGACTCGAAAAATGTGGCGGATGCAATTCATTTTATGCACGCTGGCGTGTCAGAGTTTAGTTCCATTATAACCAAAATTAAATGTATTTTGTCTTTACATTCCGGCTTTGAGGTGAAGTCGATTAAGCGACAAGCGAATATGGTTGCTCATACGCTTGCTAGGGCGGCCATTTCTTGGTCTAGTCGCTATCTATTTGAGTTGATACCTCCTTGTATTGAACTGTTATTATATAATGAAATGATGTGAGTTTTTTCTTGTCAAAAAAAAAAAAAAATCAACCTACATGTGGATTGCCTGCAACATAGTTACAAGCAATTTTTCGATATGAACCGCTAATATTAGGGGCCCGTTTGTTTTGGATTTTTTTGAAAATAGATTTTGTAGTGTTAGAAAATTTTGTATAAAAAAAATTTACAAAGAAATTTTCTATAAAAGTTTCAAATAAAAATTTGGTTTAAATAGTTATTCTTAAAATCTTATTTTAGGTATTTCATCATTTTATTGAAAAAAAATTTGGATATCAAAATTTCAAAAAAATCGCTTTTTTTTTAAGCTATTTCAAATAGATTTTCATAAAAATCATTTTTGATATACAACTTTTTATAAAAATTGAGATTTTGACTATTTTTTGTTCCTCAATAATGTACGTCTATGTTATATGATTTCAAAATTAGTATTTAAATTTAGAAAAAACGAATATAAAAAACTTGTAATATTTTAAAAAACGATTTTATAAAATCCATTTTCAAAAATATAAAGAAAAAATTCATTTTTTCAAAGTTGAAACAAACGGGCCGTAGATCGGACAAATAAGATTAAAAAGTGTATTTCTTAATTTAAAACAATCTCAGCCTTTGATCTTAGATCGAACGGTTGAGATTGGCAGCGTCTTACTGTTACAACATAAAATTTGTTTCCCTTTTTTTTTACTCAAAAAACAACGGTATTCATTCATTCAAATTCATAGGGAATACATCAATCAAAATCATTACATGTTCAATTTCGCTAAAAACTAATAAGGATGAATCTGCGAACATGCTCACAGCATCCGAGTTAATAGCATAAAACGGCTTAATGTCTATGACAAAGCCTACAATTGAGTTGACAAAATTCAAATGTCTGGAATAGTCATGCATACAGATCTGCAACGTTGACGGAACTAAAGTCATTGAATCTGCACTGAATTTGGATCGAAGCAAACCTGCAAATATGGACAAAAACAACATCGTACCAAGACGGGACAAACCAAAATTCCGTACTAAGACGGGACAAAACCAAAACTCCGCACTAAGACGAGATTAAACAACACCAGATAAAAAACACGAAAAAGAAGACTCGAACAAAACCTAAAAATATGTGGGTATCACTTATTTTAGAAAAAGAAATAAAAAAACGATCAAGACTATTTTGGAAATAAAAAGAAATAAAATTTGTTTCCCTTTAAGTCTAAAGTGTATCAAAATCTAAAAGGACTATTTGGGAAAAATATGTTCAATATTGCACATAGTGGGCTTAACTAAATAGGAAATTAGAGAGCACCGCAATAGCGGATAGATTCTTTTTAGACCCCTCTGTATCTTCTAAGGTCCCTCAAATTTACAAAACATGTTGGACCTTATAGTATACTCCATCTGTATCAAATTATGTATCAAATTATGTGTCACTTTAAAGAAAAAATTTGTATCAAATTATAAGTCGTTTTACAGTACCAATAAAGCATTGAATGCTATTTTTCCTCTATTATATCCTGAATTATTTATTACTCTATTTTATTTCAGTTCTTCAATTTATCTTTCTCATATGATTAATGAAGGACAAATTTGTAAACTAACTTGTAATTTCTCTTTTTCATGCAATATTAATTACATTTCTTAATATGCGTAAAAGTGGCAAAGTGACATATATTGTGATCCGGAGGGAGTATTAACTATTAAGCAGCATAAAGAGAATTCATTGCAATGATGTGTACTTCTTAAGGTTGAGAGGACTTGTACAAGCCAAACAAATAAGACTGAACAATTTGGTCATACATATATAACAGCTGGATTGTTTGACGTTTAAACAGATACTAAACCCAATAATCTTGGCGAGTATAAGATTGTCATTTTCCTGACCTTGTCAACAAAAGCAGTGATCATTTACATTAAAAATGTTTGAATGAATGAATCAACCTTTTGATTTTGAAATTCTTCAGGGTCAAATAGTTTAGTTCTTTAAATTTGTAAAATATCAATATAGTCGGCCATATAAATCAACATCTTAAAAGAGGTTTTATGTATATTTTGATATAACAAAAGACTATATATATATATATGTGTCTTTATTGATTTTGGTAACTAATTTTTAATGAGATAATTTCGAAGAATAAATTGACTATCATTTTTTATCTTATCTTGATTAGAGTCGACTTTGTCTGGTTGTGTTTTTCTCAGCATCGACGAATGGGAGAGGAGTTCTGTACATACAAGTGTTTTGACGCTCAAGTCAGTCAACTCTTAAGAATGTGAAATATAGGTTTTAAGAGTGTAAGAATAATGTATTTGACTCTACATATGATGCACTACTCTAGACCTTCTATTGATACAAACATTACGGTTGATCGAATCCTTCTAATGTCAAATTAATTAGAAGTTATAAATTAAAAACATCACCTAGTTACAAGCATATTTATGTACTATCTTTCCCAAATCACAACGTACCTATTTAATTTGTCTTTCCTTCCAAAGTTTTTTGTGAAGGTTTTATTTTCGAGGACCAGGTTTATACATGAAGACAGAAACAATATGTTGGTAGTTTAGTTCTATTAATTTAGTCACAATAATCCCCACAATTATAGATAGAATCAAAATAATCACTAAAATTAATTCTGAAAGTTAACAAAATAATTTCCTTGTATCCTAGAATCAATTACACAAGTTAATTCCATTTTGACAGTAACTAATAATTTGATTTATAGATAGAAAATTTGATTTATAGATACAACAGAGCAATTATTTTGACACTGTAATTGAATTTGTCTCATAGAAATCGGATGAAGACACATCTGACACTGGTAGTGGTGGCCTTTCAGGAGAAAATAAGATAGGTTTTGGAGGATATGACACTGATGAAATTGGTCCTAGTAGCATTTCTATTACTTTATTCATCGGTGGTCTATTTGACGGATTCGTTTGAATGCACCATAGACTCACCAAAGTAATCTTTCTAACAATATCATTTTCTTCCTCTGAGTTTGTCAAACAATTCAAAAGAGTATTTCCTTGCTCTAGATCTTTATAAATCCAGTCTGGGAAGTACACTTCAGAAGAACATGAACCTCCGGTGTCATAGTTTTTTCTTCCTCCAATCATTTCAAGCATCAACATGCCATAACTATATACATCAGATTTATACGAAACTCCACCAAATGCTCTACTAAATACTTCTGGTGCCATATATCCTATAGTTCCTCTTGTCCCTAGTATTGAAACAATACTATCCTTTCTTTGACATATTTTAGCTAGTCCAAAATCAGAGATTTTTGGACAAAAATCTTCATCTAAAAGAATGTTTTGAGGCTTTATATCAAGATGCAGAATCCTTGAACTACATCCATGATGCAAGTACTCTAGACCTCTAGCAATGCCAATTGCAATTTGGAACAAAGTGTTCCAATCAAAATCACAAATAGCATTAGGAAACTCTGCTTTGTAGATGAACTTATCCAATGATCCTTTGGGCATGAATTCATATATTAGTGCTCTTTTGTTTACCTCATAACTAAAGCCTAAAAGCGACACAATGTTCATGTGTGATGTTCTACTAATGCTAGCAACTTCATTTATGAATTCTTCTCCATTTCCCGTTGACTCGTTTATTACTTTCACCGCTACTTGATGACCATCGGATAAACTTGCTTTATACACAACACCATATCCTCCTTGGCCTAATTTATCTTGAAATGAGTTTGTGATCCTTTTTACTTCAGTATAACTGTATCTTCTTGGCATGGATAAATTATAACTTCGCATGAAAATCTCCACATTGTCGTCAACAAGTTCTTTTCTTTCTTCGATCATATTTAGTCGGATAAGTCTTGATTGTTGTTGTTGTTGTTGTTTAAAAATAATGGTGTGTTTTCTTCTTGTACTCCTTTTATGGTGACTACGAATCAAAATAATAACAATGAACACCGTTGCTGCAAATCCAGCAACTGAAGCACCTGAATTTATGCAAAGAATAGATAAATAAATTTTTTTCATCAGTTTTAATTCAGTTGTTTTTTTCAATGCCACCTTAATGTGGCATGAGAAACACTAATTTAGAAAGTAATAAAACATTGTGTGTTATTCTTACCTATTATAACCCCCGTGTGTGAACCTACAATTGAAAAATCAAATTAGATAGAACTTATATAATAATCATGCATTTCTGGAAGAGAAACAGTCATTTATTTTCTTATTGCTTTGCATTTTTTATAGGATGTGCAAAAAAATAAGCTAATTAGATAAGCTATAAGTATTTTTATCAAACAAACTTATAAGCTAGTCCAATAAGCTATAAACTAGCTTATTGGACTTACCAGACACACCAAAGAAAGAAACATAAATAGGAGTTTGAGTTAGTGATATTATTTACTTTTACTTGAGGATGAGGCTTTTTCTGAGTGGCAATCAGTTATATAAGGTCCATCTTTGCAGAAACATCTGAATTCACTTCCTCCATCATTGCCACAGGCTCCACCAGAATTAACACACCCTGGACAGTCTCCATAATTTCCAGTCCATTTCAGATTGAAACCGCCTTGTAATGTTTGGTTTATAGCATTCACAGTTGCAATTCCTGCACCTTGGATTCCCATAATTGGAAACTCAACAATAACAGTTGGAGTACATTGGACCGAACCAGAGTCCGAAAGGGTGTACACAACATTAATATTATTGCAGGTAATACTATAAATACCACTCGGTTGATTTGTAACACAATTGTATAACAAACTTAATTGAGAAGCAACATCACCATCACGTTGAAACAGCGAGTTATCATCGAATGTGCTGTTGATTTTATTATTGTCACTCACACTCTCAGCACAAATACCACCCCAGTAATCATCCCTAGCAACTGTGAGTTTTTGTGCTGTATTGACCCAATCAAGAATGCGGTATTTGACGTTATTGATTGTTATCTTTGGAACAGTTTCTTCGCATGTGAGCTTTGTCTTAGAATCTGCAGAACCACCACAATACTTTTCTCTGTTTTCTCCCCAGAACGGATACTTGAGGCTGTTTGCGATGCTGCTTCCTTCACAGGTAAAAGCGTCTTTGCAGTTCGTGTATTGATTATCATCCTCGCACATACACGTTGGAATATTGACGATTAAGATCATCAAAAGTGCAGCGGTATAGAAGAAAAGTAGAATGGAAGAATAATGATGAAACAGAGGTTTCATTTTTGCGCTAGAACAGAAAACTAATAGTGTGGAACAAGTGTGAATATTAAGATTGGTTTTGGTCATATAAAAATAAATAATTTACTTAATCAGCTTAAATTTAATGATAGGAGTTGAATATTCAAATACCCTTTCTCTTTCAAGTTTAATCCAATGGAGTTGGGATCAATTCAATGCATTATAATTTTCACACTTTATGATTTTTCTACGAAATTGGTTGGAAACATACAAGACAATGTAGTGTAGAGTTTAATATAAAGACTTAGTTTTAGTCGTAGTATTGAAGTCAACAATAATGATGATCATAATATACACTCTCTTCACATTGTGAATGATACATTTAATAATTTTTTCGAATACAACAGGAAAAAATAAAATAAGATTGTGGGATTAATCAAAACTCAATGAAACGAACAAAAATAACTGAGAGTGAAATGCATGGAAAGCAATTCGGTAAAGTTTTATCATTTGCAAGAGGGGTAGACGCGGGTTGGGTTGAGTCGATTTTAGCCAAATTTTTCATCCGATCATAGTTAAGTGGGTTAAGGTGGAATATGAAATCTGGATTTTTTATGTTAAACCCAAATCTAGTGATGAGCGGGTTGAGTTGGGTTAACGGGTCGTTACGTATAAATTTTTTAAACAATTTTCAAACCAATATATAATTATATGACATTTTATTTCATGAAAATTTTACTATTTAAAATTTAAACACTTTTTTTTTAATAAGCTATAAAATAGCTCACCCAAATTAGCACCGGATTGAATCGAATTTGACACCTTAAAGAGGAGCACACTCTTAGGTCCCAAGCCAATACCATTTAAAATTTAAACACTTGAAATTACATAAAATACTTTAAATATAATATCAAAATTTAAGATTTTATAACATAATAATATTAAACTATATTATAAAGAAAATAATGAATATAAATATTTTTTAAAAATGGGTTGGATTCGCAGGTTTATGAGCTTATAATCTTAAACCCGTTGAACGAGTTCGTGTAAAATGCGGGTTGGGTTGGGTCATCGGGTTGGCTGGGTCACCCGTACTTGTGAACACAATTGCATCACCCATAGGGATGGCAAAACGGGTCAAGCCCATCGGGTCGGCCCGTTTAACCCGCCATTTTTGGCGGGGTGGGTTGACATTTTCAATCCGCAAAAGTGGCGGGCCCCATCCCGCCTAACCCGCAAAAAACACGGGACGACGACGGGGCGGGGCGGGTTGACCCGTCGGGTTTAACCACATTCTTTTTTTTATAAAAGTTTCAGCCCATTACAAATGAATTTCTATTTTTCGGTCCAATTAACCTAATCTACATTTTAGCGTTGTTGTTGATTTGGATTGAAGAATAGTTATAGTTTATTGTTTACTTTTGTTGGTGTCGATTTAAATATTGAATCCAAGTTTTGTTTGTTTTGGATTTAAACCGAGTATTTTCATAAGGTTTTATTATGGTTTATTTGATTTTATAAACTATGATGTTTGAAGTTTTGATTGATAATTTTAATTTTTGGTCACATTGTTGGCTTATAATTATATTTTGATTTTCTTGGATGATTATTAATTTTATTTTATTCGCAAATTTTTATGATATTTTTGCGAATTTATCGATTTTTTTATTTTTATTTTATTGACGGGGCACTCCCGCCAACCCGCCGCCCGCCAAGAAAATGGGCGGGGTGAGATTTTCAACCCACCACCACTAGTTAGCCCGCCCCGCACTGCCCCTTTTTAGACGGGTTAATGACGAGGCGGAGTGGAACAGGGCGGATTGACCCTTTTTGCCATCCCTAATCACCCATAGCCATGGAAGCATACAAATGTTTTTCTTAACCAAAATTTATTTAAGAAAGAACAGGAAAAAATATAAATAGGGCCGCAGACAATGAATCGAGCTGACATAAGCATAATTCCAAACTCGACTCGACATTAAACTTGAAATTAAAAACGCGTGCACAACTGTAGTTAGACTAACGACTGTAACTCAGTTGGTTGTGAGCTTTAAACAATATGAACTCAAGTTAAAAATGTTTGTTTTGAACTCGTATTGAGTTTCAGGTTAAATCAACTTTATGTTCAATTCGACTAATTTCCTGCGGTAAATATAAACACCCTTTTTGGGCCAAAACAAGACAAGCATATCCTATGATTTTTGCGTTTTAGGCCCCTATTGTACTTTTAAGCCCCCTAAAAACCTAAAAATTTAGATTTTGGATGGTTTGACATTTACAATTCGAAAACGCTTAATTTCAGCATCCACGTGCCGAAATTAGTTAATTTCGAATTGTAACTACCGAAATATAAAAAAAAATGAAAATCAAAAACCATTTCGGCACGTAAAATCCGAAATTAGTTCATTTTGGCACATATGTGCCGAACTTAATTTTCGGCACCTACGTGCCAAACTTAACTAATTATGGCACGTAGTGCCTAAATGAACTAATTTCGGATTTTACGTGCCGAAATATATAAAAAGTTGAAAAAAAGACATTTCGGCACCTACATTCCGAAATTACAATTTTTTTTTAAAGAAAAAAAATCATTTCGAAACATAAGTTCTGAAACTGAATAGGGATAATTTGGTCAAATCAGGGGGCTTTAGAGCAACATAGGAGCCTAAAAAGCAAATTTCATATCCTATTGAAGACATTGTTCCAATTTTGTTTATTTTATCTTCGTTATCGTGTTTAAAATCATACCACACACCCGAAAGCCTAAAGTGTATTAAAATCTAAAAAGTCTATTTGAGAGAAATTATATTCAATAATGTACTTAGTAGGCCTGCCTAAAATCTTCTTGAGATTGAGAGGACTTGTCCAAGACAATGCAAATAAGACGACCGAAAAATTTGGTCATACATACAACTAAATTCTTTTAAGATTCTAAACCCAATCTTGGCGAATATATGATTGTCATTTTCCTAAGTTGCAATTTTGACCTTGTCAACAAAAGCGATGATAAGTTACAATTAAAAATATCTGATTGAATAAATCAACATTTTGATTTTTAAATCTCAAGGGTCAAATTGTTGAGTAAAATGTCAAATATCCTATGAAATTTCAAAATTCGTTAAATACCCCCTGAA
The DNA here is from genome assembly GCA_951799995.1 of Trifolium subterraneum. NCBI lineage: Eukaryota > Viridiplantae > Streptophyta > Magnoliopsida > Fabales > Fabaceae > Trifolium > Trifolium subterraneum. Next base: position 39,326,212 of record OX637464.1, read on the forward strand.
ATTTGGAAATAGTCAAATACTCCTCTAAAATTGTAAAATGTTAATCAAATATCTCCCTGATCCGTTAACTCTGTCTGTTTTGTTGATGTGGACGTTAACTGATTATGTGGCACTACCAGTCAGAGTCCACATCACTGGGACTGGTTTGAGTGGATTGTCACGTCATAGGGGAGTATTTGACCGAAATTTGCAACAAACATATCATTATAACGGTCATATATTCATCTTCTTTATAATAGAGTTTTCTTCATCACTTTAATGGAGTTTTCTTCTCCATTATTCTCATATCCATCATGATAGGTGGTGGAATTGCTTATTCAAATCGTAGGAAGGTGAAAGAAACAAGCTCCTCTTCCATGGGTGAATCTAAGAACCCTAATTTTCTTAAATGTCATTGTGAAAAAATTGCTATCATTAGAGTTGCTCAAACTGATGCAAACTTTGGCAGAAAATTCTTTTCATGCCCACTTCCAAAGGTAATATATGTTATCCCTAATTCTTTTGTAGAGAACCCTAATTAATTTTTTTTTTTTTGACTAAAAACAAAGGTATTCATTCATTCAAATTGGTGGACTACATCAATCAAAATCATTACATATTCAAATACGCTAAAAACTAAAAAGGATGAATCTGCGAACAGCTCACAGCACCCGAGTTAATAGCATAAAACGGCCTAATACCACAAATATGACAAAGCCTACCACTGATATAACGAAATTCAAGTGTCCGAAATGCTCATGCCTCCGGATCTGCAACGTTGACGACTCTAAAATCATTGAATCCGCACTGAATCTGGATTGAAGTAAATCTGCAAATCTGAACAAAATAAACACCATACAAAGACGGGATAACAAAACTCTGCACCAAGACGGGAATAAAACAACACCATACGAAGAAATTGCAAGAAAAACTCAAATGAAACCTAAAATTATGTGTAAATCACTTATTTAATTGAAAAAATTAAAAAAAAAACTATCAAGAGGGGTGATTTCGGATCAAACCCCTCTGATGGAGGAATTAAGAAAAAAGCAAAAGAGAGATTAGGGTTGTGAATAGGGGTGTGGGTGGCAGCTGAGAACCTTAATTTTTGTTTTCCTATTTTTTCCCAATTTCATTTTAACCCTTTTATCCAATTTGGTCCTTCCATTTATGCTCACTCTTGTTTCAAATTTATGGATTTTGTTAATTGTTGTTTCATTTTTTATAAAACTTAGTTTCAACTATTGAATGTTGGAAATATATCTCTACCTCATTTCTATGATAGGGAGACTTATCAATTCAAAAGATGTCAAAGGTCAAAATATTGATGTTATAATCTAAACCATGATAGGGAGACCTATTCAACTCACAATCCTATTAAGCCTTTGGTACTCATCAAAGTCAAACAACAGACCCCAAATCTCTAGTCAGCATCATTATTTGCCAACGTTGTGCTCAACATAATTATTCGAGAGCCCTATATAAAGTTTCTAGAAGTTGCCTGTTACAGAACACACGTTACTCAATGAATCAAGGTACGTACACGAGGCCTATGATATGAAGACTCAAAACATATATACCACCGCAATACAATACAAAGGAATTTCAATAACTTTTGTACAAATAGTACAGTAGTGAAATGTCAAATATCTTTTGAAATTATAAAATTTGTTTAATATTCTTTTGAAAAAGTCGAATATTCCTAGGGATTTGTAAGATGTATGTTAAATTTTTCATTAATTTTTAGGGGTATATTATATATGTTAAAATATAAATAAATAAATTCCAAAATTCTTATGTGTTGAAAATAATATGACTAAATATCTTTTGAAGATTTTTAATTTAAATATCCTATCTATTTTCTCGTGCGTTATAGGAATTTACAAAAACTAGACACCGACTCATGCTATAGCACGGGCTTTGTAGATTTTCATATATTACATGAAAAGAACTATAATAAATTTTTTAAAATAAATGACACAATCAAATCTGTCTTTTAAAATCAGTCCAAATTTATCCCAGTGTATAATAAAATCACTCAAGCATCATATTGAATATTATAAAAATCACACAATGCGGACCATCCATGTTTAAAATATATGTTGCCATTAATTTTTTCAACTAAAATTTCAAATTGATTTCCGTTTTGATCAATAAGGGTGTGTTTGGTAGGAGAGAAAATGAGAAGAGAGTGTGCATTGGTTTCCTTGTTTCTATTTCTCTCTTCTCATTTTCTCTCCTACCAAACAAAGGCTAAGTGTGTAGCATAACGATGTACGTCGTTGTCACCAAAATCAGATGCAAACATTTTTGGTAAGATGACCGCGCCATAAAATAAAAATAATAACAATGTTAAATCTTTACCAATGTGAAATGCTCAAATACAATCAAATACATTCGATTGAAATAAAAATGTATACTTACTTTACCATGGTGAAACTCAACATAATAAGTTCGATATTTGATCCGACAATGATTGACGTACTTCTCTAAGTCAGTTATTGGATATGGATTAAATGGTGTTATGTGTAAAAAAAGGAGTCAGTTATTAGATATGAATTCAATGGTGTTATGTGTAAAAAAGAAAGAAAGTAGTAAATATAAAACGCGGCGAGAATGAATAGTTAGAGTATATAAAATATAAAATAAAATTAAAAAAGCCTCTTAAACAACATAGCGCAAGTTGAAATTCAATATTTTGATCAGTCATAGTAGCAATAGAAACACAAATTTGTGATAGCTAAACTTGAGATATATATAGAGGAAAATATAAAACGCGGCGAGAATGAATAGTTAGAGTAAAAATTTGTTAAAGCTAAACTTGAGATATATATAGAGGAAAAACAAAGCATATACGATAAATATTCATAACATATCTTTACAAAATAAAAATTGATTTATATTTAAACAAATTAAAAAATATTAAATTATATATTGTAGGTGTATAAAAAAATTGGAGACTTAGAAAAAAATTGAACATGTATTATAGAAAAAAAATTGATTGGATTACATATTCAATATATGTTGGTTGCGAAAATATTTCAAATTGATTAATATGTCATAGTGGCTAATATATAAAACCTTTACCTTTACAAAAAGGTTATAAGTTCAACTCCTGCTGAAGACTTTTTTTAATAATTAAATTAGGATTTTAGTAGGGTTACTTGGATACTTAATAACTTTTATATATATAATGATACTCATGTTCACTACTTAAGTAGCGAATACCCCCTAAAAACACTTCACTTAAGTAGCGGACAACAAATTTTTAAAAAAAGTGACTTTTATAACATCCGCTACTTAAGTAGTGGAAGGGTAAAAATGGAAAAGTGTAGGGCACATGAAAAGTTGATAGGGTAGCAAAAGAAGATCTCAAAAGAAAATTGAATATGAAACAATACTTATGGGTGACCGAACTGCGACACCAACTTCAAATTATCGAACCAACTGTCGCCTTAGCATCTCTCGATTCTCTCCATCCCTTCTCCAATCCTTCAACACTTGCACTGTCCCACCTGTACCTTCCAACTTCGACTATGGCAACATCTTTGCTTACCAAGCAACATCTGTCGTCCCACCCTCGAACAATTCGCAGTCAAAGTAGACATGACGAAAGTTTTACAATGAATTGTAGGAGTTGCTCAGTTGCAGGAGTGTGTTGCTAGTGTGCATGTTTGTTGGAGGTGAATGCATCAATGCGAGATAGCGGCAAGTTACATACTTGAACAATTCCTAAGACATGTAATTTTGTGGACACAACATTCGAAACGTTCGATATTAATTTTGGCGCTAGTTTTAGGGATTTAGATTTTCAACATTCAAAAATCTCACATTCACTTACATTTAGTGCAAAAATACTAGGAGAGATAATGGAGAAAGATAATATAGTAAATTGTAGTAATGACAAAATTGTCGTTGAAAATAAACTAAATATAAGTAAATATAAGATTTTTGAAGGTAGAAAATACAAATCCGAGTTTTAGCATTATTCTAAACTCTTACACGAACGTTGAAATCATCATAGGGGCCACATTTAGTATACGTTTCCAATTTCAATATTGAGGCATCAAAGTGTAATTTAGGCTAAAATCACAACAACTCACTATTATCACTGCAAATTCAAATATGCACTCAAAGTCCAACATTTGCTCTAATATGACTACCTCATCGAAACAACTTGAACACTGTATTTAGCCACTAATAAAAGAACGGTGTAACAGGACAAAACTAGAACTAGAACTTGAATAATACGAAGAACATATCTCACGGAAAACACATGGAAACTTCAAATAAAGACAATCCTGTTGTAGCAAGGCATCATCGATTCTTACACAGCAGAATCCAATTCCAATAAAATATCATACACCATTGTTTATTTATTTTATTTATAATACTATTATTTTAATTAATACTACCAAATTCTATTCAGCAATCGCTTCATTAATCACTAATCAGTCAGTGCAGTTTCTTCTATTCATTAATTAAATAGTTCTTCTTCTAACCATATATTTTAATTCCAACCATCGAAATTCAACAAAACGACGTCGTACACCATTAAAACGCCCCCAATTCCGCCAAACGTTAGCTTCGTTAACTTTTTACCAGAAACACACGGAAACGAGCCCCGCGCACGTTAGTATCAAAAACTGAACCAACGCGATTATTAATTATTTAATTTTATGATTATTGTTACTATTTCTCCAAAAATTAAAAAAATAAAACAATAAAATCGGAATTTAACTCATCCGTACAGTTATCACAGTAGAGAGAAACTGTAACCGTTACTCAGGGATTGTGAACAGTACCGGTCGCCAAGCTCTTCTCAGTAACCTATACCGGAACGCCGATGATACTGGCCGGAGAGCTGCGACGGCGGAAGATCGACGGAAAGGAGATCCAGTTCTGAATCTGACACCAACGGAGGAACCAGAGAGGAGTCCATCTTTCTGATCGTACTGCTGATTTTGCTGTTGACAGCTGTTCTTCTCGTCTTGTAGCGTCGGTGGCGGAGACGGCGAGGAGACAAAAAGGTCTTTAAGCTTGTGACGGACTTTGACTTCGTCGGAGGATTTTTTCGGTGGATCTAAGGGTGGAGGATGGAAACGGCGACGGTCGTGTGGACGAGTGAGGAACATGCGGAGGGTTTTGCGACGGCGGAGATGGATGACTGGACTGGTGGTTGGACTGCGTGTTGGACTGCCGGCGATGGCACATTGTGTGGCTAAGAATTTGAATTTGTGGAGATTAGGCATGGTGATAGTGTGCTTGCATTTAGAGAAGAGGAAAGGAAATTAAAAATAGAGAATATGAATGAATTTTATGAATTTTGGTTTTTTTTTTTGTTTTGTTTTATTTGTGAAGAGAAGGGAAGGTTAGATCTGAGAAGGATGGGATTGGGATGGCGTTGGAATTAGAAAGTAGAATGAGAAAGAGAATGATTGGGTTGAGTAAGGTTAAGGGCATTAACATTGCATTATCGGGGGATATTAATTTAAAGGTGTCTTTTCCCTTTGGCTATGGTCCTAATCCTAATCCTACATGTATTTTATTTATTTTTTATATAGAACGGTCCTTGTCCTACTACTTTATACATACTCCACGTCACACAAAGGAAATATTTTTCCCAAATGTATTTGTAAACAATGCAAATGTACAAATACATATCAACATGTGTATCAAACAATTTACCTTTTCTTTTAAGCTATTAGGTTTGCTCTAGTGGTGAAGAATTTGGATAGTATGTTAGAGATCTCGGATTCGATCCTCAACTCCTTTGTAAACTAAAAAAGGAATTCACCTTTTTTCTTATCTACTCTTTCATAATTTGAGGGTATATAATCTACTCATCTATCAATAAGAACGAGCTATATGCAAATTCACATATGCAAAACCAAAAATTTGTTATACATTAGGTTTGAGTACCACATGCAAATTCACTTATGTGACTTGTTTTCATTGGTTGAAGGGTAAATACCCTCAAATTATGAAGAGGTAGAGTATGTCTCACCTTGTTTGAATAATTATGTGACTTGTTTTCATTGGTTGAAGGTTAAATACCCTCAAATTATAAAGAGGTAGAGTAGTATGTTTCACATTGTTTGAATAATTTGAAGACAATGGGACATGAAGTGTATAAAATATCAATTGTTATTTTTAAAAATTTGGATTTAAATTCTTTCAAACAATTTATTTTATTTTAGAGGATTTCATTAAACACTTGATTGAATAATTTAATTCACAATTCACAACGATATTTATAGACATCCAAATTTGAGGGTTGTATGCTTGTCAAATGACCTCGCTTATAAGTGTTGAGATATTATCTTTATTTGGGTTTATCTACGAAGATGGTAAATACGATGGATGAATCAAGGGAAAAAGTGAAGTGAAATATTTAAGTTTAATTAATGTCTGCCATTGACTATTGAAGATGGTGTATTAAAGTAATGGAAAATGATAACCGGTGTCTCGGAATACTGGTTAAGGTAACTAAAGATAGCAATTACTATATCCATTATTGCTAGCGAATTGGAGAAGCTAATGTGAAGGAAAGATATTGGCTTGAATCTGAAGCGCTTGGATCATGTGTATTGAACCGTGGCCTAATCCGAAATAATACTATTAAGGACTTTGTTATAAGAGAAATCTTATCAAAGATATGAACAATGAATGGTGATTACTAATTCATTGACAAAAGACATGTCACTGTCAAATTTTGAGAACTACACGCAGAAGAATGACACTTGATTTTTATATTTGATTTTTGTTGTAAAAATATCATAATTTTGTGAAATTGTATATTATGTTTTCTGAGATTTTAATTTTATTTAGAATAGATTTGATTATTAAAAAATAATTTTTAAGGTTTGGAATCAAAATGCATACGGATGATATAACTTTATTTATTTAAGTTGTATGTTTTTGTGTAGAGACATGATATACTATGATACAAACAAGATAATATTTAATTGTTGAGGACCGGAAGTGGTTATGGTGCATAAGTTTTGATTTATGCACTATAGATAAATAAGGCAAAATTACTCAGCGCACTCCCAAATTTTTCTCGCACCCTCCAAATTTCTAGCGCGCCCCCCAAATTTCTCGCGCGCCCTCCAAATCATGCCAATACCATTTTGCTGTGGGAATGGTTTCGGAGATTTGCACTCCAAAATTATTAAGGGCATAAAATGGTTTTGGCTAGAAATCTGGGAGGAGTCACTATACATAAATAAGGAAAAATTGCTTAGCGCACCGCCAAATTTTTCTCGCACCCTCCAAATTTCTAGCGCGCCCCCCAAATTTCTTACGCGCCCCGCAAATTTCTAGCACACCCCCCAAATCATGCCAATACCATTTTGCTGTGGGAATGGTTTCGGAGATTTACACTCCAAAATTATTAAGTTCATAAAATGGTTTTGGCTAGAAATCTGGGAGGAGGAAAAAAAATCTGTTAAGTGCATAATTATAGGGTTGTACTCCAAAATCATTTTATGCACCTCATGGTTTTGGAGTACAACCCTACAAAGCCATTCCAACAACAAAATGGTTTTGGCTAGAAATTTGGTGGGTGCGCGAGAAGTTTGGGGTTGCATTAAGAAATTTGGGGGTGCGCACTCCAAAATCATTAAGTGTATAAAATGGTTTTGCCTAGAAATCTTGGGGGGAGGAAAAAAAAATCTGTTAAGTATATAATTATAGGGTTGTAGTCAAAACCATTTTATGCACCTAATGGTTTTGGAGTACAACCCTCTGAAACCATTCCAACAACAAAATGGTTTTGGGTAGAAATCTAAGGGAGGGAAAAAAAACTGGGGGGTGCACGATAAATTTGGAGGGTGTGCGAAAAATTTGGGGGTGCATGAGAAATTTGAGGGTGCGCTAAGCAATCTAGGGGTGTGCGAGAAATTTGGGGTTGTGCTAAACAATCTGGGGGTTTGCAAGAAATTTGGGAGTACGCTAAGCAATTTGGGGGGCACACTAGAATTCTAGGAGGTGCGCTAAGCAGTCTAGTGTATTTATGCACCGTACATAAAAAAAGGCTTATGGATAATAACTTTGCCCTTGAGGGCCTATTGTAATAAACCATGTATTTTTTTTTAGTGAAAATCTATTTTTGTTCTTTACAAATTTTATATGGTATGATTTGTTTTTGACAAAAATAAAATTTAAATTAATTTTTAACATTTTATGTTGGGGACAAATTAGTCCCCCTATTCTAATGAATTAGTGATTAGCTTATCCTCGATATAAAAATATCAGATCAATTTAAATTTTATTGGTTAAGGACTGAATTAAAATTTTATAAAGGATCAAAATGAACCCCTTCAATCTTTATTTTATACTTTTTGGTCTAGCATATAATTTATTTTTTACTAGAGTTTTAGAATGCAAAATCTCATCAGGTGCGTAAATGTTGGTCTATTCACTCGTGGGAACTACTCACTAAGTACATGTTGTGATAATTGTCCATACACATAACATAGTCTTTCATTTTCTATCGAGTAAATAGTCAAATTAGTCTTGACCTAAAAAAAGTAAAAAAAATTAGCCAAATTAGTTTGTGACTTTATATGGCACTCTCAAATAGGTGTTGAGATTATGAATATTTACAAATTGTCTTCAATTCTATTAAATTGTCGAGTTGGTCAACCATCAACATAAAAACTTATTGTGAAGTCTACAAAAGTTTATGACTTTATAGGACACTCTTAAATAGATCCATCCATGTGATTATGAATATTTAAAAAAGATTTATGATTCTATTATATTATCAAATTGATTCATATATTTAATCACTTACTATTAATTAAATTCCTATATTTTAAAAATTTATTACCAATTTGATCTCTAAATTTATGCGGTTACTATCAATCTAGTTTCTAACATATTATAACATATTATGAGAAGGACTTCTTTAACTAAATTAGGGACACTTTTTTTTTTGGGTTAAATGGTGTTTACCCCCCTGCAAAGTAGGCGAGTTCTGGATTACCCCCCTGGAAAAATTTTCGTTTAGATTCCCCCCCTACAAAATATAATTTTCTGGATTCCCCCCTCAAATGACACCGTGGCAGACGGAATCTCCACGTGGCAGACAGAATCTCCACGTGGCGCTGCCACATAGGAAATTTTTAATTAAAAAAAATAAAAAATGCCACGTCATTTATTTATTTATTTTTTACTCAAATTTTTTTTTTTTTTTTTTACTCAATTTTTTTTTTTTTTTTTAACTCAATTTTTTTTTTTTTTTTTACTCAAATATTTTTTTTTTTTTTTTATCCCCTTTTAAAAAAAATTAGCGCATTTTAAAATATTAAAATTTGAGTTAAAGTTTTGTAAGATTATACTATAGATAAAAAATAAATGTTGAATACTATATATAATATATAAGTGACTCATAAAATAATGACTTCAAATTGCACCAACACTAATTGCATATGAGTATTTGTTAACATTGTAAATTCACTTTTAGATGATATTTTATGCACCCACATTCTTTAAAACAAATAAATTTTCAATGGTGCGTGAAAATTTATTTGTTTTAAAGAATGTGGGTGCATAAAATATCATCTAAAAGTGAATTTACAATGTTAACAAATACTCATATGCAATTAGTGTTGGTGCAATTTGAAGTCATTATTTTATGAGTCACTTATATATTATATATAGTATTCAACATTTATTTTTTATCTATAGTATAATCTTACAAAATTTTAACTCAAATTTTAATATTTTAAAATGGGTGGATTCTAGAATGAGGGATCAATTAAGTCCCTCACCGGTGTACCACTTAATTTGACCATTAGATCCAAAAAAACTCTAAATAATCTCATTAGTCGCAACCACACAGGATTTTATCTCTCTCTCCTTTCCGTTCACTCTTCCACTTTGTGTCAACTTCTCCATCTTCAGGCAGAGAAGCACGGTGATCGCGAATTCCTCAACAACAAAGCAATGTGAAATTTATTCAATTTCAACTTCAACTGGGTTTCGGTTTAGGACAATTTTTTTGTTTGTCGTTCTTATTCTGATAAAAAAAAACTAGATCTTGATATACTTTCGTTTCTGTATATAAGTTTTAGAGATAAATTGAAAAAATGATAACATGAATGACAGATGATTAAAAGAAAGGGGTAGAAAGAAGTTGGAAAAAACTGGGAGAAATAAGATTGAACACCACATATAAAATCTGAGCTTTTTTTTTGAGAAATTTGTCAAATAGTAATAGATGAAAACCTTTTATCACTATTGTCTTCCTTTGCATAATATCAATTAAATCTGTGATGCGGCTTTGACCAAGGTTGGTGGTTTACCAAAAGAAAGACACTTGGTTGGTTGGTACATAGTCGGAGAAGACACAGTCACCGAGGTGTGGAAATTAGGGGCAAAATTGTGTGTGAGAGTGTACATATGTTCTCATCTTTCTAAAAACAGACCTACACCATTGATAAAATCTAATGGTATTTTTTAAGTGGTACACCGGTGAGGGACTTAATCAAGCCCTCACCCTAGACGCCACCTTTAAAATGCGTTAATTTTTTTTAAAGGGGATTAAAAAAAAAATTTGAGTTAAAAAAAAAAAAAAAAATTTGAGTAAAAAAAAAAAAAAAAAATTTGAGTTAAAAAAAAAAAAAAAATTTGAGTAAAAAAAAAAATTGAGTAAAAAAAAAAAAAATGACGTGGCATTTTTTATTTTTTTTAATTAAAAATTTCCTATGTGGCAGCGCCACGTGGAGATTCTGTCTGCCACGTGGAGATTCCGTCTGCCACTGTGTCATTTGAGGGGGGAATCCAGAAAATTATATTTTGTAGGGGGGGAATCTAAACGAAAAATTTTCCAGGGGGGTAATCCAGAACTCGCCTACTTTGCAGGGGGGTAAACACCATTTAACCCTTTTTTTTTTGACTAATTAAAATATCAAAAAGTCGGATATATTTGAGAGCGTCCTATAAAACTTAACGAATACAATGGTTTACTCATTTTGAACACCCACGTTCAAATAATGTTACACTTGGCAAATAATTATTTAGAGAATTGTAGCGCATATGTTTCGGTTCTATAGGCCTAAAACCTTTTTTAGAAAATTTGCCCGGCCAAAGTAAGATCCGATAGGATTTAGAGGAGCCTCAACATCTGCGAACAATTAACAATAGCAGGAAGTTTGTTCACGATACACTTGTATACTAAACTAGCACAGGTAATGTAATTTTTCAGACTTAAGGTAATGTAGGCTCTGTTTGGATTGATGAAATGTAACGGAATGGAGTGAAGCGGAATAGAGAAGAGTGGTATGGGATGGAGCGGAGCGGAATAAATTTTCCATTCCATTGTTTGGATATTTTAATAAAGAGAGGAACAAAATTGAAGGTAAGTGGTAGTATTTGATGGAATTCATTCCATCCTATTCCATTCCATTCCATAATTATATTGCAAATCCAATCAATGGAACATTATTTTATTCCATCCCGCTCCATTATATTCCATCGATCCAAACGGAGCCGTAGTTAATTTCAATTCATAAGTTACAATTCAAAATTCAGATATCAATTGTATACAAAATTATATAAAAAAAATTTACTGACAAAATTATACTCCATAATCATATTAACACCTATTTGAACTAATTATGATCAGCAATATCCTCTGTTTTGTTCAGTAATTAATACAAATATTCAACTGTACAAGATGAGATGAAATAACATAACATATCCTAAATATTCACCACTTGATGCATGTGTGTGGATATGTATCAAATACAGTATCATACAAAATTCACCTACCAAAGTATATCTGAATCTTGACCAACAACTCTTGTTGTGCACATGTGTGGTTAACCTCTTCATCTTAGCATCCCCCTTGTCTGCAATAAGATAATGGAAATTCAGAATTTGTCATGTAACTCACTCAGATCATTATTTTCCTATAGTCGCTTCATTTCAATTATAATGTAGTCCCTCCGTCCCAAAATATAAGCAAAAACTAATCAACAAAAACTGATATATTTGGTGTAAAATTTAGACCAAATACATTAACTTTTGTTGACTCACTTTTCCTTATATTTTGGGTCGGAGTATGTATATACACCTAGCAAAAAGTTTAAAGTAACAAATAAATAAATTTATGTATATATTTATTTCAAATACATCAAACCAATTAAGATATGGGAATATCTACACTGAAAATATATATTTGTTTCTAAACATGGCCTAAGTATTCAACCAATAATAGCATACAAGCCAAAAATAATATTGTGAAAACATATAAGCTTTTAGAGAAAAGATATTTGAAGGCCAAAATGACTTCTGAACTAGCTTATTAAGACCAGAACAGTAGTTTTAATTTTACCATCTAAAAATCTAAAATCCTCACCAAAACAAAAAGGAAATCATAGAATCTATGAGTATGAGGTAGTAGTAGTAGATGTAGAAGAGCCGCTAACCCATTTGTCAGCAACAGAATCTGGTGAAGTTGGATAAGGACCTTTCTTCAGAAGTACAAGTTCATCTGTTCTAACAACAACATCTAATACTTTTGATTCATGTGTTTCAAGTTCATCACTCTTGATTGCTTTCAAAATCTCCAGCACCTCGTCCATTGAAGGTCTCAAGTCTTTTTGTTGCTGCAAACACCTAAATGCTAATTCAGCCACTGCTGTTGTCATCCTTCTCACAGAATTGTCTTTTTCATATCCAAGTTCAGGATCAACCAACTCATGCAATTCTTGGCCCTGAATTTTATTGACAGCCATGTTGGCTAAGTTCACATCGTTGCGATGCCTGGTAATATCCACAGCTTGTAATGATGATATAAGCTCGACTAAGAGTACGCCGAAGCTATAAACATCGCTCTTGTCAGTGAGTTGGTAACACTGATAATACTCAGGATCAACATAACCAGGTGTTCCTTGTGGAGCAGTTGATACATGTGTGACATCGGTCGGAAACAGCCTTGAGAGACCGAAATCAGCAACCTTAACATGAAACTTTTCGTCTAGGAGAATGTTGTTGGATTTCACATCGCGGTGTATGACATCTTTTTTGTGGAGGTAGGCTAGTGCCTCAGCTGTTTCTAGTGCAATGTTCAATCTTACAGGCCAAGTAACCATAGCCGAGCTCGACCGTTTCCCATGAAGATGATCAGCCACTGTTCCATTTGGTATGTATTCATAAACAAGGAGAAGCTCTCTGCTAGATCTAGAGGTACATCCAAAGAGTGTCACCAAGTTTTTATGCCTTAAGTGTGCTAGAATCTCAACTTCATTCATGAATTGCTCCACACGTTTAAAGTTGCTCTCGTAATGGCGTTTCACCGCAACCACGCGCCCGTCTTTGAGTTCACCTGATCAACAATCAGAAGATATATAGTTTTTAAGAAAACCAGAAAACCAAGGGAAATCAGTTCTGTGTGAGAAAATGTATATTGTTAATTACCTTTGTAAACAGTGCCAAAACCTCCCTCTCCAATTTCTTTAGAAGTGTGGAAATTGTCGGTAGCTTCTTCTAGTTCTTCATAGGTAAATACCTGGACACCAAAGTAGAAACTCTTTTGGGGCACTCTTCCAGATTTGGAAGATGGATAAGAAGAATTACTCTGAGAGGAATTAGTAGTAGAGGTAAGAGTGCCAGTGCCAGTGCCACTGCTTGGAGGAGGCATGAAAACGTCAACGCTTCTTGATTTCTCAGCACTTTTCTTCCTTCGCCGAACCACAAAGCATGCACCAAGAATGAAAACAAGGACTACAACTCCTGCAACTGCGCCTGAAGATAATGCTAGACGTCAGTAAAATTTAACTTCTAAAATCTAAATTCAATTCATCTATTAGAAAAATGAAAAGTACCTATTATAGCGCCAGTGTGAGAGCTTTTACCTGCAACATAAACACAATATGTCAGAACAAAGAATCAGACAAGGATAGAAATGGGCGGAACAAAAAATAACGGGCCTGTCTTATGTTCTCTTGTTCCAATAACAATAGAACATCATAAGTCTAATTAGTCCACACTATAGCAACATCATAAGTTTTTGTTAACCAAACAAATCATCGTTATGATCATGGTTTTAAATTGCAGTATACAGGTTCAAGGTAAACAATTTAGAGGTCGCGGAAGCAACTTCACAACTACAGTTGTGGTTGCTAAAGCTACATTTATGAACAATTTTACCCACTATAAAAAACTGCAATTGGATTGCAACCACAACTAAACAAATAAATCAAAAACCAGGCGTAAAACCATTAATTTTACAAGCAATAAGAATCACCAACAAATGCTAAACACGAGAATTAACCAAAAGAAAAGCTAAAATACCTGAAGATGGACACAACTCATTACCACAAATACAAATAGGTTCATTTTCATCATAATCAAACCCACATTGTTGACCACCAGAACCAATACACTTAATACAATCATCATCAAAAGGATTGCTATAATTCACATTAAACCCTTTCATCAAAACCTCTCTAAGCAAAGAACGATTTCCTACAAACCTATTAGCTTGTTCTTCAAGAATTGGCACACCAACACCTTCATCACATACAACAACACTAAGAATTGGGTCTAAAGGAAATGGACCAATCAAAGAATATGAATTGTTCTTATATCCATTACTATCGCAGTAAAACAAATTATGTGGCTTTTCGGTGAATAGTGAAGTGGGTTGGCACCCATAAAACAGAGTAAGGTTACGGTTTCCCAAACCGTAGCTATAGATAGTTCCATCAAAAGATGAATTAATATATTGATGGGTACATGTTTCGTTCCAAAGGTCTAATCTTGCTAAGGTGAGAGAATGAGTTGCTGAGTTTATTTGAAGAACTCGATAACTCACCGAGGATATGTTCAACTCTGGAACACCATTTTGGCAGTTTAGATGAAACTGTGATGGCCCACAGAAGGAAGGACGGTCGCCGCCGGTGAAAGGGTAGGAAAGGTTGGTTATGGTGCCACAGTTGAAGGTGGTGTTGTTGCAGATAGAGAGTGATGCATGAGAGGGTAAGGACGTTGTATGATGGAGAGAGAAGATGAAGATTGAGAAGATGATGATGGTGGTGATGGTGGGAGAAGAGAGGGACAAGGACAACATAGTTTGTTGTTCCTTAATTTGAAATTTGCAACCTTTGAAGAGTTGTTACTTGTTGATATTAGTATTATTATGATATAATATGAGTAATAAATATTCTAATAGTTTGAAGTAATGAAAATATTGAAAAGAAAACATGAAAGATGAGTTTTGTTGACTTTGACTTTGATGTCATGTGAACAATATATAAACAAAGATTTTAATTTAGCAGCCACATGAGTGTTTTTATTTGCATTTTTTGGGCTGTTTGTTTTGTTTAAAGCAATTGGTTGGCGGATATTATTGTATTATGGGGATGGTCATTATATGTGAAATTGAAAGGTATTGTTTTTTAGGGTCAAATAACAGTGACCGTACTCATTTGGTTGAACGGAGGCTGTTCAAAAACTAGAACTATACTATGGTTGAAAGGTATTAGTCAATATGGAACACATGGTTTGGAAGTTTTGACAGGTTCAAATGGTGGAAATGTTGGATTTACGATGTACTGCAGTCAAAATTTCCACGCATTCACGCAATTAGCGTGTCAGTGATATTTGAATTGAGATCAGACGGTCTAGATTTTAATATGATTTTGACTTTTTTTTTCTTTTCTAAATTAAACATATTGAGCTTGAAATCTAGACCATCTGATGCACCGACTACATGAATGTGTGGCATGACTGCAGCGAATCTGGATTTGGAAATGTCTATTTGATGGGTTTATTTTTTCCTAGAGAGAAAGGGACAAAGAGGTTAGTTGGACTTGATTATATTAGTTAAATTTAACATATATATGCAGTGACATCAATTGATAGGAAATAGCAGAATATGTTTAATGACAGTGGCAAGTCAGTTTAGGTTTTTTAGAGATTGAATATGTGGATTTAAATATGTATGTCATCAATTGTAAATTTTCATTTTCAGAAAAAGAAAGTGGAGTAGAGGAAATTGAATTACCTTACCTGAAATCATTATGGTGCTAAAAAAATAATAAACTGTCAAGGCTTAGTTTATGTAAGAATTGGGATATTTTGGCACTACTCTTTCATTTGACCTAAAAATATGTTTATGAACGTAAGACATCTGTACTAATTTTGTAAAGTTTAGTTAGATCTATCCCAAATTCTAAGAATTTTGATTATCAAATTCTTTACCGTCCTAATTTGTGTAGGTTTTCTTATAAAATGAAAAACTATATACTAAACTAAGCCACCTTTGGTAAATTAGGTTAAAGATCAAGAAATCAACATAATTAGTTTATCTTTTGATACATCACATAATTAGTTTATTCTATAAAAAACATTTTAATTGTCACCAAAAGGCTAAAATAATCCCCAAAGCAATCATATAGCTTGTGTTAAAAAAGGTTACGAAGACTAACTACTAAATCAAGGTATCAAAGAATGTCAAAGAAGTGGAGAGTGGAGACAACTACAAAACCAAAAATAGAATTCCTCTTAGAAATCTTTAACAAAACCATCAAGAAAATCACATCTACTAAGCATAGGAAAAAATATTCCAACAAGAGTTAGTAACCTTAAGGGTAAGTTTAGGAGTTGAATTTTAGAGAGCTAAATTTATATTTTGATATATGTTTGATATTTTAAAAAAATTGAAAAAACAACATGATAAACAATCATATAATTATTCTTCAATCACAGTTAAATCATTTTTAAGAATATTTTTTAATGTCCTTAATTTAAAAAAGAAAAGGAAACCATAAAGAAAAAGTTACCTACCTACTTCTTCAAGGTTCACTAATACAGAAAAATTCTGCATTAGTGCATTACTACCATACAGATCTAAAATCAGAAAGGAGGATTATTTGCAGATATTGGATGAAGAAGAGGAAAAGGGCTAAATGAAAACTACAAGTCCATATTAGGGACAATTGTCCCTAAATCAGAAAGGAGTTTCCAAGATGAAAAGAAAACACATTATTGAATGCAAAAGACACAGCAGTGGAACCTACTATGGTGTTCACCTGATCTACATGAATGTGGAAAGGATCCATCCTTACAAAAGCAAGTGAAATCCTTTGAGCTTTGATCATAACCACAGTGTCCACCTGAGCTTTGACACTCATGACACAAACTATTATTTGTACTCCACTCCACTTCAAAACCATTATCAATAACATCCTTCAAATTTTCCACACTTGAATTTGTCACTACCCTTTCGGCTTCTGAGTCCAAAATTGGAATCATCACTCTAGATTTACATGTTCCCATTGTTTCACTTAACGAAACCGAACCCTCACCATTCTCAAGAACACTCTCCAACATAAAATAGTTAACCATTTGAATTCCATTTATACTACAATTAAACTGAGGAGAATAACTATCTGGTATAGGAAATTGAGTGTAAGGACAATCATAGTAGAGTGTCAGGTTCCGAGTATCCGAACCGTAATCGAAGAAATTGAAACCTAAAGATGTGTTCTTTAGGTTGGTAGGACAAACATTGTTCCAATAATCAGTTCTTACAACTTTGAGTCTATGATCAGAATCGATGACTTCAAGAATTCTATAACTTTGCGACATAATGGTAATGCTTGCAAATTCATCGTTACATTGTAGCTGAAAAGAAGGGTGGCCACAATATTGAGGTCTACTTGGTCCCCAAAAAGGGTAACTCAGGTTTTTTAGATTTGCACAATCAAATGAAGAACTGCATTTTTTGTACTGCTGAACATTATCAGCAGAAGATGTTGGGATTTGATTTAGGATTATGCTTGTGATCAAGAATGAGAAAAAGATGCTTGGATTAAGAAGTAGCATCTTTAGGAAAAGAGAGATTGGTGGAGAATTAGAGGATTTTGAGCTAAGTTAATGTGAGCTTATGATGAGTTTTTAATGTGCACTGGCAATACTGAATTGATGCAAATGTAAATTTAGGTTACCTATATTAATAATATGTGTATTATCTGTTGGAAATTAGTTACTATTACTTTACCTAACACTAATAGAAATTGTAAGAGTTAATGGTTGGAGTCAAATAATTTAGTTTAGAAAATTATAAATTGATGTCTAACAACTCTAAACAACTAAAGCCTAATCAATATTTATGGTTCATGAATTGATCAAAAGTCAAAAGTGGTGTGACAATGACACATTTCAACTTTCAACTAACAATAAAAAAATATATGAGAAACAGTTGCTGGGATTTTAGTTTAGCAAAGGAGTTTCTTTGACAAGGTCGTATATATAGATAGATGGTGCCAAAAATGGGGCCATATAATAATCAAAATAGAAGAATTAGTAAAGTTTGGAAATGGACCAATTAAAACTCTAGGATCTGCAAAGATGTGAAAACGTAATGGTTTGGTGAAAAGTATTTAGGATATGGTCAAGAGGAAAATTTGTACGTATCAGAAAAGTCAAACAACTCAGTTTTATTGGTAGCAAGCAATCTTGACACGTTCTTCTATAGAGGCCGTGGTGAAGAATTAGTAACAGTTTAATCTTAACAGTTAATCTTATCAGCAAAAGCAATAATTAGTCCTTAGTAGCCAACGTGCCCCGTGTGATGGCGATTATATTGGGTCACATATGACGTTAAAAACTAAAAAGAACCCGGATCTGCAAGTACTAAACTAAGAAACTAATAAAACTATAGAAACAGAACTAAGAAACTTGTAATTACAAGTACTAAAATCATATTTAAACAAAAAATAACCTACCTGTAAAATCAGATTAGTGAGCTTAGAAAAATATTTAAACCCTAATTGGATGGTCTTTAAACTCTCTTATTACTAGTTGTAGAAACAAACTTAGGAGTTAGTTATATTGAAAGTGATTGACATACTTGATGGGGCCAATTGTGAATCACATGAAGTTGCATGAGCTCCATTTTCGCAGAAACATCTGAATTTTCCTTTATCATTCCCACACGCTCCATGGGAAGCAATGCACACCTGACACTGTGTATAATTTCCATTCCACTTCAAATCAAAACCTCCTTCTAATGCTTGGTTTACATCATTTTGAGTTAGTAGTTGTGCAACTTGAACTCCCGTAATTGGAAACCCAACAATGAGAGTTGGAGCACATGTGATCGAAGCAGGATCCCCAAGGGTGTACACAACTTTAATATTATTTTCGCAGGTAGCACTATAAAACATATTCGGTAGCTTTGTATTACAATCGTATAACAGAGTTAGGTTAGCAGAACCAGAACCGCCAACATCACGTTGAAACAGAGTATTATCGAATGTGCTGTTCTTATGATTGTCACTGGTAGTACAAATATCATTCCAGTAATCGTCTCTGGCAACTGTGAGTTTCTGTGCTATACTATCGTCCCATTCAAGAATACGGTATGTGACGCTATTGATTGTTATCTTTAGGACTTTATCTTGGCATGTGAGCTCCATATTAGGATCAGAAACACTACCACAATACTTTTCTCTGTTTACTCCCCAGAACGGATACTTGAGGCTGTTTGCGGTGCTGCTTCCTTCGCAGGTAAAAGCAGTGTTGCAGTTCGTGTATTTGTCACCATCATCGCACATACACGTTGGAATATCAATGATTGAAATCATCAAAAGTGTGAAGCAGAAAAAGGAAAGAATAATAGAAGAAGATGGATGATGAAGTAGAGGTTTCATTCTTGCAATAGAAGAAAGAAAAATTGGTTTGGATTAAGAAAGACAGAGAGTAAAAGGTAGAGATATATATATATGATAAACAAAGAGTGAATAAAAAACTACGCGTAGATGCAAGCATATATTGGGTGGGAGTTTTAAATAATGAAGTCGTATTTCACTTTCAATTGAATGATGGAAATTTTATATTTCAAGAGTTTGATGATGTTTCTAGGAAACATGAGGGAAACGGCAAATGCAGAATTTATTACAACTTTGGTTGAATAATATCAAAGATTGACTTCCATTTAACGTTGTCTCCTTTCAAACTTCCTTGCTTCCAGAAGGGTAGCCATTTGTTGACCGCTACCATTTATTAAATGGACACAAGGAATGTCATGTATTTCATTCATTAAATACCTTAAATTCTTAGTAATATACATTTTATATTTTGTATACAAGTAATAAATAAATAATAGTATAAGAAATATGTATGTTAAACATCCGGTGTCACTTTGGTTCAAGTCCATAATTTTGCACTTGATAAATTATTTGTAAATTATTTGTAAATCTCCAATAATATTTGATGATTCGTCTTGAAATGATCTAATAGTTAAAAGAACATTAAAAAATATTAGATCATTTCAAGACCACTTGATCTAATCACTTAAATATTCAAATTAGAGTATTGTATTATTGGTGCTCTTACAAATTTGAAATTTGGTCCACTTAGGTGGTCAATATGGGATTGGATCCTCTTCAATTTTCTTAATCCAATGGTTGATTTTCTCTCCTTTTTATTCCTCATGTTTTTCTCAACCCTTAGATTAAGAAAAAGGAGAGAAAACATGAGAGAAAATTGGAGAGGATCCAAATCCGGTCAATATATCCATGTAGACAAACACAAAAAATATCATCACTTGTTTATTTTTCATTAACTAAATGTGTAAATCAGAAGTTAAAAAGATACTCCCTCCGGTCTCATATATAAGAAGAAGAAAAAAAAAGCACACCTTTTAAGAAAGTGGAGTAAATGATTAGGAAAAACATGTCATTTCCGCTTTTACCCTTACATTTTGTTTAAATTAAATTATTATTTATTATGGGGAAAAGTAAAACAAAGGGTAAAATTGGAATATTCAAAATAAATGTAATGATTGTAGTAACTTTTTCTTATATTTAAGACTTTGTAAAAATTTTTTTTGTGTCTTATATATGAGACCGGAGGGAGTAAGTATGTCATCAACAAAAACAAAAGTTAAAAAGACAACAAAAACTATTTTCTTTTTACGTGTTACTCTCTCTGTTTTTTTATAAGTACAGTATCAATTTAGAATAGTAACAACATATTAAGAAAGTGTATTTTTACATATTATCTTTCTATTATACCCTAATTTTAATTCAACAATAAATTCCTATTTTTTTGCACACACTTTCTCTTTCCAATAAATTTAATATATTATGTAAAAAAAAACAAAATATATTTAATATGTTATGTACCAAAAAAAATTAAAAAAAAAAAAACTTTAGTTTTCCAAATATATAGCATTAATTAGTTTTATTCAAAAAGATAAGAGTAATTCACAAAGAGTACAATTGAAAAATTGTATCCGTATAGACAGTTAAATAGAAATGCTAAATCTGACGAAACTGGACAATAAAAAAAGGAGGAAGTAATAAAAAAAAGGCTTAATTACACATTTGGTTCCTTATCTTTATTTTAGGTTTCAAGTTGGTATCTTATCTTTTAAAAGTTTCAAGTTGGTACTTATCTTTTCTGCAGGTTTCAAGTTGGTACCTTCCGTCAATTTTTTAACTATTACAGTTAAATTTGGACACGTGGCAATTTATTTGGACCTATAAATCAATGACACGTGTCCAAATTTAACGGTAATAGTTAAAAAATTGACGGAAGGTACCAACTTGAAACCTGCAGAAAAGATAAGGTATCAACTTGAAACCTAAAATAAAGATAAGGAAACAAAAGTGTAATTAAACCTAAAAAAAAAACTACATTTTAATCATCATCAACAACAACAACAAAATTCTTTATTGATTACATATTTTCTTCATTAACTGCGAATAAGAAATTTCTGTTTTAAAAACAAAGAAAATACCTTCTTTTTTTTTATCAAAAGAAAAGGTAAATTCTTTAACATCCATGATGTTGATACATATATAATTAAATTAATATTAATATTTAATATAGGTATGTTATTTGTAATATCTAATATAAACTATTAATTATGTAATTTTATATAGGTAGTTATTATTAGTTTTAAGGAAGTTATTAGTAGTTTTGTGGTATTTTTCTATATATATATTTGTATTGTACATGTAAAAGGGAATGAAGAAAATTATTCACAAAAAATTCTAATCTTTTTCCCTATCTATGGAGACCCATTCCTTTTCGAATTGGAATATTTGTTACCGTTAATTTATCACTTTCTATCATATGTTTAGTTGGATACCGATATCTCAAAGGCAAAATGCAATTTAAAAATGACATATTTTAATATAAATTAATATAAAAATATGCTATGACATTAAATTTTATCTACAACGGCACCGGAGTTTAAACAAAAAAGAACATGGAAATATCTTGCCACATAAAAAGGAAAACTCCATTCAGGAAAAAACAACAACTCACATATTTTCAATTTTATTGACTGCAACTAAAATATCTAGCCGTAGTTGATGAAACTTTGTATATTCAAAGTATATTTTAGAATCATAATAACCGCAAAGTACATTAAAGTCTAGCATCTAGATAATGACTTCTTTTACTCACACAGAACAACCGTGTATATAGATAGCATTTTGACCATAAACATTATTCTATTCATACATCCAAGTTCTATTCTATGGCCCCATTGGTGGATATTATTGATATTTGAAAATTGTTCAAAACATCATAGATGGACAATGCCATCATCCAAAAGTAAAAATTCATTACACTCTTCACACTAAGATAAGATAGTAATTTGATCGATGTTAGTTTGACACAAACAAAGGGAAAAAATATATTGAGTTTTTACTCATATATTTGTTTTCTCTTATTTTTTCTACATAAACACTAATGATGTTATTGTCTTAAACGTTACAACAAAGACGACCATGAACTTCTATTTTCGAGTGCATGTAACTCATCATTAGAGTTTCAAATGATTTTCAAGTATTGATGCACTATCATTCATACATCCATGAATTTGAAAATTAATAAGAAATGACCACAAATCATATATTAATACATGGAGTATATATGGGATCGTAAGAAAGAGATGAAAGTTGAATCTTTATTTAAAAAGGAAAAAACTCAGCTAACTATTTAGGTTTCTTTCACCCAATTTGAGACTTTGCAAGCATCATAATTAGTCAAGATGACTTTCTTTCACAGATGAAAGAAAATTTTCAATTTTCTCATTATAAATAACATCAATATCACTTTCAAATTTTTAAGGAAATATGTTATACCATAAGAATTTGTCAAAAAAAAATGTTATACCAAAAGAAATCGAATTTTCAACCATGGAATTAAGAGCCTCATATACCACTCATTTCTCAAGTTGAAAGAAAAATGAGGTTTTACAATGTTATTGTGTAATGCCTTGACATCACAATCACCTATTGGAAGGTAAAGTGTGAAAAAGCAAATATTTTCTATTCCTCTCTTTCCTCGCAATTTCATCTCAACATAATTTCATTTTCTCTACAAATTTCTAAACATATAATAAGTCTAATTGTGTTAATATCTTTAGACTAATTCAACTATTAAAGTCCTACAGATGTCATATAAACAAGAAAATGTCTTTATTATTTAGTTTAAAAGCTACTCAAGAGCCAAAATCCAAAGGTGTGACTTTAAGATATACTTTGAATTGGCCAACTAACTTTGGGTTGGGACTACACTCAAACTCAATAAACAAAAAACAGTGGTTTTGGCACTAAATAACTGTTATTTCTTATGAATAAGGACTAAGTAAAGGATCAAGCCTTGGGCCGGATACCGAATCTTCAAAACAAAAGAAAGAAAAAAAGGTGACGGATCAGGATTCCCAGCCGTTGGGAAATCTTGTGTGCGAGCCAGTCACGCATTGCAGCGTCCTTGATTAAGATCCGACGAATCAAATTTCAGTGTATGTTTGGATATATTCATGTTAAAGGAGGTTGAATAATAAATTCAAGCTAAAAAACAATTGTAATTGGAAGAATCGCAATACATGATTGTGGCAAATGGGATAATGGGATTTCCAAACGATGCGGAATCCAAATCCATGAGTAAACTATATTGTGAACAAGTTAATTAATTGTTCATATTAGATTATCATTTTATAGAAAACAGAAAATGCAATTCGCATTTATTAAAAATATTTAGACATACCTGGAGGTGCATTAGAATCTGGCACAGAATTAGAACAAGATTGATCTCTGCAGTAGCAGGTTGCTTTCTTTGAAATCCAATCATAACCACAAAATCCACCTGAATTTTGGCACTTCACACAATCTTCAATACCAGCTATCCATTTCACCACAAATCCATCTCTGATTGCGTTTTGTATTTTAGTCAAATCACTAACATCAAACGATAATGAACTCAAAATTGGAACAACCGTACTTTCTTGGCATGAAAAAGCTTGAGGACCAATATTAGAAGTAGAACCAAACCAAACAAAATCATCAGAATAACCATTTGAAGGACATGGAAAGCGTCCGCTAGGCGAAGGGAAAGTAATTGAAGGTGGACAATCATAGAAGAAGGTAAGATTATTGTAGTTAGAACCATAAACAAAGAGGTCAGTGTCTAATGTGGTGTTGACATGTTTTGATGGACATAGTCCTTCTTGCAAGTAGTCCTCTCTGGTGATTCTCAAAGTTTGTGAAATTGGATCGGCATCCAAAACCTGATACTTGACATCACTGATTGTTATGTAACTGGTGTCTCTTATGCAAGTGAGATTCAACAAAGGGTAGCCGCACCCTTTTGGCCGATTCTCTCCCCAGAATGGAAAACCAATTTGTTTTATATTTCCACAATTAAACAGATTCTCACAACCTTCACTGGAGCTCAAATATAAAGGTATCTGAATTAGTTTCAAGAGGATTATGAATTGAAGAATATGGAGGATAATATACAAGGAGGGCATTCTGAGAGAGCAAAGAACCAAAATCTCTGCAACAACAATGTTGAATGTGCAAAGAGTAAGACTCAAATGAAGGATGTAGTACAAAATGTCAAAAAATGCATTTAAGAAAATTCAGTGATTGTGACATGTTGAAAAAATTCAGTGAATTAGTTGACTAAGACTTGTGCAGAATATTTTAATTAATTAGAATAAGATCAGCTAGTTTCCCTAGATAATTGATATTTTTTTTTAGTTTGGGATAGATGCCCCTATACTAAGTGAGAAAAGCTACCCTTTAATTCCCAGCTATTCATTACATCTAATTGATCAAAACAAATCTTTAATCTCAAGAGTGTAGAGTGCAAAGATCAATAGGGAGAAGAAACTTTCTCCACCCGTAAATGACTTCGGATGTACACATCTAAAAAAAAGGTAAATTTTATATCGTCCAGAAGTATGGTTTTTTAGAAATGTGAAGAATTTGAAAGGCAACCTCTATCAATATCAGTCACTCTGATATGTGTGGTTCTTCTAACTGGGAGTTTAATTTTGTTCCAGACCAACATATTTATTAGGCAATTGATAACTTCTTGCATATGCATGTCTTCCAACATACACAAGTTTTCATCTTTCTTTCCTAGATTCTCTTTTTTGGTCTCCTATTTTGTCTATGATGCTCTTCATCTTTATTCTGTCTTGGTGGTCATCTTGATTCTCAATTTTTGTGCATGATGCTCATATTTATTTTTTTAATTTAATATCTTTGAACATAAACAATGTATAAGTGCTCATGTTTGACTTGTAATTGGTATGCCTGTCATGTTACATGTATGTGTGTGTGTGTGTGTGTGTGTGTGTGTGTGTGTGTGTGTGTGCGCTTTCTGAAAAAATAATCTTTCATGCATTCCTAAGAGCCTAACATTTAACTGTGCAACCTGAAATTCCAAAACAACCAGAAGTAAAAATTGTAACAACTATTCACCAATCAATCACGACTTTTAAGAGTTAAAGAACTTGACACGCAGAATGTATAGCAATCGGTATCATGAACGCTTTTCAGGAAAAATTAACACTTCCTCTCATGATTATGTGTTCCATTCAGTCAACACAATGTGATTTCCACGCTTCAAAATTTGTTTTTTTATCTAGGTCATTCATGCACAAAGCTTAATCAACAAAAGAATTAAGAGGGTCTAATAGAAACTAAAATGGCATTGAAGTAGTGGGATTTTAAGAATATAAGAGAATTAAGTTCATACTGAAGAATGAATGATTGTATTATTCCTGTTTTGCAGGTAGAAGCTAAGGCGGGTCTCATTTCTATGTGAGGTGGGACACCAAGGAGAATGTAATGGAAGTATGAAGCATTTCTAAGTTTTACAAAAAACTGAAAGTATATTTATGTCCCAACTACCAATTTAGAATTATCATATTCCTTCCAACAACTTGTTACTTGGAAACTCAGTCAGCTGTGTAACTTTAGGCTTGGACCTAGTTAGGACAAGATAAAGTCAGTAGACAGAAGTTGACTTTGTGTGCATGGCCAATTAAATAAAAAAACTAAAACAATACTTGTTGAGATATTGCCTTGATTTTCTGATTGTAGCTCTCATTCTTTTTTTGTCCTTATAATTTAGGGATCATGAATGTAATATTTTTATTGTAAATACATTGCTGGGGGTTTAGCCTCTCAAGCAATTCAGATTAACTCTTTTTCTACTTTCTATTGTCTACCACTGGTTTAATTCAAATCTAAAACAAACAAAATAAATCATGACATCCACATATCTAATTGAACATTGATAATTGCTGTGCCACTAATCTAACCTTTGTAAATAAAATAGTTTATATAACGGGTAAAATATTAGATTGGTTACCTATCACCTTGTACACAGATTTCTTTTGTCGATCAGTAGAAACAAATTTCACGTTGTGGAGCAGTCCCTGTTATTCAAAAATTAACCACTAATGAAATAAATAAACAAATAAATACGTAAAACGTAAAATAATGTGTAATTATTTTATATATATATATATATACGTAAAACGTAAAATAATGAAATATCCTACCTGAAATAAATAAAAGACTAAGCTTTGACATATTCTAAAATGGAGCAGACAAAGAAATGCTTGAAGAGTAATGGTAGGTACTGTATAACAACTAGGAATATAATAACAAAAGAGTTTAGAATATATTCAAATTTAACAAGTCAAATCCAGGAATTATTGGGAAACCTTTATTAATAAAATTAGTAAAAAATATTGTTAAGTATATATATAAGCAACATAGTTATATCAAAATCGATTACAACTCATTTCAGTAAGATTTAATTGTATAGAACTGCCAACAAACCAAGACCCGGTGAAGAAAAGCTTTGGACGTATAGAAAAACCAAAAGCTTGAGATACTATCAGTGATGTAAATCAAACCTCCAGCAATGTTTACTGAACTGAATTTTCTTAAACAGCAATGAGATTGGTCTACACTTCCATTATTTCATCCTGTACATGATATTCAATGTCTTCCTGCTCATGCCAGCCTCAAGGTGGCACTAGTTGATGTCAGTGTCAAGTATCAATGATGCCTTCGCCCTTTTGTTTTGTTTGCCAACATGATTATTGATTGTCATCCTTTAAGGATGAATGAATCGGAAGATGAGATTTCACTTTTTCAATGGAACAGAATCCATATCATGCTTTCTGAAGTTTCTCTTCCATCACACCACATAAAGATGTCTATTTTTCTTCAATAATTATGGTCTTCACAAGGACAAGGCACATTAGCATTTAGCGCACATTCAACAAATGTCAAATTTCACAGTCCGTATTACTTGCATTGCTTCTAGAATTTCCTGTTATCAATGAATAATGTTCCAGTGAAACAAAATTACTATTTCCTCTGTTTCTGCCCCTGCCAAATGTGCAAGTCAATGCTGGAAAATTGTAAATGCTACAAAAGCGCCAAAATTGAATTGAAATTCATTGTGAAAACCAAATATTTTCCTCCTCAGACATCTGAAACTGAAGGCTTAAACCACTCATGTGGTCTACCAGACTATCAATTATCAAAAGAATGTTAGTCATTCTGCTGTTTGACTTATCTTGTGCTTCAAATCTGTGGACTTTGTTTTTTATTTCAATCCAACTACAACCAGGATTCGGTTTTAGTCCTTTGTCTTTCATCAATTTCCGTACTCGTGCTACCTGATTCCACCAACCAACACTTGCATACAGATTTGCCAGCTGTAGAAGTGTCGCAGAGCACCCTGGTTCCAACGATAACCTACTTTCCGCTGCTCGGATGCCAATCCAAACACTACCATGAAGCCTAGAGGAAGAAAGTAGGGAACCCCATATCACAGCATTAGGACAAACAGGCATATTTTGGATGAAATCAAGAGCCTCAAGAAGCAAACCAGCCCGACCAAGAAGGTCTACGATACAAGAATAATGATCCAGTTCTGGCTGCAAACCATGATCAACCATTGAACTGAAGTAAACTTGTCCTTCTTTAACAAAACCTCCATGCCGACACGAGGATAAGATGCCAAGGAAAGTTACAGAATCTGGATTAACATCTTGCATTATCATCTCTTCAAAGAGATCAATTGCTTCTTGTGCAAGCCCATGGTGTGCATATCCAACAATCATAGAGTTCCAAGTTACAACATCCTTACACACTGTGTTTTCAAATATGTACAAAGCATCATCAATTGCCCCACATTTGGAATACATAGCAATGAGAGCATTATCAACATGAAGATAACAATGAAAACCCATTTGAATGATTTGACAATGAACGCCTCTCCCATGTCCAAGTGCTCCACTACTCATACATGCACTAAGCAAACTAGTGTAAGTATAATAATTTGGTTTCAATTCTGCACTCCTCATCTCATGAAAAAGCTCCAAACATATATCAACATGCCATTCTTGCGCAAACCCAGCAATAATTGCCGTCCACGAAACCACATTTCTCTCAGACATTTCATCAAACACCCGGTATGCATCACTCAACAAAGCACATCTACTATACAAACTTATCAAAGAGCTTCCAACATAAACATTAGCAATGAACCCAATTCTTATTGCCAAACAATGATATTGAACACCTCCATAAAAGTCACGTTTTGACCCACATGAACTCAAAGCATGAGACAAAAAACAAACATCAATTCCCAATCCTTGTACCATCTCAAGAACAGAGGATTCAATAATGGTTTCATTAACAGCTTTTAAACTAACTGAATTACCACAAAGAGGATTTCTTATAGTGTTTTCTAAAATGTCCTCAACTAGCCTAAGATGACTTCGACGATTTTCAATATCAGTGACACTTTTTTGAGGGGAAACGAGTTTAAGGATTCTTAGAGCATTAGTTAAGTCTTTGTTTGGTCTTTTGGGTCCTAATTTGTGGGAAGATAAAAGCCTAAAAATTTGATTTTGATGATGAAATGTTGGAACCTTGGTCCTTGGAAGGAATAATAGTGTTTTGGCCATTCTGAAGGGATCCATAGTTTATGCCTGTGAGATATACATGTTGGCAAAGAGGCATGACATGACACTAAACATTAGTAACTCGCAATTCTTTGTTGGAGGGAAGACTCATGAGAATTTCAGAGTTTTAAATACTCTATCATCTTATTGTCAATAAAAGAAGAAAAACCTCTATCATCTAAGTTGAATTATTTCAATTTTAAATTTTATTGATTTTTTTATTTTCTATATTAAGGCTATTTTGGTAAAAATAAATAATGGGTAGCTGATAAGTTAGCTTATAGTAGATGAAGATAGTTTATAAGTTAGATTTTATAGCGAATAATCTAGCCGATTGAATTTGTAGTATCTGGTAAAATTAACAGTTGAACTAGCTTATAAGAGTGAAATGATATAAAAAAAAATGTTTAATTAATATTTAATTTTTTCAAATAAGATGATAGGGGTAAATTGGAAGGAAAAATGATAAGCTATAAGCTATTAAGCTCACAAGCTATTTGAAATAGCGTTTGAAAAATAAGCTATAAGCTAGTAAAATAAGGTTCTGTTTGGTAATAGCGGTTAGCTGATAAGCTAATTGAAGTGTTTGGTAAAATGAGCGGTTCAATAGCTTATAGATGTAAAATGACATAAAAGGACATTTTTAATGAATAATAAAATTTATATTTAAGATGTAGTAATATTAATTCATTAATGTAATTTGTCAAAAAAAAAATCATTAATGTAATATAACTTTTATATACTATTATTAAATTAATTTTTATATAATATCATTTTTTTATTTTAATGTAATTATATCATTTATGTCAAAGTATACATATAAATTAGCCAACTTGTGGTACTTAAAAATTGACTTCATACTTATGAAATTGCATACGTAAATAAAAAAAAAAAAAAATTCTCAATTCATAAGTAAATACATATTGTAGGCAAAAAAAATTAAATGAAGATTGAAACATGGTGGCACTAGTATGGTACAACGTAATAGTACCAGAGAAAAGAATATGGGATCAATATATAACAGCGTCGTAAATCAAGTTAGCGTAGTAATATAAAAAAATCAAGTTAGCGTAAATACAATTGGATCAATATCTATGTTTATTTATTTACATTTATTTATTATAATTTATAAATGATAAAGGGTAAACTTGGATTTTAGATAAATTAATAAGGGTAAAAATGGAAGAAAAACAATAAGCTATAAGCTACTTGAAATAACGTTTGAAAAATAAGCTATAAGCTCATAACAAAATTACCGTTACCATACAGAGGTTTTAACTTATAAGTTAAAAGCTAAAAGCTAGCTTTTTGGCCTTTCCAAACTGAGCCATAAGTTATAACTCTTTTTTAAAAATTGTTACCAGACATTGTCAAAAAAAAAAAAAATTGTTACCGAACAGAGTTTTTAACTTATAAGCTAACGTTAAGAGACCAAAGCAGTAATAAACTTAAAAACTATTGATATGTATGACATTTGAACTCCTTGCAGAGATCGATAGCCTTTAGTGCTAGGAAATTGAAACTATCAAAGCTAAATAATATATAAAAGTATAGAGTTTCGGAATTTTATTGAGGAGCTCGAGTTAGTGGATCTTCCTCTTTTAGGAAGACGCTATACTTGGTTTCAATCAAATGGAAGGGCGATGAGTAGGATCGATAGAATTTTAATTTCCGACGAATGGGTGTCTAGGTGGGGGATTCAATCTCCTTGGGTCCTCCCTAGAGATGTCTCGGACCATTGCCCTTTGATTCTCAAATATAATCATGGCGATGGGGTCCAAAGCCGTTTAGATTCAATAACTATTGGCTTGAAAACAAAAATTTCAAGGAGGTGGTGGAAAATTTTTGGGTGAGTCAAATGGTGGATGGTTAGATGGGGTTTGTGTTGAAGGAAAAAATGAAAGCTCTCAAGGCTCTCCTTCGTGATTGGCATAAAGAAGAATATGGTGGTTTGAAGGGAAGGGTAGAGGAGTTGAAGGTAGAGATTTGTGAATTAGATCGTAAAGGGGAGGGAAGTGGGGTTAACAATTCAAGAAGTGGAGAATAGAAAGGAGAAATTTGGTGTCTTGTGGAAGCTTTCCAAGAGTAAAGAAGCGCTCATATTCCAAAGATCGAGGTCCAAATGGCTCAAGGGATGGGATGCAAATACAAAAAAGTTCATGGTAGTGTCAAGACTATATTGAAGTCGAATCTTATTTCGGCCCTTTGTGTAGATGATGTGTGGTTAGAATCTCCGAATACTATTAAAGAGGTGGTTCATTCTTTTTTTGCAAAGCATGTGTCTTCTACTCCAAAAGTTAGGCCTAAGCTTGAAGGGGTGGATTTTACTATGTTATCGGATGGGGAAAATATGGGGCTTACTTCCCCTTTCACTTTGGAAGAAATTGAGGAGGTGGTTCATTCTAGTGACGGTAATAAAAGTCCGGGGGCCGGATGGTTTTAATTTTGCTTTCTTGAAGAAGTTTTGGGAGTTAATTAAAGGTGAAATCCGGATAATATAATGTCCGTTCAATCATGGAAATTCTTGTCTTCCAAAGAATTTATTGTCATACTTTGTTACCTTGGTTCCAAAGGTTAGCTCTCCAAGTTCTCTCTCCGATTTTAGGCCAATATTTCTCCTTGGGTGTTTATATAAATTAATTGCAAAGATTTTGGCAAAAAGAATGGCGATGGTGATTTATACGGTTATATCCTCTAATCAATCGACTTTTATTAAGGGCCGAAATTTGGTGGATGGTGTAGTAGTGATGAATGAAGTGGTTGAATTGGCGAAGAAGACTAAAAGAGAGTGTTTAATCTTTAAAGTAGACTTTGAAAAGGCGTATGACTCGGTGGATTGGGGCTTTCTTGAATATATGCTTGGTAGGTGTGGTTTTTGTGAGAAGTGGATTAGTTGGATCCGGGTTTGTATCTTTGCGGGAAATTTGTCGGTGTTAGTCAATGGTTCCCCAACGTCAGAAATTTATATCCAAAAGGGCCTTAAACAAGGGGACCCTTTGGCTCCTTTCCTTTTTTTGCTAGTTGTGGAAGGATTTAGTGGGGTAATGCGGAAAGCGGTGACTCTTAATCTTTTCAAAGGGTTCTCGATAGGAATGGATTCGGTGGTCATTTCTCACCTTCAATATGCGGATGAGACTTTGTGCATAGAAGAAGCTTCGGTGGAAAATCTATGGGCTCTTAAGGCTATCTTTAGAGGTTTTGAATTGTCCTCCGATCTTAAAGTCAATTTTTGGAATAGTGATCTAATTGGGGTTAATGTTTCCCCGACTTTTTTGACAATGGCTTCTACTTTCTTAAATTGTAGACTTGGCTCAATCCCGTTCACTTATCTCGGGCTCCCGATCGGGGCTACGAAAAGTGGGTCTACTTGGGAACCTCTTTTGGACCATCTCCAGAAGAGGTTGTTCTCTTAGCATAATAAGCATATAAGTCTTGGAGGTAGGATTGTGATGACTAACGCGGTGTTGAATGCGATCCCTATTTTCTATCTCTTTTGAAAATGCCGGTTAGTATTTGGAAGCAAGTTGTCTGTATTCAACAGGAGTTCCTATGGGGAGGTGTTAGGGGTGGGAATAAGATTAAAAGGGTGAAGTGGTCGGTGGTGTGCAAAGCTAAAAGGATGGGAGGCTTAGGTGTGAGAGATGTTAGATTAGTAAATCTAAGTCTTTTGGCTAAGTGGCGGTGGCGTCTCTTACTTCCGGGGAGTTCGCTTTGGAAAGAGGTCCTTGTGGCTAAATATGGTAATCACATTTTACAAAGGGTGAATTGGAGTGATTGTAGGATTTCTACTTTGGCTTCAAATTGCTGGAAGGATATATGTTCTCTTGACAAGGAAGTGGAGGAAAAAAATTGGCTAGTGGAGTCGATGGAGAGAAAGGTGGGAAACGGAAAATCTACTCTCTTTTGGATGTCGAATTGGATTGATGAGGCTCCTCTCCCGGTAGTCTTCACTCGCCTCTTCTCCCTCTCGAATCAAAATAATTGTATGATAAGAGATTTTTGTGCCCAAGAAGGGGAGTGTTGGAGGTGGTCCTTCTCATGGCGTAGGGAACTTTTTCAATGGGAGGAGGATTTGGTAACTCGGTTGAGAGAGATTTTGGAGCCGGTTGCTCTTTCTTTAGTCGATGACTCTTGGAGTTTGAGACCGCTTACTTCTTATTGGTAAAAGAACCTCGGTTGGGTGAAGAGTTGGAGGAAGAAGTGGCTATGGTTTTTGACCAAATTTGAGATAGTCCGGCTCCGTCGAAAGTAATAGCTTTCTCTTGGCAATTACTTTACGACCGGATCCCTACTAGGAGGAACTTAGAGGCTCGAGGCCTTCTAGGATTGAATATGACATGGGAGTTGTGGGGTGTGTGGGAAGGGTGGAGACTTCTACTCATCTCTTTTTGCATTGTCCAAGTGCTATGATGGTTTGGTATGATGTTTTCCGGTGGCTTCGGGTGGTCTTAGTAATCCCCCCATCTATGTTGTTTCTCTTTGAGGTTTTGAGGAGGTCCACAAGGAATAGGAAGATCCGCTTTAGTTTTTTGATGATTTGACATGCTTCTCTTTGGTGTAATAATGCACGTAATAATGCTCTTTTCGCAAATGGTATTTTTAATCCTAAGGCTATTGTAGAGGAAATCAAAGTGCTTAGTTGGAAAAGGTGTTTAGAAAGAACAAAGTTGTTTCCTTGTATGTTTTACGAATGGACTTGGGACCCGGGAGAGTGTCTTCTTCGATGATCTTGCTGGTGGTTGTGCGATAGGTGTGTAGCCCCTTGGTCTTGGCTGCTTTGTGGTGTCTCTCCCCCTGGTGTGATTCGGTTTAGTTTTTTGCTATTTAGTAGGGGTTTTATTTGGCTTTTTTGATGTATCAGGGGCTGATTTGGTTTGTATGGGAGTTGCCATGTTTTTTTTTTGGTTTGTAAGTTTGTTGTAAGGTGTTTTTCACCTCTGTTCTTTGCTCCTCATATACTTCTTGTATTGGAGGTAGTTCTAATAAAATCCTTTGCTGATTCAAAAAATATACGTTTTTTTATATTTGTCATCTTGTTTTAAACGACTTTAATGATAAGAATACTTTGATTGAAATGTTATTCTCTTTTTCCTTTATATACTTTTTTTAATATGTTACTCAATTAGATCAATTATTTTGAAACAAAAGAGAGAGTAAGTTTTTTCTTTACTCCATTCAATAAGAAAATTAGTATTGCCTTAATTTTTTAAAAATTATTTGAGAATATAGTTTTAAATTTATAATTGCCAATATAAAATAGTTTTAAGAATAATACTTAATTGATTACTATTAAAAAAAATTAATTGATTATAATAAAACGTATAATATTTGGATTTGTTCATAAAAAATAATAATTATATTTATCGTTATTTGATGCTATTTATCAAAAACTTTGTCCTCATTCCGTGAGGCGTTTTGTAGCATAATACGAAGTCCCAGAGTGCTTGCATCACCAATATAACAAGAGATCTTTCTCACTTTGATATCAGCTCTCACTACAAGAAAAACTTGTTTTAGCGGTGGCAAAATTCCCTCAGTAAGTGGGAATTTC
This sequence comes from Trifolium subterraneum, assembly GCA_951799995.1. Classification (NCBI taxonomy): domain Eukaryota; kingdom Viridiplantae; phylum Streptophyta; class Magnoliopsida; order Fabales; family Fabaceae; genus Trifolium; species Trifolium subterraneum. The sequence goes on from OX637464.1 coordinate 39,361,011, forward strand.
CGCCAGTATGTTCAAATTTACTGGCAAAATTGGTCTGCCAGTAAATCAATCACCAGCAAATTCGCCAAAAAGTTAAAGGAAAGAATCTGCATAGTTAGTGGCGGGAAATTCTGCCAGTAAGTGTGTCTCAGAATTTCAAACTTAGTGGCGGAAAATTCCGCCAGTAAGTATATTGTTATTATTATTTTTTTTATTTTCGTTTCTCACCACTTTTTAGATTTTCTTTTTTCCTTTATTCTTTTTTTTTTATTTGTTTTAGATCTGGAGAAGGGATGAAGATGATGAAGTGAGATCCACCACTTTTAGATTTTATTTTTTTTAGATTTTTGTTCTTATTCCCATTCCTTTAGGCATAGTTCACACTTTCTCAACACATACACAGGGAAAGAACAAATTGATCAAATAGTGTTTTCCTCCACAAATTTACTTTCACTTCCATGGATGGAGTCGATGTTCCTTACAAACCCATATGATGGTGTTAGAATTGTTTTCCATGAATCTTTCTACAAAACTCGAAAACAAAAACATTAAAGAAAAACAGAAAGAACAGAACATTAGTGTAGTAAAAACATTGTTTGAAGTGTAATAATCCAACTGTAATTAATAATTATAGTGTTAATTAGATACTTCAATTAGAAAATAAAATAGTACTCATGCAGTAATGTAGAGAACTTCAAAGAAAAAGGACATAAAGTAAGTGTATATTAGTGATAAGTGTAGTGGCAATTCCGTAAAAGAAGATAGGAGCTTTGGAGGCAAATGAAAAACAGTAACTCAGCAAGCCTTCTCTCTTCTCTTACGACTCAAAATTCTTCTTTGTACCAAATACTCAATTCTCCAAATTCACATTATAAGAAGTTCATGCAAATCGAAATTGCTAACCCATTCCAAATGTTGAATAATTAGGAAACCAAATTGCAAGAGGCGAAATAAAAAATAGAACAACCCATGAAGGAAAAATCGAAACTTTAAGGTTTTGAAGCATGCCCATTTACCTACCTTAGAAGAATTTTGGGGCGATTGTGCTATTTAGTTTTGGTTTTTTTGCTGCCTGTGTTGTAGGTGTTAGGTTGCTTCTTGTTTCCTTAGTTAAGTTGTTGGCTTTTTCCTTGTTTGTTGGAGGATTTTTTGGAACTAGGATTTGGTTGTTGTATCATTGACAGTAAAGCACTTCTTTGCAATTAAAAACAAAAGATGTGAGGGAGTGAGTGAGTGAAGAAGATATGAGGTGGGTGAAGAAAAAAATCAGTGAGAGAAAATAGGGAAAAGGTGTTGATGGTGTTTGTGTGTGTGTGTGAGAAAGTAAGAGTTTTTATTTTGTTTGTTTGGTGTTTTTTTTTGTGTGCAGGAGCATTTACTGGCGGAATATTTCTGCCAAAATGTAGTATATGTCAGCTTTTTTATTTACTGGTGGATATTTCCGCCACAAAGTGTGTAATTGAATTTCGTCCATTCATTTAGTGGCGGAATATTCCTCCACTATGTTTTATTTTATTATTTTAAAATTCTGATAAATGTACTAGCGGAAATGTATGTTTTAGTGGCAGAATTTTCTCTCAATAACTTATTGAAGGAAAATTCTGCCAGTAAGTTATTTTAAAATTTGTTTGTAAATGAGGCTTTTCTGGTAGTGTCTATGTTCACATATTAGTTTGCTTGTTTTTGCCAGTAGGGATTGAGCTTCTGCTATGGTCCAGTTTTGTTTTGAAGCTGATTTGCTGATATAAAGTCTTCGTTGTCTTTGATAGGCTCTTATGTATTGGTGTAGGGCCGTCTCCAAGATTTTGGGGGCTTTATGCAACTTATAATTTTGGCACCCCATTTTTTTTATAAGTCTTATAATTATAGATATATAATATGAAAGAAAAGTTACAAATTAAATTAATATCAAAAAGTTTACACCAAATAGATTCAATTATTAGAATCTCTCAGATAACTTTTAATTATTCCAATAGATTTGATTATCAAGGCCATAAGAGTCTAAGTCTATTTTAAAATTTAGATATAATAATTATAAAATTTATTTATTTATTTTAACATACAAGCTTGCACACACGCATAAACACAAACACAAAGTGCAAAAAATAATTGAGTCAAAAGAGTATTTGACACTTGTAGTGGCGGCCTTTCAGGAGAAAATAAGACAGGAATTGGAGGATATGACACCGATGAAAATGGTCCTAGTATAGCATTCATATTTGTTGGGTTTTTTGTATGTTGGCTGCATTTTTGCAAAAACAATGTCTAACCAGATGCTACAGAACATGTTGTAGCATGTTTGTCTGTTGTATCAGCAGGCGCCCGCGTCCAATATTCTGCAGAATATCTTTTGAAGATTTGAATCAAGTTTAATCTTCTTGCTCTCTACGCCAGCTAGCGCGCCTTGTGCCTCAAGTCTCAGAGGTAGTCTATGTTATTATTTACTCCAAAAATATATTGAAGATATATTTTTGCATTAAATCTTTTGTGAAGAAATATTTGGAGTAAATCTTTTGTGAGCTGGACATCACAAATACCAGCTGTATTTTGAAGTCAAAGAAGTGCATGGTTAGGAAACTTCAGAAGGTGGTTACTTGTTCCTCAAGTTTATTATAAAAGGTGAAGGAATTAAAAAAAAAGATTTGATTTGTGATGCAAATATATTTGTGGAAGATTTAATTTTAGAATATAACCACTGAAGATTATTGCAGAAAATATAAAAGATATATTTCAAATATATCTTTGTGCTTCAAGAAGATTATTATAGAAAATATATTTATGGAGAATCAAATATATTTATGAAAGGAATATTTAGTGCAAATATATTTGTGGAAAATATATTTTGCTTTCTTGGAGCTGAAGCATTGTGAAGTCTATATAAAGGAAGTTATTAAACCTATTGTATGAACCGAAACTTGAATCAAATTAGAATATCAAAGATGTAGTCTTTTAGGGTTTCGTGTTCGTGTAGCCACTCTCTAGGAGAGTTGGTGTAAAATGAACCACTCAGATTGTGAGATGGTCATTGTGTAATCACTCAGAAACCTGTAGGTAATGAGTGAGTATTGTCATTGGAGGAAGCTTGTAAGCAACTCCAAGTTGTGTGCTTAGTCAAGAGTCTTGGCTACGTATTTGTCATGGAAGTGTGTCTTCTAATTTGTTCACAGTGTTGTTAAAAAATCCTTGCGGGTTAGTAAGGTGGTAGGGAAGTGAGACGGAGCGTCTCATATCTAGGAGTTCCTAGGTAGAATTGCATGAAGTAGTGTCTAGGCGATAAGATAGAAACGGGGCGTTTTGGAGTCTTTGAACTAGAACTATATTAGTGGATTCATTCCTGGATTGGTATCCCCCAGAGTAGGAGAGGTTGCTCCGAACTGGGTTAACAAATTCACTGTGTTATTTACTTTCCTGTCCTTTATTGTTTATTTTTCATATTCTGTTAGTCTGATGCGGTAGAAGATGCTACAACATGATATAGAGCATCTTACCACTGCATGCCAGAATTTCAATATTACTTTATTCATCGGTGGTCTATCTGATGGATTCGTTTGAATGCACCATAGACCCACCAAAGTAATCTTTCTAGCCATATCATTTTCTTCCTCTGAGATTGTCAAACAATTCAAAAGACTATTTCCTTGCTCTAGATCTTTATAAATCCAGTCTAGCAAGTACATTTCATAAGTACATGAGCCTCCGATGTCATAGTTCTTTCTTCCTCCAATGATTTCAAGAATCAACATGCTATACATCAAATTTATACAAAAATCCACCAAATGCTCTACTAAATACTTCTGACATCATATATCCTATATTTCCTCTTGTCCCTATTATTGAAACAATACCATCCTTCCTTTGGCATATTTTAGCTAGTCCAAAATCAGAAATTTTTGGACAAAAATCTTCATCCGAAGGAATGTTTTGAGGCTTTATATCAAGATACAGTATCTTTGAACTACATCTATCATGCAAGTACTCTAGACCTCTAACAATGCCAATTGCATTTTGGAACAAAGTGTTCCAATCAAAATCACAAATAGCATTAGTAAACTCTCTTTTGTAGATGAACTTATCCAATGATCCTTTGGGCATGAATTCATATATTAGGGCTCTTTTGTTCACCTCATAACTAAAGCCTAAAAGTGATACAACGTTCATGTGTGATGTTCTACTAATGCTAGCAACTTCATTTATGAATTCTTCTCCATTTCCCTTTGATCGTTTATCACTTTCACCGCCACTTGACGACCATCAGATAAACATGCTTTGTACACAACAACAGGGCCGTCTCCGAGATTTTGGGTGCCTTATGCAACTTAATTTTAGTGCCCCATTTTTCTATAAGTCATATAATTATTAATATATAATATGAAAGAAAAGTTACACATCATATTAATATCGAAAAGTTTACACCAAATTTTAATTATTAGAATCTCTCTGATAACTTATAATTTTCTTTTAATTCTTCAAATAGATTTTAATATCAAGGTCATAAGAGTTTAAGTCTATTTTAAAATTTAATTGTAATGATTATATAATTTATTTATTTTAACACACAGAAGCTTGCACGCACACGTGAATGCACGCGCGCGCGCGCACACACACAAAAACACACACTAAGTAAAAAAATAATTAATCCCCATTAAATTTTGATGCCCTATACGTTTGCTCCTCTGAAACACCCTCCAGAATTCTCATGCATTCACTACAAGAATTTTCCATATTAGTGGCCAAAATTACCGGCGGCCTTTGGCCCACGGAGAGGTTTCCGGCGGCTAAATCCGACGCAATACCGTCCAGATTTTTTACAAAAAAAAAAACAGTTTGTGGCGGTTTCTGAGAGATTAGAGGCGGTTTTTAACCGACGCAAAAAAAGGCGGGAAATCCAATCAGGGCAAGGGCATTTGCGGCGGACAGGAAGCTGCTGCAAAGTTTAGGCGGGAAAAACGAAAATCAAAGACCGCCGCAAATTCAAAATAAATCGCCGCAAACATATGGGCGGGAAACTCAAAAAACAAAAATCGCCGCAAATTCGTAAAAACCGCCGCAAATTGAAACGGTCATATATTTTGCGTCGGCTTTTGGCCACCGGTAACCTGCACTTTTTTTAATAATTATTTTTGCTAGATTTGTTTCCGTTTTTTTTAGTATTTTTTTTTTTTGGTAGATTTTTATTTTATATAAAACTTTTTAAAAATGAAAATATTTAGTAATATATTTGTATAAGATGAATCTAAATAATATAAGTCGCATATAATAAAAATTAATTTTTATATTTAATTCTTTTGTTATTATTAAATTTAAATTTTTATATTTAGTAATTCTTTTGTTATTGTTAAATTTTAATTTTTATATAATTTTTTGTATTATATAAAACTTATACTCCCTCCGTTCCTTTTGACTTGTCGTTTTAAAAAAAAAATTGTTTCAAATTTATTTATGTACATCTTTTTATTAAAATGGAAAAATGACTTTAATAATCCACTAAATATTTTATATAAATCTTAAAAAAATAATATTATAAAACTAAATATTACTAAATAAAACTTACAAGAATAAAACTTATATAAAACTAAATATTATATATATAATATTTAGTGAGAATCTCTTTCTTATATGAGAATGATAAGAATGATTAGCATCCTTTAGATCAAAATCCAATGGTTGAGATTAAAATATCGTCATGTACCTTTTCCTACACTATTATTAATTATTTTATTCAGTTTACCCTTTCATCTTCTTCAACACAACATCCACATATCCAAGTCCAAAATCAATTTCAACGATTGGGGATCTTTTAAAAAATTTCAGGTTTCAAATAAGTTCCAAAATCAAGCATCAGAAACCAAAATGAATGTAGAAACGAAAACCTCGTGGTTGTGTTCTGAACCACATCGATCTCTATTGCATATGAAAAGGATTTAAGAGAATTAATTGACTACATGTGTTGTTTAAAAGGGACTTTAATTTCAACCATTGGATTTTGATCTAAAGGCTGTTAATCATTCTTATCATTTTTATATGTCTTATTTAACTTTCATAGTTAATAAATTCACGTTGTTGATATATAATTAAAATATTGTTTTTATCATAAAAAAAATATCGTTATGTGTTATGTATGATTAAAATTAGTTAGCACTAGAACTTCGACCCGTGCGGTGCACGGGTCTAATTAGCCGTAATATGAAAAAATAAGATATGAAATTTTTAACACCAAAGCGTATATAGAAAAGTTGAGTACCATTAAATAGTAGTTCGACAGTAAATTTGGATAAATGTTCATATACAATAGAAATTATTTATATTACGAAATACTTTTTTATAGATTACATTGAAAGTTTTATTCGTATTTTCACCATCTTTGTCGATAATCAATATTTTTAATCATTCTCTTTAAATAACTCTTGAAGTTGCAACATGCATACAATTGACAATGTAAAAACACTGTCGGCAAAAGATATATCCCAACATGCTTAAGAGATTGTCCTTTACTCTTATTAATATAATCATCGCAAAAGAAAAAAATTAAAGGGATGCGGGTTTGATTCTCATGCTAGACAAATTTGTATTTTTTTTAATATAATGGACCAGATGAAAGAGGAAAAATGAGAGGAAAAAATAGGTTTAGAGCTAGCATTTTGGAGCAAGTTTAGAATATAATAATAATAATAATAATAATAATAATAATAATAGTAGGAAGCTAATAATAATAAATATTTAACATGGTGAGTTACAGGTTGTGGGTTCGATTCTTGGTGGGATATTTTTTAACATTTTATTTGAATTAATGTTAGGGTAAAATGAAAGGGAAAATGAGCGGGAAAAAAATTAGGATTAAGAATAACAAAACGGAACAAGCTTATAATATAAGAGATGAGTCCCATGAATTTGGCTCAATTGTTTGGACACCGCACTATATATGCAGGGGACTGGGGTTCGAACTCGGATTATCCCACTTATCCACTTTAAGGGTGGAATTTCAAGCCGCTAGACTACTTGACAAAAAAAAATTTAATTAGCATGATTAAAACTACAGGTTGAATTTATTGTGTCCTATTCGATTTTGTATGTAGCTAAGCATCAGGTTGAATTTAAAAGTTAAAAATGTTAGTATTAGGGTTTTTTTTTTTTCTCTTTTCTTAAATCTCTGTTTTTGATCTTACTATTTTGTGCGGATTTAGTTAGATTAAGACTTTAATGTTACTATTTTGTATGGATTTACTTAGCTTAAGCCTTTATTTTTAATCTTACTTTTTTGTGTTGATTTAGTTAGTTTAATACTCTGTTTTTTAATCTTACTATTTTATAAGGATATAGTTAGCTAAAGCCTCTATTCTTAATCTTTTTATTTTGTATGGATTTAGTGTAATGCTATTAAATGATTATTTTAATGAATTGATTGATTATTTTAATTTTTAGGTTTACAGATTTATTAAAGGATTGGTGATAGCAAACAAAGGTAGAAACTACAAATCATGAATTACTTTTTTTTTTGTTGGCTATTTGTTTCTTGATACTTTATTGTTAATTTAATTTGCAACTTTGTGTTTTTTTGGCTTGGAGAGATGGAACAAGGAGAAGGTTACCAAAAGGCAAGGAGGTATAGAACATGAGCAACAAGAGCAGGTATATTGTTTACTATGTAGTGTGAATGAAAGTGCATGATTTTAATTTTTATAATCAAATTAGTTCATTTGATTTTGTTGTTCTTATCGAGGTTATTTTAAATAAACTAGTGAGAATATGGACCAAAAATCCATCTGAAATTGTTTTAATCTTAAGACCTTGACTTTATTTTTTGTTTGTAACTATAATTTAGAATAGACAAATTAATGGTGTTTTTATGTACATGTTTGCACTATTTTAGCTCTTCAATGGAATATTATGTTATTCTTTACAATATCTCTAATTTAACACATGAACCTGATTGTTTTTTTTTGTTCGACTCCCATGAAGCTCTAAGAGATTTGGAGGCTTGAAGGAACAAATAACATGCTCAGGGTGAAAATGTTGGAATATTTTACGATATTCCAATAATATTATGTGGACAAATATCTTTATATAATTATATTAGCCGTTTATCAATTAGGAGCCTTAATTGATTAAGTGGTCAAATAAAGTTATAAGGCTAATTAGATTTCTATTTAGAATTAATTAAGTATTTAATTAATTGGATATGGGCTCAATATGAGTGGATATCAGGATGGTCCATTTCGGAATAATGGGAACCCTAATTGGCCATCACACTATATATAGGCTATGATTCCCAATATACCGGACACACTACACATTTGCTCTTTTCCCCATCTGAAGAGTGCTTAGGGCATAAGGAGTCCTGGTTGAGGAAGAACCACAAGCCAGCAGATGTTTGTCATCCGTCTCCCTTTTGTTTTCAGGTTTACTACCGAGAGGCTTTAGTTCATCTAATAGATTCGTCTATCCAGGTATTTATATAATCCTTTAATCTCAATAAATCAACATGTCGTAGATCTTATTTTATATACATGCTTATTAGGCTTCCGCACTAAAGTAAGATTATGAATTTAATGTTTGTTATTAAAAAGCATGTAAATGTATATGATTAATTATTGAATTAAATCTAACAGAAAATTGAAAAGTGGTGTTGGTATTGGAATGACTTTGTATTTGGGATATAAAACCCCATATGCTTATAGTGGAGCAGTTACGTGAAGTGTTTATGAATTTCAAGTGTGCAATATTTTTTGTAGTGTTTTGTGGAGTAGGTATTGTTATTTTGATTGTATCTTTGTATTATGAGTTAATTTAATTGGGCCAGAATTTAAATGGTACGGAGTACAATAAGAATGACTCAGCAAATGCTTCAAAAAAAAAAAAACTGACCCACTAAAAAAAAAACGTACAAATAAAGAACAAAAAAATTAAATATTTTAAATTTAATTATTAAAAAAAACTAAATAATAAAAATTATAAAAAACTTTTTTTTTTTTTAAATCTGGCAATCGTTTCTGGCGGCTTCTGCCCGACGCAACAATTTTTTTGTTTTATATGGCTGTTGTTTCCGTCGGTTTTTGCCCGACGCAAATGCTGCAAACAACAGCCAAACCCTTTGCATTTCCGACGGCTAAAACCGCCGCAAATTTCCAGTAGCCAACAACCGCCGCAACGGTTAGCAAAAGTCAAAACCCGGCGGACAGAAAACCGCCGCAAATTCTTCTTTGTCCGCTTTTTGACCATTTGCGTGGGCTTTTGGCCGTCGCAAATCCGTCTTTTTCTTGTAGTGATTGGGGGTCCATGTTTGCATGGGATTTATCTTTCTCTTGCATTCATGCTTTATATCTCATGCATATTGCCTTGGATTGGCTTTCAGATGTGTGTATGATATCTTAGTGGGGAAGGTGTGTCTTCAAGTGTATACTTGTTTGTCTTTGTCACCCTCAAAGTATATACCTTGTGCTTTGAGGTGTTATTTTCTTAATAATAAAATCTCTTGGTTTTTTGTTTAAAAAAAAAAAGAGTTTATAGAAAAATATTATGTCAAAACATATCTTAATTCAGTGTGTCCTTCAGATTTTGGGTGCACTTATTATTTTGGTGTCCTACTTTTTTTTTTATAATTCATAATTATAGATATATAATAAAAAATATTTAAAAATTATATTAATATCAAAAAGTTCACACAGAATAAATATTTAACCGTTAGAATCTCTTTAATAACTTTAATTCTTCAAATAGATTTCTTTATCAAGATCATAAAAGTCTATTTATAAATTTAATTATATTAATTATGTAATTTATTTATTTTTAATATAAATGGATGTATGCACACACAAGCGAGTGCACACATACACATACTAGATTGGTACTCCTAAAATTTTAAGAGCGTTGCTATTTTTTACAGAAGAATTTGAGCAAGAAAAATAAGAATAGACACATGTCATTATTAGAACATATCTTTTATCTCTGTGCGCATAACATATCTTTGGATTAAAAAAACCATACAAATATACATATATATAATGCATAATGGATAAAGTGGGTGATACAATAGAAAATGGAGTGTTACAAAAAATGAGCACTCTTACCAAATAAAATGAACAATACAACGTGTAACACATCAAACTTGGTACAAATACTACACAACAAGGTCAACAAAAGACATAGGAAGGAAACAAAACTAAACTAATATTATCATATATCGACAATGTCATGTATTTTTTTCTCCAATATTTCTGAACTAATTTGTCCCATAGTGTGATAGAAAGACAAGAGTTCTGATAATTGTTCTATTGACATTTTTTCCATTGCATTTCTTGCCATTTTTTCTCTTTCCTCATTCTGCTTCAATCTCTCTATGTATGACCCTGAATTCCTAACTGTTGCACCCATTTGCTTTAACCTGTTTTCTTGTTGCACAGTCAAGGCTGTGTTTGACTGCAAAATTGAATGAACATAAATCAATACATTGAAAAAGAAATTCAAAACTATATATCATTCCTAAGATGCAATACATAAATACGAAAAAACGAACACTAACACGTATAGTAGAGACGACACTAACATGTCCATACCAATAATAATTTGAAAAAATGGAAAATAATTGAATGTCAGTACTATGTCAGTGTCTGACACCTAAATAGCTACATAGCTAACCACCTATGAAGCAAACAAAACACTCTTCAGATTAGACGTGACCCAATGTCGGACACACGTCGCACATACAATTATATTACATTATGTCAGTTTCTCAAATTATTATTTTTGTCGACTTGTTAGTGTCCACCTTTGTATTCGTGCTTCACAGTTCGACACACTAAAATAACAAACAGATGAGAAATTGTAGTTTTGCATTACCTCAAGAAACTCTGCTCCTGCTTGAAGTTCAGATTCTTTGGCAGGATTCATGCCATTGCCATGATGATTGTAGAGGTCTTTTGCAAGTGAGAAACTACGCACTATAGTTTTCCTTTTGTTTTCCATTTCCTTATTAAGCTTTAGAGGCTTTTGGACAGATGCTAAACTATTCAGCTTCTTCTGATAAGCAACAACTGCCTTTACAAATTCCTGCAGTTATTTCATCAACTTAGAAATGTTAATTACTAACTTAAATAGTCAATATAATGTAATGACATCAAAATAGACTTTGTAAAAAAAAACATTTTCAAGAGTAAATCATCGATTTCTTCTTGAAATACATACCAATTTCCCCTATATTGTCTTCCAATAAATGAAAATAGTATACTCCTAGTGCTATGAAACTTTATAAATATACGCTCTATGTGTTACGATAGAAGTTTATGCATAAAAATCAGATAATTGGGATAATTGGAATCTCGTTAATCTTATGACATTTGTTCCATATAGGCCCCTAATGTTGTACTATCAATATTATATCACTAAGACTATAATGAAACGAGTGTGACAAAGTGTTCGATACTAGCCACGTACTATTTTTATTTATTCGAGGGATAAAATAAAATTAACAGTGTAATTTTAGGGACGAAAATAATAGTTCATTCCAATTCTCAAAATTACCTGATAAGCAAAGGGGCATCCCGGGTAATCAAACTCATCTGAATCAGACTTCCTCATACGCTCGGGATGAAACTGCAAACCCATAATAAACTTACCCTCTTCGGGATTATAAGCATCGGGATCATAAAACCCTTCAACTAAACCATCAGGAGCAAAAGCCATTGGAACAAAACGTTGTGCAAGTCTCTTAACACCTTGATGATGATAACTATTAACCAAAATGTCCATTTTCCCATCTTCCAAAGAATCCTTAAACCAATGATGCAAAGGTGTATTCTCAACAATTTTCACCTCATGTCTATGACCATCATAATCATCATAGTTAATATGCATCACCATTTCACTGTCATCTAAACACTTGTTTGAAATCTCTCTTCCTATGTCTTGATATAAAGTACCTCCACATGCTACATTTAGGAGTTGTGATCCTCTACAAATTCCCATGTATGGAATGTTTCTTTCAAGACAAAGTTTGGCTAGTGCTAATTCAATTGAATCTTTTTCTTTATCAATTAATGTGTCACTTGCATGTAATTTTCTTATTTCTTCTAATTCTTCTTGGGAAAGACATGATGTGTCTTGTTCATACCATGATGGATCAATGTCTTCTCCTTCACATAGAAGCACACCATGGATTGGTTCAAAGCTATCTAACAACATATGGACCCCGGAAACACGTGGAACTATTACTGGTACCGCGCCATAGCTTACTATAAGATCAAGATGATATTCACCTAAAAATATCAATCATGTAACTATTAATGACAAGGTCAGCAGCAACACAACTCATCGTTAGTTTGTCTTTCATTCATGTATAATTTCAATATCATATTATACTTCCTCCATTCCTAATTATACGAACTTGAAAGAAAAAATTTGTCCTAAAATATAAATTCATTTTCAAGTCCAAGACATATTTATTTATTTTTTCAAATATACTCTATTTAATACTACTACTTTAAATTGAAATATGAAGAAAAAAAATTGAAATACGAAAAATCGCCTAATACACAAAAAATATACATTAATTACACTATCAACTTATCTTAATATATAAAAATGTCAATAAAAAGGGGGGAGAGAGTAAATATTGTAACACAATATTATAACACAAGAACAAGAATGATAAAAAATTGGCATGTGAGAAAAATCTTTAGAATTCATATCGAATGATCGATAAAAGATAGTAAATGAATACATCAGATGTAAAATATTATATAAAGAGCTAACTACTAATTTGTGTTATGTATATTTGATATAAAACATTATGAAAATGAAATTGCTAATACTTACCAACAAAATCAACGAACTTGTTCTTGCGAAGGGTTCGTCTAGAGACAATTAAAACACGAGGGAGAATAACGGAGAGATCAGAAGACATTGTACGTGATGAAAATTTGATGTGGAAGAAAACCAATTTATGAAGAAATGATCGTGTATTGATTAATTCGAACAAATTAAATTTGATTTTGTATTGTGTATGTGTATGTTATTCTAATGAGGCTTTGTTCCCTATAGTATTTATAGGATTATTATTAGATTAGGATAAGTATTAATGCCATTGGATGAGATCCACCGACTTGTGAGTTGTGAGTACCAATATAAGGAATGGATGAATGTTAATCAAATTACACGTCATTTCAATATTTTTTTTGCTATCTCTTTGTAGTTGTTATACTAGTATAGTATCATCAAATATTATCATCAAAATTTATATATTATACTAATTTGATTATGCAAGTGTCTTACTGGTTTAAGTTTATCCATGCATTTTTATGGCAATAATCAGTGTATTTATATATTATATATTATGTATATTATACTAATTAATGTGTATTTGTTGCAAATTTGTTTAATTAGGGGAAAAAGTTGAACACTGATTCAACGTGACACAATGACCAGTCAAAGTATAACACCTGGAGGCGAAGGAGAGACGGAAAAAGAAGGTACTAATAGACAGTGTCGTGGCTTCGCGTATTCTTCTTAACTTTCTCACGTTTTATTTTCTTTCAACAAGAAAAAGCACTTTCTTAAGTGTTTTTGTTTTTGGGTAAGTAAAGAGTGGGCCAAATCCCCCAAATAAAAACATTGTTGGTTTGCTTCATATGATAGAGTTTGAATAAATTTTTTTGTGAGCTTAGCTCAGTTCTCAAGACATTGTATTTTATATGTATCGACTCGGAGTTCGAAAATAGTCATCTCACTTATTCATTTTAAAGATGTAATTTCTAATTATTAATTTCTAAAAAAGTTTAAATAAATTAAATTTATAAAAAATATTAAGTATATTAAATTGAATGCTATGATTGGGGTTCAAATCTTAACTTTCTTATGATAACTTTATCATTTCATTTATGTACCAAAAAATAGATATGTTTGGAGTGTTTTTTGGAAACAAATTTTTTTAATAAGCGAAATTATATGAGAGTGTCAACAAAAAAGGGAACATAATTTTCAATTAAAAAAAAAAGAAAAGAAAAGAAGAGGGGAACATAAAAATGCCCCGAGTATAGCAAATGAAACACTCATCATCACACATAAGCATAATTTAAACATGTCAAAGGCAATTGCCACCGAAAGTAAATATCAAAATTAAAATCTTTCTTTTTAACCTTCAATCACCACTAAGACATTACCTTAACTAGTGTGTGGACCCGTGCCAAGCACGGTAAAAAAGTGACTGCAAAAATTTACATTTTAATATTTTAAATTTCATAATTATCAAATACAAAAAAATGAAAAATTATAAATTGCACTAATATGCTTAATAATAAGTCATACCAAATACTTTTATCTTTAAAAATGTGTCTAACAAATTCTGCTACGTGGAAAATTAAAATGCGAATAATCAATAATGACTAAAAATTCAAAAAATAATAATAATTTAGGTTCAAAAAATCGGTTTTTTTGAAAGGGGGCCTAGATTTTACTTTTACAAAAATATGAAGACCGAATATACATTTAATCTTATTTTAATTACAAAAACATCTTAATATAATTCAAATTTTCTGCGCACATAAAATAAAGTAAAGTAGTTACATGCGAAAATCATCTTTTTCTTCCAAAGCTTTTAACTTTATGCATTTTATTTAAAGTAAAGTAGTTACATTCACACAACTAGGTCAATTAGTTACATGTGAAGATCATCTTTTTCTTCTCGTTAGCCTGTCACAATTCGGTTCCTACTTTATCCTTACTCAATCATCGAAAGCCGGAAACTTCCTCTTTTTGTACTCGATGTGACCTCCAGGAAGCGACTTTCCTCCATTGTGTTTGGGACTATACATTCTCTCGAAACCATTGGCACCACATTCAACGACCTGACTTTCTTCTCTTTAGTTGACACACATGATTGGCTCAAGGTCGGCTTCATGGGTGTCCCCCAAGTTAATTCCTTCTCTCGGATGGTGTTTGGTGGACATGGAGACATCATAATTTAATGTGTTTAATCAGTGAATCTTTGTCCCTAAACCGGCTATCCTTTAACATCTAGAGTCTGGTCGAGATTTTCACATCGTCTTTCTCCTCTAATCTCGTTGGTACCTCGGTTGATAGGTTTATCAAATGGAACAATGAAAACTTCTCTTGTGTGATCCTCAACGTTGACGGTAGTTGTTTAGGTTCCCCGATTAGAGCTAGTTATAAAGCTCTTATCATAAACAATTTAGGTTTTTACTTATCATGCTTTTCAGCTGGCTTCATTCGTGAGTCGTTTGACATGATGCTATAAGAACTTTATGTCTTTTATTAGAGGTCTCACACTGGCCAAAAACTTAGCTATTAAAGAGTTTTTTAGCTACTCCGACTTATTACTCTACATCAAATATGAATAATTGCGATTATCTATAAAATATGAAATAAATAAACTGTGGTGGTTAGAAGGAAAAAGAAATGAAAAATATGAATAACTTGTGATTACCTATTGAATCAACAAAGAAGTTATCTTGTAAATATTATTTTTAATTTGAATGTTAATGTTCAATATAAGTATAATATCACAAAAAACAAAAATTCAAGATAAATCTTTTTATGGTGATTATAACGCAAAACTTAAAATCATGAAATAAATCAAATGAAATTGATTCGGTGGTAAGATTAAACATTGACCTTGGTAGTGGAGTTTAGGTAAAAAAATTGAGCTATTTCCGTTTATATGAATGTCTTACGAATCCAATAGATTGTATTTACATAAAAATGTGTGTTAATAATATGAATGTTAACTAAAAGCAAGAGATTGATGTGTAAAAAAAAAAAAAAAACTAAAGGCAAGAGATTGAGAATTGCCATAACTAAAGGCAATTAAATGACACATATGACACTACAAGAATACTGGTCATTTGACAGGGGCAAAACCCCTGGGAAACGTACAAAAGCCCTGGGAAACGCACCTTTGCCAGGGAATTTGCCAGGGGCGTGTGCGCTGGGAATGCACCTCGTCGCAAATTATTTGCCAGGGGTTATACCCCTGTGCAATTTGCCAGGGGCTTACCCGTGTCAAATTTGCCAGGGACTTACCCCTGTCAAATAACTCTGACAGATTACTGCAACGATGTGACATATTGTTGTGATTTTTTGACAATATTTTATTACTAGACAGTCTGAGCCTTTTAATGAATTATAATAAATTAAAAAAACATAAAGTATTATTATTATTATTATTATTATTATTATTATGTTCTTCAATCTAAAAAAACCAGATCTGGATTTTTTTATCACCACATCTTCTTCATCATCACACTTAACTCTCTTTTTTCATCACCATCATCCTCAAGCTCATAAATATCAACAATCTCCATTTTTATATGCATCAGTCACATGAGTAGCTGCAAATCCAGATCTGGTATTCTAGTTTCATTTTCTTTGGTAAAAAGAAAAAACTTGTTTGATTAACAAATCCGATGTGGTGGTAGTAGAGTGGTGCTGCAAAATAAAAGTAGTAGTGTTGGAAAGAGATGGTAGAAAAAAGTTAATAATGGTTCTATATAAAAATACTAAATCAAAAACAATATGGAAGTAGTAAAAAAAATGATGGAAAGATATAAACTACCATTTTAATTTTTGTTGAGAATAAAAGATGAAAATAGTTGGATTGAGAATTGAAAGTGTGTGAATGATATTGAAATGAAAGAGTTGGGTTGAAGGTTTAATTGAGAGGTTTGAATGGTGTTTATGTGGTATTGGGTGGTGGTGTAGAGAGAATGAGAAGAAATTTTGGTGATGGTGTAGAGAAGAAGGGAGATTTTTGGTGTTGAAGTATGATAAAAAATTTGGGTTTGGTTTAAGAAAGAAAGAGATTTACGGTGGTAGTATATAATGGTAGTGATATTGTGATAAAGTTAATGGGTTTAGTATGAGAAAGAGAAAAATAATTGGTGATAATAAAGAGTATTAAATTACTCAATTGTTATCAAGAATCCAAGATGTTACCAAGAGTCTCCAAGATTGATATTCCAATGGTTAAAAGAATAAAATTTAATTTTTAATGGTTAGTTTCACTTTCCAATGTCTTGTTATGCAGACAAGTCAAATTTTTGTCAGTCACTTCTTCATGTGATGGGAAAACGTGTTTCCCAGGGGTAAAACTCCTGTCAAAGGGTCAATATTTCAAAATTCATCAATTTCACTTTCCCAGGGATAAACCCCTCGCAAATCTCACACATTTCACAGGGGTACACGCCCCTGGCAAATAACCATATTTCTTGTAGTGTGAAACCACAGCCGATTGACCATAATGTACAAAGCAAATGGAGCAACAACACGTCATTTTCTTATAACAACGGTAATAAAATATACAAACACACCAAGTTAAATACGGTCGATTCTTTTAGTGAGGTGATTCCTATTAAATATGTTATATTTCAATATCTTCCAAAGCTTGACATTTTTTTGTTCTTATTTACACTCAATTTATTCACCACCACCATATGAATTCCATTCATCTCTTTGGGTAATAACATGTTTCTTGCATAATGTTCCGTACATAAGAGCCGAAATACATCTTGAACATTTTTCTACAAGCACTTCACTTTCAAAAGTACACCTTCCACCGATTTAAAAATCACATCATTGTTGAAATCAAATCGCCAATGGTCTCTTTGACTCAATGACGACATGAAAAAAATAGAAATTTTTCAAGGTTATATTATATATAAAAAATTGCTTTTTAGGAAATGAAACAAATCAATTAAAATGATCTAGTAATCTTCAATCTCACAAAAAAATTGTTCTGTTCTGTCCGTTCAAAGCACTATAAATATATGTTTTTTTTAGTAAAAATAGTATCAACAGTGCAATAGATAAGTTTTATCCTAATAATTAGTAAACTTGTAATAAATAGATTTTATATGTCAAGAAAGTAAACAACTTTGTTATTCCCATAAAGCCATGGGAGATTATACTAATCACTTGGATAATATGATGACTAATTTTAATCGTGAAACTTGAGTTGAAATTATAAAGTAGAAGGATAATATGATCAATGAGTAAGTAATCTTTCTTATATCATTTATTGTTCTCTGAGCATAAACATCAAGTCATCCATTCTTATTATTGTAATTAATAAAATTGATGGAAAAACAAAGAGTCGATGATAAAATTCATAATAGAGTAAATCATACTTATATGTTGAAATAATTTTTGTCCTGGACTTACTCATTATATTTATTGGTCATACATTGACCAAAAAGCTTCTTCACCTCACTAATCTTGTTAACGAAATCAAAAAAGACATTGGAAAAATATGTTTCACATATAAATAAATATACTAAATAAATCAGAAGAAGAAATAAGAGAAGTATATAAAGATTAAAGAATAAAAGAATAAACGAACTTAGAGAAAATTTTCAAATTTGATAATGCATTTTGAAATGGTGTGAAAATTTTGAAACTCGATAAATTTATAGTAAAAAAGAGCAAGTAATCACATTAAGGCTTCAGAATTATGTATAACAAAAAAAAAAATCACATTAAAGCTTCATTACATAGTTGGTTCCTTATATTTATTTTATATTTTAATTTAGTCCCTTAAGTTCAAAAAGTTTCAATTTACCGTTTTTTAGTGAATTAAGCCTCACATTAACTATTTGCTTAATTTATGGATTTATATAATTAATAGCAAAATAATTTTTATTTTAAGCAACTAATAGTAAAAAGTTCTTCACATATATAAGGTGTATGCCAAATTATTTGCGCTTCAGTTGTGATTTGCAACTTGAATGCATAAAAGAATTTTCAAAATTTGAAATTTATTTACTATAAAAACTATGAGTAAATATTATTAGTTACCTTTACTTAATAAAAAACAATATTGGTTTCCTTATATTTGCATATTACTCGCCCCTTATATATGGAAAGCAAATGTCAACTTTGATTTGTTAATAAATATAAATTAGGTTCTTTGGTTGTATAGGAGATGACCCTAATAGGTTGCTCTGTAGATACAACGTATTTTAAAATAATAAAATAAGGTTCCTTATTATGTTTTCTTATGGAAAAAAAAATTCCCTTGTTATGTTTGAAAGTTTGAAATTCGTCCAAAAAATAAAAATAAATTTGAACATTGGAAGGAAGACATATGAGGCGTGGCTCAAATACTCCATGTTTTTAGAATTAATTACTTATTATTAGTAATTATTTTAACAATATACCATTAACATGAGAAAAAAAAAAAAGGAGGTCATTTGTCGTTAAATGCACCACAAAAGATAATGCACGAGAAGCAAGAGATTTTAAGAAAATAGAAAGGCAAATAACCTATTGTAAAAAAAAATGGCAAATAGCTTTGTCTTATTCATATTAATAGATTTTTGCAGCTATATGCAAATGATCGGTCCGAATCTGATTACCTTCTTATGAATAATCTACTTTTCTTATTAAAATTGCAAAATAAAGTTAGTATTCATATTAATTTTATAATTGCAGAAAAAATAGGAAAATAAACAATTGCAAAAAATAGGGTTAAATATGTTTTTAGTCCTTACATTTTGTGAAATTGTTAAAAATAGTCCCTACATTTTAAAAATGGTTAAAAAAAACCATATAAATTTTCCGCTATCAAGATTAATCCCTGCGTTTATTCTTTAGGGACCATTCTTGACAATTTTGCAAAATGTAGGGACTAAAAACATTAAAAGGTAGGGACTATTCTTATCAATTTTGCAAAATGTAGGGACTAAAAATATTAAAAGGTAGGGATTATTCTTGACAATTTTGCAAAATTTAGGGACTATCTCTACGGATTGGACTAATTTTGATAGCGCAAAAGTTTATAGGTTTTTTTTGACCATTTTTAAAATGTAGGGACCATTCTTAACAATTTCGCAAAATGTAGGGACTAAAAACATATTTAACCCCAAAAAATAATACCTCAATAGTCTGAATTTTGCACATCTTTCTCATGAATCCCAACTTTCTCTCCACAAATGAATCTCTATGGGATCTCTGGAAACCAAAACATGCATCTCTACATCAAATTAGCAATAAAAAGTATATAAATTAAAAATATTGAAATACAGATAGATAAAAATCAACAAAAGCACAAAGATAATAAATTAGTTCAAACTTCAAACATGTTTTTTGAAGATTCAAACTTAAAACATCTCATCCACCAACACATATAGTTTCCATTCACTAATAATATAGAAATTTTTCTTCTAGTGCCAAGAAAAACGTATTTTTACTATAATTAGAAATAAAGATGTATTATTGAAATTAAATCACATTAATTGCTCCGTGGAAATTAAGGAAATGTTTTTAAAATTCAAAATGTGAGAATAGGTCCATAATTGATAATTTAATGTCAAATGAATGAGAGAAGAGAATGCTTGAGAGGAGAGTATTTAGAGGAGAGAGAAAGACAAATAGGTCTGACTTATTCATATTAATAGATGTTATTAAAATGGTGATTTAAAGAGAGATTCACATTAAGCAGCTTCTATTGTGGGCGAGTTACTCATATCTCTCATGGTGTATCATTTAAATAATAAATGAGGGCCGTTCATTGTTTAGATTACATCATACATATATAACACCTAATCATTGTTCATGTACGAAGCCCGGATACGTGACACGATACTGATACGGTGATACAGTAAAATTTCAAAATTCTCGATACGATACGGCTGCGATACGTTATTTAAAAATTAAATTTAAAATTATATATATATATATATATATATATATATATATATAAATGCACAATATATAAACATAACAAAAATCGATAATGATAATAAATTAACATTCAAATTACTCAAACTGAACAAACAAGTAACAATTACATATCTTAAGTTAAATATATACTACCAAAAAAGGACATAACTATAGTACTATCCAAAAATATAATATCTTCGATACCAGTTAAAGAACATCATACTCTAACATTCACTATTTAAATGGAAACAATGAATGTATCCGTTTCATCTCCTCCAATTCTATCTTCAAAGAACATTATTTGTCTGATACTTCTCTGATACGCGTATCGGAGAAGTATCCAACACGTGTCGGTAATTTTTTTTTAAAATAATTTTAATTGTCCGATACACTGTGATACGAGTATCGGAAAGTATCGGACAGTATCGGTATCGGACACATATCAAACACGTATCGAACACGATACTTCGCCATTTTTGAGTATCGGGGCTTCACTCATATTAATTCAACATTTTAATTTTGAACAAAATAAATTCAGTGTTTAATTAAAGGGTTAAATATGTTTTTAGTCCTATATTTTGCGAAATTGTTAAAAATTGTCCCTACATTTTAAAAATGGTCAAAAAATACCGTATAAAATTTTCCGTTATCCTTCAAGAATAGTCCCTGCATTTTGAAATTTTTTCAAGAATAGTCCTTACATTTTAATGTTTTTAGTCCCTACATTTTGCAAATTGTCAATAATGGTCCTATATTTTGCAAAATTGTCGAGAATAGTCTCTACATTTTTAACGGATTGGACTAATCTTGAGAACAGAAAATTTTATGTTTTTTTTTACTCTTTTTAAAATGTAGGAACCATTCTTAACAATTTCTCAAAATGTAGGGACTAAAAACATATTTAATTCATACTTAGATATACAAAAATAACAACAACATAAAATTTGGTATATACTAAATTAACAAAATAGACAGCAAAATTTCAAAAACCCAACAAATTCATCAAACAAACCCAAAAATCATACAAAATCTTGAATCTTCATAAAAAAAAAATCCAAAAACCATATTTCATTATTTTGTTTCTTTCGCTTTCTCTTTCACAAAAAGCCACAACCCATTATTGCTTCTAAATTTTCATCATGAGAGAAATTAAAAAAAACATATTGCCTTCAAAGCTAAGAAGGAAAAAACGGGTATGGTGTGTGAAAAAGCTTTAATATTTGTGAAATTCAAAATAAAGTTGTACTATTCTTTAGATCTAGGCAAAGCCGTATTTGAGGCAGGGCGACCGTCCTAGGTCCATAAAAATAAGTTTAAAATTTGGGCTTAAAAATAAATCATTTTAGGGGACTATTAAGCCAAACAAAAAAATATACCAAGATTCTTATTTTTGTTGATTGTCGCTTCTTATTCTCTCGGTGAACGTATAACTGTATCTTGTATCCAATAAGAATTTTGGTACAATAATTGTATTGGTTGATAATTAATGAGTTGATACAACGATTCATAAGTATCAAAGATCAAATTCTCTCTCAGCGTAGGTATCTCTTGCTCTATCAAATTCTCTGTCAGACTATCTCTTCGTACTACTTTCTCATCACTGCATATCTGCATTTATCTTCTCGCAATCTCGTTGCATATCAACACACACTCATTGTCTTTCTCTATTCTTCTCTCTGAAAGTCTGCAACTCATCAATCATTCCTAGTTTTCTCTTATAGCACATATATATTGATGTTAACAAAATCATTAGTGGCTTTGCATGATTGCATCCAGAAATGGACATTGAATTATTTTGTACAAGTATTTAGATATAAAATAATTTTTTAATGTTAGTTAAAAGTTCAAAATTTTTATGCTACTTATTAGTTTTTGCATTCCGTTGAAATCGAACAGACATATACAATTCATTTCCATCGTGAGGTAAAATTCTGAGTTTAAAAATAAAAGGAATAAAATTCCGAAATCGTCAAAATAAGGAAGGTAAAACAACATTTAAGCATAATTGGATTAACTTTTTACATAGCCGGACTCGAGTGACAAAGCAAATTAAGGCATATCCTTTACTCTTTCTTTGAACAAAGGCATATCCTTTGCTCTGAGTTGTATTAATTTGGAATAATTGAGCAACATGTGTTTTTATCTATGACTTTTTACGTAATTAATGATGGAATGATCAATATTGTGGTTAACATGTGTTGATAAAATATTGTTGAAACGGCATTAAACAATGCAAAGCTTAAAAAAGAGCATTTTATTAGAACCAGCAGGGAAACCGATAAGTGCTATACCAAATAAATCGTAGTTTATTTGTATGTCTCTTCCAATCCAAACTGTTTAAACCCTCCTTCCCTCTTCGTTCCTGTTTTACAATTAATTAAATTGATGATGATGATGAAAAATACTAAAATTAACAGGGCAATTAATTAAGTGTGAGGGCAAGAGAAACGGAAAATAAGACCATTATCAACACAATATTTATGAAATAATGTATTGTTATATTCACGCCCATTATCACATTGAAAACATTTTACAGTTTGAGAAAATTGTGTGCGAATTTGATTAGAAGGGAAAATGAACTTTTCAAAAACTTAAGATTTGTTACTTATATAGGAAACGTCCACAAAAAATCAGAATAATCATCCAAAAATAAAACATAATACCGATGATCAGATGAACTTAAAATCGATGATGTCCATAAATCACTGTGTAAAATATCAAAGGGCATTAACGTATTATTTTGTGATGAATCAAAAGGCAACTTAACATGTTTGCCAAACACACAGGAATTACAAATAGTCTTAGAATTCCAATGTTCACTACTAATGAGCTTATTTCTATGGAGAGACTGCAAAGTGGAGGTACTAGGATGTCCGAGACGACTGTGCCAGAGACTGGATGCAAGTCCAGCAAAGTGGGAGGGAGAGGTAATTGGGTAGAGATCACCAAGGGTATCACGTACATCTCATGAGACGAACCCCCGTCTGAAAATCAAATATCGAGAAACCAAATGGATCAAAAGAAATAGAAACATTATTGTCAGTAGTGAGTTGTCGCACATAAATCAAATTTTTAATAATATGTGGTGTGTGTAGAAAACATGATTAAGGTTTAAGGGTTTGTGTTTGTGAGATGTAGGTAGAGTTGTGTTACCAAACCCTTGAATTGGAATACCTTATCCACTACCAACAATCAGTTTCTGATTTAAATGACTCAAATTAGAATAAGACGATATATTACCTTGGGATGCCGTTGTATGAGACGATGCTCCGGTGTCCATATACCACATGTTATCTGGAGGAGTGAGAGACATGGCGTGCACAGCAGCTGCAATGTTAGTGGGAATTGGTGAAGCCGCGGCAGTGTGAGCCTGGGGGCGCTGGCCTAAGATGCCTGGTTGCGTCAAAGGACTGGTGGGGCGAGTCCATTGAGATGTAGGATATGAGCAATGAGGCAAACTCCAAGGGGGTGGGGTCCAATCCCAAGGAGACCAGGAGGGATATTGGGGCTGCTGCCATGGCTGTGAGGCCATAGAGGGACCATTAGACCTGGAACACCGCGTTGTCCACGCCCTCCGGTGCGACTTTGATTGTTGCGGTTGCGGCCTGAACCAGAACGGTTATTCTGTCGTCGGTTGGAGCGCTGCTGGGAGGAGTCATCTATGTCTCGTAGAACGGTAGTATGCAAGGCAGTGGGGGAGATGATGCTGTTCATTTTGGCCAAACCAGATTCCTCCAAGGTGAGCATGGAGCGAGCTTCAAGAAACAAAGGTAAAGGTTTGCTCTGGCGAATCAAGGTAGCAACCCCACGATACGGTTCAGTCAGTCCGAAAACTAGTTGAAGGACCAAGCGTTGCTCACTGGCGGGTGCTCCGACGTTCTTCAACTGATCAGAGAGTTGCTTGAGGCGTTGACAATGGGCAGAGACATTGGGAAAATTCTCCATTCGGGTGGATGAAAAATCTTGTTCAAGGGCAACAACACGGGAGTTTTGATTATCCTCAAAGAGACCAGCTAAACGGTTCCAGGCAGCCATGATTGTGGATCCTTTTTCCATAATGGTGGAATAAATCCATTGAAGAACTGTTGAGTCAAGGGTTGTCCACATTTAAAAATTAGCATCAGTTGGAGCCGGTTTTTCTTTTCCAGGTTGAGGAATGATGTGATCAATGACCTTGTGGGCACGTGCATGAACCTCAAACAACTCGGCCCACATGTTATAGTGATCCTTTTCCATTTCTAGCACAAAGGGAATGCTATTTTTTATATTGGTCACGGCAAGAGCGGGATGAAAATCCGATTTTGCTGAAGAAACGGTGGTGGAAGTTTCGTAGGTTGAGGATGACATGGCAGCAGAGGTAGACATGTCGAAACAGTAGTAGGCAATAATAATGTTTTTTTTATTATAAAAAAAAACAAAAAACAGACAATTAGTTTTGTTGTTCATTTTTGTGTGTCTTGCCAATACGACAAATAGAAACAGGAGAAAAGGAACACGAAATAAACAGAGAATCATAAAACAAAGGTGATGGGCGGTGCGAACGGCGGTGGTTACGGCTTGGATAAGAGAAATCACCGAGAGATGTGCAGAAACAGAAGATGAAAACTCTTGTTCAGTTGGGCTCGCGAATCAGAAACAGGGAAGATGGTTCTGTTGCGAGCGGTGGTGGTTGGCTTCAGGTAAAGGAACTGGCGAGGGATATGCAGAGAACAAAAAACGATCGTTGTTGTTTTGAAGTGCCTCGCAAAAAAGAAACGAAAACAAACGGTTGATGACGGCGCTTGCGCGGTAGTGGACGGCGCAAGGAGGAGGCAGCGGACTCCATCTTATGCTCCAATCCGGGATATTCCTCCAGGTCGAGAAGATGCTCCGCGGTCCATCTCTCCTGTGAAAGATGATGATGACAAGGCCATCCCAGTGGACGAATCTGAAGACTCAGATGGGGATGCCAAAGCAGTGGTCCGATGATGTGAGAGATATTGTGGTAGATAGGTAATTTGGTTTGGATAACCAAGATCCATTATATACGATGAATGAGATTCCAATGAAAGAGTCGAGAGGGCCTTGTTTAAAGAGGAAGAAGGTTGGCGGCGCTGCAAGGTTTAGGTCACGCTAGATAAACTGCTCGTGATACCATAAAGGAAGGGAATAAAGGAATATTGGAAATTGGAAATAATATTATTAGAGAATAATGTGTTGCCCGTATTCCCACTCTTGGAATGAATATATACATGTTACAATGTGTTAGTCAACTATAGGAAAATAATTACAAACATAATTGTACTTAAATGGAAAATATTCTATTCTATCAGTATCAATATTATTTTTCATATATTTTAAATACAAAATTATATTCATAATAATTGATGAAGACCCTTTATTGCAAATGAGGATCTATGTAACCATCAATCATGTGATGTGAGCAAAAGAAATAAAAAAAAAACTCATTGTAGAACTGTTAAAAACATTATAAAATAGCCACCAAGCAAGCTTACTCAGCAATCAGCATGGTTGAATTTCTTGCTACTGGCTAGTTTTGGATAGTTCATATTAACGTGTAGGGGGGTTAAAAAATTATAAAAATTAGACGATATATAAGATAAGCCATTTAAAATAAAAATAAAAATAAAAATTATAACACAATGTCTGAGCCCAGGTTCGAACTGGGGACCTCTAGTGTGTGAGACTAGCGTGATAACCAACTACACCACCCAGACATTTGATGTTAGAAATTAAAATATAGGATTGACATTCTATCTAGACTTCTTTGTTTTAATCACTAGTACTAATTTCCAATATTTTCCAGTCCGGGTGGAAACTTCTAAATTTTTCCCATAGATATGAAAAGGCCTATTGTGCCAAAATATACCATTTAGATTCAGTTATGTAAGGTTTTTTTTTTTTGGAAAATACCTGTAAGTGTTTTTTTTTTTTACTAAAACAGTTATGTGAGTTTTTTTTCTAAAAAAAACTACTCATCCTTAACTTAATCGACGTGTTCACTAAGGATACCAATAAAAATGCCATAAGGGATTTAAGAATATTTTAATGTAATTATTTATCGCAATGACACAGTCGAAGACTCAACCAACAAGTAAAAAGAATGTGGCTTCTAAGGTGGAAAAGTGGAATAGGTCTCTCACCGTAGGAGACCGGTCTTTTTGCAAGTGCAATGTATTCATGCATGCACAATATCCTCTTCTTTCATCCAAACTTTTGTCAAGAATTTTCAAATTAAAAAACATTTGAACATTGAGACATATAATTTATTTATCAGGTTTAATGGATGAATTCATAAATTCAACCGTTTTTTCTTCTAAAAGAGTCATATGTCGTCAACTCTTCCAACATCACGGTGGTCCTTGCTTTGTCGATATAAAAAGTGAGCTCGTGTGCAAAAAAATGATGAGTTATTGCAATTATCAAAATTTATTTTCAAAATAACTGATATCTTTTTCCTTTTTTTTTTATCAACATATGTTTTTTTACAACTGCCCAGCTAATTAAAAACCAAAATCGTGACCAAATAGCTCGAACATTATGGTGAAATACTTGCATGTCCATTCAATTTAATCTCACACACATAATAAAAAAAGTAGAAATAAAAATTAACTAAATAACGTGTATTTTTAAAATAATTAAATAATATATATTATTATGTGTGTGACTAAATTAAATGTTCAAATGTTTGTGACCGACTAAATTAAGCATTTATCAACATCGTGCGTGACCAAATAATCAATTGTCAAGAAAACATCTTGGTAGCATCTTGATACTAAATAATTAATAGCCAATTGTCGGCATCATGACCAAAAATAGTTACAGCCATCACATTATATTCCGCATTCCACATGAAATCATATTTATAAAGAAGGTGACCGATATCTGAATGACATCCTAGTTACTTCATGTGGGTCATGTACACCCTACTCTCTCTCTCTCACACACACATGTAAGAACGATGAAGTTGATTGCAATGTAAGTTCAACATTAAAGGAAAATTCATATTGCTTCGAGAAGTGAAGAATAGAGGAACTCAATGTCATATATAGAAAATTCAAATTTCTACTTTAAGTTTATATATTTGTGTTTTTTTTCCTATTATGCTCTTGTTTTAGGGTATTGTGAGATGTAATTCAAATATATTTACTTTGGAGAGTGTTCGTGTATTGGAATGGGGTGGTTGAGAGTGTCCGTGTAACAATTTTGACATAATGTTTATTCTCTAGTTGTCGATTTTGACAAACGACTGTTATTTTTTTCTCTGATTTTGGAGTTTCCACGTTATATTCTTTTTATTGTGATTGTGCTTATTTTTCTTCTTCAACTTTGCTATTTCCTAACAGCGGCATAAGAGCTTTGGTTTGATTAGATATCACATTCTTAGAAGTGTGATATTGTGAAGGTATTGATGAAGGGATATTACTGTGAAAATGTAGTTTAAGAAGGTTATGACTAAGGAAAGACTGGATATTTAAGCGTGTATGTTGTGACCTACCTCTCTTTTCTGGGAAGTGGGAACCAACCTGGTGCACGGTTTATAGTCGGTTTGCAACTACAATGATGTTATGATGGAGAAGCTAGATGGAAGAGTTTATGCAATCAAGGTTATGCAAGGCATTCTAGGCATGAAGTTTTTCAAGCGGCACACGAGCATTGGTTGACATTGATGCAAGGTGTGTGATGATGGCATGCGGACATTGATTGACATTGGTGCAAGGTACGCGGTTATTTCGATAGTTGATGAGCTTTTGGAGAAAGCCAACATGGAAGTTGTGCCATAAGTTTTCAGCAAGGTTTCGTAATATTGAAATACTTGGGATGATGCAGTTCCAAGTGTAGTATATTATGGTGGAGTATGATAATTTAATATGTCGGTATAGACCACGAGAATATATTATTATTGTCGGTGAAGACAATGATTGTCGGTGTAGACAATGAAGAATATTGAAGACTATTACAATCAAGGTGAAGATTGTATGGTTGTTTGCAATGTAAATCCCACATTGCTATAATGAAGGAAAAAATGTCAAGGAAATTATATTGGAGAAGTCCCATAAGTGAAGGGTGGGGAAGCTCAATGCTATATATAGAGACCTCAAGTTCATTGTTTCAACACACCAATTAGTCGTAACACCCGAAAACACATTAAGTTTAATTTTTTCCTTTCCTTTCTTTCTCTTATGCTCTTGTTGTAGAGTATATTGTGAGATACATAGTTCAAATATTTACTTTGGAGAGTGTGTGGGTGTATTTGGAGGGCTGGTTGAGAGTGAAGTCTATGTATTAATATTGTAACAGTTTTCACATAGTGTTTATTCTCTGGTTGTCGGTTTTGACAACATCGATAAGTAATTTTTTCCCTAATTTTGAAATTTTCATATTATATTCTTATGTTGTTGATTGCGCTTCTGTTTATTGTTTATGTTTACTTCTTCGGTTGTATTATTTTCAAACAGAGGAGAGTATGATGGATTATCTATATTTATAATTTCTTTTCTTGTTTACCACCGTCATTAAAATTTGTTTTTCTATAGAAATTACTAAAATTGTTTTTCATTTTAATCAAAAAATCATTTTTATAAAAATATTTTAATTTACAATTTAACAAACAAGCACAAAATCACTAAAATTATTTTTGTTTTTAATAATTTTTTGTATTATTCTCAAATACTCCAGCAGCGAAATGGCTCTAAATTTTTGAGGAAGCTGATGCCAATTCTTTGCATTGCAACACTAAGCATGTAAGTTAGGGGGTGTCAAAATGGATGTATTTCGATTAAATTGCTAATAGATGGATCAAAGTAATTCATTAATCCATTAACAATCCATTAAAATTCATTCAAAGAATCCAGGAATTTTTTTTTCTACCCCAACAATTATACCTCTACCCCTACAAAATAATTTTTTTCCAATTTTACCCTTTGTTTATTTTGTTACAATAATTTTAATTTTTCCTATTCGAGGATAAAAGAAATTTGACTTATAGTGACACACAAAACTAGATTTGTGACGTTTAGTGACAGTTTTGTCTGTAAGTCAAATTTCTTGTTTTCAATTAATATACCAGTATTCCTAAAGGAAAGTGTTTTGGTTACAATATGGTATCGGTATACTTTGAAAAAGAGTACCGGTACTGTTGAAAGGAGCATTTTTTTACTGCTTTTTGCCTTTTAGTGACAGACAAAACTGTCACTATAAGTAAAATATCTTGTTTTCCAATTAATATACCGGTATTCCTAATGGAAAGTGTTCCGGTAGCAATATGGTATCGGTATACGTTGAAAAAGAGTACCGGTACGGTTGAAAGGAGCTCTTTTTTACAGATTTTTGGCTTTTAGTGACAGTTTTGTCTGTCACTATAAGTCAAAATTCTTTTATTCACATTAGTAACTGGTATTGCTGAAGGAAAGTTTTTCGATAAACAATATTGTGCCTGTATACTTTGAAAAAGATCACCGGTACCATTGAAATGAGCTTTTTCTACAAATCTGTGACTTTTAGTGACAGTTTTGTCTGTCACTATAAGTCAAATTTCTTTTATCCTCAAATAGGAAAAATTAAAATTATTGTAACAAAAAAAACAAAGGGTAAAATTGGAAAGAAAAAAAAAATTTGCAGTGGTAGAGGTATAATTGTAGGGGTAGAAAAAAAATTTCCAAGAATCCAATCCTCATCAAATCCATCCATTATCATCTTTTCAATAGATGAATATCCAATTCATCCAATAAAATTAATTTAAATATTATTGTTGAATTTCATAAAAAAAGCTTTTAATTGGAATTTATAATTAAATATTATTGTTTAATTTCATAAAACATCAATATTTTTTAATTTGTTTTTAAAAAAAATTGTGGTGTTTTATAGTAAAAACAGAAGGAGAAAAAAATTATGAAGGAATAATCCATTGGATTTTTAAAAATTGTTAGATGGATTGGATGAATTTGAATAGATAATGGATTAATAAATAAAATTGAAACCCCTAATATAAGCCATACATACAAAGTTCATTCACATAATATATATACAGCGTGTCTAATATAGATCGGTTTAAAGGTGAGCTACTGTTTATAGTAAATTTTAATAAAAATAATATTAAAATTATTCTTCAATTTTATTATTATAAAATTTTATTTTTTTAAACAATACTCAAATTTTACCTTTAAATTATTTGTGAGAGGTTCATATTAAATACCCTCCTAAAATATAAGACTTATATGTTAATTTGCTATGATCGGTCACCAAGAAGAACCAAATCTGTTAAATCTGCTAACTTTATAATTTATTTTTGTAAACGGGACACTGTATTAGCTAATCATCCGTTAAAAATTATTCGACACTTCGCATGTAATATACAAGGATTGAAATTTGAACCCTATGTATACATCCACTTATTTATCTTAAAATGTGAAATTTTATTCATTAAACTATATATTTGACAAAAATAAAATAAAATTCTTCAATACAAACTTGTACTCAATCACATAGAATAAATATCAGAGTTAATTTGTTGGAGATAATAAATATAACTAAATAATATATAATAATAACACCATCACTTTTTTATTTATCATTCTTAAGTACAGATCACAAGTTTCAAGCCACAATACATCACATATATATTGTACACACAATATATAGAGAGATCAAGCTTTGGTTTATCTTATACTAATAACTTAATTATCCAAAGATAATACTACCTTAATTATAAACTTGTAATTTGTGAAAATATAATACCTCATGCATGCATCGATGGATCATACATATATAGCAAAGGAGTGAATGGTTTTAATTAATAATTTGAATTTAACAATTTGGTATGGTAACACCACAAGAACTAGCAACCCTTATAGCACCAGGAGAATTAACATATTGCCTTAAATTTGGGTTTCTTACATATCCACATAAGCATGGTTTTTGCTCTCTCAATTTGTTGCAACAATCAGAACTAGGTGGAGAATTTGCCGATATTGCCCCTAGACATGAGCTCAATTGTAGTGGGCTACAGTTCACAGCCTCAACAATGGTAGCCACTTCAACCAAAAGTACTACCATAAGCATCATTGCACACACAACTTTCATCTTCATCATCATTCTCACTACTTAATCTCTAATTGCATGCACAAAATTGAGAGTGAATTGTATTTGATTAATTGGTTAAGTATTTATAGGCATAGAAAATTAGCATGGCTTTGATGGTTGTTTATATAAGTGGAGAGTAGTGGGTTTGGTTAGGTGCTCAACTCAATGAATATTTATTGCGCCTTAATTTGAGTGGTAAGTTATGTGTCACTGACATCGTACCCACCAAGAAATGGGCGTTGAGTGCACTTATGAATGCATTAATACAATTACAATTTATGGTAAAAAGATTTAAACTAAGGTATCTAGTTATGTAGAAGTGAAGACTAATCCTTCCAATCTTAGATCCATTAAAAAATTTATCTCTTTTAAGATGTACTTTTTTAATACACCAATCACTCTGGTTGGTTACGAAATTCAAACATCTACTATTTATGTTAAGTCGGATTAATGAAATCGGTTTCCTATAAAAAAGAAAGTTGGATCAAGATTTACTACAATAGTTTTATGACACAATTTGTGGTATAAAGATTTAAACTAAGGTATCTAGCTAGATAAAAGTGAAGACTAATCCTTCTAATCTTAGATACACTAAAAAAGTTTATCTCTTTTAAGATGTACTTTTTTAATACACCAATCACTCTCATTGGTTACGAAATTCAAACATCTACTACTTATGTTAAGTCGGATCAATGAAATCAATTTCGTGTAAAAAAGAAAGTTGGATCAAGATTTACTACAATAGTTTATCACACAATTTTCGCATTGTTTTTAATCCGAACCATTAATTATAGATTGGACAGTACATATTAATGCCGCTATAAAATCTTGGCTTAAATTCAGTTTTGACCCCCAAGTTTCACAATTGCTTGATTTTGACCCCCAAGTTTCAATTGCTTGATTTTAACCCCTTAAGTTTCAAAATTGCTCAATTTTAGTCCCCCAAGTTTCAATTGCTCGATTTTGGCCCCCCAAATTTATCCGCTTTTGTATTTGTTAGCTCCCCGTTGATTTTTTGATTAAAAATTGGTTATGCGGCCTTTTAAAATTAAATAAATATTTCAAAATAAATAAAAATGTTTTAAAATTTTTAAAAAATTACAAATTGTTTTCTTAATAAATAAATTTTAAACTTTTTTATTATATGTTATATATAAAATAATTTTGTTATAGTAAAAACAAAACAAAAAAAAGTTATGAACTATTTTTTAGAAACTTTGTAAACATTTTTTTTAAAACAAAAAATTATTAAACCTTTTATTAAAAAACAATTTTATAACATTCTTTATTTTGAAACATATTTTTAATTTGAAAAATATATTCTATTTATTTTTAATATATATATTTTAAAGGTCACGTAAGCAATTTTTAGACAAAAAAATCAACGGGAAGCTAACAAATACAAAATGGGGTAAACTTGGGGGGCAAAAATCGAGCAATTGAAATTTAGGGGACTAAAATCGAGCAATTGTGAAACATAGGGGACTAAAATCAAGCAATTGAAACTTGGGGGGTCAAAATCAAGCAATTGTGAAACTTGCGGGCCAAAACTGCATTTAAGCCTAAAATCTTTTAAAATATATCTTGACTATACTTTATAGATCGAACGGTCGTGATACAATACTGCGTAAAAATTGTCTTAAAATGCACAATATAGATGTGTCAACTATAACCGGTGGCTTTGACAACCACAAATAACATAAAATAATACTTGCTTTTGAGTCTTGATATATATAATTAAGTTTAAGGATATATTAAATAGTGTCTTTAGAATACTTGTTAAGCATACAAAAAAATTGTAACATAACTTGTTTCCTTAAATTTATACATTAATTAAGAATATTACTTAATTGTATTCTATATTTTTTTAATATAGTTTAAAGATGAACTTTATTTTTCATACTAATTTGTTTCATTATAATAAAAATATTAAAAGTTTTCGTGATCCTAACTTTGTTGGTAGCAACGTTATGTGTTGTAATATATATACAAAAATGAAGTTTTAATTTTTTACTTATTCACGTCAAAAAATGAAAATCATATAGTATTAAAGAGTCATGTGAACCCACATATCTCAGTTTTAGTGCCGTTAATCTTATTATGAAGAGTCATGTTTTTAGGCAAACACAATTAAAGGAGCATACTCCTTAGATGTCTATTCTATATCTATTAACTCATTCCCTTCTTTTTTATGGTTTAAGAACTACGAGTCACTTTGTTTATAGAGGTTAACTATAGATGTGAAACTATAGAATGGACTGATCTAGACTTCGTTTAAAATAAACTTTAAATTTAGTTCTTAATGTTTGGTTATATAGAGAATGACAAGGTCCTTTTGAATTGACTTATTTTTAAGTTTATGTAAATAATTTATGCAAATAAATAAGTTCTTAATTGTGTATTATATTATAATTTTTTCAAGGTAGTTTATGAGAAAACAACTTATAAAGATACAATTTTTATTAGTAAAACTTATAAATTAACATAAAATTGATTAATTTGCATAAGTTACTTTCATAAATTCAAAAATAAGGTAAATTCAAACAGACCCTAAAACTCTTTTAATATCATGCTTTATAACGTAATAAACATGTAAATATTGATGTACTTTGTGAGCATTAATGTGTTTACCTCTTGAAGTGTCGAGGAGGTGTTAAAAATCATTCGATCATATGAGATAAGCAAGTGTACGCGATATCTAGCTCTACTCGTCCCCGTTAACATAATTTCTCTAATGACCGGTACTTGCTAGACAAATTAGGCGGAGCTCTTGAGATAATAAGATTTATAGAGCGGCTAGAATTTTTGAATTTCTATGATCACTATCAGCACCCTAGTGAGTTATATCTATAGACTCACTCACGTGCACCATATCTTATGGTGTACTGTGTTTCACTTAAAAACACTATACATTATGGTTTACCGCGTTTCTCTAATCTTGTAATATAAATAAGAGTTTAATATGTTTTTAATCCTTATAAATATCTCAAATTTTGTTTTTAGTCCCTAGAAAATATTTCAGGAAGTTTTGGTTCATCAAATATTTCCTGTCACGATTTTTGGTCTCTGCTTTTCAGTCAAGAATCTCTCTTACATAAGTTTAAATTTTTTTAACAAGGTGTGAATTAAATAAGAGTTTTTTCGTTTTTGGTCATAAAAAGTTATAAATAAGTCATCTTATATATGTTAAAAAATTCTATCTTTTTGTGGGAGAGGTTCTTATAATATTATAAACATGAATATAAAAAAAAATCATTTAAAAAATATGAAAGTACACAAGAGTTTGTTTAAATGTAGGGACCAAAAGTTGTGACATAAAATATTTGAGGGACCAAAAGTTGGAGAAATTTTTTATATGGACTAAAAACAAAATTCGAGATGTTTATGGGGGCCAAAAATTTATTTAACCTTTAAATATTAAGTCTCACTTATTATATTAATTACAAATAAGTTGGACTTATTAATTTATAAATAAGTCTTATCTATCTAATATCTGGCTTATGTGTGAAATTTTGTAGGTTCTCATAACGTTGAAAATATAATTAAATCATATATTTAATATTATTATAAATAGTGGTAGGCATCTAGCAATACGTCGCTGCTACCCAAGTGACCATAATATTATGTGATCTGACGCAACCTCAATATTAAGCACACCCTCAATATAATATGCACTTTGTTGAGTAATTTCACTATGGACAATTTATCAATCTTTTAAAATGTATTTTTTTTATTTTGTTATGGTATTCAATAATTTTTTTTTAGAAAAAAGTGCTCAAATGTTTATTTAAAATAGAGTTTTAGTGTATAAAGATTCACGCTTGATCAATCTATTGTTAAATAATTCTAAATTTTGTGGGAGAAATTCATATAATATTATAAGCATAAATACAAGAACTAATTAAAAAATATGAAGTTTATACACGAATTGACTTAGAAACATGACTAAATATCCAAATGAAAACATCAAAGAAGGTCAAAAGTTGTTGAAATTTTTAAAAAGACTAAAATTGAAATATATAGTATATTTATAAGGACTAAAAACTTCTTTGCCTTTAAAAATATAACCATAGTAATAACAAAACATATATTAACATACATGTATTTTAAATATTTATGGTTCAAACATTAAATATGTTAATACAACTCAAAAATGGCAATGGTCCATTGTTTTACTATTTTTTAAATATCCATATTAGACACACCCTCGATATAATATGCATTCTTTTTTATATTTGTTTATATTTTTAGCAGTCCACCCTAATTATTTAGGGTCTGTTTGGTTCAAAACATAGGAGGCGAGGGATTTTAAGGAGAGAGGGGGAGGGGTGGGATGATAAAACTAAATTACTTTTTTATCCTTATAATCTTACCAGAGTTTCATAATTTTAGAATTATTCACTTTATAATAATTAAGTATAAAAACTCAATAGACTAAAAAACTCTACAAATCGAATTACTTATCGATCTAATCTAATAAATAATATATAAAATTAAATTTTACACGAAAATTTAAATTAATTTTTAATATAAATATATGCAAAAGTATTATAAAAAAGACGAATCCATCTGAAACCACTAATTCGGATGAAAGCAAACTACTAAGCAAAAGAAAAAATTTAAAACAAAAGAAAAAAATATATATAAGAAGAAGAAGAAGTATTAAAGTTAAATTGGCAAGAAAGAGCTAAGCTAGAAAAAAGTATCAACGTAACAAAAAATTGAATGGAAATTTTTATAAAAAAAATTGCTTTGATATATGTAGTCCAAACTAAAACAAATCTTAAAAAGAAAATAGATAAATTATATATATATATATATATATATATATATATATATATATATATATATATATATATGATAACAAGATTTCTACTTAAAAAAATATGACCTGAAAAAATTAGCAAGTTAGTAACATTAAAAAAATGCAAGGAAGAATAATTTTGGTATTTTAAAATAAATATGAGATATGTATGTTAATATAATCAAAATTATAGTAATATAGTTTGTCTCCCCTCCCCCACCAAATCCTTCGATTGCTCTCCTCCTCTCTTAGAAATTAAACCAAATCACATTTAATTAAAAATATTTTCTCACCTTCTCTCCCCTTCCCTGCATTTACCCCGAACCAGGGACGGAGCCAGAAAATTAGTTTAGGGGGGGCCGAATTTGAAAGTCCAATTCACTAAAGAAAAATTTAAAATTTAAAAGTATAACATATACAAGAAATTATAAAATAAATCAAAAGTTATTATAGTGAATATTCATTTTATAGGCACTTTTTTTAAGTCAAACTTTTAGGCCCTTTTATTTTCACATTTATTATAATTTTAGTCTCAACTCATGTGTTTTACCATAAGAATTGAGATTTTTTGTGTAAAAAAAATGTGAATTTTAGTCTAAAAAGAGATATTTAGTCATTAAATTCAATATTAAGGCAATAAGGCATTTTTTTTAGGGGAAAACAGTCACTAAGATCAAATTTACAACAAATTTATAATAGTGCTCAAAATATTGGATTAATAAAGAAGGACCATATGCATAAGTTTAATAAAATAAGTGAGACTAAACCTGAAATTGAAACAATAGTATAACAAGATACTAGTATAAAAAAATTTATAAAAAATTTAGGGGGAACCGTGGCCTCTGCTGGTCCCACTACTAGCTCCGTCCCTGACCCGAACTAAACACACTCTTAAAGCAACGATCCGAAAAATCAGGTAAAAGACTGTAAATGGTACCCTCGTTCTCATCAAAAATACCATCCTCATCATTATCATAGTCAAGCTCCAAACCCTCTGGAAAGTAATCCAGAAACTCGTTTAGAAAAACTGTAATGAAAGGAACATGGGAATTTGTCGATAAATATCGGACCAAATAAGATCGTCCAATTCCTCTAGAACCTATCACTAAAACCCTCTGCTGGTCCCACTACTAGATTCGTCCCTGCCCCGAACTAAACACACTCTTAAACTAACTCCGTCATGGTAGGTGTCAACTTTTGTTCACATCATCGCATAGTTAGTATTATGCATAACACCACTTCTGTTTTGTGGTAATTTTTTAAAATCAATATATATTTGCAACTAAAGAAACTAATTAATCATTTATTTATTTATTTTTGTCCTTTTTGTCCTTTTTGTCCTTTTTGTTCTTCAATTATGACTATATATGATTTTTTAAGCTTCAAATCTACGAGTTTATTTTTACGGCATAACGACATATATTTATAATTTAAAGCGCACACAAAAGAAAAGAAAAAATATTTAAAATTTGAATTCCATATCCAATCCAAAAATATATAAGAAAAAGGCTAAAATATATAATAGAATAGTTTGTTATTTCGAGAAAATAAATATCACTGAATATAATAATAATAATAATAATAATAATAATAATAATAATAATAATAATAAAAGATCAAGTTTGTTATCTTATTTCAAGATTAAGTGCTACATAGTTCCAAGCCAAAATACATCACATATATTTTTTTTTTGGTAAATACATCACATATATTATTGTATATGCAATATAGAAAGAGATCAAGTTTGTTATCTTATAATAAAGTAATTATCTAAAGATACCTCATGGATGGATCATACATATAAAGCAAAGGGGTGCATAATTATAATTAATTTGAATTTAACATTGTGGGGTGGCAACACCACAAGAACTAGCAACCCTTTTAGCACCAGGAGAACCAACATATGGGCTCAAAACAGGATTTTTTATATATCCACATAAGCATGGTATTTGCTCCTTCAATTTGTTGCAACATTCAGCAGAAGGTGGAGTATTTGACGTAATTGCCCCTAGACATGGCCTCAATTCTAATGGGTTGCAGTCCACAGCCTCAACAATGGTAGCCACTTCAACCATAAGGACTACCATAAGCATCATTGCACACACAACTTTCATCTTCATCATCCTCACTACTTGATCTCTAATTAGCTTGTAATTGCACAAATTTGAGAGTGAATTGTATTTGACTAATTGGCTAAGTATTTATAGGCATAGCAAATTAGCATGGCTATGTTTTTTTCTTTTTGTTGACATTGTCGGTTGTTTATTTGGTCAATTCAATGAATTTTATTGCGTCATTGACCGGTTATTGACTAATATATTTAATCTTTATTATTATAGTAAAACAAATATATTAATTATTTAATAAATTTAATAAATTACCACTTTCATCCTAAGATAAGACCTCTTTGACCAAATTTTAGCTCAACTGATAAAAATACCGAAATTTTTAGTGTCGGACGCTATAATCTGTATTCGAACCGCGATCACTCCATTTTGTGTGTGAGTTTTCAATGGTTTTGTCATTTTATCTATCAATAAAAAAGAAATATATAATAAGACCTCTTTGATAAAAGAACAAGAATTAAAAAAAATGTGAGGTCTATTTTACCGTCTGTAATTACAATAGCAACAAAAATGAAATCTCAGTTTTTTAATGCAGATTTTTTTTATATATAATTTTAATGCAGATTTTCAAATTTATTAGCATTTACACCGTGATATCAATCATATGTATGGATTATTATTTTAAAACCGTCTCATAAAAACCGGCTCATATAGGCATAGGAAGACAATATAGACCATTGAAAATGTTTATCTCTTCCAAGATATACTTTTTTAATACACATCAACCACTCTAATCGGTGACCAAATTCAAACAACTACTACTTATACTTATATTATATTTGCTCCGTTCAAAAATAATTGTCGCAATTTGACCGTGTTCACTATTCATTCAAGCTATTTTGGCCGTATTTTTTTACTAATGTATAAAGAAAAATATTAGTATATGAGATAGTGTTAGATTTGTCTCAATAAGTACCATCAAATATTAATTTTTCATAATTTTTAATAATACACAACTAAAAATATTAATAATTAAAATTGTGCGTCGACAAGCGTGCAGTAGTCACATGTGACGGTTATTTTGAAACGGATGGAGTTCTACAATGTCCATATTATGTGTCATTTTAGTTTTGACTAGTGGCTTTTTTTTTTTAAGCATTGACTAGTGGCTTTGACAACCATGAATAAAATAAAATGATACTTGCTCTGGTCGTTATGTTTTTTGGTAAACATAATACTACTATTTTTTTGTTGATAGACGAAATGACAAAGTCATTGGAAACTCATACACACAAAGTGGAGTGATCAGGGATCGAACTCCGGTCATGGCGTCCGACGCTAGCAATTTCGGTATTTCTACCATTTGAGTTAGGATTTGTGGACTACAATACTACTATTTAAGGAGTATATTCTTTAGATGTTTAATCTTTTTTATTTTATTTATTTATTTTTTGATATTTTTTTTTGAAGTAATTTTTTTTTCACCACATTATTCGGTCAACTGGACCACCTAATCTGGTTCGGAGATCGGTTCTGCCACCAAATGATTTCGGCACCCTCCCGATCGGGAGTTAATTCTGGCACCAAGTCACCACTTGTTCAACTAACTATTAATTATTTTGACTAATCTTTAGATGTTT
Source organism: Trifolium subterraneum (assembly GCA_951799995.1). Taxonomy (NCBI): domain Eukaryota; kingdom Viridiplantae; phylum Streptophyta; class Magnoliopsida; order Fabales; family Fabaceae; genus Trifolium; species Trifolium subterraneum. The sequence goes on from OX637464.1 coordinate 39,401,246, forward strand.
AATTTATACTCCTCTGTCCTTTTTAAGTATCGTTATAGACGATAATATTCATTAATTTAAAAATAGAAACATATTATATACTCCCATCTTTCCTTTATACGTGTCTTTTAACGTTGGATTTAGCGTTCCTATTTAATCGTTGTTTTGATATTTTAAGGGTACGATTTGTCAATTATTCTTATCTCTTTTTTTTTAGTCAAGTAGCCTAGTGTCTAGAAACTCCACCATTAAAGTGGATAAGTGGGATGACCGGGGTTTGAACCCCGGTCCCCTGCATATAAAATGCGATGTCCTACCAATTGAGCTAAGCTCACGGGACAATTACTCTTATCTTTTTTAATCAAACTAATAAATACTATATATTTGAAAAACTGAAGTTTATTCTTTAAAAAAAAATTTGTGCATAACATATTAATTTTTTTTTACATAATATATTGAATTTATTGGAAAGAAAAAGTGTGTACAAAAAAAAATTATTGGTGGATTAAAACGAGTGTATAACAAGAAGATAAAGTGCAAAAATACACTTTGTTAACCTGGTGTTTCTATTCGAAAAAGACTCTTAAGGCTCTGTTTGGATTAATGGAATATAATGGAATGGAGCGGAGCGGGATGGAATAAAATAATGGTCCATTGTTTGGATTTACAAAATAATAATGGAATGAAATGGAATAGGATGGAATGGATTTCATCCAATACTACCACTTACCTTCAATTTTGTTCATCTCCTTATTAAAATATCCAAACAATGGAATGGAAGATTTATTCTGCTCCGCTCCATCCCATACCACTCCCCTCTATTCCGCTCCGCTGCATTCCGTTATATTCCATCAATCCAAACAGAGTCTAAAAGAAACGGAGGAACTAGGGAGTACATTGCAAGCGTTTGCTAATTTTTTGAAAGAAAAAAATAATTCTAGCAAGTGTGTTGGCACGGGTGTCAATAATACTAATAAAAGAATAAATAAGTATTTATCTTTGTACCCAAAAAAAAGTATTTATCATAGAAATAAACAGATGAAGAGATTTGCCGGCCCTAATTTTTTAGAAAGATAAGCTCCTCCTCCTCTCTAAGTTTTCTTCATCTTCTTTTATCGAAAAGAGGGTGATTTTGGATATTTTTGGACTCAAAATCACCCATGTACATATTTTTTTTATTTGCTTTAATCTAAATAAGCGGTTTTCACATAGATTACGATTTTGGTGTTTATTTGATTTCTCGCTTTGTTGTGGTGCTTGTTTTCCCATCTTGGTGTGGTGTTCGTTGGATCGAATTAGCATATCAACTTTAATCAACTATTGATTCACACGGTAACTTAGTTCGTCAACAATGCACATCCAGAGGCATAATTATTACGATTACACATTATTTGTAGACATGAGCAGAGGCGAATCCGGACATTTAATAATGTTGTGGCCAGATATCAAAGAAATTATAAACTAAATTATATTGAAAATAAGAAATAATATTGTTTAATGCAATACATTTATAATGAAAATTGTATATCATCTATTTCTTAAAAATGAGCTAAAATAACATCATTGTTAATTGTTTCTAGAACATCTCTTTCTATAAACTTACAAGACAATCATTTAACCATTGATCATTCATTTTATTGCATAGCTGACTCTTCACAAACTTCATAGCTAGAAAAAACATGTTACACACTTGTAGTCGCTACCGGAAATACTAAAGTCAACTTCACAATCTTATTATTTCCGGTGGTAGAGCTAGACTAACATATTGGGGTGTGCCACATGGGTATGTCGTTTTATGCTATTAGATGTTGTGACTTTGTAGATTTATCTTTTTTGTTTTTAGCGGTATTAAACTTTTACTTTGTGATGTACTCTATCATCTTGGATGAATGAATATCTTATATTTTAATAAAAAAGTAATATTTACTTATCAATGAGCTTTGTACTCTATCATCTTGGATGATGAATATCTTTAGTTTGACATCAAATCTTAACCATTTATTATATTTGATCCAAGAGTCCAACCATGAATTCATATTTCTTCCTGCTGATCTCCAATTCTCAAATACAGAGTCTTCATTCATGAAAAGTTCTCTTCCCACCCCCCGTGTCTTTTTGACCCCCCACACCGCCCCAAAAAAATTCGGGTTCTATGGCCCGAACTTTTTCCTAATGTAAAATTTACACTGAAAAAAGTTCGGGTACTAGAATCGATTTTTTTTTGGGGGGGTGTGGTCAAAAAGACATGAGGGGGGTGGAAAGAGAACTTTTCTCCATTCATACCCAGCAAGTTAATTTAAAATTCATCAAAATCATATTCTGAAATGCAATGCCGCTAACTTAAAATTATGTTTCTTTTCATCAATCTCAATTTCAAAACACAATTCCTACATTTAAAATTACCAATCGAATCAAACCCATCCACATACCCTATATTCATTGCCTTCCCAACTTGGGTTTGATTTCCTGAATTTTAAACTATATTGTCTGCATATTTTGCAATCAATATGGAGAATTAACTGATGAGTATTTGGATGGATCATAACAATCTATAGAAGAAAATAATGTATCATGAGTGAATTGTATTCCGTCAAATTGAGTTTATTTTTCTTGTTTGGGCATAAAGCCTTCAAATCGTGTTTTATCAATCAAACGGATTCATTTGGTCTAGGTGAGGGGTTTGGATAGTATGCATAAGGTTCTAGATTCGATCCTCATTTACAACATTGTAAATACACAAAAAAAACCGAATGGGTTCATGCGATCAAAAGTAGCACTACCGTGAGCTAATTTAGATAGAAATTATTAGTCTTTGATTAATAAAAATAAAGGGTTAAGATTTGGTGTTAAGCTAAAAATTGACACCTGGTATCAACTGATCTGACTCTAATTATATAGGTCAATTCTATGGTGAAAGATCTTGATAAATTTTTTAAAAATCTTTGAATTTGAGCGTATGAAAAAAAAAAATCTACAACAAATGCATCAAATTTCTAAAACTGATTTAATATTACTATTTTCATTCACATGTCTTCTTATGGCCAGACTGCAATTTAAGTATTACTATTGCTTGAAATTTCTGACCGCAATAGTTGAAAGGGTGAATTTGACAAAATCACTATGTCATCATAATTGTGACAAATATTACACTTAAAAACTTCAACAAATTTGATGTGTCACTTTGATTTTGTCAAACTCAATGTAATTCTAATCGTTCACCAAGTGACATTGGTTTGATTGAAGTCCATCTATATTGTTTGTTTCAAATCACTAGCTGAAACAACCATATTATTAGGTGGAAAAAAAAATACAAACCAAATAAAACCAATTATATGAACCAGCAAAGTTTCATATCGAAAATCGGGTTATCAGTTGACTTGAACCCATGGCCACCCCCTAAAAACAAGGGAGAATATTTCACTCATATGTCCACTGTTTGAAAATATATTATTATGGAGAACTAAACAGCAAACTCAATAAGAGTATAATATACCAGGTGAAAACTTAGGACTCTGTCTGCCACACCAATACTGTAAAACCCAAACCATAAAAAAGTGAGTAAAACACAGCATAAAGCAGATGTTAATTTAATGAACAATTCACGTATACTATGCTCTCAACTCAGATGTATTTCCTGTCCCTAAGAAGATCACAACCAGCAATTTGGCACCAAAAACACAAAAGGTCAAAAACTATAATAAATTATTTATTTATATTTTCATATTCTATTTCTATCTCAGAAACAACACTGTAAAAGTATCACAAGTCTTGGTTGTTGTACATATGCGAAACAATGACATTCACCTGATGAAACAGCTCAAGCAGAACATCGCTAAGGGTGAATGCATCTTATTGGTTCTGACCATCCTCTTGGGCTTTTGCTTTACCTCGAAGCATATCGCTGAAATTTCCCATCATGATGCGTCTGAATCTAGTGTCCTCTGCTGGTGATGCAGTGGCAGATTTGGGAGAGACAACTGCCTCTGTTGGTGGCTCCGTGGCTTCTTTCTTCCCGAGCAACCCACTCTCACCAAAGAAGTTGCTAACTGATGATGGAAGCCCGAGATGAGCACCCATTACCTTGCTAATAGTCTCAAAAGTCCCCCCTGATCTTTCCTTCATAATAATTTCAAGTGCTTCTTTGTGAGCTGGATCCAGTGCATCCAAGTCTTTCAAGAGGTTCTGTATAGCAGGCAGGAAGAACTCCCGAATACTATTTGGAGGAAGATCTAAAAGAAGAGAAGCTAAGAATTAAAAATACTCAAGGGAAGAAAGAAATTTTAACACATCAAGTCTCCATGAAATTAAAACATGTAAACTATGACTTTTACACGCAATGTTGCAATTGTAGACTCTAGCGTACTGGTGGTGCATAAAATAAAATTGAAATTACAAATGATTTGCCATCATAGAACCAGAGGGAATGACTGAAAGAGTGTGAATTTTTATTGACAATGATGCAAAAAGGATAGATAATGGATACAAAGTTATAACATTTCCATTTTGCAGGATGTCTATGACTTCTCTGTAAAACATAACTTTTCTATCTAATAATATTTTCTTTCTTTTTGCAGGATGTCTATGACTTCTTTGTAAAACATAAGTTTCCTGTCTAATAATATTTTCTTTCTTTTTTTTTTGGTCAAGATATCTAATAATTTTTTCTATTAGAAAAATGTAGAGACTTCAACAAATGAATAAAAGTGTGGTTTGGAATTCAATTAATTAGAATAAACACAGCACAAAAGGCTACAAAATCCATACATTACAGTTACTAATTGGGCTACGGGAAAACTACAAAACTGGTAGATCCACATATTTCCATTAATTTGTTTTGTGAATCTTATGACAACAGAACACGGGACGTTCATGGTTATCTGGTACAAGTCCAAAGCATTAATGCTATCAATCAAACCTTGACCTGAACACCAAAGAAATAGCTCAAAAGAATTTAAGCATGCTAGACTAATATATTTAAATGGCAAACCTGTAGCATCCAGAGCACGGATTGCCTCACAGAATGCATCAGCTCGCTCTCGCCGACGCATTAAATCTTTTGTTGCATTGGGCATTGATGTAAGTTGGAAAATCTTGGACAAAAGATGTATGTCAAGTTAAAGAAACAAGAGCACTATTTCAGAGACCTTGAAAATCAACATAACGTGCAAATGACTAGAAAAATGAGACACGAAAAATGTCGGGACATTAATTACTTTTCCAAACTTATTTTTTTCCATAAATAAAGGTTAAGGATATAATCTCTAAGACTTTCTATTGTATGTGGTACGGCAATCACCAACGCACGAATAACAGCAATAGTAGCTTCATGGGAACCATCTTCAAGAAAAGCATCCATTTGAACACGTATCTTGTCAACAATCTGGAAGATATTTTATTTGATCAGGAATTTTAAATGAAGAGCTGCATTAACATCATAACTTCAAAAGAAACCAGGGATAAATACTAGTAGCAGATACCATCTCATTTTTGAAGTGTTGAGCCACTGCACCGAATGCATCTATGCTGGCATACTTTACATTCAGGTTTTGATCAGATCCAAGAGTAACTAGAGCAGGCAAAACATGAGTTGAAGCAGACTTTGCATCAATATATGGCACCTATTAATTAAGAAGCTATCTTAGTTTTGGCATTTGTATGAGATGAATCTTAAAACTAAGAAAGCAGCACTCTTACAATAACTTTCAGCAGATGGGCGGCATTTATTTTCATGCTCATGTTAGAGCTGACCACCATTTCCCATAATATATTAAATACCATGCCATGGTTTTCTTCATATGTGCTGCATTATAAAGAAATCTTGTAATGAATTTTGGACAAAAATACGTTGAATTTTTAAAATGTTTGTGGTCATAATCAAACCAAATGAAGCGGATAGCATTAATAATCTCAGGAGTGTGCTTGGTTGATCGATTTTCCATGGAATTATCTTCTAGTAGCAGCTTCCTTAAATATCCTGCTAACTGTTCATGTTTTCCAGGAGCACTCAAAACACCAGCCAACAGAAGTGGTAAGACACACATTGCAGAAAGCCTATCAGCAACGGCAGATCTTGGCCTCAAACCTACAAGTGAACAGTCAAATATGAAGCAATTATGTAACCAAAAAATTAACCGGGAAAAAATGTTACCTTTAATTCTTGAATGGATAGCAGTAGGAAAAAAAGTCAAATCTGCGTCATCTCCTACTGCAGTTAAAAATACTGGTAGCATTATGCATGTCATGTAGGACTCCCCAAAACATTCAGAAACAGATAACAGAAACTGCATTTACATAGGTTATATCAGCAAAAACTCAGAAATAACTTCCGTTAGAAGTCATACAAAATTTGAAAAACTTCAAAGGGAAGGCAAGCAACCTTTGAAATTCGGCTCCGTAAATTATCTTCTTTTTGTGGCAACAAGCAGGCCAGCTTTATCAAGTTTGGAAAACACTCAACATGCATCCACTCAAATGTAACCCATTCAACTTGTCCCCTAGCAAAATGGAAACCATTAAATATCAGCAGCAGCTTTGATGGAGTGGTTATGAATGTTTTTTCTGTCAGTGAATGCATAAATTCATTTTTTGAATGCACAGACATTACAATATGAATCAACAAGACATAGGAGGAAGGATGTGACGTCAAGACCGTAAGTGGCATTGACTCCTCCAAATATCCTAATTGCATTATTCAGAATCATCTGTTCTTGCTAAGCTTACCTAGCATACAATTCAAGCAATGGGATAGATAACACCGTTGGTGTAGTTTCTGTGGTGGACAAGAAGGGGCATGTGTCAAATGCTTTTTGGTGCATTAAAGGAAGCAATCCCATCAGCATTTTCAACAAAACATCTACATTCCAGCGCTCTCTTTCACCCATTACACGAAGATGTGACTCTATAGACCCTTCGACCCCAGAAAGAGGTGGACAACGCTGTGGATTGGGGCAAAAAATCCCACTCAGAAAAACAATTTTGATAAATAATAAAATTATAAGTCTGAAAGGAAGAGTACAAAGAAAAGCAAATACCAGAGCAGAGTTTAAAATATGAGAAAGTAAAACTCTCAAAACATGATCTAGATTGTCTCCCCACTCTATAACTGCGGGAACCAGTTCCTTGAGAGCAGTTTCCACCACCACTCCAGCCGGGTCACATACTAATTGGAACATCAGCTCCTCCACCTATCAATAAGAGGTAAGGAAAAGAGTTGGGGCAAATCTTAATTTTCATTATTGTTTTTCTTTGAAAGTTGTCATATTATGGTAAGGTAAAAGGCTCCATTCCCTAGATCATGTTTCGTTAGCCTGTTCTATAGCTTACATTGTAGCCAAGTCTCAAGTCAGAAACCTTCTCCATGATTGCCTCGAAGCAAATATAGTGAGGCTGACCTTGAAATATTTATCCTTGTTTGGGAAAAGTGGAAGCAGCATAGCTAGATTTCGAGCTGCACCCTCTCGAACAACACTGGCAGAGTCTTCTACTAGTTGCTGCACAATAGATAAAATGAGAGAATCGCGAATCTCAGGCCGTACAAATTCTGCAAGCTCTCCGCATGACTGGCCAACAAGCAATCTACGCTCCTCGTACGTGTGACTTATCTAATAATGACAAGACAAACAAACTGAAAACCTGGTCCAAGTTTTATAAAAGCAAAAGGTAAAAGTTGAAAAGTAAGGCACAAATATACTTGTTCCCAGCACTGTGGAAGCAATTCTGTTTCTGTTCTCATCTCTCCAACATTCTTTGCAAGGCTGACACATGCCTGAAAAGATGCGGCTAAATTCAAATTGTATTCAAACGTTCACTTGAAGAAGTAAAGAAAAAAGCACAACATACATCCATTATTATTCGTCTCTGCTGCTCATCTGGACGCTTGATTAAATTAAACAATGTGTGGGTCAACGAATCCCGAGTGCTGCTGTCTGGGTGGCGCTCAATAGCACACATTATTAGAGGAAGGAGCTCCTACAAACAAACAAAATTTATGCAGCATTCATGTGATGTGACAGAGAACAAATGAACCAGATTTATAGAAAAGCCAACCTCACGATGATTGATCAAGACATAAGGAACGATTTTAGGCAAAGCATCTGCAAGTATCTGAACTGTTCCTAATCCCTGTCAAAATATGAACATATATAAGAACAGAGTAAGGACAAACCTGTCAAGCTAACATTTAGCCATCTTGACTGTTCATCATTTCTTTCAGATGAAAAGAGGAGCGATTTTTCATCTCTATATTTTTCAAAAGTGCTACATAATAGGTAATGAAACCAGAAATAGTACTTCCAGTTCACCATTTTTAACATTAAATCAAGCCTTGACCAAAACAACTCTCAACAACTTTTTCAAAAAAAAATTAAATCATGTCACAAGAGTATGTTAAACTTTCTGTTTTCTCATATATTAAATCCTCACTTACTGTTGCTTTAAAAAATATAAAAAAAAAAAAATCTCACTTACACTGTCTGCTTTTTCAAGTAACCCACTATCCTCTTCATAAGAGTGTGTTTAACTTTCTATTTCTCATATATTAAATCCTCACTTACTTTTGCTTTAAAATAAAATAAAATAAAATCCTCACTTACACTGTCTGCTTTTTCAAGTAACCCACTGTCCTCTTCTGGTTGACCAACATTTTGTTCAGAGTAATTTTTTATATTTTCAAAATCACTATTTGTATTTGCAGGATCAAATAATTTAGGCAAGGTATCTTCATGGTTATTTGCATTCTCATTCAGTGGTTGAACAGCTGATGATTCTGCATCTTCATTGCGTGCAGCACCAGCTGTTGCGTCAACAGGATTTGAGATTGTACCTCGGTCTTCGTGAATCTCAATCACTTTATCATCTGTCTGTAAATTTTCCATTTCAGAACCAATATAATTTCCAGGTTCAGGAGCTCTTGCATTCTTTTCCTTCAGCAATTCAATTTCCACATGCAATTTCTTAATTTCTTCCTCATACTTCTCTAAAGATTGAGACTGGGCATTATTAACTTCCCTGACAACATTGAGCTCTTTTCTGGAGAGAGACCCTTCAATATGCATTTTCAGTGAAGTGATCTCGGCTCTACAATCATTGAGCTCTTTTCTTTGGTTCTCCAAGGACTGTTTTAAAACTAGCACCTGGAAGTTACAGTTGGTATATCACAATTTTGTAAATACAAAATGCTCTTTGACAGAATCATCTAAACTAAAAAAGAACTACCTGGTTCTCTTTTTCTCTGATATCTTTCTGCATTGCCTCCAAAGATTTAGTTAATGTTCCAATTTGAGCATCAGTCAAACCTTTGTTCTTCAGCAAAATTTCATTTTCTTGATTCAGCTTCTTATTTGATTTCAGCAATGTTTCATTCTCTTGAAGAAGAGAAAATTTTTCCTGCATTTTCATGTGGAATTCAGTAGAAATAGTAAGGTGAAAAGAATATTATATGAATATTCAAAAGAGCAATTAAAAGTCAGTTCAAAACTACCACTGAGGATGAGAATTGAGAAACTCGTGAAATTCATTAAACAGCATAATAGCAGAGATTGAAATGAAGGGGATAAAAATTCCATTTGGTTGCACATCTCATCAAGCACAACAGTCGACAAAATCAAGAATAGAAAAACAATAGGAGTCTCAAAAGAAGGGTGAGGAGTGAGATATTACAATTTACAACCAATTAAGGATACTAGGGAGATATCCAGAAAATTGGTTTTAGGATTAGGATACCATCTCATGAGAGAGGGGAGTGTGTTTACTGTTTATAAAAGGGATTGAATGACTTGGCTTGTGGCTCCCATCCAACTCTAATATTTATATATTAGGATAAGATTAAGTCTTGTACATGCAAGCATAACCAATATTTTATTCTTAACCTAAACAGATAAGCCCGTGAACTAATATGCATGCAGACACTCAAACAAAAAGTAACAATACCAGAGGAAAAAGCGGATATGAAATCTATGAATGCAAATGGCAAGACATAAAACCCACAAAACGGTAAGATGATGAAGTCAAGTAGTCGAAAGACAATAGAGAAGAGGCTAATTTGTCAGAACAAGGGGTACAATCTAGTATATTAGGTGGTAATAATAAATAACTTGCTTATGATGAAAAGAATCACCTCAGCAGCCTCTGAAGTTGATGAAAGATACTGATAATAATAATGCCGCAAGGCATCAGGTACAGATGCAGGTGTGTTGTGCCAAATGTCCAAGTTCTGGTCTGTAACCTACAGTAATAGTTTTAGTGTAGAATAACAAATCACTAAAATTAAGCACCAAATTGGAAGGGAAAACATGATTTTAAATATTGAACAAACATGTGCACCATATATAATTTGACAGCATTTATGATGTTTTACACACAAAAACAACAGATTTGTCGGACTGTATCCAAACTACCAATTATTTCCTTATTAAATAGTCCCTCGTATATTACTCGTTTTTGTAGTTCATTGTGCAAGCCCCTGCTCCTACGGGTCATCTTTTCATCTCAGACGTCATGGGAATCTCTACTACCCACTTAATTGCATTGTGGTATTAGTTTTTAGGCTTTGGCCCTCTCTTTTATAAAAAATAGTAACTAATCACTAAAGTATATATGAAAATCAATCATATTAGTCCTTTAAGTACATGAAAATTCATTCCATTAGTCCCTACCATCTTAACAACAGGGACTACAACAACAACAATAACAACCAAGCCTTATCCCACTAAGTGGGGTTGGCTACATGGATCAAACGACACCATAATGGTCTATCATATACCATATTTCTATCCAACTCATTAGTCTCTAGATCTTTCTTAATAGTTTCTCTTATAGTTTTTTTAGGTCTTCCTCTGCCCCTAGTGATTTGACTATCCTCCATCTAATCTACTCTCCTTACTACAAAATCCACAGGTCTTCGCTCTACCCAACTCCCCGCCCCCCTCCCCAAACCAAAAGAAAACAGAAATTACCAACAAAAAAAAGGCAATACAGCAATACCAACCTCCTCATAAAATGTCATTGCAGTAAGACGGTAACCAGCTAGAAGCAGATATTCCTTTACAGCACAATTAAGATCTTGACGTTCAGCATCCTTTAACGGACCCAAATCTGTGAAGGAAGTATTCTTTTGCTTTTGAATTTGTTGCTCATCATTCACTGAAACATCTCCGCTTAACTGTGTCGCTGCATTCAAAAAGAAGTATTCCATAAAGTAGTGACAACTGGAGAACATCCCAAGTATTACAAGTCATTATTTTTATATACAAGAAAATATTTCATAAGAGAAAGAAGCATAAAGCCAAATTGCCTTACAATGAACGAAGGACCATTTTCAACAAAAAAATGTAGAGGTTACTGAAACTTTTAGCCCAAGCTTAACAAAATTCTATTTCTGGATTGTTAAGTGAAAATGTTTATATAAGCTTATCCCTGGGGATTGTTAAGTGAAAGTGTGAAAAAGTGTGGAGGTTACTGAAACTTTTACCACTTATTTCATTAAGGTTTTCTGTCTTCTTCTGCAATTCACTCTTGAGTTTTGAGATGTCTTCTTGAGCTAAACGCAGTTCATAATCACTGATAGCTAGCTTTTCTGCTGCTGCTTCTTTCTCTTCCAGCAAAGTTTGAGGATCTGCCACTGCATTTCAAAATACAAAAAAAAAATGAGGAAGAAAAAATATCATCATATCAGGTACAGGATTACATCAATTCACACCCAAATATCATATATGCTCTTATCAATCAGGTTATATTACAAGTACTTGAGATTTGAGAACAGTGATATCAAATAGCAGCTACAACAAAGCAGCAGCACTATAGCATAGAGAAGTTTGAACAAATCGCAATTGTTCCATGATATAGCGTAACAGATTTTGAAAATCTCGATTGAACGAATCTTATGGTGCTATAGCATAATGAAGTTTGAACAAATCTCGATAATTCTGTGATACACTATTTAGTGCAAATGTTGTCAAATAGTTTCTATAACAACACACTATTATAGCTTAGCGGAAATTTGAACAATCCAAAATTATCCGTGATCCGCAATTGACAACACTGCTTGAGAATTACTTCATTTTAGTTTCTACATTCCAAATTGAACTCATATGCATATAATATCATATTCCTATCATCCAATCTAAATTTAAAGATCTTATCAGCAAAATGCACAAAACGCGAACTATATCGATAATATAAATAAATTTCTAATAAGCATGATTTGTGTTCAGTCCTATCAAATTCTTCAACGTTGACTTCAAAATTGAAAACAGGTGAAATTGAAAGACCGAAAGCACGAATTACCTTTAAGAGAGTTGAGGCGAGAGATTTGATCGGGAGGAAAAAGAGAATGATCGGAAAAGTACTGTTTAAGACGAATAGCTTGATCGTCATGGCCATCATCGAGAAGCTCGTGAAGAAGTTCAAATGCTGTAAGCACATAGTTCTCTTGCAAGAGAAAGTTAACAACGCAATTGCACAGTGAAGATTTATCTACGTCCATTTTTTCTTCTGTATTGTAAAATCCTCAGATCAAAACCCTAATTGAGTCTCTGATCTGAGGACATTGAATTGGAAAGGTTTGGAGTGAGTGAAGTTGCAATTTCAAATGGATGATGCTAGCTAGTTAGGTGACATCTCACATGGATGATGGAGTACTATTTTATTTTTAATTTATTTTATTTTTATGAAATTTGTTGAATTGCGTCAGGATGAAGACTTCAGTAATAAAACAAACAAGATTGTGTTGAAATTTGGACACTTTTCAGGGAGTGAGGGAGTTATTGAGTGGAGTACATGTGGATTGCTTCATTTATACACATCATACTTCTCCCATTGATTTAGGTTTTGTTTGATAGGAAGGAAATAAAGTGAGAGGAAATAAAATTATGGAAACCAATGTATCAACCTAGACAAAAGTTTGTTCAAATTCATGCATTCATTTTCGTAATTTTCTTTCTTCCCACACTGTCTTTCCATAAAACCAAATGGAGCCTTAGGGTAGTGTAATGTGTGAATTTTTATTTTTATTTTCTTTCACTACTGGTTTAATCTGGTTCGGGATTAATTATGGCATCAAGTAATTTCAGTCTCTCCTGATTGTAGTTGTCGGGAATCGAATTGTGGTCATTCCTATCAAATTTAATGTCAATCACCACTTAATCAACTAACGATTATTATCTGTAGTTAAATCTCAACCTCTAATTGTTTGTCTTTATGTAGTCAATTTTAAATGGTAAAATATTTGCACGGGATTCTCTCACGTGATATCCAGTGTAATGTGTATATGTGAAAAAAATTCAATTTTTGCGGTGCAGACATGTGGTATGCCCATGTCAAAGTATGGTGTGATGGCTAAGCCGAAATTACATGTTGCTCTAAACATTTTATTTTTAATTGATGGTTGAGATTATTTTTAGTGCGAAACTAAAATTTAAATTTAAAATGGCTGATTTTATTTTCTTATTTTAATGTTTATTATTTAAACTACTAAGTTTTTCATTTTATCATTTTATCTTCCAATAACAAATTGCAAATTTTTTTGTAACTTCCATAAATTTACCAAACAATGTAATATATAGAAATGTTTTGACGTAAATTGTAATAACCTCCGCTCCTCTTTACATTTTTCTTTGTCCCTTTTTATAAGATCTTTTTTAAATTTTCAAGAGCATTAATTATTTGTTTACCAACTACCCCTATTTAAAGTGCATATTTTTCTACAGTCTATAATAAAAAATACTTTAGAAAAACGATAACTCATTATCTTTCTTGAATGATAAAATTGTAAAAACAATATCAAATGTCAACAAATTTAATGTCACAACTCACTTTCTTAATCTCCTCAAATTTCTCAACGGGGTTTTATAATTAGGAACGGAAATAGTATATAGCATTGAAATGTCCTAACAGTATCACAGTTTAGGGTCATTCATTTTTTCCAAATCAAATAACTAAATCATAAAGTGATGAAAAATAATAAGGTGGTCACAATCTTTTAAACACACCATTAAGTCACACACACAAAAAAAAATGCATATCATTTAATTATTTTAAAAATACACATTATTTAATTATTTTTTCTGTTTATCTTCTTACAAGTATGTGTGTGGCCAAATAAAGAGTCTAAATTGTGGTGATCACCCAAGTCTTCCTCTAAAGTGATATATAGTATATTTACAACATTGTAGCATTTGAATGTCCAAGTGGTATAGTTGTGTGCAGGGTAGTCTCTATACATTTAGAGGCCCCAAACGAAATGGATATAGAGACCCTTCAAGAGCAAAAAAAAAATTGTATAATTAATATGCTTTTTAGTAAAAAAATGTAACTTTTTTTAAAAGAGTAATATTTTATTAAAAATATAAATAACATCAATAATATACAAATATGTTTTAATCAATAATATGAAAGTACAGTTTCAAGCTAACATCATTAAAAATTGATAGTGTTTTTAATTAAAAAAATGCAACTTAATCGTTAGGCTGGACGTCGTGGTCTGGGTTCGAACCCAGGATCTCACAATTATTTGTGAGTTTAATTTCAGTGGATTATCACTTCTTCTAAGACAAAAAAAAAAATCAACTTAATTTAAGAAATTAATTGTAGTTTTATTCATTGGTCATTTATCAAGACCATCTTTATTTGCCAGTTATAGTGGGATCAATTACTTCCCACATGATTTCTGTAATTTTTCTGATATTTTAAAAATAAAAATATGTCAAGGGTGTGAGTTGAACTCGCAACTCCTTGACAGGTAAGTCTTAGGGCTGAAACACGGACCACTATACCTCCTGTTTTTTTGTTAAATAACGTTGCAGACTAAATATTTGACCAATGCTTGGTATGATGGGTTTGAAAAAAATAAAATTGGAGGCCCTTAAAATGCTGAGGCCATAGGCTATGGGTTTGCTTGCCCTGCCAGGGTCAGGCCTGGTTGTGTGGTCTAATAAGCTATGAAGCACAGACACGCCTACACTGCAATTGGTGCAACATATGAAAAAATTCACCATGTTAATCAATAAATATATGGTTGATACGAACTATGTGAAAAAGATAATAAAATGCAACAAAAACGTGGTCGGCAGGATTCGAACCTGCGCGGGCAGAGCCCACATGATTTCTAGTCATGCCCGATAACCACTCCGGCACGACCACATTGTTAATGATATAGTTGTGTGGTCTAATAAATGGATGTCATGTGTTCGAGTCCCTGCATACTAATTTTTTTGAAATTTTACAGGAAAATAGTTATTAAATGTTGGTTCACGTTAGAGAATGTAATAATAATAATAATAATAATAATAATAATAATAATAATAATAAATAATATTGCAAAATGAAATTTAAATGTAATAATAAAAAAGTTTAGTAAAAAAGGTAATAAGAAAGTAAAAAAAAAAACCATGGGTCGAGAAAAGTTAATCCATATGGGCCGCTCTGCTTGATGAAAGGGAGGATCTTTGGCGTAGGTGCAAAATAAAAAATCCAATGGGTGCATAAACAAATATAATCAGGATACATGTGTAAATATCAAAAATTCAGGGTGTGCAAGTGCAACCCCTCAGTTGTAGGTGGGTTAACACAATAACACCTACTCGTCGGCCTTTGGCACATCAATGCTTAAAACCACTTAACAAAAACAATTGTCATAAGTGTGGTCTCTTACACAATGGACTGTTCTCTAGTTTCACTAACCCTGTAAATATTGGTTCAAGCAATGTAAATAAGATTGGATACTAATCTTTTGAAATATGCTTCTAAATGAAAAAAGAACCCCAGTATAGCTTTAAATTCTTTTAAGTTTTTCTAAAATTTACTTTTTTATGCCTTTTTCCAAAACAAACAAAAAAAACTTTTTATGTCCGAACTTTTATGTTTCGTTGTAGTCTAATTCTAAGCCTTTAATTTTCAAACATTTTCATCCAAGTCTTTTAGTTTTCAACAAAACTTTACGTTTTAAATTCATGCAATTTCTTTTCTTATATTGTTTTAAAGCTTTCAATCAAAGTCCATTTACGCATTCAGTCACTTAGCCCTCAAAAATGAATTTATTTTGTGTTGTTTTAAAGCTTTCTTTTATTAATTATTTTCTTGTGAAAACCAATTAGTAAAATTTGGATAACAAAAACTAGGTTTTATAATGTCCCAACCTAAAATTCAAAGAGTTTTCTTTTATTTAGTAAATCACCATTGCTCCTTCAAATTAAGGGTGAGCATCAGACGCGTTTAGTAAATATCATACCCTTTCCGTCCAATAAACACTTTGGATAACACATATTACGAGTTGTGCAGGTTACAGGTTATTTGGGCAGATTGTAATGGGTTGAACCAACAATGGATCTAAAATCTATGCTACACACCAAACTAAGGGTAGAAGAGAGAAATACATGATGGAGGGTGAGTCAGAGAGATAAAGACTCAACCTAGTATGTTGATTAGACTACTTGCAATGGGGAAAAAATTTGGTGTTGAATGGGTGTTGAATGTGATTTTAGTAGTGTAATGGTGGTGTTGAAGATGATGTGTAGGAGGGAAGTGATGAAACAATTCAATAGGTTGAAACTGATCACGGAGGGACGCGTGGCAAGCTTCCATTGGGCCAGCACTGGCGCGTGCGCCACACGCGCCGACAAGGGGCGTGACAATCTGATCCGCGGAGAGAGAAATGCTTTTGGATAAAAAGGCAGCCACGTGGCTGCCTGTGATTGGTCCGGCGGATTTTTTTGATTTTTATCCTTTAAACTCAATTATCTCATTGAAAATTAATTTTTTTATTTTTTTACCAAAATTCGTGATTTTTTTCCCTCTATAAATAGAGACTTGGTTCATTTCATTTGGACACAGAAAAAAAAACGCATTTTTTCACTATCTTAATCTTTTTATTAGTGTTAATCTTGAAGTTTTAGTCTTTTTTTAAGTGAAATGGATCCCAATAATCCTTTGAACACCCAAAATTCTTCTAATTATCCCAATAATTATAATCCCAACAATTATCCAAATCCCAACAACTATCAAAATCTTCAAAATCCCAACAATTATCCAAATCAATTTTCCAACCAACATCCTCAAAACACATCTAATTTTGGTTTTCCACCAAATTCCAACCAATATCCTCAAAATTTTCATCCATATTATGGATCCATGATGAGAAATCCATATCAACCACCCATGTTTAATGGTTATATGCCAATGGTTAATGAAAATTTTCCAAGTAGTGGTGCTCATGAATTTCCCGAATTTTCAACACAACTAACTATTGGTGCCATGACAGCTGCTAATGAAGTCATTCCAAGTTCAGATGATTCAACTCCTAAGAGCAAGAAAAACCATCAACCAGCATGGAACACTGCACAAAATTTGGTTTTAATTAGTGGTTGGATTAAATTTGGAACAAACAGTATTGTCGGGAGAAACCAGAGAGCCGAAACATATTGGGGTAAAATTGCTGAGTATTGTAATGAGCACTGCTCATTCGATCCTCCGCGTGATATGATTTCATGCCGAAACCGTTTTAATTACATGAACAAAATACTGAATAAATGGATTGGCGCTTATGATGGAGCTAAGCGTATGCAAGCAAGCGGTTGGTCGGATAATGATGTGTTGGCAAAAGCTCAGGAACTATATGCATGTGGGAAAAATGTTCAATTCACTTTAATGGAAGAATGGCAAGCTGTCCGTGATGAACCACGTTTTAGAAGTCAAGCAGAAGGAAATGTTGGCTCGGGAAGTAGTGGATCTAAGAGATCTCGTGACAGTGATGCAAACTCTGTAGGATCCAGTGCTCGCCCTATAGGTAGGGATGCAGCCAAAAAGAAGGGAAAAAAGAAAGCTTCCACATCCACAGAGGTGGTAGACAAAGAATGGGATAATTACATCAAAATGAAGGAGAAAGAGAGTGAACAATTGTCAATATTACTTTCCAATCAACAAATGTTACTTTCCAATCAACAAGAGACAAACAAAATTAAGAAAATGGAAATGTATATGAAGTTAAGTTATGATGAGAATCTCGATGACGTGAAGAAAGCCATGATGGAGACGTTGGCCAAAGAACTGTTTCCATAATTAATTTTAATCAATGTAGTGTTTGCTTCATTATTGTAATATGTCAGTGTAATGTAATGTCTTTGCTTTCATTATTGTAAAATATGTCAGTGTAATGTCCTTGCTTTCATTATTGTGATATGTCAGTGTCTTTGCTTTAATTATTGTGTCCACCACCCACCCAAGCCTTATCTGATAATTAACTCTATACAATAATTATTTGAAATCCGTCACCCACCCAAGCCTTATCTGATAATTAACTCTATACAATAATTATTTGAAATCCGTCAGTGGATAAAATTGAATCTATATATATGGACTCATTCATTTATGTATCAATATCCAAAATCTCATTCAATATCCATCCAATATCCTAAATCTCATCCAATATACTTCCAATATCACAATGGATCCATCAACCGGTGAGTTTGATCTCGCTAAGTACATGCAAAATCGTGAAGTTGAAGAAACTTATGTACTCAAACGATTTAGAGAGCGTAGAAAAAAAATATTGGAAGATAGTGCACCTCGCACTAGAAAATATCTAAATAGAGATCATGCAGCGGCAAACCAAAGACTAATTGACGACTACTTTGCCAATGAGCCTACATATAACGATGCAATGTTTCGTCGTCGGTACCGCATGCAAAAACATGTTTTCCTTCGAATCGTTGGGGACCTTTCAAGTAGTGATAACTACTTCACCCAACGAGTTGATGCAACCAACAAAGAAGGTATATCACCCTTAGCAAAATGTACCACAGCAATGCGAATGTTAGCATATGGTGTGGCAGCAGATGCAGTTGATGAGTACATCAAAATAGGAGGTAGTACAGCATTGCAGTGCTTACGTAGATTCTGTAATGGAATCATACGATTGTATGAGCAAGTATATCTGAGAGCACCAACCCAAGATGACCTGCAAAGAATACTACATGTTAGTGAAATGCGGGGGTTTCCAGGGATGATTGGGAGTATTGACTGCATGCACTGGGAATGGAAAAAGTGTCCTAAAGCATGGGAAGGTCAATTTACTAGGGGGGATAAGGGAACCACCTCAGTTATTCTTGAAGCCGTTGCAACTCATGATCTATGGATCTGGCATGCCTTTTTTGGATGTCCGGGAACATTGAACGACATAAACGTTCTAGATCGTTCACCAGTTTTTGATGATGTGGAACAGGGAAAGACTCCAAGTGTGAATTTCTACGTGAATCAACGTCCCTATGATATGACATACTATCTAGCTGATGGTATTTACCCTTCTTATCCAACTTTCGTCAAATCAATTAGACTTCCTCAAAGTGAACCCGATAAGTTATTTGCTCAACATCAGGAGGGATGTCGAAAGGACATCGAACGTGCATTTGGAGTGCTTCAAGCTCGATTTAAAATCATCCGTGAACCAGCTCGCTTGTGGGACATAGCCGATCTGAGTATCATCATGAGGTCTTGCATCATATTACATAATATGATTGTTGAGGATGAACGAGATTCATATGCTCAACGTTGGACCGATTTTGAGCAGTATGGGGAAAGTGGATCTAGTGCACCGCAACCATTTTCAACCGAGGTATTACCCGCTTTTGCAAATCATGTGCGTGCTAGATCCGAGCTTCGTGATAAAAAAGGTCATAACGAATTGCAAGCAGATCTAGTGAAGCACATTTGGACAAAGTTTGGAATGGGACGTGGCTGAAGATGATTTGTATCGTATTTCTTACGTTGCTTGTGTGTTATATTGCATTTTAAATTATTTGTATCGTTTTAACTACGTTTCTTGTGTGTCGTATTTTAAATTAAGTTAAGATGATTGTATTGTATCAATTATTTAAATAAATTTTGTTTTTGTTAAAATTGTCTCGGGAATTTAATTTAATTTTAATCGATTATTTGTATCGTATAATTTTAATTTAATTTTAATCGATAATTATAATTTTATTTAATCATAAAAATTTAAATTTAAATTTAAATAAGAATATGAAATAGAAAGTGGTGGGGTAGAGAAAGTGGTGGGGTAGAGTGTTGAATGAAAAAACTATTGGAGAGGGTAAAAGTTGAATGTGGTGTTGAATGATTATGTGGATGAAAGAGAAAATGATGTGGAGTGAAAAAGTGGGTGTTGAAGGGTGTTGAATGTTAATTACCATTGTACATAGTCTTATGAACAACAAGGAAATGTGGATCACATGAAAAACAAAGGGAGATTAACTGATATAAAAGAGACACGTACTATTAAAACTTATAATGGGAGCACTGAGCTGTGGTTTTGAGGAAACTTTCAAAACAAAAATGTAAAAGATGAAGGAAAGACATTGTTCTCCTTTTTGTTACAGGATATATTGTTCTTAGCTATTCAAATATACTACATATGTCTAATATCCTAATATAAACTAATAATGGTGGAGCTTAGTCTACTATGTAGCATTGGTAGCCTACAAATACATAACATGTATCAATATAATTGGAAGTCTCAAGACATGTTTTGAGTGCAACTTTTATTGAATAGCGTGTATAATTGTTAGTCTCAAGACAAGTTGCAGAGCTTGCATATGACTAGACACGTACAATGAACAACTATAAAAAGCTACAAGTCAGTGATGGGTATTGGTGGATTATAATTTTCGTATCCACACCCAACCATTTGTAACTAAGTTTAGTCTACTATTTTTATTATTTTTACCCGACCATCGACCCGCCCATTTCACCATATTATATGTCGGTTTATATGGGTTTCGAGTAGGTCGTTGATCTCTGTTCACCCTACTTCAATTTGTTTAGTGTCTATCAAAATGTTACTCCCTCCGGTCCTATATACAAGAAACATTTCACTTTTTAGATTCATTGTAAACTTAATGTATTTAGACTATATTATTGTCTAGATACATCAATTCTACAATGAATCAAAAAAGTCAATTGTCTCTTATATATAGGACCGGAGGGAGTATCTCCATAGCTTTTGTTAGAGGTTATGATGTGTGGCGTTTTCATATTTGGTCGTCACTAATTGCTGAAGAATGTGAAAACTTAAGTTTTGCCATCAGCAGAACTTGCCACGACCTCGTGGGATCTCACCACAACCGTGTCAGGCAAGTCAGAAGCTAGAAATTTCGTTCAAAGCACAACCACAACTCGTGTTAGTTCAACCACGGCCGTGGCAGGACCAGCAATGCAAATTGGCGGTTTTTATCAGTTTTTTTTTCCTTTTTAATATCTACCACTTGTAATAAAAACTTCAATGAATGAGGGTATAACAACAAAAGTCTGAGTCTCAAGGCTATAAATATGACCTTATTTCTTTGTAAAAGTCAAACTCCACTCGTTGTAAACAATTCCATATATGTGTCAAATAAAGTATTTTAGTTTATTTCGTGTGTTCGTACTTAGTTTTCTATTTTTATCTAGTTTGCTTCTGGTCATGGCTCGGGTCATGGTAATAATCATTGGTTTTAACAATGAAAATAAGCATGTCACAAGTTAGTGTATATTAGAGCTGTCAAAATGGGCCGGGCCATAAGCCCACGGTCTTGGATGGGCCGGGCCTCAAAAAACGTAGCCCAAAATGCTATCGGGCCTTTTCGGGCCAAGCCCATATAAAATCGGGCCGGGCTGGGCTAGCCCATCGGGCTTTGGGCTGGCCCATTAGCCCATCATTTAATTGATAAAAACACATTTATGTCATTTTTGTAAAAATATTATCAATGAAAAATTATCATTTAATTGATAAATTATTATAAAAAATATATTTACATGTGTAAGTTTAATAAAAACGGTATATTTATCTAAAATTAGAGTTTAATTGATATTTAATGTCGATGTAAAAATTATTTACACTTGCATCAAATAATATCTCTATAAAATTGATAATTATAAAGAACTAATATATCAAAATGATATAAAAACTATTAAAAAAAAGGAAAAAAAAATAAAATAAAATGGGTCGGGCTGACCCATTAGCCCACAAGACCCATGAGAGCCGGACCCGGGCTTGATAAATGGTAGCCCAATAATAATCGAGCTGGGCCGGACTGACCCATTTATTTTGTCGGGCCTAGCGGGCCGGACCGGGCTGGGCCGGGCCGGCCCATATGACAGCTCTAGTCTATATAACATCATGTTGTCCACATTATCTTTTAGCCGGACCGGTCCATTTGACAGCTCTAGTCTATATAACATCATGTTGTCCACATTATCTTTTTAATTGATTAGCTTTTATTGTTTAGGCCTTTTAACAAGTAGTATGACTCTAACCGATCTGTTACAAGAACTGGTGCAAAGTACATGAACTTTTCAATAACAATAACAGTGTAGTACATCTAAATAAAGATCAACAGTAACATAAATAAGCATAAATTAAAAACATCAATTAAACATAAAACAATACTGTAAAAGAGCAAAAATAACTATTTCATGTCCATTGGGTTCAACCATGCACGCAATGAAGGTTTTCAGACGAATCGAGCTTGAACATATAGCTTGAACAAATTTCACCAGAGCCACATCTAACTCAATAACTATATTGATACTATATTGAGAGAAAATAAAGAACATGAATCTCACACCGTCATCGTTTTAAAGTTTCATGTTGACGAGTCTAACACGTTATCTCAATCGATCGATGGAAGAAGATACTCAACACCGACCACTTCTTACATCACTATAGTTGAGAAGACCGTTAAGGTGGTTCAGTTGGTGCTCCAAATCACACAGTGTAACATCGACGTTGATCCTTAATGATAGCATTAAATTATGTCTGTTATTTACTAGCATTTTACTTAAATAAAATATGTTTTAAAATAAGTTTATTAGGACTATTTATTTGTTTTTGTTTATTTTGTAGTTATAGGACTTAATGGTTAGAATATGAAGAAAAAAGTTCATTTGATGAATTTTAAGGTGCCTTATTGATCAAGACTTAAATTATGATAGTGGAAGTCCTTCCTTAAAGATTATAAAGTGAATTTTCAATGTCATAAAGTGTTGGGCGTAGTCAAAAGTCAAATAAACCCGTCACTAATTGCTGATGAATGTGAAAAGTTAAGTTTTTCCATCAGCTGAGCTTGCCACGGCCTCATGGGATCCCATGACCGTGTCAGACAAGTCAGAAGCTAGGAATTTTGTCTGTTCTTTATCCTTTTTAATATCTATTATTTGTAATCAAACTCCAACAAATGAGGGTAAAACAACAAAAATCTAATGCTCAAGGCTATACATATGATCTTATTTCTTTGTAAAAGTCAAACTCCACACATTGTAAACAATTCCATGTATCAAATAAAGTCTTTTAGTTTATTTCTTGTGTTCTTGCATAGTTTTCTATTTTTATCCAGTTTGCTTATGGTCATGGCTAGGTGTGAGTAGTTCACCTCAATCTTCGGGTCATGGAGAATAGTCCAGAGCATGCTCCTTGATCTTGTGTTTTTGTTGATTGAGATTACTAACAAGTTTTTGTTGGAAAAAACCGACATAGAGAAAATAAAAGAACACAATCACAACACAAGAATATAACGTGAAAACTCCAAATCTAGAGAAAAAACCAAAGCCGTTGTCGAAACCGACGACCAGAGAATAAACACTTTATCATTGAGTTTGTTACAATAAGATTCTCAAAGAGTTACAAGAATTAGCCTTCGATCCTAATTCTGCCCTTTCCCCGAATCTCTTCCCGTAGCCAAGAGACTCAATGATTTAGACTATCCAAGGTGTACCACAAAGATAATTCGACTACCCCTAGAGTTGTACCGAGAGAAAACCTCTTTTCCTCTCTAAAATCCTAATCATTGCCTCTACATATTGCTCACTCTCATATTTTTCTATGAATAAAACACTCTCTATTTATAGAAAAATATATGTCTAAATAACATAAACAAATCTGCTTTAAAAACAACCAGAATCTTGCCAAAAATATAAACCTTTGTTTTTAAACATATCAAATTTAAAAAACAAACAAAATCTTGGAGAAACATATTTTAAGGCAATCTTCACAAATCTCATTAACAAGAGATTTTCCAACATGTATATTTTCAACCAACATCAACAGTTTTATCTCGATGTCGGGTCTTGAACCGAGTACCTCGAGGTTGAAGAGTAAATCCTCAACCAAGTGAACTTTCGGGAGACATGCGAGATTACTAACAAGTTTTATCATACTTCTACAATTGTATTGCTTTATCTAATAGATAAGTCAATGTATGTCCAAACCGTAGACTATGATTGAGAATAATGTGTCAATCGTGCATTAAGGGGTATTCGAGGAATTCCAACATGTCTATGCAGAGTGTTTCGTTAATCACCTTTAATCGGGGCTTGCATTGTGGTCTTTCCATTACCTTTAACTTGTTTATAAATTGTTTTATCATGACAAGAATGTATATGATTGAGTTAGAATTTAAATCATGTTTGTGATGAAATCTAGGTTCCTAAAGTGATTTTAATTTTAATTAGAAATATAATCTTTGTTAATTTTGCTTTCATATCTCTCAAAAATCCAATGGTATCTCTTTAAAGAATGAAATTATGATGTTATGAAATTTTCGCATTTTTTAGGTGTGATATTTTTTAGAAACTGAGTCATATAGTTCAACCCGGTTTAATACCTGTATAATTTTGTTACTAAGGTCAATTTATTCAACAGATTATCCGATTTAGTCATACAGTTCGACCAGTAATTCAGTGGTTCGATCAATAAAACTATGACATGATTTCCTAATCAATCCAATGAACGGTTCAGTTTTTAAAAATTAGACTTTTTTGTTTACACCATCAGTATCTTGCCCACTGGACCACCTAATCGAATTCAGGATCAATTATGGCATCAAGTGGTCTCATTAGACGTTTATTAGATCGATGATGATAGCAAGTTTGGTCTAAAACAATAGTAGAGAAAATAATAAAGGTAAGTTACCAAAGGAGATCAAAACAAAAAGAAAAATGTAGAAAAATTAATATTAATATTACTTAAAAAAATAATAATTATTGTGTATGAAAAAAAATGTGTAAAAATATCATTTCTAAAAAATAAAAAGAAAAAGAGCGAAATTTTGAGTTTCCCTCTTTCAAAGAGCGCACAATAAAATTCCCCTCTCAAAAACCCAACATAAACCACAATTTCATTTCCTCTTGAGAAAATCTCAATCTCCACCACAACAACAAACACAACAATGAAATTCAAAGCATTCCTAACCGAAACAGGAATAAACCTCCTCGAAAAACGCTTCATCCCTTCCCTAGAAAAAACCTCCAAAACCTGCCACATCCTCTTCACAAAAACCCACACACTCTTCCTCCACAATCTCCTCAACGGCGATGGAATTCAATCTATAGCACAATTCACCAACCAAATCCTCTTCGACGATTACCGAATCTCAAGCCAAAACGAAGATCGAATCGCTTTCGTTATCGATCTCTCTCTTCTCCTTCGCGCGCTCCGTAGTTCCGTTGCTATTTGTTCTGAATATTCTTCGGTTGTTAATAATCGTCTTCAGATTAAGCTTGTTAAGAAAGTTAATCAGAACTGTAGTGTTGCGGCGCCGTTTTTGACTTTTGAAACGCGTGGTTTTAAATCTGCTGTTGTTCAAGATATTCCTATTTCTAAACCTTTATCTAGGGCTCAGGTTGTTGAACTTCAGAATGCTTTGGATATGGCTCAGGATATTCCTCAAACACTTATTCAGGTAATAATAATTAAGTGATTTTTGTTGGTTTTGAATTTTAGTTTTAATTTGTTTGTGTTGTGTTTTGGTTTTGCTAATGTTAGTTCAAATTGGTTGGTTTTGAAATTAGTGGATTTAAATTGATTTGAATTTGGTTAGTTGAAATTAGCTATAGAGTTCAATGGGGACTAATGTATGTAGGATATTAGATGAAATTAGTGGATTTGAAATTAACTATCAAATGCTACAAAGCATGCACGAAAATCTATACTGATATGTAGACACCAGTAATAATTTGAGAAATCATAAGTGATTGTATGTAATCACACGTGTTAGTGAGTAGTTTGGTGTCAGAAACCGATATGTCAAGCACCGATAATAATTTGAGAAATTAGAAGTAAGTGTATGTAACCACACATTGTAGTGTCAGTTTGGTGTCATAAACTGATATGTCAAGCACCGGCAATAATTTGAGAAATTAGAAGTGATTGTATGTAACCACACATTGTAGTGTCAGTTTGGTGTCATAAACCGACATGTCAAGCACCGGTAATAATTTGAGAAATAGAAGTTTTTCTATGTAGCCATACATGATAATGATTAAGTGATTTTTGGAGTTTGATTTTGAATTGTAGTTTGTTTTTGTTGGAATTAGTGGATTTGAAATTAGCTATAGAGTTCAATGGGGACTAATGTAGGATGTACAATATTAAACGGTTTTTGGAGTTTGTTTTTGAATTTAGTTTGTTTATGTTGAGTTTGGTTTTGCAAATGTTTGTTGTTTGTTGAAATTGGTTGATTGTTTATGTTGTGTTAGGTTTTGCAAATATTAGGTGAAATTAGTTTGTGTCTGAAAAAGTTGAAATTAGCTATAGATTAAATGTGTGTCCAGTGTTTGACACTTTTTGACGTCGGACACCAACACGACATCAAAACATGTAACGCTGATGCTTATGTATTTGGTTAGAGAGAAATTCATCTCCGTGAATGGTTCAATTGCTGAAATTATTATTGGATGAGTCATTATAAAAGCGGAAAAGCTATTTATACATTGGTAAAGTTCTAACTACTAATGGGAGATTTATGAGTAATCATAACTAACTCATAACAGAGAGCTTTAACTAACTATTTTTCTTTCACAGGTTTCATGATAGAAAGTGTTAGAATTGATTTTACCTCTATCAAATGTTATGAAGCACGGACACAAACATGAAAATCTGACACACACCAACACTAATATGTAGACACCGATATTAGTTTGAGAAAATAGAAATTGAATGTTACCACACAAACATGTTAGTGTCATGTCGGTGTGAGACACCAAAATGTGTTGGAGTCAGACATATCTTCAATTTGAAGTGTTAGTGTTACATTACATTAAATGTGATTTTAGGAATAGTAATTTTGTTTTAAACTGCAAAGTTTACATCAAACTAGGTTTTAGTAGATCTTCACAAGTTTATTTTTAATTTTGTGGTTCTAATGCAGAACATTATTTACATCTCTGTCTTTTTTGCACTATTGAGGTAAAACACACGGTAGTAGCATGTGTATGTTGTTACTTATTGTATTACTTTTATTGGTGTTTTTAGCTTTAAAGAAAAGAAATTAGAAGAACGTGATGCTTCATGACATTAAAGATACATTATTTGTAGAAAAAAGTAGTTCAAGGATGAAAACACCGAGAATACCTTGCACGTGCAGATTTTTCTGAACAACCCAGATTTCAACATTAACCGACAATCAAATGCACTCCTCAATAGAATGGAGTAGCCGAAAGAAATGTGAAATGATTATAGATATGTGAGATGACCAAAGGTGATACAATTGCCAAAAGGATTTTAGGCTGAAAGAGTTGCTAGTTAGATATTTTTTTTTGGATTTGCGGAGTTAGCTATAACTTACTAACTTGTTCAGGTTATTACAGTTGGCTGTTGTTATTAGTTAGATTATTTCACTTGTTTAATTTTCACTTCCAATACAGGTGCCTGATTTGAATCAGTTGCTTAACTTAGTGGATCGGATGAAACATGTTGGCGATGCAGTCAATGTGTCCATAAGTAAGTATGGGGATTTGAGGGTGCAGGTTTCAACCACGTTGATCAGCCTTGGAGCTGAGTTTCGAAAGCTGTTGGTGATTGGAGAACAAGCAAATGCTCCAGCTGAGGATCAAAATCTCAGTGCTCAGACACGATCTTCAAGGTCGATTTTGAGAGGAGATGCTCAATCAGTGCAGGTGAGTGTTAAGCACTTTGCTAAGAGTCTGCAGTGTCACTTGGCCAAACCAGATTGTGCTTTCTATGGTATTGCTCCTCAGGGCAGTTGTTTGACAGTGATATTCCAATTCTTCGTCCCCGGTACCCATCAGACTGATAAATCAATCAGCTATCATTGCAGGCTTCCTGTAGTTGACCCTGGTACTGGTTAAAATCCAAAACTCTTTTGACTTTGTAAATTCTGTTTTTGATGAGCTTAGCAGTTTATTTGGAGAATTGTCAATTTGATAAACTAGCTGCTTCATAAGAAAATATCACACTGGTTTGATTTGCTGTATGTAATTAAGACCATGTTTATGTTAAACCAATATAATTTGTATGATGACTTATATAGTTTGCCAAATTGCCATCCATATAACTTCTTTCAAAGGTATTTAGGATGTTGTTCTGTTTGATTGGTTGTACGGATTGAATCACGAACCACATTTCACTTCGATTATTCAATTTCACTTCAGTGTCCAAACTCCAAAGGACCAGAATGTAGCTTCATGGAGGACAGAATTGCTGCTCCTCCACCGTTCTTTAGTGCTACTACTGGTGGTGGTTGTGCTTTTTAACATGAATAACTATCTTCGTGCCACCAAAGCAAAATCCTTTGCCACTTGTGAAATAGTAATGGCAAGTCACATTCAATGGAACATCTCTTCCAGCTCCAGAGGCCCAACTGTAAATTGGATGATGTGAGTTACAAGTTTCACATTCTCACTTATGAAATTGTAGTGACAAATTGCAAATTTATAGTAACCAAACAATCTTTGATCAGACGGATCACATTCTCACTTTGGTAAATTGAGTTCAAAATACAAAGTCAGATTGTCAGTCTTCTAATCAAAGATATTTGTTGTTGAAAAAGTCGATCAAGGGTTGTTTGATTGCGATAAGTTCATGATTCTGCAAATGCATGTAACTTTGATTTGGATTCTTTGTAGTTGGTGAATCATGAACATATAGAAGCAAACAATCTTTCAATAGATGACTCACATTTTGATTTTGCTAAATGAAGTTCAAAATACAAAGTCAAAATGTCAGTCTTCCGATCAAGGATTGTTTTGCAACAAATTCATGATTCTGTGATTGCAGGTAATACAATTCGATAAATCGTGATTCTATGCTTAAAAGTTGCACAAATTCGCCAATGTAGAAATGCTTTCTTTTAGTCCATGTAGAGTTAATAAAATTTGTAGTCCAACCCTTGTTGCCTCCTACTATCCACTGTTTAGCAATTAGCAGAGGCCTCTGGCAACATAACAAGCACAGTACAAATTAGAAGCATTATCATATTTTTCCCCTTCATGTTTGTTAGGTAAGGATCTCTCCAACAAACACTTTTTATTTATACAATTGTAGAGTTTTATTTTTTGAACTTCCTGGCAAGTGTAGCGAGGAAATGTTTAATGTTAGCGGAATTTCTTTTAAGACAATAATGTATACTGGCCATGTGATTTTCCCTAATATGAAGTCGGTAAGTCCACTCAAGAAATCAAGAAATCAGTTACGCTCCACCCGCCGGCCCTGATTCTTTTATTTGAGTTTTCTTCTTTCACCGGTAACGGGTGGTTTTAGGTCATTTTTGAATTTTTTTTTCTTGGTTTCTTTATTTCTTTTTATTCAAATAAGTGATACTTACATATTTTTAGGTTTTTTCAAGTCTTCTTCTTTGTGGCTTTTTTGAAATCTGGTGTCGTTTTTAATCAGTTTCAGTACGAAGTTTTGGTTTTGTCCCGTTTTAGTACGGTGTTTTTGTTTTGTTCCGTCTAAGGTGTTTGTTTTTGTTCATATTTACAGGTGTGCTTAAACCAAAATTCAATGCAAATTCAATGACTTTAGCGCCGTCAACGTTGCAGATCTGGATGCATGGTTATTCCAGACATTTGAATTTTGTCAAATCAATTGTTATGCCGTTTTATGCTATTAATTCGGATGTCGTGAGCCTGTACACCTGTTCGCATATTCATCTTTATTAGTTTTTAGCGAAATTGAACATGTTTGATTGATGTATTCCATGTGAATTTGAATGAATGAATATTTGTGTTTTTGTGTAAAAAAAAATAGTCCACTCAAGAAACAAGAGCTATAATATTATGCTAAGGGTTAAATATGTTTTTGGTCCCTATAGTAGAATTTTGTTTTTAGTCCCTGAAGATTTTTTTCACACTTTTTAGTCCCTGAAGTTTTGTCAGTCAGTGTTTTTAGTCCTTACTTTTGATCAAACTTTTGTATACTTTCACATTTTTTAACGGCTCTTTGTATTCATGTTTATGATATTATAAGAACATCTCCGGTAAAAAATTAGAATTTTTTAACATAAGATGAATTATTTATGAATTTTTATGTGCAAAAACTAAAAAATTCATATTTAATTCATCTCTTGTTAAAAAAATTTAAACTTTTGTAAGAGATATTCATATAATGTACTAAATATGACTGTAGAAAAAAATTTAAAATTTTGAATGATATGCACGAGTTGATTGAAAAGTAGAGACTAAAAACACTGACTGACAAAATTTAAGGGACTAAAAAGTATGAAAAAAATCTTCATGGACTAAAAACGAAATTTTAGGAAACTATAGGGACTAAAAACATATTTAACCCTTATACTAATGACAATTTTTGTTTTTTTTTTATATATAAGTTGTATCACTTAAAAAAGATGTGGTGAATTCACTTTTGGGAACTCACCGGAATTAGAATATACATGTTAGGGCTCATATAGCATATTATTACCTACGAATCACCCACCAACAAAATTTTTACACCGTCAACAAAATTTGAACTAACCCTTACGAATGAGAAATGCGTCAATATCTTACTAACCGACACTCTTATGGGAAAAAAGTCAATATCTTACGAAAATTTGAACTCACACTCTTATACTAGTTTGGTTAAGCAGTCTAGTGACCAGAATTTCTCCTCTTAAAGTGATAAGTAGGGAATAACAGGTTCAAACCTTGACTCTATATATTACAATTGCCCCTACCAACTAAAAAAGTCAATATTTTTACACCGTCAACAAAAGTTTGAACTAACACCCTTACGAATTATGAAAATGAATCAATATCTTGCTAACTCACGCCCTTATATATGGAAAAAAGTCAATATCTTTTGAAAATTTGAACTCACACTCGTATAGAAGTTTCGTTAAGCAGCCTAGTGACCAAAATTTCTCCTTTTAAAGTGATAAGTAGGGAATCACAGGTCGAACCTTGACTCTTTGTATATCACAATGCCCCTTCCAACTAAATTATTCTCGCAGGGTCTTCTTTAATTTATTCTATTTACAAGTGTACATCAACTTGACCATTTAATTTTGGAAAAATGTCAATTTAATTTTTACTTTGTGCAAAATTATTATTGATAAAATCATTTTTTTTACTAAAAATTATATTCATTCATTCAAATTGAAAAAATACATTGAACAACCCACATTATTAGTATTCAACGGCAAAATGGCAACAAATATGACGAGACTGAATTGTTTGAACTACTCATGCATTTGGATCTATAGCGCTAATGGCGCCGAAATCATTGATTGAATATGCATGAGATCAAATCTAATATGTCAATCTGAATCGAACAAACACTACACCAAGATGGGAAAGCAAAGCAACGCCACATCAAGACAATGGACAACATAATGTCGCACTAAGACGACAAAATCACAAAAGATAATAAACTAAATATATGTGAAAATAACTTATTTAAATAAAAGGAAAGAAAAAATAAATTTGATATAAAAACTATTTAGTAACAACGGGTTGGTGAACAGTTTACCATTTACAAGCGGCTTACAAGTTGTGATAAAAACCCTAGTTGCAACTTTCAACCGATTCATGTTTTTTTGATATATGAAACATTTTTTTTAGTGAACACAAAAATTGTAAAATATCTTGAAAAAATTATTTGATCATATATGTCTAATCATATCAAAAATTTCGAGAGATAGAGAATAGACATAGAGAAAATAAGATGTATTTTGTTATTCTCTTCGCATGTATGTCTTTACATTAAAATAAAAGTCCTAATTATAGGACAAATAAGCAAGTGAATGATCAAAGACATTTAAAGATCATTCACCAACATGGGAGTTATATGAAATGGAAGATATATGATGGACATCCATGAAGGACTAACTTAATTATTTATTACACTCCCCCTTGGATGTCCATCGAAGATATGTCTCATTAAAACCTTATTAGAAAAAGAGTACAACATTTCCTTTTACGTAATATATTTATTTCTGCCCCTCACCATACAACCATCTCTAAAACGACGAAAGCTAATCTTTTTTATCAGTTGTTCAAAAGTTTCACTTAGGAGTGATTTTGTGAAAAGGTCTGCTAGATTATTACACGAACGAATTTGTTGAATGCTTATATCACAATTCTTCTGAAGATTATGTTGAAAAGAATTAGGAGAAATATGTTTGTTTGATCTCCTTTGGTGTAGCCTTCTTTCAACTGAGCAATGCACGTAGTATTGTCTTTATAAATGGTCATTGCATTAATTCTTCTGGAAGACAAACCACAATTCTCTTGTATGTGTTGAATTAGAGACTTCAACAAAACACATTTTCGACTTGTGTAATGTAATGCTAAGAGCTCTGCATGGTTTGATGATGTTGTTGTTATTGTTTGTTTCACAAATTATCGATGAAATGGTTGTACCTCCACATGTAAATAAATAACATATTTGTGATCTACCATTATGAAGATCTGACAAATAACCTGCATCTGCATAGCCTATTAATTCTAATTTAGATACTTTTGAATAAAACAAACTCATATCCGTTGTACCTCTAAGGTAACAAAGAATATGCTTGACTCCATTCCAATGTCTTCGTGCAAGTGAAGAACTATATCTTGCTAATAGATTGACAGAAAATGAAATATTAGGACGTATATAATTAGCAAGGTGCAACAGTGCTCCAATTGCAATTAGATAAGGTACTTTAGGGCCAAATATTTCTTCATCTTCTTCCCGAGGTCTGAAAGGATCTTTCTTCATATTTAGTGATTGAACAATCATTGGAGTAGACAATTGATGAGATTTTTCCATATAAAAACGTTTTAACACTTTTGTAATATATGCTTCTTGATGCACAATAAATCCATTATTCAAGTCCTTCATGACTTGGTCTTTTCCAAGTCCTTCATCTCAAACTTTTTCTTAAAACAATCTGCAGCTTTTTGAAGCTCTTTAGGAGTTAAAATAATATTTATATCATCAATGTATACAACAATTATAGAAACTTCTTTTCCAGATATCCTTTTACGAAGATACATGGGCAATGGAGTGATTTGTATATATCTCTTTTAACAAATATTCACTGAGGCGATTATACCACATGTTCTCATATTGTTTTAGACTTTTAGCCCGTAGAGAGGCTTAGTCAATTTGTTGGAATAATTTTTCCGAGATCCAGGACTATGTGCCTCAGGCAAATTAAATTCTTCAGAAAGCTTCATATAAATATCACTATCAAGTGAACCATATAAATAAGTTTCCATCATATGCAATTTGAGCCCTTGATGTGCAACAAGGCTAATTAAGTACCGAAAAATACTTACATCCACTACAAGTGAATATGTTTCATCAAAATCAATTTCGGGTCTGTGTAAAAACCCTTGAGCAACAAGTTGAGCTTGTATCTCGCAATTTCGTCATGCTCATTTCGTTTTCGCATAGTAACCCATTTATATCCAACTGGTTTCACACCTTCAGGTGTTCAGACTATATATGAAGGTGCGAAAAACACAACGGGGGGGGGGGGGGGGGGGGTTGAATTTTGTTTTGACAATTTAAAAATTCTTCTAGATTCAAGAATCTATCAGAGTCTATTTTGCAGCGGAGGAGTCAAAACAACAATCAGTAAATCATATAGAGTAAGGAAGAGATGAACACATAGAATTTATACTGGTTCCCCTCACAAAACGAGACTCCAGTCCCCTTGTACTTACAAGAGAGTTCACTATAATCACACAAGATTACACAATTGCTCAAGCACACATGCAAGAGACTTCCAATGCTGAAGCACACAAGCAAGAGACTTCTAATGCTCAAGCACACAAGCAAGAGACTTCCAAATGCTCCAGATCACACAACAAGAGACTTTACAATGCTCAAGCACACAAGCAAGAGACTTCCAATTTGCTCAAGCACACAAGCAGGAGACTTTCAATTTGCTCAAGCACGCAGGCCAGAGACTTCCAATTTGCTCAAGCAATAAAGTGAGAGGCTAGCTTAATTTACACCTAATGACTAAACTCTATTACAAATGTAATCAAAACTTCAGAGTCTTGATTTTGGAATTCAAGCAATTCAGAGTTGTAGTCTTGTGCAGATATCTTCTTTTAAGCTTTTGGTGAGAACACTTCTTTGTGCAGTTGATAGGAGCTTTTGTGTTTAACGAAATCTTCTATCTTTCTTCGTTTTTGCACTGGTTCGTTCTTTTCAACGACACTTTGTCCATTCAAAGAGGTCTTCAATTTATAGACGGTTTGAATAGAGACGTTTGAAATGTGACCGTTGAAAGTATAGCAGTTTGCCTGGAAAGTTATTCTTGTCTTTTTCCCAAAATAGGCAAACAACTTCTGCTCCTTTGTTCCTCAAAAGTAGATGCTTGCACAGAAGAGGTAATATTGTACCGTTGTCTTCAACTCCCTTTTTGACTGATTTAGACGACATGAATTTGCCTTTGCATTGGTCATCTCGTCATGTCTTTAAGCGTAACAGGAATATCTTGAGACGTGGCCTTATCAGAATTGTTAATGTTAAGATCGTCGTAGCTTTTGAGTGCATACAATATGGCTTCTGATAGGCTCTTCTGGCTTCTAAGAGTCTTTGTCCTTTGAAAGGTTGTAAAGCGCTTCTTGGTGAACTCAGACCTTCTGAGTCATTCAGATGTTTATATTTTGTTCTTGACTTACTCAGATTCTATCTTCTTTCTATCTGCACACTTCAAGTAAATTATTAGTGTTCTTCATCTTAGCAATAATATTTTGTTATCATCAAAACCTCATTAGGTTCATAGGGTTTGTTTGAGAAACCTTTCTTGTTCCAACAATATATAGGTCCAAATACATTTTGCTTGTGAAGCAAGTTTAATTCTACTTCAATTGCCTCTTTCCATTTTGGCCAATTCTCACTTTGCCTACAATATTTAATAGACTTTGGTTCATGATCCTCACAATTATTTATCACATTCAGCGTCATATGATATGCAAAAGCATCATCAAAACACTTTAACACACAGTTAAATAAATTGTTCATTTTATTGAATTAAGTATTTGTTATCACCAAAACACTAAATAAGATATTGTCTTGAACATATTTTGAAACCTAGATTTGTTGCTGTCACACAATGACGCAATTCCACGTGGTAACCAATTATGACTGTCGATTTAAGATTGGACGGTACAAATTTAATATACAATATTATAAAACAAAACTATCCCAGACATCGATCAGAGATCAGATGGTCTAGAGCAGTTACAACACCCTGCCGTACTTGCGGAAATCTGTTTCCCACATTTTGTTCCGATAAAAGAACCATGACTTTTTGGCAGAATAGTAACATGTATATCTTTGTTTAAAAATATATATTATAAATAAATACATACTTTTATATAATAAGCATGTGCCTCCATAAAAAAAATTATATATGTAAAAGTATGGGTACGAATAACATGACGTGTGAACCATGCAACAATTATTTGGGCCGGTCCACAAACATGAGAAGCCATCAACGCTATAAATAACCGAATGCCAATTTGAAAATAGGGTTTAGAGACATACTGTATTTCTTCACGAAGCGCTTTCGGGTTTCATCGCAATCCTTCTCCGACGCCGTTTGTGCATTGCATTACAAATCAACACCAAGTTCGTTTCTCTCTTTTTGATTTCTTTTTCATCTATACCTATTGTATCACAATCTCAATTTTGTTTTATTTCTTAAATTATCTTTTTGATTTAGGCTTGATAAATATTAATTATAATTATAATGTAATCGAAAATTTGTTGTTGCTATTCACTTTCTCTGTTCGATCTGAAGTTATAAGATATGTCGTAGATTATAGATTATAATTCCTCATGTTATAATTTTTACCTACTTTTTTAAATAAATAATCATTTTGATTGGTTTTAAATCGTTTAAGTTTTAAGTTTTTCCAACTAATGAGATTTTTTTTTTGGTCAAGTAGCCTAGTGGATAGAAGATTTAACTTAAAGGTGAATAAGTGGAGTGTCTCGGATTCGAATCCGGTATCCCTACCACCAATTGAGCAATGCTCACAGGGATAAATTAATCATATTCTAGTTCTAGTTAAATGAGAAACTGACCTTGCAGGCTTATACCTTATTTAAACAAAACTATGTAATAGTGTGGTATTAAAAAAGTGATTTTCACTATTAATACAGACAAATAAGAAATCTATAAACTGATAATCACTTTTATGTCATGCATCTTTTGTTTCTATCTAAACAATTGTGAATATGTTTGTGTTTGAGCAGGATGGAATCACAAATTAAGAAAGCTCTCGTTATCAAAGTTATGGGACGAACTGGATCTCGAGGACAAGTCACTCAGGTTAGAGTGCAGATTGTGGAGGATCAGAATCGTGCCATCACGAGGAATGTGAAAGGACCAGTTAGGGAAGGAGATTTTCTCACTCTACTTGAGTCCGAGAGAGAAGCAAGACGACTCCGATAGAAGAGTAACTCTTTTAATGGCTTAGTTCAAGATTTAATATAGCTATGCTTGTTTTGTGACAGATTATGAAAAATGATTTTGTATTGCCTTATATTTTGCACCTATGACCTATATTATTACTTGTGGCCTTTTATTTGGCTGAGTTTTCATTAAAACTGTGCTTTGCCCTATATTAGTATGTTTTTTGTGCTTAATTTGATGTGGATTCAAAGCAAATGCTTATGAAAAAAATCACAAATGTTTGGAAGGCACAATGTTCATGTTTTTTTTTTATCGTGTATGTGTGAAGTGATATTGTGGGGTGTGAAAAGTTTGTCCAACATTACTCCTGAAACGAGATAGCCCCATCTCAAAATCAATATGAAATGTTTGTTATAGGTTGTGATCCTTTTTCCTGGTTATCATTGATTGATGCATTGATAAATTAAAAGCATTTGGATTCTCTACAACTCATTCTCTTATGCTACTTGTGTTGCTATCATCTCGATCGTTCTTTTATATTTTATTTTCTCTTTAAAATTGTTACTTTTGCTACGAGTCATTACATGAAGAGAATGACAAAATAGAAAAGGTAGTAGAGGATCCAATTTCAGATGAAGAGGAGGTTATGAATACCCAATATTGCAGATTGCGTATTTGGACTTATAAAACACATCAAAATATCATTAAGAAGATGCTATATTTCACTATTAATAGTTGATCACCTAGCAGAAATTTAAGCACATCAAAATATATTTTTTATTTTGTCAAATGACTCGGTGGCTAGAAAATCCACCTTCGGATCTCGATTCCTGCATTAGAAATTAGTTAAAAATATTCAAATCTACAAGAACTCTGAACTGCTGTTTTTATGCTATGGGAGTCTACGGAGTACGGAGGCTTCACAAAATTTACCTAGACTCTCGATTTTTACGAGTTTTTCTTTTTGTACAATTTTTCTTAACTCTGTTACTCCTTTTTTTTTTTCACACAACTTAACTCTCTTACTTAACCGACAACTATGAGATTTTCTTTTGAAACTCGACTGGTTATTTGCGCGCTCTACAAATTTTCATTTTTATCCTTCCGTTACTTAAGTAGTAGACATAATAAGAATGACAAAAATTGAGCAAAAAACACCCTACATGAAACCAGTTCTCTACTTAAGTAGTGGATTTTGTGTCAGCTACTTAAGTAGTGGACGTTATAAAAATGTGATAATGTCTACTACTTAAGTAGCAGACACAAAATCCGCTACTTAAATAAAGAACTAGTAAAAATGAGATTTTTTGAGAAAAAACATCCTACTATCATGAAATTTTCAAGATTTTAAACGTAAAATCCGTTACTTACTTAAATAACAGATGAGGTATTTTGATAATTTTATATGACACGCGAGAAAAGAAGTAGGGTGGTAAGAGTAAACATCTAACAGTAGTTTGATAGGTTACTAACGTTATCCAGCAATTATGCATTACATTCTTCAGTGTTGCTAATCAAAATTCAAATTTAAAGGCATTAGAAGTAACAATAAAAGAAAATGTAGAAAACTCCCAGGAGTGCAACATACATGATATATTAATATATACACCCTTTTTTTTTATAATAATATATACTCCCTTTTAATATAAGAGAACAATGTTGTTTAAATAATCAAAAGAGGTCCTTTCGAAAAGAAAAAAAAATTCCATCCGGTCCATATTCTAAGAAACAATTTGAAAAAATTACACATACCAAGGAAACACATTCTACATAGTTATTTTATTTAATACTCTTCTAATTTTAAATTTATTCCATGAATACCCTTATTTAATTACTCTCAATTCAACTAACTTATTTATTTTTAACATTCTCACTCATAATAAATAAGGGCACAAGTGAAATTAAACATTTAAAACATTTGAAAATTGGTCAAAGTTTCTTATAAAAAGGACCAATTTTTTTTTCTTCCAAATTGTTTCTTATAATATGGACCGGAGGGAGTAATTAAAAGAGGTAACGCGCCATTACAATTGTGTTTTTGTCGCTGCTTTCTCTTTTAACAAATAGTAAGCAACCCTCTCTCCCTTACACCATGAAATTAGGTCTTTAAGAAGGGCTCCTCCTACTGGCTTCAATTATCCCCATACTGATGAAAGAAAGGGGGACTATGCATCGAAATGAGTCACATTCTACACATCCATCTATCTATTATGAACCTAGCTTAAGCTCATTTATCAAAAGAGGCCATAGCCCAATGTGACATTGTAAATACTTGAGGGAGTGAGATGCCCGCCCACGCTAACCAACGATCCAATGCGCTTGAGTGGATGAACAAGATCCCTTGTAGGAAGAGAAAAT
Organism: Trifolium subterraneum; assembly: GCA_951799995.1. Taxonomy (NCBI): domain Eukaryota; kingdom Viridiplantae; phylum Streptophyta; class Magnoliopsida; order Fabales; family Fabaceae; genus Trifolium; species Trifolium subterraneum. The sequence continues at coordinate 39,440,206 of OX637464.1, forward strand.
CTTCCCATAGTGCCCTATTACAATACAGATTACAGACGGGTGATCAAGAGTGGAACTAAACTAGCATTATTGAGTTCGAAGTCCTTTGTTTGAGAAACGAAAGAGAGCAAGTCGCTGAAGTCACCGCTTTAAGATCTTAAGATCAAGGTCTAAGAAATGTTGATGACCATGAATTGACTAGATGCATTCCCGTGCAGTCTTAGACCCGAGTGAACCCATTACAGGAGAGACGCATTCAATCCAGTATTGGCCTATCTCAATCCAATCTCGGATTTACTGGTAGCTAGGTAGTTCCTAAGTAAGGAGTTAGAGTTGTTGTGGATAACAAATCTGATATCTTATATATATAGTTCCTCTTTCCTCTCTTCTTAGTTTGTCTACTCTAGGAGTAGGAGTAATAAGTCATAAGTAGTGGTGAATCCGTGTAGTTGTCAGCTGGTAGTTTGTAATTATCACCCGGTAGCTGCTTTTCGAGAATGTTTTGCATATCTTTTTATAACTTTGACAAATGTTTGACATGTATTTTCAATACAAAATTCTTTTTATAGAAATCTTAAACAATACGCTTACAACACTTGTTAGTATGATCCTTTAATATAATATCATGTACGATCAAATGGAGATAGGCAAAACATTCAACTTCTTGTTGCAGAAAATGTTCTTATATGAAATAAGAGGTTTGTCTCTGCTACCACACTTGAGAGTTGGTTGCATCTGGACTGATCCTACGCCCTTTCTCCAAGCACGAGGAGGTGGGAGTATAGCAAAAGCACTCTCAAACTACCTCTGTCCCTAATTATAAGGCCCTTTTTGATCACTGCACTACATCAATGCACAATTTTGATTACTAATACAAATTGAACAAGATCTTATATGTTAATATTTACATTTATATATTATTAAAAAATACGGTCAAAACAAGATAAATGAATATTGCATTTTTGTCAAAAATGTTCTTATAATTAGGGACCAATGTAATATTAAAGTAAAACAGTGTGCTAGCAGGTATCAAGTTAGTAAATTGATTGTGTGAACATGGGAGGAAAATTCACTTATTAAGAAAAGTAAAATGTGAGAATTGGAAGTATGATTTTTTGTGTTTTCCTTGAAATAAGTTTCATGGAAAAATATAAAAAGAATTCTTATTGGTTATTGATTATGGAGAAAAGAAGAGAGAAAGTAAATTAAATGCAATTTGCATTTAATTTTATGAGAATAACTAAAAATTAACCTTGAAAATGATAAAAATTTATTTTATTTGCTTATAATTTGAGACAAGAAAAAGTGGTTTTTTTTTCTTATAATATGGAACGGAGGGAGTACATCCTTAAAGATAATCTCATGGCCGTTGCAATCTTTATTCCGAGGATTAAGTTTAAAATTTTGCCCGCATGGTTGGGGGGAAAAATTTATACTAATACTAACATTGTATATATAAAAATAATGTTAAATTATCTTTTTGGTCTCTTAACTAGGCTCTGTTTGAATTAATGAAATATAACGAGATGAAATGGAGTGAAATAAAGTGAAGTTAAATGAAATGTTGTAGAATGTAATAAATATTTCATTCTATTGTTTGGATATTTAGAACGGAAAAGAACAAATTTTCTATTTCATCCCTAAATTGGAGGGGAACAAAATTGAAGGTAAGTGGTGGTATGAGTTGAAATCCATTCCATCATTGATAAGTGCCAAAAAGTAGTGATTTTACCTATATATTTTAAACATTTATTGACTTGTTTTATAAGATTATTTTAAGTAAAAACCTAATTATTTGTAAATATTGGTCTTTACTAGAAAATTAGTATTTTAGCTATTTTCACTAATTCCACTTCACTTTTTATTATTATTATTATTATTAATGCATTATTACTAGTAATGTTTGTTTTAAATTAATAGATAAAGTAACCACATAGAAGCATAGGCGGTCAATGGTCAGGTTGGAAGCAAATTTTTTGACTGGATGAAATATAAACAAAAGCAGGCGGTGCACATCACATGTGACAAAACCGGAAAAGGATTTCCTCCAATGCAATAATTAATAACAGCCGTTCGATTGAATTTTAACGGTTCAGATTGTTTTTCTTAAAAAACACAGTTTTCAATATAAACCATCTGATCTAAGATCAACGGTTGTGATTAAAACTGTGTGTAACTTCTGCGTGTAAAATTTACAGCAGTGAATCCTTATCCGACAAAACCCTTTCAGCAAGGTTTGCTTTCAAGCCTATAAAAGGCATGCAGTAGCCATTCAAGGAGGGGTCATTCATTCTTGCAACACGCAATAAGTCACAAAATAGAAGGAGAAGGAGCAGAAAATTGTCATGAGGCAGAGAGCAATTTAAGAGGAGCGTTGGAGTCATTGTTATCATCTTTCCATCTCCTCTAGCTATGTATTGTAAGGTTATCATGAATAATTAATTCTCTCTGTTATTGAGATTAAATTTAGTTAATTATAATTCTCATGTAAACTCTTAATCTAACTAGTTATATATAATCTCTATTTTCATTATGTTGATGGTTTATTTCCGTGCTTAATGCTTTTCCGACGTAAATCTCCGAAATTGATTATTTGACTCAGAAAGTTCTAGACATAGACTTTTTGTTTAAAGGAGCTGAAATAAATTCAGCTGTGAATGCTAATTGCTAGGGATAGTGTTAGGTTCACATTCACGTACACTATTGGATCTTAATGCTAATGTATTGATTAGCCGCTCGAGGGATCGGGGGTTGATAGGTACGTTAGATCTCTCGTCGTTATCTGGGGACGGAAACATACGATGACCAATAGGTGAAATATAATTGAAATTTGGAAAATATATTATCGATTAAGAGATTACATTAGACGAGTAGTTAACTATATCTAATCCCAGTAACTTTGTCTCCCTGTTATTTCTTCCTAAATTTATTCGCGTTGTAAGTTTGGATGTTTATAAACAAAACTCTTTTTCTATACTTAAAATTATATTAATTGTTGAACGGCATTGATATCGCATCCCTGTGGAGACGATAATTTAAATACTTACTTTTGTACTTCAACAATCATATTTCGTATCATTCCATTATTATTTTTGAAATACAAACAATAGAACATTATTTTATTCCATCTATTTCTATTTTATTCATCAATCCAAACATAACCTTAAGTTATTTTAAAGCTTCACTTTTGCCTTTTTTCTTTCCATTTTACTTTGATCTCTTAACTTATAAATATCCGACATTTTGGTCTTTTAATTATTTTTTTTATTTCATTTTAGTCATTTAAATTATTGTTTGGATTTCAAAAATAATAATGAAAAGATACGAAATAGGATGGAATGGATTCCAACTCATACCACCACTTACAGCAGAAGATAAGGAAAACATGGAAAATGTATCTTATGCCAGTGCAGTTGGCAGTTTGATGTACGCTATGGTTTGCACAGTCCGAATATTTCACAAGCGGTAAGTGTTGTTAGTAGATTCATGGCGAATCTGGGAAAGGCACATTGAGAAGCGGTGAAGTGGATTTCGAGGTACTTAGGTATCATTAACACTAGTTTATGTTTTAGTGGAGATACATGTCAAATAAGCGGGTTTGTTGATTCAGGTTATTCTAGTGATCTAGATAGACGACGGTCTACTACTGGTTATGTGTTCAAAATACATGGTGCTCCAGTTAGTTGGCGATCGATGTTACAGTCTACAGTGTCACTCTCTACTATGGAAGCCAAGTACATGACAATAGCAGAATGAGTAAAGGAAGCATTGTGGCTAAGGGGTCTTCTAGGTGATTTAGGTGTTGAGCAAGAACGTATGAAACTTATATGTGATAGTCAAAGTGCAATTTATTTAGCTAAGAATCACGTTCATCATGCTCGAACCAAGCATATAGATGTCAGATATCATTTTGTACGGAATGTCGTAAATGAAGGTCATATTTCTCTTACAAAGGTATATACTGATGAAAACCCAGTTGACATGTTAACCAATGTTGTGTCAGATAGAAAGTTCTAACACTACTTGAACTTGCTAAACATAATTCCATATTTGTCCAATATTTGAAATTTAAAATTATGAACGAAGCGGAGAATTGTTGGTCAATGAAGAGAAGATTATGGAGAAGACAATGAAATAAATAGTAAATAAATTAAAAGATGGTTATGAAAAATTTAAGGAAGGAAAATACTAACCATTAATTTATTCATTTCAATTGGTTATAAAAGCCAACACTATTTTCATTTGACAACAACATGTGCAAGAGTAACAACAACATAGAATACACATTGTAACAAAGTTACAAGTTTCTATTATAATTAATAAACGATCTTTCTTCTTAATACCTTTATATCTCTTCATACAATTCATTGTTGATGCTATACTATTTTCTTGTTCAACTTTAGTGAGAATTGTGTTTCATATCATTATTAGATGCCAAATTTCCAATGTGACTCCAACAATAATTGATATCAGAACCAATTGTAAAATTGTAGAGTGGTAAAAATTTATTATTTTTTTGGTTATCGAAGATAATTAATGACTTCTACTAGTGGAACCATCAAGGTTGAAAAATATGAAATAGAGAAGTTTAATGGGAAAAATGATTTTTCCTATTGTAGGATGCAAATGAAAAATTTGCTTATTTCACAAAAGTTGCACAAGGAGTTAGCATAACAGAAACCTGTGAGTATGAAGGATGAGGATTGAGAAGAGTTAGATCTTGAAGCACGAGCAACCATAATTTTGTGAAATATCCGGACGTGTACAAACCATAACGTATATCAAACTGCCAACTACACTAACATAAAGTACATTTTCCATGTTTTCCTTATCTTCTGTTGTAGTGACCAGAAAGCCTAAAATGTGGAGCTAATGGAGTAACCACCGACTTAGCACCTTTCATTCCAAACCTTTCAACAACCCGCTCTAAATAGTCTTTTTGACTCAAGAACAGTTTCCGGTTTGTCCGCTCTCTTCTAATCTCCATACTCAGTATTTTCTTTGCAGCGCCCAAGTTCTTCGTCTCAAACTCTTTACCAAGTTTATTTTGGCGCTGCATAGAAAATACTGAGTATGGAGATTAGAAGAAAGCGGACAAACCGAAAACTGTTCTTGGGTCAAAAAGGCTATTTAGAGTGGGTTGTTGAAAGGTTTGGAATGAAATGTGCTAAGTTGATGGTTACTCCATTAGCTCCACATTTTAGGCTTTATGGCAATCAGTCTCCCACTACGGTAGAAGATAAGAAAAACATGGAAAATGTAACTTATGCTAGTGTAGTTGGTAGTTTGATGTATATTATGGTTTGTACACATCCGAATATTTCACAAAATTATGGCTGCGCGTGCTTCAAGATCTAACTCTTCCCAATCCGGATCCTCATCCTTCATACTCGCAGGTTTCTGTTCTGCTAGCGCCTTGTGCAACTTTTGTGAAATAATTTTTTTTTTCATTTGCATCCTAAAATAGGAAAAATCATTTTTCCCATTAAACTTCTCTATTTCATATTTCCCAACCTTGACGGTTCCACTGCTAGAAGCCATTATCTTTGATAACCAAAAAAATAATTAAGTTTTATCGCTCTACAATTTTACAATTGCCTCTGATATCAATTGTTGAAGTCGCAATGGAAATTTGGCTTCTAATAATGATATGAAACACAACTCTCAATAAAGTTGAACAAGAAACAATAAATTGTATGAAGAGATATAAAGGTATAAAGAAAGAATGATTATTACAAGAGAAACAAGTAACTTTGTTACAAAGTGCATGTTGTTATTACTCGTGCACTTGAGATATATCAACCACCACGCTCAGATCTGTTCACCACCATCACGAGAACTGTCCACCACCACTAGAAAATGGTGAGGGGGAGAGAGAGAGTGAGAGATGGAGAGAGGGACGCCGGCCGATACAGAGAAATGAGAGTGAACGAGAATAGTGAGAGCGGAAATAAAAAAACAAAGAAATGGATCTACAAATGAATAATAAAAGTATATATGTATAAGTTTTGTGTTAAAAAACTGTCATAATAACATTTCTGTAAATATAAATAATAGATCAAAATTTTAGGCACCATAGTAAAGATAGGGAGTTTGAATTACTCATGAGAATGAGTCAAACCAACTATAAGAGCATATACCTCCTATTAATAAGGAAGCAAATTGAGTGGTTAAAAATTGTGTGGTTAAATTATGGCCACATGTGGAATATAAGAAATAAAGCATAATAAGTTTTTTCTTTGTCAAGTAGCCTAGTATTTAGAAAATTCATCTTAAAGGTGGATAATTGGAGATTTGGAGGGTCCTGGGTTCGAATTCAAACTCCTACGCATATAGTGCGATATCCCCACCAACTGAGCTAAGCTCACAGGGACAAAACATGATAAGTTATACCGTAAAATAACTTAGGGGTAGAGGTGGAAATAGGCTAGACCGGCCTACATAAGTCTACGGCCTAGCCTACATAGGCTCAAGTCAGGTCAGCCTATTTCTTTAAATATAGCAGAACAAGATTTTTTTATAAGCCTATTTAGCTAAAAATGTCATACTACATACCAATAAAAAAAGCTTTTTAAGCCTACTATGCTGGCCTATTTAAGTAAATCTGATTAATATTTTTACATCTATTGTTATTATATATTAAAATTTGTACTTTGATTAAATTATAAATCTATTAATTTTTTCAGTAATTCAAGTTTATTAATCTACATTAATTTTTCACATATATAAATGTATTATTATAAACAAAAATCGAAATATGATGTCCTATATAGTCAAATTCTCCAAAAAAATGTTAAATATTAAAAGGAAGTTTAATCTCATTGGTTTATTTGTTCATTAGTATATTTAAAAATAAATATAATTATTTATTTAAATGTGTCTATGTGAAATATGATTTTAAATAGGATAATAGGCCATGTCAAGCTTTCAAAAAACCTAAAAACAATATATTCTTTTACTGTTTGTAAAAAAAAATTACTATTTAAATTTATTTTAATACTCCATCCATTGATTTTAAAGTGTCTTTTTATATTATTTTTTTATAATTAAAGTGTCTTTTTATAATAGTAACACCAAATTAACAAAATGAATTTTTCCACCTTATCTTTCTATTATACCCTCATTATTTTTTTAACAATATTATACCCTCATCTTAATCCACCAACAAATTCCTATTTTTTTGCACTTTCCAATAAATTTAATATGTTATGTACAAAAAAAATAATATGTTATTTTTCTCTCATAACAAATTAACAAGTACATATTATTTTATACTTGTTTTCAAAGAGAATTAAAATTATTATTAATAAGTTTAAAAAATATGGTTTTTTTTTTTATTTTTTTGTTGCCCATCTGGTTTAAGGGAAAAGTGATCGGTAATATAGAGTTCGACCGTGAGATTAGGAAAAATTAATCAAGAGTTGCTCGAATTGTCCCGAACGGTTGATCTTAGTGGAACTCATTAACCATTTGAGTTCAATGTCTGCGATAAAAAAATGGTTTTACTTGGTGAATAAAATCGTTACCCTTTTTTATAATAATAAAAACGTTACTTTTTCGTTGCTATATCATACTGACTTATAGGGATGTCAATTTGCATCCGTCAGAGCGGATCCCCGCGGGAATTGCCCCTTCAGGATCCGAAAACGGAGATTTTTTCCCCGTGGGGACGGGGATGGAGGCAAAACTTCCCCCGGAGGTAGCTCGGGGCGGGGAACAGGAATTAAGCATCCGTCCCCGCGGATTCCCCGAATCCGTCTATATATACTTAAATATATATTTCTACTACTGATATTATTCTAGGTTTTCTTATCTTTGACAATTCTAGGTTTCTATTTTGCTATGAATTATGAGATATTTTGGTTATGAATTTTTGTATGATTATGCATATGTTGTTATGCATGTTTTTTGGTTATGAAATGCATTATGTGTTGTTTTGATCATTAAAAAAGAAAGATGCAAATATTTATTTATTTTTTAATAAAAAAGGAAAAAATAACGTCATAATTTTGTCCGTAAAATATAGAAATATTCTAATATTCGATATCTGTGATCCCTGCGGGTACTGTGGGGATCCGTGGGGATGAGGATGAAGGCAAAAATTCCCCGTGAGGACGGGGATGAAGGCAAAAAATCCCCCGCGGACATTTTGGGGCGGAGAACGGGAATGCTTCCTCACACATTCTCCGCCCTGTTGACAGGGTGTGGTTATGGTGCATAAGCCCTTGCTTATGCACCATGCATAAGCTTGTTATGTACACCTCCATCCATTGCTACGTACACCTCATTTAGTTGCTTAAGCCCAACCTAATTGCTTAGCATACCCCCTACCACTATGTCATATACCCCCATGCCAAACATAATTGCTTCGTACACCCCTCCATTTCTTCATACACCCCCATGCCCAACATAATTGCTTCGTACACCCCCCATTTCGTCATACACCCCCCAGTCCAACATAATTGCTTCGAACACCCCTCCAATTTAGTCATACACCCCCAAGCCCAACATAATTGCTTAGCGCACCCCCTAGTTTTTTTTTTCTTTTTCTCCCTAGATTTCTTGCGAGCCCCCAATTTTTTTTCTCCCCCAGATTTCTAGCGCACCTCCAAATTTTTTTTCCTCCTCCAAACTTCTAGCGCACCCCGCCCAAATTTCTAGCGCACCCCCCGTTTCCAATTAAATAATAATTTTTGTTCCTTTTGAAGTATATATTATAAGAATCCATTTTTAATTAATTGTGTTGGATGATTATATAGTCATATCTTAATTTAAAATTACATACTAAAACATGTACTGTAATTATGATTTTATTTATTACAATTAACATAAACCATCGGACGAAACCATTGGTCTTTTGTTTTATTACAAAATCATTAGACAATTATTTTACAATACAAATGCTCCACATTGTCTAGAATAATGGTTTCAGTGTTTAATATCTTGAAACCAAATAACAAGACTAATGGTTTCAGTGTATAACGCTATGAAACCATTTAACTAGACTAATGGTTTCAGTGTATAACATCTTGAAACCAATTAACAAGACTAATGGTTTCAGTGTATAACATCTTGGTACTAATGCTCATATAAAACCATTTAACTATAATAATGGTTTCAGTGTATAACGTCATGAAACTATTTAACTAGACTAATGGTTTCAGTGTATAACGGTATGAAACCATTTTTGCTGTGGAATGGTTTCAAAGAGTTGTACTCCAAAATCATTCGATGTACTTAATAGTTTTAGATGTACTCCAACACTCAATTAGTCATTCACTCTCTCAAAACAAAAGCCTACTACTCCTCTTATCAGTATTTCAACCCAATTAACTTGATTTTAATTTACCGACGAAAGTACATATTTTAAATCAACTTAATTAATAAAAATTGTGAAATAAATTTAAATTCTTAAGAGGATATAAAACCAGAGAGAGTGAGTTATCCACAACTGTTCCAAATAATTCAAAATACCCTAAATAAAATGTTGGGAAAATTTTATTAATATCTGATATTTATAAAAGCATATTTACCTCATTTAATTAACTAAAAATAGTTTCAGGTCTCAGAAAAATACCTAACTGGTCCCAAAATTCCCAGAAAATTATTTACTATTTTTCTATAAAAAACATAAAAAAATTTGGAGTCTCCTTGGTGTCGCACGCGCCTCCAGTGAGATAGGGCGTGACCGGCGTCACTGTTCATCATCACTCTCACCCGTTTTCTGCAAAAACGGGTCGCTCGACCCGGTTCGTTCTCACTCAATACTCAACGAAACTCGACGTTCTTTATACCGTTTTGATCGTCTTTCGATATTAGGAAGGTTATCGGTATTAGTTTTTGAAATTGGCGATCGAATCACAAAAAATATGGCCGAAATTGAGCAAGCAAAAATGTGTTATGATTATTACACGTGTACAATCAATCTCATGGCTATGAATGACTTATGCACCATACATAATAATAGGCTTATGCATATTAACTTATGACATCCCTACCGACTTATTCCTAGTTTTTTTTTGGGTAAAAACTCACTTATTCCTAGTTAATAGCCATCATAGTTATTATAATTGAAAGAAAAACTTTTCTCATTTTAACTATGATTATATATGCGGATGTGGGTATAAGAAAGATACATATTGCTTAAATAGTTTTCATTTTGGCACAAACAGTTTACAATAGAAAACCAATTTTACTTTATAAAAATCGAGGTCTTATGTTCCCGGATTATATTACCTATGTTTGTTAATTTTGAGTTTCTGTGCCCCAGACTCTCAGAAAAAAACCACCTTGACATGCATGACCTCAATCTGTTACCTATTCATAATTGGGGAATTTATTTTAGAGAAATGTTATTTAAATATAAAAAAGAGACATCTTTACAACATCAAGGGGGAGTCACGTGTATATAATCGGGGAGTTTCTTCAACACATTTGGTTAACTGACATTAACCAAATTTGATCTCCAACTCCTCAACTATTTGTTTACGAGAAATTGTATATGGGACACCTTTTGATTGTATGCGGATGATAAAGTTAAAACAAAGTTAAAAGTAAATATGTTTTCAAGTTTGAAAGATTTTATGTCTACAACATCAAGGGGAGTCACGTGTATATAACCGGGGAGTTCTTCAACACATTTGGTTAATAGGGGGCATTAACCAAATATTTTGAAGAACTCCCCAGTTATATACACGTGACTCCCCCTTGATGTTGTAGAGATATCCCCTTTTTTTATATTTAAATAACATTTCTCTTTGTTTTATGAGGTAGATAAATCCCGAAGAAAATGATTTTGTCACACTGTTTACTCTGTTTTTTGGTAAACAAGCGCTAGTTTGTTTACTGGTAAGATCAACTAGTAAATCTTGGGCATGTTTGTGCATTTTTGGTAAAAAAAAAACATATAATATTTCATGATTACAGATATGCTGTTAAAAGATTTTTAAATTTAATGTAAATGAAAGTAACAATGCAGTAAAATACTTCGAATGAAAAAAGGTTTGCAGAAAAGTAAATTTTTGCAGAAAACTTAAAATGAATTTAAAAAAAAGACAAGTGCAAAATTCATTCGAATGAATGAATTTCTTAAAATGAACAATAAATTGAAAGTTACTGGAATTTAGAATTGCATTTGAATGTAAACATTTACAAATAGAAAGTGGTTCACAGAATCATACTTTTCCTTGTAATTACTCATTTCGCTCGAACGCTTGGGTACTCTGAGTTTTTGTAAGGATTTTCGTATGTGAAATTGTGACACTTATTTTGACTACAAAATACATATATATAGACTTCCTATTTCAACTGCTCTATAACGGCTGCTTCTTGACCAAATGACGCGTGTCTTTGTTTTCAATGCGCTGTCCTTAAGTCTGAACCGTTGCATCCGCTGCCAATCAATCGAACTCGAAGTGAGTCAAGTTTGAAAACCTTTTAGAAAACACTTAGTCTTCTCGTAAAAATCCAAACTTCTTTCGATCCAGCCAGATTTTGATTTATATCAAAATCGAATCGAAAAGAAAAACTTCTGATGAAAGATTACATTAACCTTTTAAATATACATATTGATAACATGTATAATTTTGCCACTAACTTATCTTTATTTCATGTTTTTGTTTCAAACAAAAATATGGAGTAACAAATTGCCCCCAAAATGCCAATTTCGATTTGAATGATTCGAATGAAATTTAGGAGTTGGCATTTTAAGATTGAAACGTTTGCTTTTCCACAAAAAGTCTTCACGCTTTCCTAAGACTGCGCTGACGTCATTAGTAGTCTTTTCAACTGCCATTTTCACCATTATCAAAACCACAATCCTGCTTTTTCGCGTGAGTGGGCCAGGTGGCAAGTTCGGAAGTTGAAAGAAAACTGCATGTGAACAGTGCAATTTCTTTTTGATTTATTTAATTCAAAATTTTATTCAAAATCTATAAATACCCTTCTTCTTCGCCATTGAAACGCTTTCTGCAACTTCAACCAAACTCCATTACCCAGAAATTTTCCAGAAACGAGTAACAACGATTTCAAGTTTACCTTACTCAAAACCAACGCATTGTTCATTCAGTTTAGATCTGAAACATTTCAAAAACTTCCCAGAGAGTTTTAATCTTCTAAATCGTGATTTTCCAAAAGACTTTTCTGTTTAAAAAATCATCAATGGCTAGCGAAAATCGCGAAGTTCATGTTCCCTTTGCTGGTAAATGGAAGAATTTCATTCTTCATGAAGATAAAGAGCCCATGGTTCCTCAACCTCACGATGATCTCGAAAAAATGGATGTTTGGCATTCGGAACTGATGATTCCATTTGCCGTGAACAAAAACGTTTATGCGTTTGGAGGTCCTCTACCAGACGAAGATGCACTGAGCTCAAAGGTAAATGCGCTTTTTCCCTGCTTTCGAACATGTGAACCCCCAATCTTTTCTAGCGAAACACGCCATTTAGGGTTTCTAAATGCGAAGCTATTTCGATCTGCCCCTGTTATTCCCAACACTAGGCATTTCATCCCATGGCTAAATCGAATGGAAAAAGATTTTGGGGAATATTGGAAAACTTATGGAATCTACGATTTGATTCAGTTTACTCGAATTGGACCCCAAATACAACAAGAGCTGATCATTGCTGCAATGCATTTTTGGGAAAAGTCTACTAACACCTTTCAATTTCCATGTGGAATGCTAACCCCAACTTTGTTAGACGTAGCTGCCTTAACTGGTCTTCGACCAAATGATGAGACTTTTGATCCAGCAAATACCAGTGATAACATTGATTTCGACCCAACCGAACTGTCATTCACCAGGTTTATCGAGAAAAACATGGAGAAGGGAGAAACTAGCAGCGTCGAACACGTAGCTTTTTTAACCCTTTGGCTGTCTTACTATGTTTTTTGCTCTCGTTCTTTACAAGTGGCGAAAATGTTTATTCCCATGGCCATTCAGATACATGAGGGTAGGCATTTTGGCTTAGGAAAATTAATCTTAGCTGTTTTGTATGAATCCATTGGACTAGCCTGTGATGAGATTAAGAAATCTACCAATGGCTCTTCATTTTTGGTCGCTGGACCCATGTGGTTGTTACAATTGTGGCTGAACGCCACCTTTGAACAAGAATTCGATTTGAAAGTACCCCAAGAATTTGAGACTGAAATGGCTGATCGTCCAGTCGAAGGAAGGAGGATTATTCGATTAACCCCTCGACAATTCGAGACTGATCACAAGACCCTTTTTATGAGGTATATGAAAATTTTTCTCAACTTTAATGTTTTTAAACCCCAACACGCCCCTTTTGCTACTAGGGAATTTGGTCCCAATTGGTTTACTGAGGACTTTCCAGCTTTCGATCCTGATAATGAAGATGAAGTGAATGAGGTATGGTCAGCCTATATGGATCCTTCTATGCTATCTTGTAGGATAGGTACTCAAGCAAAACATTTTGGATTGGTAGGATACCAACCAAATCTGGTTTCGAGACAATTTGGGATGTCTCAGATTCGTCCTAAAAGTTTATTTGAAGAAGAAAGGGATATGGTTTTAGGTTCGAGTCTTTCTGAAAAGACGTTTAGAGGTTATCTCAAGATAACAGAACAGAATTCATACAACCTCAACTCTTTTGACTTTAATATTTCTCATTTTTGTACCACGGACTTTGATAGTTGGTGGGAGAATTATTATTTGACTCGAACTAAAAGTGTTGAAGAGATTGTTCAAGGGTTGGAAGCTATGAAGCACGGACTCCGACACCGACACCGCGACACGACACCGACACGGACACGGCGACACCGCTAATGTTAAAAATATAGGACACCGACACCGCTGTATATATATATATATATATTTATTTATTTATTATAATATAATTATAATTAAAAAAAAATTAGTACGTGATATATTTGTCTTAAACATCAAAAATAGTACTTAAACATCAAAAACCAATCCTTCTGATACAAAAAAACAACACCAAAAACTTAAACATCATCGTTGATAAAGGGATCCTCTAGCTCAGGTTCATCTAAAGATAAATCAGCAATTTCAAGAATTCCACAATCATCAAATGATTCAAATTCACTTCCAGCAATATCCCACATTTTAGTTTCCTCTTGATTATACTGTGGACTATTCCTTGAAAGAAGTCGAAGGTTGCTATGAACAAATACTAAATCTTCTGCCCTTTTTGGTAACATCTTGTTTCTCTTTAGAGAATGTATAAATGAATATGTACTCCAATTCCTCTCACTACATGAAGATGAACAAGGTTGCGCAAGCAGCTTAAGGGCAACCTTTTGAAGCAATGGAGCATGAACACCATGAACTAGCCACCAAGATTTTGGATCCATCTTACCCTTATCATTCAAAGAATCAATGTCAGCAAAACCTTCTCTTCCATCTGAGAAGTTGGCAAACTCTACATTCACATTTCTCCTTTCATCAGCATCAGGAAATAGCCTTTTGAAGCATTTTACTCTTTCATCAGTGATCTCCATATGTTGATGTGGATAAACTCGATTAGGATTTTCACTTAGCCACTCATAAGTATAATACCTACAATTTTTAAAAAAAAACTTATATATACATAATTATAAATACATGTAGTCTTAAAATAAACAAAAAAATATTGAGTTAATATTAAATAACCTTGGGTTTAAGGAATGAGCTAAACAATGAAGAGGTGTGTTACTCTTTGTCCAACGAGCAATTAATCTCGAGTGCACAACATCGTGAAAGGTTGAATGTTCAACCTCTGACTTTCTTTCATGTTTATATATAGCCTTCCTCACATCTTCTATCATTGAATCCCACATCTCATACACTAGGTGTAAACATGAAGCTTCTGTATCAGCTCTTCTAAGAACATCATAGATAGGACTAGTGAAAGCAATAATATAATTAACCTTATCCCACCAATTATCATCCAACAATGTGTCCTTCACAAATTTAGCCTTTCCAACATCATCTTCCTTATAAGAAGTCCATTGTTCACTAATCACCATATTTTGAAGTCCCTTTTTCAATAAGGCAAACCTTTTAAGCATTACAACAGTAGAGGCAAATCTGGTTGCAGCAACAGAAAGAAACTTTAATGAATTGAATGAATTGAAAATCGATAATCTCATAGAGTGACACGTGACAAATTTCTTTATAAAATTTGCATCTTCTGCTACTTGGGTAATCCAATGACATTCTTCGTAAACTTCATTGTTTTTTTCTATATTCCTAGCTGCGCATATGTCCTTCAATGCAAGATTTAATGTGTGAACAATACACGGGGTCCAAAAGATATTAGGAAATTCAGCCTCAATTATTAAACCAGCCGACTTACAAACCGCTGCATTATCTGTCACTATTTGCACAACATTTGAAGGTCCAACCTCCATAATGACATCCCTTATTTTTTTGGCAATGAATTCTCTATCTTTTACTTCACCTGAACAATCTACTGCATTTAAAAACATAGGACCACTCTCTGTAACAGCCATAAAATTGATAAGAGGTCTTCTTTGTGGGTCACTCCATCCATCACTAACAATCGTCACACCCTTTTGATGCCATGTATTTTTAATCGGTTCTAACATATTCTCTACATGACTCCTCTCATTATGAAGCAATGTCGTCCTTAATTTATTGTAACCAGGAGGTTGGTAACCAGGAATACTATTGTTAGCAGCATAGGAAAATGCCCTCCTAAAGTAAGGATTTGTAGCTAGATGAAATGGTAAACCAGCTGAGTAAAACATCCTAGCAATTTCATAATCAAGTGTCTCTCTAGCTTGCATATTAAAAGCATCTGCTATAGTTGATGTCTTTCTCTTTTTTGGATCAGCACCCTCTTTGGAATTGGGAGGTAAAGGGACCGCTTTTTGTTTTGATGCCTCCTTCGATCTAGCATCATTGTCTATCTTCTTCAACTCTATAATCTTGGCGTTTGTTATTTTAAGACAAGGTCTAACCCCTTTTCCCGACAACTTCAACAAATGTGACCTCACTCTAGTATATGATCCATTGAAATTTTCATCACAAATATGACATTTTATTTCAAAATTGCCACCTCCCGTTCCACCTACACTTTTTATTTTTGTAACATACTTCCATAACGGTCTTGTTTCATTATCATCTTCTTTAGCTTCACTAGAATTAGAAGTACTCATCTATTACTACACAAAAATTTATTACTATTATTAAAATATAGAAAAAAAGTAACTTAAGCATTCATTAATATTATAATCATATAATGTTAGTGCTAGACAGCTGGTAAGCACTTCTTAGTTTCTTACTAAAATCCAAACTCTATGTGAGAAGCTTGTTTATCCAAACTCCACCTGCTACTGCTAGCAGTAATAAAATATCACGTGAGCACTTCTTAGCTTCTCACTTCTTAGCTTCTATACAGTAATAATAATAATAAAATAATAATACAAGATAAGGATACTGACTAAAAAGCATCAGTCAGAAAAAATAAAAGCAAAGTTAGTAAAGCAAATTTTTTGACAAATACAAGTTTTGTTTATTGTACGGTGAATGTGAAACTTTCCTGTATATACATATGGAAGATGAAAAACACATGGAAGATGAAAAAAAACTATGGTGAATGGTTCTCGACCAAAAAGAAAAAGCTTCTTTCTTACTTGAAGAAACAGAGATCTGACTCTGAGATCCCAATGGTTTGGAAGATGGAACACACTGTGGAAGAGAATAGAAGATGACGGCAAAGCAAACAAAGAAATTCCAATCCTTCTTTCTTTTAATCCTTAGGTTTGGAGTTTTGATTTTATTTCTTGTAAAATTAATTTAGTTTTGTTTGGGCTTTCAAGTTTAGTCTTGAGCAGTTGAGCGTGTTTCAAAAGTGTCCAAGCCGTGTCGCACTCGTGTCCCAGCCGTGTCTTTAATTTTTTTTTTTTTTTTTTTGGGGACACCTCTGACATGCTTCTGACACGTGTCGTACCGGTGTCCGACGCGTGTCCGACACCGACACGTGTCCGACACCGGGACACGCCCCTAAACAGCAGTGTCCGTGCTTCCCAGGTTGGAAGCTGGTCTGGCCAAACCAATTATCGAGAAGGCCAAGAAATCGAAACCAAAAGGTAAATCTTAACTTTCTCCTTTAATCATGCTTCCACATTATATTAATTCTCAATTCAACTTTTTGTAGTTTTGAAACAAGCTTTGGAAGATGCTTTGAAGGAAACCCGCAAGAAAAAGCCTGCTGATAAGAAGAATGTGGAAGTGAAGGTGAAGGTAAGTTTCAGAATTTTCTTCCTTTCGAAAATTTGCTCCTTAAAAGACATATTTACCAAACCTTAAACATATTTTCAGGGTCAGAAGAGAGCAAACAGTTCAACTGAAACTGGAAATGCCTCGAAGAAGACCAGACAAACTGTTACTATTTCTAGCGATGAATCAGTAAGTTCGATTCTTTTTCATGATGCCTTTCGTTTTCGATATTTTTTTTTTGTTTCTTATTTTCTGACAATTTCTTGTTGAAAACAGGAAGAAGAAGTGGTGACCCCGTTGAAAAGGAAAAAGGCTTCAAAGCCTATTGCTCAAGAGGTGAATCCAGCACCAGGTGCTGAGGTTGTTATTCCTTCAGTTATTGAAGTCATGGATGAGGAAATTGAAGGTGATGGGGGAAAGGACAAAGATAAAGCTGAAGGTGAAGACAATGCCCCTGTTGAGGAGAAAAGTCCTGAAACAGGTGAACGAGTGCCAATGAAAAAGAAGAAGAAGAAGAAATCCAAGTCCAAGTCTAAATCAAAATCTCCTGAGGGAGATAATCAAGCAAATCCGAGTGTTTCGACTCAACCTGCTGTTGTTATTTCGACAGAGACATCGAAAGATGATCCTCCTAAGGTTGTGGAAGAAACAGAAAAAACCAAAGAGGTCTCGATTGAGGATTTAGATCAAGATATACGCAGGGATGAGGTTGAAAAACCTAATGATGATGTCACCAAGGTGAATGAACTTTGAATCTCTTTTCGACGTTAATGCCTTAGCCTTTATTTTACTAATTTCTCTTTATCTTTGCAGGATGATAGTGACAAAACTGTCACTGACAAAGAGAATCTGGAGGCAGCTGATGCTGCTGCTTCGAAAATGGAATTTGTTCATACAACTTCCAATTCTCAAGCCAACCCAGATTACTCGAATGAGCAAATGGATTTTGAAGCTGAGTTCATGCCTGAAGCAGAGGAAGGTGGGTCAGAAATTTTGCCAGAGTCTTCGACTTCGAAACTCTCGGCTAGCCTTGGTATGTCTGAAGGGGATTTTGACCAAATGAGGAAATCGCAACCAGACCTAGCATTAAGACTTCTTATGGCTAAGAAATGGGAGCCTGCCTCAAGCAGTGATACTGGTGATACCTCGAGCAAATCTGAAGCCAGTATTCGACAAAACGTTCGCCAGGATTCTTTGTTGCTCAAGTTTCATTCAGAATACCTAAATGGTGACATGTTGAAGTCCATTGAAGAAAATACCAATGCTGCCTTTGCTCATAAAAATTTCTTGAACCAACTGCATAATCCTCTTACTGATCAGGACACTTTGAGTAAAGTTATTCAATTTGAATCGATAATCGAGCAATTTGCCAAAACTGTACAGAAGAAAGAGTATACTCTTGGAAGGATGAGTCATCAGAAACTGGCCCAAGCTATTGTTTTCGATAAAGCTAACCGCTAAAGGTAGAAGCAATGAAAACCCAAAAAGCCAACTCTGGTGAAGGAGTCCAAGAGTGTATTTCTAACATTGACAAATGGCAAGAAGAAATTGCGGGATTGAGAGCCGAAATAGTAAAGCGAGAGCTCCTCATTCATTCTGAACAAGAAAAACGTAAACAACTCGAGGAAGCTGCCACTCAAGCTCACCAAGAGGCAATCGAGAAGGAAGCTCGAGAAGGTCTTAGGTACTTTAGTGCCTCTGAAGCTTTGCAGGAAGATGTTAAATCCCTCGAGAGCAATGTACAAGTTATCGATGTCGAATTGGATTTACTCAAAGCCCATTATGCTAGTTTGAAATCCAAGGCTTGATTATGTCCAAAGAGTTTTCTTTCTTTTTATTTCGAACAGTTTGTTATGTTAAGTTCCAATTTTTTGAACAAGTTTTAATTCGGGTTGTAATATTAACAATGCCCTGTTTGGTGGCAAATTATTGTGCTTGCCATCTCGATTTCTCTAATTTCGATGTTCTCGAATTATTTTATAGGCTTTGCTAATCCAGATAACTTTAAAACTCAAATTTGGAACTTTTTATAACAAAACCTTGGAATTCAAGGCGGAAAAATCTTTTTCCACTTCTTGATATGTGCAAACTGACAAATATTCCCCTCTTTTTTTCTTTTTTTTTTAAAAGACCGTGTTTGACTCTGTTTCCAAAACAGTCAAGTCAATCCACATTTATTGTTTGCGAGAAACAAGGGAAATCTAACTGCCAACCGTCCAGATTTTCTCTATAAAAAGGAACGTTTCCATTGAGATTTTTCATTCCAAGTTCTTTTACATTCTTCCTTTCCTCAAGAAATCATGAAAAGAAAATCTAAAGGTGTTGTTTCTATTAAGAAAACAAACAAACCTTCTTCTGTTTCTAAACGCAAAAAACAACAAATCCCCAAATCTAGACCTAGTCAATCTTCTCTAAAGATTCAAACGAAACCTCAACGCCGTATCCAAGAACACGATGATTCTGGTTCAGATGAGATTGATCTAGATTACGCTGAATTTTTGAAGACTTACGTCCCAGAAGAAGATCTCTGTCAAGATCAAGATGATTCCCTTATATTGGTCGAGGATCATACCAATTCCCCTCACAAGAATGGAAAGGACATTGCGTCCAGTTCTTCGAAGATGAAGTGAGGTGTAACGGTCCACCTTACTGCTGTTGGGGATTGTTCTCTGTGTGGTGGAACTTCTCAACCAGTTGGGAAGGATTAGCAGCTGCACCTTCTTTCTTGCTTTTCTCTTTATTGTTTAAAATAAAGATGCACTAGGATAGATTTCTGTTAGGTCAAATAAAACTATAGATGGTTTCGAATGTAACCAACTCTTGTATTTGAAATACAATTTCTATTATTTGATTGGTTTAAATAAATTCGTAATATTGAGAATATCCTGTTTTTGTGGCAATTTATTAATTTTTTGCCAATTTAATTTCATGATATTTCTTTATTCTGTGCTTATATTTATTTCACATAACGTTGGCTTATATTTTTTCAAATACTTACCATTTATATTAAGAGTGCGTCTTTCAACAGTTAACTCTTCGATTTCGAATGCACCATTAGAATATATTTGTGAAATCTTAAAAGGACCTTCCCAATTTGGCGACCATTTTCCTAAAACCCTATCTTTTCGATCCATAGGTAGAATAGTTTTCCAAACTAAATCTCCAATATTAAAGGTTTTAGCCTTGACCTTTTTATTGTAAACTTTGGCTATTTTCTCTTTTTGCTGAGTTAACCTTTCCAAAGCTTGTATTCTCTCTTCATCTAAATCAACTAATTCATCTAACATCATATTCCAATAATGGTCATTTGGTATTTCCATTTGCTTTTGGATTCGAATTGATTGCAAATGTATTTCGACTGGTAAAACTGCGTCATGACCATATGTCAAACGAAAAGGAGTTGTATTAGTTGATTCTTTTGGAGAATTTCTGCATGCCCATAATACTTGGTTAAGTAAGACTATGCGTTTCAGAGACGGCTATATGAGCCTCTGATTCATTTAGACATTTAAGTAAGACTCCTTCAACAGTCTTTTTGAATAAGTTGTCTCCAATGATCACATAGCTTAAAGCTCTATATTTGATTTTTCGAGCAGTATCACTTGTTGGATTTTGTAAGTAATCCACAATTGGTTTTCTCCAATCAGTGTTTGTTAAATTGTCAATTGCTAAAATTTGAAATTTTTCTTCCTCATGACATTTATTATCAATAGTTTCTTGTGGTATATTTTCCCCCACGAGTTTTGGCATTGACAAGTTTGGAGATAACAAATCGTTAGATACTAGTTTTTCTTTGATTTCGATTAATTCGTATAATTGATCCTTTGACATTTTGTTTCCTGAAGTAATTTGAGCTAAGTCATTTGCTTCTTGATTTTGCAATCGAGGAACATGTTCGAAATCAACAGTATCAAAATAAAGTAACATTTGTCTTGCAGTTTCAAAATATTTGACAAGATGTTCTTTTACACATTTATACTCTTGTGTTAATTGTTTCAATACTAATTCGGAATCTCCTTTGATTCTTATGTCCTTTGCCCCCAAGTCTATTAAAATTTCTAGACCTGCTATTAAAGCTTCGTACTCAGCTTCGTACTCAGCTTCATTGTTTGAACAAAGACTGTTTATTTTATATTTAAATTTAGTTGGGATTTTCAATGGTGAAATAATCAGTATCCCAATTCCAGTTCCAAACTTATGTTTAGAACCATCAAAGTATAAAGTCCAAGGCTGAACCTCTACAACTTCTTGAGCTGATTCGATTATAGAATGATCAACTATAAAGTCAGCCACTATTTGACCTTTAACTGCTTTTAAAGGTTTATATGTCAAAGCATATTCAGTTAAGGCTAATGCCCATTTTCCAATTCTACTATGTAAAACTGGTTTCAAAAGCATATGTTTAATTACGTCGAAATGAGAATAGACATAAACTTCAATAGGCTTTATATAATGCTTAAGTTTCATACAAGAGAAATATAAACATAAACATATTTTTTCTATAGCATTATATCTAGTTTCAGCATCATTTAGAACCCTACTTAAATAATATATGGCTCTTTCGTCTCCATTTTCATCTTCTTGAGCAAGCATGCTACCAATGGTCGAATCAGATGCTGAAATATACAACTTCATAAATTTGTTTCGAATGGGAGACATTAGTATTGGTGGTTTTGAAAGATATAACTTGATATCTTCAAAAGCTCTTTGATGTGCTGCTTCCCATTTGAAAACATCGTCTTTCTTTAATCTGAGCAGTGGTGAAAAGGGTTGGGATTTACCACTTAGATTCGAGATGAATCTCCTTAAGAAATTGATTTTTCCCAGCAAAGATTGAAGTTGCTTTTTAGTCACTGGAGGCTGTGTCTCCATTATTGCCTTTGTCTTATTCTGATTTATCTCAATGCCTTTCTTATGTACAACAAATCCAAGGAAATCTCCTGCATGCACACAGAAAACACATTTTAGTGGATTCATTTTTAATCCACATTTTCTCATTCTTTCGAATGATTCTCTAAGATGTTCCAAATGGCCATTATCAGATGAAGATTTGATAACAATATCATCTATATAGACTTGCATAAAGTTATCAATGAAATCATGGAAAATCAAATTCATTGCTCTTTGATATGTAGCCCCAGCATTCTTTAAACCAAATGGCATTACTACCCATTCATAAGTTCCTAATGCTCCTGGGCATCTAAAAGCAGTTTTATGAATATCATCTTCAGCAATAAAAATTTGATTATATCCTGAATAACCATCTAACATACTTAAATATTCGAAGCCTGCTGCTGAGTCAATGAGCATTTCTGCTACAGGCATAGGGTATTCATCCTTAGGTGTGACATTATTTAAATCTCGAAAATCTATGCATACTCTAAGAGTTCCATTCTTTTTAATTACAGGAACTATGTTTGCTAACCATTGGACATACCTGGCAGTTCGAATGAACTTGCTTCTCAGCAACCTTTCGATTTCTCCTTTGATCTTGGACATTATTTCTGGTGCGAATCTCCTTGGTAATTGCTTAATTGGCTTCTTTTCTGGCTTTAGAGGCAGCCTATGTTCAACCAATTCTTTGCTTAGACCAGGCATTTCATTGTAGTCCCAAGCAAAACAGTCTTTATATTCCTTAAGGAGTTCGATCAGCTTTGTCCTGAAATCAGAATTGATGTTGGCACTGATGTAAGTTGGCCTTTTTGTTATGCCATCTCCAATGTCTATTTCTTGCAATGAGTCTTGTGCTTGCATTTTATGATTTACATTTAAAGGATCTTTTTCGAAACCCAAAGGTTCGTCATCATAAATGCAATCCAAGTTTTGCAAGTTTGGCATATTCCTGCCATCTTCAAAATCATTGGTTTTATTTGCCAATTTGTTAGAATTATTGGCTTCGAAAGCCACTTCTTTTTTCATTGTTACAGCTTCTAGTGCCGTATTTAATCTATTTTCGGCCATGTAAGCCGAAATTCTTGCCCATGGGTTGGGCTCAGTCATCAGGATAGTAGAATTCACAATCCCACCCAGATGGTGGAATTACTCCATCTTCAGAGGAATTCTGATCTATTTCCTCTCTTCCCCAACAAAATCCATGAGTTGGGTGGAGTTTTACAGAGTGGTAAACATTTTCAGAAACCACTTTATCAAAGGCAGCGTCCTTATCGCCGCATGGTGCAATTGTAGCAAGGTTCTTGTCGAAGGTCTGCTTTGTTATTTGATATTGCTCGGACAGATAATAACTTTGATCTGCTTCCACATATTCGACAATACCATCATCTCTCCAAATAGCCAAGTTTTGGTGAAGAGTCGAAGGCACTGCCCCCACTCCATGAATCCATTCTCTTCCCAACAGGAGATTAATGTTAGCTTTGGATTCAACCACCAAAAATAGTGTTGGCCTAACTGTGCTTCCAATGGCAACTTCAACTTGGAGAGCACCCCAAGAGTGGCCACTTTTCCCTTCATAGTTCGAAAGGACTATATTGTGAGAAATAAGATCAGTGTCATATTTCCCTATTTTCTCCATTAATGAAGAAGGCATCAGATTCACAGCTGCTCCTCCATCAATTAGAACCTTGTTTATGCCAACATTGTTGACTTTTGCTCTGACAAACAAAGGTTTGAGATGATTCTTCATCCCTTCATCAGGCCTTGCAAAACTGGCACATTGTTCTTCAATGCATCCATTATCCATCACATAGTAACAAACTGGTTTGATATCAACCAGTGGTGGTTCATAGCAGTCCTCTTCTCGATCAGAAAAAGACCAAACATCAAACTCTCGTGGCAATACAGACACCACATTACAAACCACATCGAAGTCATTTTCTGACCCAAAGTCATCATCCTCACCATCGAAACATTCCTCTTCATTTATTTTTTCGTCATTTTCCTCTGGAATGTTTGGTTGTGAGAGTCTCTCGATTACAGGCCTCTTGGCCTTTTCTTGAATCTTGATTCCTTTCGAGTTGTTCTCCTGTGGAACATTTTGGAATTCTTGTTTCTTCTGGCGCTGGAACCTACGCCATTGTGTTCTTGTCATTGGATTTTTACCCTTATAATTATTTTTATAAGAGAATTTACTGGCATCCATTGCCATAATAGGTTGAGCATTAGTTTGCCCAACTTTACTAGAACTTCCTTGATGCTTGATTCTCCTGTCGAAAGCTGCATATCTACCATGTCCCCATTGACCCATGGGTATTTTTGTTGATGGTAAGAAAGTTTGTTTTCGACCAATCCTTTCATGAATCGAAGGATTTGGCAGTATAGCTTTTCCTTTGTTAGGATATTGATTTGGTCCATTATTGAAGTTCAGTCTTCTGTTTGGACCATTTAACTTTGGCTTCACATAAGGCAGATAATTCTCGAGGCCTGCAGTAGCCTCTTTGTCGCATACAGCACTACACCTAGGACATAGCATGACTTGGTGATTCTTTGCTTTGCATCTCATAAGAAAATCTAGCAAATCCTCTTCAGCCTTAGGGTAAACCACCTTAATTTTCTCGATATAATCCTCCTCTGGAATTGATTCGAGAGTCGTAACTTCCATAGCTTCCACCATCATGAATTCGAATGGTTCAGCAAACGAAGTATCAGCAATCTGGAGAGGGTCAGTATCCACCTTCATTGGAGGCTTCGACTTCTCATCGAATTTTAATCTCCCCTCGTTCAATGCTTTTTGGACAAGATCCCTGAAAAGAACACATTGAGATGTTTTATGACCCACAAAATTATGAAATTTGCAATAACCCCTTTTCTTTCTTTGTTCTAAAGGAGGAATTTTTAAACCTTTTTGAACAATTATCTGGCCATCATTAACCAATAAATCAAAGATTTCGTCACATTTAGTAATATCAAACGTGTAGGTTTTTGCAACATATTTATCATTTTTGGGTTCGATAGGATTTTTTCCATTAGATGGCTTTAATAATTTACACATATAGGGAGGGCCTGGCTTTAATTCAGCCACGTCTATCTCACTATTTTCAATATTTTCACAATCGAAAACAACTTCGTCATCACTATCATAAGTTTCTATATAAGCAATCTTTTCTTTTTTATGAAACTTAGATGTTCTGGCTTTTTCGATCTTTAGCCTTTCGACTTGTCGAACTCTATCAGCCAATTGTGACATATCCCTTAGATAATGTGTATCTAACTTCTTCCTAATTGAATAATCGAGACCACCAGCGGCCATTTCGACTAACTCATGTTCAGGGATTGGTGTAAAACACCTTGCCTTGAGGATCCTAAACCTATTAAGGTATTCGTCAATAGACTCTGGTACCTTGCGCTTAACACTAGCCAATTCTTTAAGGCTAATTTTGGTCTGGCCCATGTAAAATTGCTCATGAAACAACCTTTCTAATTGGGCCCAATTATGAATCGAATGGGGGGGAAGAGTTGTAAACCAAGTGAAAGCGTTTTTGGTCAAAGAATTTGGAAAAAATTTCATTCTTAAATTCTCATTATTCGCTAAATCCCCACATTCTACTAAATATCGAGCAATATGTTCGACAGTAGATTCATTAGTATCCCCAGAAAATTTTGTTAACTTAGGAGTTTTCCAATTTCTGGGTAATTCAGTTTGAAGCACAAATTCAGACAAAGCGGATACAAAGTTTGGCCTATGTAAACCAACATTAAGGCCATTTTGTGCAAGAATATTTTCGACCAAATGGGCCAAATTATTCTGTCCAGCAAAGTTGTTTTGTTGGACATTTCTAACGACTTCGTCAGCATTTTGGTTTCGATTTACCAATATCACCCTTTGATTTTGATCTACAACATTTTGATTTATATTTTGTTGAGCCTCTGGAATCAGATCTGGCCTAGGATTAGCATTCATTATAATATCTGGCAACGGGTCTTGCCTTTGGTTAACATTTTCATTTTCATTAGATAACGGCCCATTTCGACCATTAGGCCTATTATTATTTGGAACATTAGGTGCTCCAAAGAAATCTGCCATCCTTCCCATTTGGTTGGCTAACAACTGATAACTATCGTTTGTAGTTTGTATCAATGGGTTGAAGACTGCCCCAATTTGTTGTGTTAACATATGAACCATTTCGTGATTGCTATCATCCATTTGCTGTCTAAGAGACATTAAGGATGTATTGGTCAAATTTTGAAATTGTCTTCCCTGATTTCCTACTGCTGAAGTCGAAGGGGAAAACATATTTGGCCCTTCATTACTAGAATTATGAAGGCCAGCCATAAATTCTGGAGGGATGCCATAGGGACGCTCACTATTTGATAATCGAAACTGGCGAAGAGGGCTTCTCTGATCGCCATTCATTGACTGTGAAAAATTTCCTCCACCTAACTGCGCAGATGATGAGGGAATCAAAGGAATAGTTACTGGAACAGTTGGTATTCGTTCCAATATTACAGAAGGACCACTCGAACCTGTGGTACTCGCATTTTGGTTAAGGGTCGTAGACCCATTTCCAGAACCTATATTGGCATCATTGCCAGAAGGTTGCGATGGTTGTCCCTCTGGGATTGATTGATTTACGTTTAAACTTGTCGATGGTCTAACCATTTTCTTACGAGTTTTACAATTTTCGAAGTCTGGTAAAGATTTACCACTCCTCAAATGCATACAAAACAACGAGAGAGAAAAAAGTAAATAAATCAACAGAAAAAGTTTTTAAAGTAAAATGCACAAAACCAGTCCCACTGGGCGTGCCAATTTGTTTACTCTGTTTTTTGGTAAACAAGCGCTAGTTTGTTTACTGGTAAGATCAACTAGTAAATCTTGGGCATGTTTGTGCATTTTTGGTAAAAAAAAAACATATAATATTTCATGATTACAGATATGCTGTTAAAAGATTTTTAAATTTAATGTAAATGAAAGTAACAATGCAGTAAAATACTTCGAATGAAAAAAGGTTTGCAGAAAAGTAAATTTTTGCAGAAAACTTAAAATGAATTTAAAAAAAAGACAAGTGCAAAATTCATTCGAATGAATGAATTTCTTAAAATGAACAATAAATTGAAAGTTACTGGAATTTAGAATTGCATTTGAATGTAAACATTTACAAATAGAAAGTGGTTCACAGAATCATACTTTTCCTTGTAATTACTCATTTCGCTCGAACGCTTGGGTACTCTGAGTTTTTGTAAGGATTTTCGTATGTGAAATTGTGACACTTATTTTGACTACAAAATACATATATATAGACTTCCTATTTCAACTGCTCTATAACGGCTGCTTCTTGACCAAATGACGCGTGTTTTTGTTTTCAATGCGCTGTCCTTAAGTCTGAACCGTTGCATCCGCTGCCAATCAATCGAACTCGAAGTGAGTCAAGTTTGAAAACCTTTTAGAAAACACTTAGTCTTCTCGTAAAAATCCAAACTTCTTTCGATCCAGCCAGATTTCGATTTATATCAAAATCGAATCGAAAAGAAAAACTTCTGATGAAAGATTACATTAACCTTTTAAATATACATATATAATTTTGCCACTAACTTATCTTTATTTCATGTTTTTGTTTCAAACAAAAATATGGAGTAACACACACCTTAGATAATGTTTCATAGTTTGGTTTTTACGGGTCATCATGAAATCATGGTTTGTGATTTCATGGTTGCTTACTTTACGGTCGACGTCAATAGAGATAAGTTTTTATGATATCTATTTTTATGTTATACTTTATTTAATATTTATATGTTATTTATTATTATTAAGATGGGATTCTATGCTCTTATATTATGCTCAAATTATAAAACCCTAAAACCCCAATTTTGGGGCAAGAGAAAAATTACGGTTATTGCAATTCAATGCAAAAGCATGCTATAAAAATCCAAGTAAGTCTCTTTAACTATGATTGTTTAATTTGATTGTAAGACATATAACTGTCTACATAAATCTTTGTGAATAATTTTTTTATTTTTGTGAAATTACTTTTACAAGTCGATAATACTATGTTTCTTCTAGTGCAAATTCAAAACAAGATTTAATATATGTGTAATTTTTGCTTGTGATCGATGAGTATGAAAGAGCAAAGAAAAAGAAAATAGATTACCGACCGTTGTAATTTTTTAGTGTATTTCAAAAGTTTTAATTATATGTGACTAATAAATTGTGAGAAACGTAGAAATATATTTTACTTTTAAAAATATTTTATTTGTCGTTATTCACTTAGTCTTTTTTATCTAAATGAAAAGAAAAAAAATGACTTCCTCTATAGATTATAGGGTTAAATATGTTTTTGGTCCGTATAGTTTCGCAGAATTTCGTTTTTAGTCTCTGAAGATTTTTTTTCACACTCTTAACCCTAGATTATATTAGATAACTAAGTCATTGAACTTAAGTGGTTAATGAACTTTATTTCCTGACCTCTTTGCAAAAGAATCTTTACATGACGTCTTGATTTCAGACAGGTTCTGTTGGAATGACACTAACCATGTGTGGTCTTGGCAATGACGTACGTGATGATTTAACTTTAGATGAGGAACAACAATTGCATGAGCTGAAGGATTTGTTACGAAGCTTCTCCATCCCCTCGGGTAGGCCTGATAGATGGCGGTGGTTGCCGGGTCCAATGGGTATGTTTACCGTTAATTCTTGTTATTTTTGGCTGCTTCATTCTACTGTTGTTAGTGATGTGGAATGTAATGTGTTGAAGGTTATCCAAAAGCTTTGGAAGAATGACGTTCCGTCAAAAATCAATTTATTTGGATGGAGGTTATTATTAGAGAAATTACCAACAAAGGCGGCTCTTAATCGAAGAGGTATATTGTTTGATTCTCATGATCTTCCATGTATTTTTTGTTATAATGCAAATAAAGATTGCTCCCATCTTTTCTTCCATTGTTCCTTTGTTACAACAATTGGATAGGACAAGACATTAGGCCATCTTTGGAAGGTTGGAATCATTTTTTAGAATTTGGCTCTATGGTAAAATCGAAAAAGGTAAGCGAGTTAGACATTTGATATGGCTCACTACTACTTGGTGTATTTGGAAGTTAAGAAATAATGTGGTATTCAACGGGATTATCCCAAATGGTCCTCAATTGGTAGATGACATTAAGGCTACTTCCTGGTATTGGTTTAGAGGTCGTAAATGTCAAAATTCCTCGTATTCTTTTTATGATTAGTGTTTTCATCCGCTTGTATGTCTTCAAAGCATTTGATTATATGCTTTGTATTGTAAGGAATTGAGTACCCATTGTACTCCCTTATAATAAATTTGCTTATAAAAAAAGTGGTTAATGAGCTTCACCAAAGGACGAATCGTTCTGGAGAACCGGAGTTAAAAAAAAGTGGTTAATGAGCTTCACCAAAGAACGAATCGTTCTGGAGAACCGGAGTTCGATTACTGGGTGCAACAATTTCTTGGCAGGTTTTACATACCTCGCAGCTAAAATCTGAATTACTAGGATTTCCTTCCCTAGAAACCAGAAGGTTATAAGAAGAAAATAAAAAACCCACTGCTTCCTTTTATTTCTCCTCAGGTTTTCAATTCCTATTTTAACTCAATTAGTCGTTGCTACTTGTGGACTATTTTACCATTTTCTAATGCTAATTAATAGGAATATTATTGTTTTAATTGAGATAAATACCTTGTAACGTTTACCTAATGAATCCAATGCATTACTCTTATATAAGTGGGCAATTAGTGGTACGGTCTATCTTTTTTAACAGATCGAAAATGACTTACTTTCATGGGGCTATGGCTATGCTTTTCTTGTAAACAAAACTAGAACAATAATTTCATTGGTAGCCTCAACATGCTTATCGCCGACTCAACATGTTTATCTCCGAGAAGAATCGGTTGTATTCTGGAAAAGTTGTGCAAATCTTACAGATAATTTCTTAATTCAGAAATTACACATCTCCGCTTAATTAGTTTACAGCTATCCGCACCAACACCTACTACTTTTTATGTTCCAATTATCAATTGATTAGTAATTTATTTGATTAATTATTTCTTGCCTCCACTTTAATGATTTGAGTAGGTTGCTGAAATTGACGATATGTCTAAAATAAAAGAACCGGTTTAACTTGTTCACACATCACATTTCATTGTGCGAGTTCATTCAATGAGATGAACTCACTTAGTTGAATATTTTTGCATCAGAGATGCATTTCAAAGTTGCATTACTCGCCATATATTTTTTACTTTGAAGCAACTTTAACTTTCTATTTCTCGTTCGGAAGTAATCATTTGGCCTCAAATAACAATAATATTTTACGGTTTGGTGTTTTGAATCTCTATTCTGTATTCAAAACACATTATAATTTGTTTTGTGTTATAAGGGATTGAGTACCTCTTGTACTCCCTTATAATAATAATATTTTACTTATAAAAAAAAAATTTGGCCTCAAATAAGTAATCATTTGGCTTATATAAAGTTACACAAACTCTCAAAATTAAGATATAACCAGAAAAATTACAAAATTTGAAAAAGTGTAGACCGAAATAAATGTATTTAACTCGGATGATTATCTTAAACATTTCGCCCTTACAAGTCTTATGCTTGGGGATTGTACCGTCATAGATATTTTGGGCTAAAATACAACTGCTTTCCAAATACGATCTATACTCACTAAAAAAAAAAATCTTGGGAGACTGTGTACCGTCATAGATACTTTTTGGCGTAATATACAACTATTTTCCAAATACAATCTATACTCACTAAAATAAAGATACATCTCTACTCACTTAAAAATACACAGAGCTTTCCAATATCAGTGCCTGCCTGATGAACAATACATAACAAACAATTACTTACGGTAAGTAATTTCTTTAATGTGTAAGGGTGCGAATAACATGACATGTGAACCATGCAACAGTTGCTAAATATTGTAATACGATTTATTTGGGCCGGCCCACAAAATAAGAAATCATTAACACTATAAATAGCCAAAAATAGAAACTAGGGTTTAGATATTTCTTGACGCAGCGTTTTTGTGTTTCATAGCAATCTTACCAAACACCGTTTTGCTCGCTGCATCTTACTAACACCAAAGTTCGTTTCTCTCTTTTTTCTTCCTTATTGATCTATATTGTATTCACTTTCTCTGTTTAATTTCAATTTATAAGATGTTAGCTATATAATTAATGTTAATATTCTGCTTTATTGAACTTTGTTTGATGTTTTTTCACACCATGTTATGTAACAGATTATTGATTATGATTACTCATTACTCATGTTATATATTTTGAGAGAAAACTTACTTTTTTTTAAATAAATACAAATTTTGAGTTGTTTTTAATTGTTTGGAAGTTTTTCAAATTGATCAGAATCTAAATAGGTTTTTTTCCCTAATTTAGTCAGAATCTAAATAAAGTTATTTCCTAATTTAATCAGAATCTAAATAATTGTTTTTCTAATTTAAATAAGAATCTGATTTTGCTAACTTATTTGTAAGTTGTAATAGTGTTTTAGCTAAGAGAGAAGATTAATGGCCCGTTTGGAGTAGCTTATGTTTAAGCTTATGAAAAATAGCTTAAGCAAATAAATAAGCTTTTATGTTAATTCACATTTTCTTTGCTAGTAAAAATTGTATTTTCATATGCTATTATTTCATAAAATACCTTAACAAACTATAAATAATACATAAAAGCTTGTTTATTCTAATAAGTTATTTTACATAGGCTAAAAAACTAAGTCAATCCAAACGGACCCTAAAAAAGATTAAAAAGGTAATTTTCACTATTATAGACAATAACAAATCTATAATCTGATAATCACTTTTATGTTAAGTATATTTTGTTTCTATCTTAACAGTTGTGAATATGTTTGTGTTTGAACAGGATGGAATCACAGATTAAGCATGCCCTTGTTGTGAAAGTTATGGGTCGGACTGGATCTCGAGGACAGGTGACTCAGGTTAGAGTGAAGTTTTTGGACGATCAGAATCGTCACATCATGAGGAATGTTAAAGGACCGGTTAGGGAGGGAGATGTTCTCACCCTACTTGAGTCTGAGAGAGAAGCAAGAAGACTCCGATAGAAGAGTCTTGATGGTTTGCTGCCACTTATTGTATCGTTGCTGTTGTTGTGCTTTAGCTCATGGCAAATGTTTGTTTTGAATTACGTTATTAGTATTCTTAATGGCTTAGTTCTTAAGTAAAATTGTGTTGAGACTGTATCTTATGTTTTTCTTGTTTTATTTGTTATTTTGAGACTTGGTTATGATTACTTTGACATGATTATGGAAAGAGTTATGTTTTGAAATATATGAATTGATTTAGATCTAAAATTATGTGTATGCTGTTTGATATGTTAGGTAGGATCATCATGCTTATAGACTTGCTCATGTTTTGATCTCGGGAGCCACACATATTGTATCGTTAAGACGAATGTTTGGTGGTTTTAACTCCAGTGAGAAAACTAACATATGCTTAGTTAATTTTCTTCACTATTAGGCTATATGAACAAATGAGTTTTGTTTGAAAAAAATATGTCGAAAATTTAATCTTGATTCTGGTTTGCAATAATTCAAGTTATAGATGCTTATGTTATGAGACCTTCTATTCTATGAAGAGCTACCAATTATACAATAATTTTGAACAAAATTGGGTTTATTTCATTAGATATTTCTTTTATTGTTATGAAAATTGTCATAAAAATTTCATTAACATTACTCCTTCAATGAGATTTGTCAATCTGAAGTAGTTGAGCTGAATAAGACCCTTGTTAGATAAACATTTTTTTGTTGCTTATATCACAAGCACTTATGTATAAGTTAGTTTACATAAGTTATTTTTTTTTTATCAAAAAGGTAAAATTACATTAAATTATTTGTTATAAGTTATATGTTACAAACTATAAGCTGTTTTCGCTTGTTATTTTTGAGAACAATACTATGCATGCGTACATATGAACTTATTGTCGTTATAGCTTGAACCAATACTACCTTTTGGTCTAGTTTGGACCATTTATTTGACAGGATATGATAGGTTTGCACCATGAAAATGTTAACTAGTGTTGGAACATTAGTTAAGAAACTAAATATAGTAAAAAGATAATATTATTTTTAATGTAAAAGTTACTTATTTTGATTTCTTTAACTAGTGCTACTAATCTGGGTCATATTGACTATAAAACATTTACTTAGTTATCTTAATGGATGTGGAAGATGCATATGACTTTAGTGAGCTAATTTTAAAGTACGACAAACCAAATTCATTCTTACAAATGTAGTCTTTCCTTATAAGGTTCGAACCGGTCCAATATACACACGAATTCCACATCTTCTCCTATCAGTTTTCTAAAATTTCTCAAAAAACTTATAACTTCAAACTCTCATCAAATCCTCATTTTTCTTCAAATTTATGCTCAAGACATTATTCAAATTTACACCATTTGTTGAAGTACTTTGTAGGGTTTGTTTAGCAATTGGGCCTTAATTGGTTTAAGCTCAATATGGATTTGTAATAACAAGCCTATATAAGGCCTTATGTGAATGGAAAAGAGGCATGGACCTCACTTGAAACCAACAATTGGTATCAGTGGAGCCCCGATCCATTTTCCGTTTGTTCGCGCGTAACCACCACCAACGGTCGTAACCGTTTTTCTATTTCTTTTTCCGATCATCTTCTCCGATCAATTTCGCGTTTCCGATGGCTGAATCCACTGCGTTTCTGCAACCAGCTATCCCGAAATTTGATGGATTCTATGAGCACTGGGCTATGTGCATGGAGAATCTTCTTCGATCGAAGGAATTATGGACGTTGGTAGAACAAGGAGTCACCGTCGCAGCTGAGAATGCCACGGCGGAGCAACGACGAGTGGCGAATGAGAGCAAACTCCGCGATTTAAAGGTGAAAAACTATCTTTTTCAGTCAATTGATAGAACTATCTTGGAAACGATCTTGAATTGTGAAACCTCTCGTGATATTTGGGAAGCAATGAGAAGAAAATATCAAGGTTCTACGAAGGTTAAACGTGCTCAATTACAGTCACTACGTCGAGAATTTGAGTTTCTTGCTATGGGGGAAAGTGAGACTGTGAACGAGTATTTTGCAAGAACTCTATCAATTGCAAATCGCATGACAACACAAGGTGAAAGAATGGAAGAATTAGTGGTTGTTGAAAAGATCCTAAGGTCTATACCTTCAAGATTCAACTATGTGGTTTGCTCCATTAAAGAAGCAAATGACATTAACACACTTACCATTGATGGATTACAGAGTAGTTTACTTGTTCATAAAGGAAGAATGAAAAATCAGAAAGATCAAAGTGATGAACAAGCTTTAAAAGTTGCAGCTGGTGGAAGAGGTGTAGGAAGAGGTAGAGGCAGAAATACCACCACTAGAGGCAGAGGTAAAGGAAGAATTAACAAAGAATCAGTGCAATGCTATAAGTGTCATAAGTTTGGGCATTATCAAAATGAATGTCCAGAATGGGATAATGCAAACTATGTGGAAACACATGACAATGAAGAAATGCTTTTAATGGCTGATTCAACCTCCATCAATAATCCTAGAGAGGAGATATGGTATCTAGATTCAGGTTGCAGTAATCATATGAGTGGTACAAAGGAATGGATGCATGATTTTGATGATAGTTTCACAGAGTCAGTCAAGTTGGGGAATGATTCCAAAATGGCTGTGATGAGAAAAGGCAATGTGAAGCTTATGATTGAAGGTAGAATTCATGTCATCACTGTTGTCTACTATATCCCAGGTTTGAGAAACAATTTATTAAGTGTTGGCCAACTACAGCAGAAAAATCTATCCATAGTGTTTAAGAATGATATATGTCAAGTAATTCACAATGAGAAAGTGTGAGAATAAGGGAATATTTAGCAAAGCTAAATATGGAAAGATTGCATGTATGGTGAATGCAATGCAATATACTCCAGTGAACATAGGGAGTAATAATAGCTAGGCAACAGCTTATACTTATCTTTAATGTAATTCACTCATTTTATAGTATATGGATTGCTATAAAATGAAGCATGTTTATAATAACAGAAATTATCAACATATAGAAACAATACAGTGTAATAACATCATCAACATAATAAGAAGTTCATCTTTCTTCTTAGACATTTCCATTTCTTCAAGTTTATTGTTATAGCTACATTATTTTGTGTTCAACTTTAGTGAGGGTGATATTTCATATTGTTATTAGAAGCCAAAATTCCGCTGCGACTCCAACAATTGGTATCAGAGCCAATTGTAAAATAGTAGAGTGGTAAAACTTTATTATTTTTGTTATCGAAGATAATGACTTCTACTAGTGGAACCGTCAAGGTTGGTAAATATGAAATTGAGAAGTTCAATGGGAAAAATGATTTTTCCTATTGGAGGATGCAGATGAAAAATCTGCTTATTTCACAAAAGTTGCACAAGGCGTTAGCAGAACAGAAACCTGAGAGTATGAAAGATGAGGATTGGGAAGAGTTAGGTCTTGAAGCACGGGCAGCCATAATCTTATGCCTTGAGAGGGATGTTGCATTCTTGGTGAATGAAGAAGCAACGGCTGTTGGCGTGTGGTCAAAGTTAGAGAAACATTTCATGACGAAAACTCTAACAAATCGGATCTACTTGAAATCCAAATTGTATACATGCAAGATGGAGGAAGGCACCCCAATCCGGGATTATGTCAACAAGTTTGATAGGATTATATCAGACATGAAGGATATAAGAGTGAAGAAATGAAAATGTCTAAGAAGAAAGATGAACTTCTTATTATGTTGATGATGTTATTACACTGTATTGTTTCTATATGTTGATAATTTATGTTATTACAAACATGCTTCATTTTATAGCAATCCATATACTATAAAATGAGTGAATTACATTACAGACAAGTATAAGCCGTTGCCTAGCTATTATTACTCCCTATGTTCACTGGAGTATATTGCATTGCATTCACCACACATGCAATCTTTCCATATTTAGCTTTACTAAATATTCCCTTATTCTCACAATTGTGACAGTTGTGTCTATGTTCAGAAGCTTCGTGGAGGTGATTACATATATCTATTATTGTATGTCGATGACATGCTTATTGCTTCAAAAAGCAAGGTGGAGATAGATGAGCTGAAGTCTAAACTTGGTAAAGAGTTTGAGACGAAGGACTTGGGCGCTGCAAAGAAAATACTAGGTATGGAGATTAGACGAGAGCGGACAAATCGGAAATTGTTCTTGAGTCAAAAAGGCTATTTAGAACGGGTTGTTGAAAGGTTTAGAATGAAAGGTGCTAAGTCGGTGGTTACTCCGTTAGCTCCACATTTTAGGATTTCTGGTAATCAGTCTCCCACTACAGCAGAAGATAAGGCATACATGGAAAATGTACCTTATGCTAGTGCAGTTGGCAGTTTGATGTACGCTATGGTGTGTACACGTCCAGATATTTCACAAGCGGTAAGTGTTGTCAGTAGATTTATGGCGAATCCGGGAAAGGCGCACTGGGAAGCAGTGAAATGGATTTTGAGGTACTTAAAAGGTACCATTAACACTGGTTTGTGTTTTGGTGGAGATACATGTCAGATAAGCGGGTTTGTTGATTCAGATTATGCTGGTGATCTAGACAGACGACGATCTACTACTGGTTATGTGTTCAAAATACACGGTGCTCCAATTAGTTGGCGGTCGATGTTACAGTCTACAGTGGCACTCTCTACTACGGAAGCCGAGTACATGGCAGTAGCAGAAGAAGTAAAGGAAGCATTGTGGCTGAGGGGTCTTCTAGGTGATTTGGGTGTTGAGCAAGAATGCGTGAGACTGATGTGTGATAGTCAAAGTGCAATCCATTTAGCTAACAATCAGGTCCATCATGCTCGAACCAAGCATATAGATGTCAGATATCATTTTGTACGGGATGTCATAGAGGAAGGTCATATTTCTCTTACGAAGGTGTACTGATGAGAATCCTGCAGACATGTTAACCAAGGTTGTGACAGGAAGCAAGTTCCAACACTGCTTGAACTTGCTAAATATTATTCCATATTTAGCAAGAATATGGAATAACATCATCAACATAATAAGAAGTTCATCTTTCTTCTTAGACATTTTCATTTCTTCAAGTTTATTGTTATAGCTACATTATTTTGTGTTAAACTTTAGTGAGGGTGATATTTCATATTGTTATTAGAAGCCAAAATTCCGCTACAACTCCAACAGAAAAGTTTGATTTTCACCACTCAAATTACTGCAAACAGAATGTACATCATATTTGCCTCAATTGTGTTACCTAAGTGTTTTCAAGTCAGTAGAGTAGATAGGCTCACTTATGGCATTATAGATATACTCATCTCAATATGAAAGGACTTAAAACACTAAGTAAAAACAACATGGTAAAGGGATTGCCAGAATTGAAAGACATGGAAGGACAATGTGGAGATTGCTTGACTGGCAAGCAACACAGAGATAGCTTTCCAAAACAAGCTAATTGGAGAGCTTCTCATAAACTGGAATTGGTTCATCCAGATATATGTGGACCTATCACACCTGGATCTAATGCTGGAAACAGGTACTTTATCACTTTCACAGATGATTTTAGTAGAAAAACTTGGATTTATTTCTTAAAAGAAAAATCAGAAGCATTTGATGTTTTTAAGAAATTCAAAGTCCTAGTTGAGAAGGAATCAAAGTGTGTTGTTCAATACCTTAGAACTAATAGAGGAGGAGAATTTATGTCTACTCAATTCAATGAATTTTGTAGCTCACAAGGCATAAAGAGACAACTCACAGCTTCATATACTCCACAACAAAATGGAGTATAAGAGAGGAAGAATAGAACCTTATTGAACATGGTAAGGAGCATGATATAAGCTAGAGGAGTACCAAAGAGATTTTGGCCTGAAGTAGTAAATTGGGCTGCTTATGTTCTAAATAGAAGTCCCACATCAGCATTGAAAGACGTAACACCTGAAGAAGCATGAAGTGGTTTCAAGCCTACAGTGCATTACTTCAGAGTGTTTGGTTGTCTGACACATGTTCATGTACCTGATGCTAATAGAAAGAAACTAGATGGGAAAATCACAACATGTGTTTTACTTGGAGTAAGTGAAGAATCCAAAGCCTACAAACTATACAATCCTATAAAGAAAAGGATTATAGTGAGTAGAGATGTAGTGTTTGAAGAGCTGAAAGGATGGAACTGGGATAAGAAAAAAAATGATGTCTCTACTGACCAAGCAATTGATTTTGAAGAAAGTGATGATAGAGAATTAGAAGAGGTGAATGCTGGAAATGATACACCAGTTCAAGTTGAAGAGAATCAAGATATAACTGAAGTGGTGGAAGAGTCTGACTATGATAGTGACAATGATGGCCAACAATTAAGAGTTAGAAGGCCACCTAGTTATATCAGAGATTATGTTACAAATCTAAATGATAAGGAAACTGAAAGTATGGCACAAGAGACTGATGATGTGATACAAAACTATGATTTGTTCAGTTCCAATGGAGATCCTACCACTTATGAAGAAGCTAGCAAACTGGAAATATGGAGAAAACCAATGGAATCAGAGATGGATTCTATTAAAAATAATGATACCTGGGAATTGACTGATACTCCAGGCATAAAATTAACCTATAGGAGTAAAGTGGATTTACAAGACAAAAATGAATGAAGAAGGCAATATAGAGAAACACAAAGCCAGACTAGTGGCAAAAGGGTATACTCAAAAATATGGAATTGACTATGGAGAAGTCTTTGCTCCAGTTGCCAGATGGGATACAATAAGGACTATAGTCTCCATAGCAGCATCAAAAGCATGGAATTTATTTCAATTAGATGTTAAAAGTGCTTTTCTACATGGTGAACTAGCTGAAGATGTGTATGTAGAACAACCTCTTGGTTTTCACAATGGTAAATAAGGCCAAGTGTACAAGATGAAGAAAGCTCTATATGGGTTGAAGCAAGTACCTAGGGCATGATATAGCAACATTGAATCCTACTTCACTGTTGAAAAGTTCAAAAAATGTCCTCATGAACACACATTATTTGTCAAACATGGAAGTAATGGTAGTATGCTCATTGTCAGCTTGTATGTAGATGATTTGATCTATACTGGTAATGGCAGTCAAATGATTGATGAATTCAAAGGTACGTTCCATGAAAAGAAAATTTGCTATGACTGATTTAGGAAAAATGAAGTATTTCTTAGGAGTTGAAGTCAGTCAAACTCAACAAGGAATCTTCATCCACCAAAACAAGTATGCCTCAGATATTTTAAGCAGGTTTGTAATGATGGATTGTAACAAAGCTTGCAGTCCAATTGTCACTGGTTGCAAGCTAGTAAAGGATGAAAAGGGCAAAGCTGAAAATGCTACTCATTACAAGCAGATGATTGGGAGTTTGATGTATTTGCTAGCAACTAGATCTGACTTGACATACTCAGTTTGTTTAGCTGCAAGGTATATGGAGAGACCTACTGAGATGCATTATGCCACAGTCAAAAAATTTTTGAGATATGTAAAAGGAACTTTGAACTATGGCATCTGGTATAAAGCTATTAAAGAGGATAGATTGAACTTGATTGGATGGACAGATTCAGATTATGCTGGAGATCGTGATGATAGAAAGAGCACATCATGTTATGTTTTTACTATTGGTACTGGTGCTATCTCATGGTCATCAAAGAAACAACCTATAGTGACTCTATCCACCATAGAAGCAGAGTTTGTGTCAGCTTCAGCTTGTGCTTGTCAAGGAATTTGGTTGAGGAGCATACTGAATCATTTGAGTCTAACTCAAGACAATGGAACAATTATCTACTGTGATAATAGTTCATCCATAAAGCTAGCTAAAAATCCTATTATGCATGGAAGATCAAAGCATATAGATGTAAGATATCACTTCCTTAGAGATTTCAATAATGAAGGAGTGATTGAACTCAAACATTGCAGAACCAATGAGCAATTAGCTGACATCATGACCAAGGCTTTGAAGCTCGAAAGCTTTTGCAAATTAAGGGAGGGATTAGGTGTGTGCGCTTTGAGTTGTGCTCTATGATTGCTGCTCTAAGGACTTGAAGATTGCTGGACTTCTGTTAATGTGTTGGTTTTACATCAGTTTGTCTTTGAGTTTGTATTGTTTTGTGTTTTGCTTTGTGTTTTTTCCCTTTCTGCTTATGTTTAAGTTGTTTGTTTTGTGTTCCTTGTGTAACAAGGAACTTAAGGGAGGGTTTGTTGAAGTACTTTGTAGGGTTTGTTTAGCAATTGGGCCTTAATTGGTTTAAGCCCAATATAGATTTGTAATAACAAGCCTATATGAGGCCTTATGTGAATGGAAAAGAGGCATGGACCTCACTTGAAACCAACACCGTTTTGCATTTTTTTTTCTTTTGGGAATTGGTTTTGCTCTAACCCTAGGATTTTAACCATTCAAATTGTTTTAGATTTTACGTTTTGAGTAATTTACATTTTATATCAGAACTTTTGTTTCTTCGCAGTCTAATTCCAAGCCATTTTTCATTTGAGTCTTTTTCAACAAAATTTTACATTTCAAATTTATGAAATTGTTTTCTTGTCGTTTTGTATGTATAAAAAAAGACTAATGTCCCTACCTAAAAATCAAACAAAGAGTCTTTTTTAGTAAATCACCATTTTAGGGTTTGAAATTCCAAGTGTCTGGTAATTTGGAACTTGCAATATACGAAATATCAAATTGCTCCTTCAAATTGTTTAACATTGTTCCATAGTTTTGTTAGACGTGTTTTAAAATTGAACCTAATAATTTTTTTATGAACAATTGTACCTAGAATTATCTCAATGATAATAACATAAAATATAAAAATCAAATAAATATATTAACGAGAATAAAAAGAAAATAGAGTTAGTAAACTTATCTTTGATGAGAGTTGTAATTTGATGTTGCCGCAAAATGATCCCAAGCTGCAAATTGTCCTTAAAACTTTATTTGATTGAAGTGTGTTAGAGGAGTGTCATAGAGAGTGTGTTCTTAGTATTTCTCAACACAATAATATGAACCAAATATCCACAATCACAAACATGGTAAAACCATCGATATATCAACTTTGAAGAGACTAACAATTTTGACACACATAGCAAACAATCAATCTTCCAATGTGTGGATAAATTCGTACACAGTCTTGTGAGATACAACCTATTGAAGCATAACTCCTTACATGATTTAGAACTTCTTAACCGATAGGAACCCTTGACATATTCCATACTAAAACATGAAAAACACAATCAAACTTTCGGTATAAATTTATTGTATGAGTGTGATTGTCATTTATACTAAAAGTTTCAATGTGTTTTAATTTCTATGTTTCAGTATGGGATATGTCAATGGTTGCTATCGGTTGAGAAAGACTATTATTCAAGTTCTAAATAGATACAAGTCAATGGGTTGTATCCTCACAAGAGTGTGACATATCCGAGGTGACATAATAACAAGAGATTATCTCAAAAATCACAGAAAGATGTTACCAGAAGAAAACCTCTAAAAATAAGAAGGAAGAATAATGAAGAAAAGAAGCAAAAGATGTGTTTTTACGTTCTCAGGAAAAGTGATATATTTCTGCTGGTTATTTTGTTTTTCTTCTTCCAAACACACACGTATGCCACTTCTTAGATTTAGACTGACCAAGTCCTTCTTTCAATTAACCATAAAAGCTATTAACTAGGAATGATTGAGTATGATACCAGCAAAAAGGAACGTGTATTTGACCAAGTAAAAACA
Organism: Trifolium subterraneum; assembly: GCA_951799995.1. NCBI lineage: Eukaryota > Viridiplantae > Streptophyta > Magnoliopsida > Fabales > Fabaceae > Trifolium > Trifolium subterraneum. The sequence continues at coordinate 39,482,028 of OX637464.1, forward strand.
CACTTAATAAATCATTAATAATAATATTAATTCTTTTAAAAACTTTATTTTAAAAAATAATAATAACAAATAATTTTAAAATAAATTATAAGACTAAGCTACATTTAGTCTAGTGGTGAGAGTTTTTTTTGTAATATGCATGAAGTTCTAGAGAGGGGCTAGAGGTGGGAATAAGTTAGACCGGCCTACAAGGGTCTGTTGCCTACCCTACGTAGGCTCAGGTCAGACCAGTCCATTTCTTTAAATAGAATACACCAATAATTTTATAAGCCTATTTAATTATAAATAGGTCAAGCTGCAGACCATTAAAAAGTCTTTCAGCCTACAAGGCCAACATATTTAAGTTAATATGAATAATATTTTTACGACTATTATTATTATTTATATATTAAAATTTGTACTTTGATTAAATTATAAATTTATTAACTTTTTCAGTAGTTTAAGTTTATCAATCTACATTAATTTTTCACATATATCAATGTATTATTATAAACTAAAATTGAAATATGATGACATATATAGTCAAATTCTCTAAAATATCATGTTAAATATCAAAAGGACATCGGTTTATTAGTTCATAAGTATATATTTAAAAATAAATATAATTGTTTAGTTAAATATGTTCATGTGAAATAGACTTTTAAACAAGCTAACATGTCACATTAGGCTTTCAAAAGATCTGACTCATGCCTAAATGATAAGTCTATGATAGACCATAGGCCAGACTCAGACCTTTAATTTTTTGACACTGAAAGGCTTAGTTGCAATTTCAGTCCCCTATTTTAATAAATTTTGGATTTTGGTCCCCCTATTTTTAAATAAGCAATTTTGGTCCCCCTACTTTAACAAATTATGGATTTTGGTCCTCCTATTTTAAAATAAGCAATTTTGATCCCCCTATTTTATCTATTTTTGAAATTAGATTCATGATTTTTCTCTTAAGGTGATGTGACATTTATAAATTTAAAAAATTACTGACACATCAGATTTTACAAAATAAAAAATATTTAATATTAATTTTTTTAAAAAAAAGTAAAACACTAGAAAAATAAAAAATAATTAATCAGAAAAATAAATGTGTGAGCTCCTTGTAAACAGTAAAACATCATCATCACCCTCCTTGTAGTCACGGTCATCCTACCTGTAAACTCCATTTAATCTTAATCAAAGTTCATAGAAAACAAATTGCAAGGTTTATAAGGCTGAGCAAAACAACTCTCTTTTAAGTTTTAATAACTTTATTACAAAAATTAGCAACATCTCATTCTCACCGTGACCGATCCACCACCATTACAAAAGTTCCGATCATGTATCTATATTTCTTATATATATATATATATATATATATATATATATATAACAATTGTTAATAATATTATAATAATTATTATTATACTGTTATTAAAAAAAATAATACTAGTATAATCATAATACTATTATAAAAAATAATAATACTTAATTTATTACATTATTTTTATAGGGCATGGATTAATTTTTTAATTTGATGAATGCTACATCATATTAAAATTTGCAACATCACCTTAAGAGAAAAAAGATGAGCCTAATTTCAAAAATTTAAAAATAGGAGGACCAAAATCCAAAATTTATTAAAATAGAGGGATTAAAATTACTTATTTAAAAATAGGGAAACCGAAATTTAAAATTTGTTAAAATAGAGGGACTGAAATTGCAATTAAGCCACAGTGAAATGATATTTGCACTCATGGGATATCTATATATGCTGTTATTAGACAATTAATAACATGATATTTGCATTAATGTAGTGGATAAGCAATTGTATTTTGAAGCCGCATGTTCAAATCTTGGTGACTCCTTTTTTATTATTATTATTATTATTTGCAAGTGTTTTATATACACGCACATTACCCACTAATGAAATATAGAATTTAATTTATATGCACCGTTAGTGTAAAGTTATTTTACACATGCGTCTAATAATATATCGATATGTCATGTATGGTAATTAAAAATGCATGATTGTCACATTCATTAAATTATGAGGCAACACATCATTGGATATATGTGCAAAAAAATTTTACACCGACAGTACACAACAATTAAACTCTGAAATATATTATACAAATTTTAATCTAACTTTAGAAAAAATTGGCACCTCCACAAAATCCCTCGAGATCCGTCACTAATTCTAGGTTACTGGCTCCATTATAATAAACCAAAAAAAATAGAATAGAATAAAGGACAAAACTTACATGCATTTTCATATATGCATTTTTTACTTTTTCACTCACAAAGAGGTGGTTATTTGTGTTTTTTCATTTTGAAAAAAGAAAAGAAAATTATTTTTTAATAAAAAAAAACTACCTCTTTGTCAGAGGAAAAATAAGAAATGCATGTAAGTTTTGTCCTAAAATAAATTATAAGACCAAAATATACATCAAGATGTAATGATGTCATGTTATGTTATTCATATTTGACTGTCACTGGAATCCCAAAACCAATCGACATTGATGAGTAATCAATATAAAATTTGTGTTTCGGTTGTGTATAACATAACGTCAATTTAGACAAGTTACAATATCACTTTACATGATATGTTACCATCTCTAATAAAGTTATTTGACGAAGAGGCCATTTTAATTGACATTATACAATTTTAAAAAAACAATTTAACATTTCGTATATTTGAAGTTTCAACTTATTAAACAATCGACAATTTCATAACTTAAAATGATGGTTCGCCGACATTTTTTATCATATATGTAAAGTGAGGTGTGTGTTTGATTTGAGAGAAAAAAAAGTAGAAAAAAAAAATTAGTTCAAATTCATTCATTGTTTTCGTATTTTTCTTTCTTTTCTCTTTCTTTCCTCAAACCAGACAACCCAAACACACTCGTGATTGTAAAATCCACCTTCAAAAGCATGTACACATTGGTTATTTGTTACACATAATTGAGTACGTTGATGGTTATGCATTTGAAGATGTGGCCAATTCTTGAGCCAAAGATTTCATGTGGCAAAGCAATTGCTTTATATTAGCGACAACTTAGGAAATGTCATAGATATTCAAACCATAACATAGAATTTTTAACTCTCTTCTTCAACCGCTGTCGCCTTGTTGAGCTTCAATGAGATGCAATCATTATCATAGCCATGTTACCATCGCCAACAAAAATAAAAGTCTAGCTTTTGCTTTTGCAAGAAAATTAACAAGACAACATCAAATTCATTCAATATAAAATAATAAAAATTCATTACTTTAATAATTTTAATAAAAGAAGGTAAATGCTACCTCCTTCCCTAAATATAAGATTTCGTTGACTAAATTACGGGTATTAAAAAAGTCGGAGGTATTAATAATAAATTTATTGATAGAGGGTATTGCTTTTACAATTTTAACCCTTATGAGACAAAATTTATTTATATTTTATCAAGGTATTTATTGTAAGATGTAGAAACAAAATAGAATAATTAGGGGTATATTTGGTAAAGTAATAATTAATATGGTTGAAAATTCAAAGAAGGTCTTATAAAAAGGAGTTGGGATCCTCTTCATTTCCACTATAAAAATGGACTAGAAAATTTTACAAAAGAGTCTTGTAATTAGGGACAGGGGTAGTACTAATAAGGTCTCCTGAACAAAAGTAAATTAATTTTATCTTTTGAAAGTTGTATGGTCAACATTTTAAAAATTTGGATTTTGATTTTCTTTTATACATATTTTCTTTTATTTCTTTTTTTAATTTTTTAACTAGTGTCTCGGGTGCCCAGAATCCAGCCAAGTCAAACCAACCTCTGTTGTCAAAAAAACAAAAATAAAATATCGGTTAATTTTATATATAACGATTAACTGACCTATAAACAAATGTTTTAATTTCACTTTCAGTCTCCTAAATAGTGTAATTATGCAATTTTATTCTCTTTTTTTAAGTGATTTTAATTGTTAAGTGTGTGTTAAATAACATTTATGAAATTTATGAATTTTGTTTTACTAAAGAAACACTAGGTAGCACAAGTTACACTATTATCATGAAGTAGACAAAGTAATGAATTTAAAAACCAAGTGGTCCTAAGATAAAATTGAAAGATAAAAATTTTGGGACCTGAAATATACATATAATGATAAAATCTATACAGAAAATTAGATAGAGACAGGTAGCAACGATGTGTCCAATACTAGCCAGTCATTGAGACTCACTCCTTCTTCTTGTTACTTCCCTTCTTGTTAAGTCATTTCAACTTAGAATTCTCATCCACAAATTTCACCTCAAAATTTTGATTTTTCATGTAATCATTCTCCAATCATAGTGTAAGGTATGATTTTATTTTTCTTCCTATATAATATCATAAAGTAGCTATATGTTAATTTTGTAGTGTGAAAATTTTTAGTTATCTTGATGCAGTTTTGGCAAAAGATGGAAGATACTAAAGTTGGTATGAGAAGAGTTGGATCAGTTAAAGATGTTATTAATTTATATGATGATAGAAGAAATAAAATTGGTGATATTGATAGTCCTTCATTGAAGAAAACTCAGATAGATTCATCATTGGTAAGTTCGGGCTTAATAGAATAACTGTTGTCTGGATTGACTTATTTGAGCTTATCTACTAGCATAGGTACTCGTGACTTATGAGATGAGCTTATGGAAACAATTTATGATATGTTTCGTAAACTCTCCATGATAGCTTATGAAAATAACTTATACCTTATATGAAAACAATTTGACTTTATTCTATATTTTGTTACAGAAATGCTTATGTATGTACTTATTATAAGATAATGGTTTATGCAATAAGTGCTTCATCAAATTGTTTATCCAAACATGGTCATGCAATTTTGTATATGCATTATTGTGACATTCTTTTTGTTAACTCTTTGTTTCGTCGCATATTCCTTAGAGCCCTACTTCAAGAACAAGAGAACTCCATAAAGCTAGAAGGGATATTGGAAGGTACAAAGAGAGTAGATGGACAGCAGAATCTGAAAAATCTCAAGCTGAATCCGAGCTTTCAAACGCTAAAAAGACGGTGAAAAGTCTTTCTTCTATGCTTGCGGAATCAAGTTACAAGGCGAAAGCACAAATGCGAGATATAGAAACACTAGAGAAGAAGGGAAAGGGTCAACATGGTGCTACGGTTATGAGAAAGAACGAGAATCATGAGTATGCACAAGTTATGAGAGAATTGGAATATCTCAAAAAGGAATTGTTTAAGCTAAAGCTTGATGTAGCTTCTGTTTTGGAAGAGAAATCGCGAGCCGAGAAAGAAATTGAAGCATCAACCTCGAAGATGATCACTTGTTCAAGAAAAGAAGAAGTACTTATAAAGGAGATTGATGAAGCCAACGAAGAACAGGTACTTGCTGAATTGGCAAGGATTGAGGCTTTGAAAGAATTTGAGGATATTAGAGCTCAGAGAGAAAGGGAAAAAAAAGAGTTTTTACGGAAATTGGAAACAACGAGAAAAAAGTTAACGGAGGCCAGGGAAGAGCTAGCCAAATCGAAGGAACTCGAAATGAAATTAGCTGTCACAGTTTCTGATGTTGATATCTTGCAGAATCAGTTGAATTTGGTTAAAGAGATGGAGAAAATGGTTCAAGGAGATGAAAGTGTGAAACTGTTGGAAGGAAGTCTAAGAAAAGACGACGAATCAGGCCACTCTACCGAGTTACAAACCATCAAAGAAGAACTTGAGGCAGCAAAGAAAGAATTAGCTTTGACAAGAGATGAAAGTTTTCAGTTTATGGCTGCTATGGATGTTATAAGAAATGAGCTGAGGCATATAACTAAGGAAACAGCTCGCTTGAAGAAGAACGATTCATCGGTTCAAAATCTCAATTCAAAGCTTCTAAGAACAAAAACCAAGCTAGAAGCTGCATGTGCTGCCGAGGAAAAGGCGAGGTCATTAGTAATAAGTCTATCTCATTCTCTTGAAACTCTGAAAACAGAAACAGATGAAGCGAAAAAGGAAAAAGAGCTTATAACTCAAGATATTATAACTACTAAAGCAGAAATTCAAAAAACTGAGTTTGAAATTGACGCGAATGATGAAAAGTTGCAAGTTGTTATGAAAGAGTTAGAGGAAGCAAAAACAACTGAAGCTTTAGCTTTAGAGAAGCTTAAAACACTTTCAGAGACTACCATGAAAGAAAGAGCTTTAACAGCGAAACATAGTTCAAAGATTACTATCTCGAAATTTGAATATGAGTATCTAACTAATCATGCAGCTGCAGCAGAAGAACTTGCTGATAAAAAAGTTGCAGCAGCTGAGGCGTGGATCGAAGCGCTCAAAGCGAGTGAGAGGGAAATACTATTGGAAACAAAAATAGTTCAAAGAGAACTCAAAGAAAGAATGTTGAAGGAAGAGAGGGAGGTTTACGTTAAAGAAAAGATGGTCGGAAAAAGAGTTAGTAGTGAGGAGTTTGATAGGACGAGAAAACGCGATAAGAGTTCGTCGAAGAATTTGCAGATAGCTGTTTCAAGAAAGAGTATCAAATCAAATGGAAGTATGACTCCTTCAAAGAGAGCAAAGTTTCAGAAGGCTGCTTCGCCTGCAACTCGACATGTTAGTCCTTTCACTCTCAAGAAAAAAAAGAAAGTTATCCCGAATTTGACAAAGTTATTTAGTGGCAAGAAAAACACTATGACTACAGAGTAAATTCAACATCATGGTTTTAAATTTCAGTCCGCAACCATTATTGCAGCCGCATGCAAAGTAAAGGAATTTGAAGCCTCGGCAAATAGAATTTCATCACTGCTAAATATTTTAGCAGCAGACAAAAGTGAGGCCAACTTGTCCATTTGTAACTGCCATATACTCTCGTGCTTATTATAAGAAAAATTTACTTTTTAGGTTCACAGTATGTTTGATGTATCTGAGATATATCAAACATACTGTGAACCTAAAAATACATCAAACATACTGTGAACCTAAAAAGTAAATTTTTCTTATAATATGGACAGGAGGGAGTAACTCATACTACAAAACTCATGTTCAAAGTCTATATGTACCAAAAAACTCATGTTCAATTTTCTGTTATTTTTTATATAGTGTTATTCTCTCTTGGCTCTAGTGTTTTTCATTATTTTCTAACTTGAAAATTTACTTAATACACTTGTATACTTACAGAATTTATTAAAAGAATGATGTAGGACAAGGGGATTTTACATTTTCAATAGAAATACACAATTTTTTTTTGGATGTGTATAAATGATAGATGATCATGACCAAAAAAACATGATTGATAAATCAGAACCACTCATAAAAACTGATACCATGTGTGTAACACCCGTGCACGAGGCATGACAATATGCGGCTCCTGGTAGCTTCTAGGCAAAAATTAAATTCACATCGGAATGAGAGAGATCCTAGGACAGTGCAGTCTTGAGACTACATGGTTGAAGGAAAGCTTATAAGGATTGATGGGTACTACCATAAAAACTTGACAGTTAAGCGTGTTTGACTTGGAGTAGTCTTTGGATGAGTGGCCTTCTGGGAAGTTTCTCAGAAAGCATGCAGTGGGGACAAAGCTCGCTGAAAAAGACTCTTGTTGGTTTGTGGGGTCGGTCGGTCCAGTTTGAGGCATTACAATGTGCAGATAAGGGCTTAATTATCTGTTTCAAAGTAAATAAAGTTCTTTGATTTTCTCTATAAATGAGAAATTTCCTGGAAGTGGAGACAATGAGTATCCTTCATCAATAGTATACTTCCAATTTATAGGCATAAATAAACTAGTTGTAGTAGTCATAGCAACTTTTGGTGGTGATACAAATTATTTTTGTAAGGGAGGGTCATTAAAAACGTGTAATTTTTTTATCAGATGATGTGGTAATCAACTGAAATTAAATTCACATATAATTGTGAGATTCGAATCCGGGTCACGACGTCCGACCTAATAATTTCGACATTTTTGTCAATTGAGCTAAGACTTATGGAACAAAAAAAAAAGTGTAATCTATTACAAAGTTAAACAACTAATTTGGTACTTAGAAAAATTAAAAAGACCAATTTGATACTTAAAAACTAAAATGTTTTACGGTTGAACATATTTACATTTCCAATTGATATGTTTTCACACATTTCTAATTATAGAAATTCAATTATACCTTGATTCATTTTTTTCCATATAAAATTTTCCAAATTCAAATCCAAATTAGTTGCATTATTTTCCATTTAAAATTTTCCAAATCCAAATTAGGTCAACTGTGTCTATTCTCTCCAAATTCGTGAACAGTGCTCGAGCCCAAATCTCAACATGAACCAAATTAGGGTTTACTAATGGAGTCTATAAATAGGATGCTATCACAAATACATTTTTCACACAAATCCCTCTTACTCATTCCTTCACACAGAACCCTCTTACTCTTTTCAAAATGACCCAACAAAACACACATCTCATTTCTGAAATTACATATGAAGATGCTTAAAATGGTGTTTGTCAACTCCTTATGAAAGTCATTCAACTCTGGATAGTCAAAGACTACATTTCAACTAAAAAATCTCCAAATACAATGGAGATGATTTTTGTTGATTCTAATGTATACATTTCATCATAAAAAAATATTATTTTTTTGTGCAAGTTTTTTACTATTTATTTTCTACTTTTTTTACGTTTTATTTATTTTTTGTAGGGTCACACAATTCATTGTTGTATAAGGAAACCCTTAATTTATAAGTATGTTAAACAATTCTTTGAAGGTTTTGTTTACATAATTAACAATTTTAGTACGAAAAATGTTCTCGTAAATTTCGTACTGCATCAAATCTGCTTATCATAAACATAAGAGTAATACCATTGTAAAAAAGACCGAAAGTCTTGGTGTCCCACTAAATGGATTTGTTTTTGTCAATCCCCTTGATTTATTTTCTGCATCTTTTGACAATAATTATTTAGTTGGTTAGTACAAATAAATCACGGGGATCGGCAAAAACAAATCCATTGAGTGGGATACCAGGATTTTCAGTCTTTTTTACAATGATATTGAACTCTATGTTTATTATCAGCGGATTTAATGTAGTACGAATCACCAGAAGCATTTTTTGTACTAATTAAAATTGCTAATTATGTAAATAGATCCTTCAGAAAATTGTTTGACAAACTTATAAAATTAAGGGTTTTCTTATTGAACAACGAATTCTCTAACCCTATCAAAAAATAAATAAATCGAATGTAAAAAATAAATAGTAAAAACACTTGCACAAAAAACTAGTATTTTTTTATGATGAAATGTATACATTAGAATAAAAAAACCATCTCCATTGTACTTGAAGATTTTTTAGTTGAACTGTAGTCTTTGACTACCTGGAGTCGAATGACTCTCACAAGGAGTTGACAAACACCATTTTAAACATTTTCATATGTGATTTTAGAAATGAGATGTATATTTTGTTGGACCATTTTGAAAACAGTAAGAGAGTTGTGTGGTACACCCTAATTTGGTTCTTGTTAAGATTTGGGCTCAGGTTTTCAATATTTTACATCAAAGGTATAAATAAACTTCTATAATTATAATTAGCCTTTATTTCATGATGTATGAAAACATATTAAATGTAAATGTAAATGTAAATATGGTCAACTGTTAATATTAATACTAATATTTTTTTAATACCAAATACTAATAATACTAATATAGGAATAGGAATATACGGAATTAATTGTAGTTAGCAATATTGATACATCATGTATTTATTTGATACAACGTACCATGTATTATTATTTTTATACAACATGATAAACCAATTTATTTGATAAAACATGTATAATTTTTTAACATGTGTTATATAATATATAATATTAATAATAAAATAATTTTTGTTGTTGCAGGTACACATGAAAATGGTAGTTAGCAATATACAATATACCAGCTACCATGGATTTTTGTATTTTAAAAGATTTCAGTGTGAGAAACCATCTGCCTAAAGCACCGGTCATATTACAGAAATTATTTGGCAGCCTCCCGCTCTTAGGTGGGTAAAGTCTAACTCGGACGGTGCTTCTAAAGGTAACCCCGGTCCTTTAGTTTGTGGTGGCATCTTTAGATATAATCAGGCCAACAATCTTGGTTGTTTTGCTTCAAATCTTGGGCTTCAAATCTTGGGGTGTGTGATGCTTTCTTTGCTGAGCTTATTTATGCAATCACTGCTATCGAGATTGCACAAATGAGAGGTTGGAATCATCTTTGGCTTGAGAGTGACTCCAAGTTTGTTACTCTAGCTTTCAAGTCTCGGCTAGCAATTCCTTGGAAGCCCAGGAATCGTTGGAACAACTGCCTACTTTTGGTGAGAAATATATATTTTGTTGTCTATCAAATTTAGGGAAGAAAACCAAGCTAGCTAATTTAGGTCTTGACATTACTGATAGATTATGGTTTGATTGTTACCCAGTTGTTTTTAGGAGTGACCTTGTTAGTAATAAGCTTAGTCTGCCTAACTTTCGTTTCTCTTAACCTTGGGGAAGGTTGGTTTGTTTCCCCCTCATATGTATCTCTCTTTCCTTTTTATTATTATATTTCTAGAGGCTAGCTGCCATGGCTTTCCTCCTTTGTTTAAAAAAAAAAGTTTAACAGTTGCGTTATATTCATAGACCACGGGGATGAAAATTTTACAAGTATATAAATGAAAATGTTTATATAAATTTTGAATTTCAATCTTACATTTTTTTTAGGCAAAAGGGGTGCAGATGACAAGCCAACTGCAACACTCAAAATAGATTAAAATAAAATAAAGTACAAAAAAGCTGAGGGGACATAAACCTGACCCAGCCAAACCACACAAAAGTGTGGTAACAACCAAAAGGGAATAAAACAACACGGTCCAACTACAACCGTGGTTAAAAAAAACCTAAACAGGTATAACACAAGATCATAGGCAAACTCACACCCACCACACGTACTACCTAGCGAATCCGCGCACGAACTCGAAACCAGAATAGAAAAAAAAATGCCGAGTGAGATTTTGCAACCGTAAGACATGGCGAATGAATTGTCCTCTAGCACGAACACGTCCACGTTCTAACAACCCCCTGCGATGATACACAACAGGCCAAAACGCTCTTTCGAGCCAAACAAAACTAACACCGCTGCACACACAGATCCAGAAGCACACACAGGTCCGACATAGAAACATAACTTCCCCACGAGCAACACTAGACGCAAATCAGAATCGACCCTCATGGGTTTAGAAACAGAGGTAGTATGGTGTCACCACCACCTACCTTAGCGACTCTGAACCTACCGGTGCAGAAAGACGGTCGTGAAGATGAACACCACCGCAACAACCCACCAGAAAAAACTGAACCACCACAAACCATCTCGACCGAGACGAATGGCAGCGAGCATAAGAGAACGACGTCGAAGGGGGGCTAATCGATTGAATCATACATTAACTTGAATAAAATTTTAATATAAGAATAATGAGATGAAACATTATACTCCCTCCGTCCTTTTTGTAAGGAACAGTTTGAAAAAATCACATAGAAGGAAACACATTGTAAATAATTATTTTTATTTAATACTCCTATAAATTAAAATGTATTCCTTGAATACCCCTATTTAATCATTCTTATTCCACAAACTTCCTTACTTTTAAGATTCTCTCTCAAAATAAATCAGGGCACAAATGAAATTAAACTTCTAATACACTTAAATATTGGTCAAAGTTTCTTATAAAAATGACTAAAAAAAAAAAATCACTTTTGTTTCTTATAAAAAGACCGGCATGAGTATGTTATAATGTCTAATTACAAAAAAAAAAAAAATTTACTAATAATATATAATTATTTCTGATATATTTATGATGGGTGGAGGATCCAAATTTTTACTACACGGGGTGAAGGTTTTATAGGTTATATTAGTGCTTCAACTCAATATAGAGAAATATGTAGAATCTAGGGTTTGAAGTTCGATACCTTAATAAAGCCATAATTTATCAACTGAGCTATATTCATCTATGAAGCACGGACACCTCTATGATTAAGCGTGTCGCGGTGTCCGACACGTGTCGGATAGCTCAAATCGGTGTCCGAAAAAATTCAGTTTTTTCTTTACTTCGACACTTCTTTGATCGGTGTCTGACACCTGTAAGACACTCGTATACACGTGTCGGACAAGTGTCCCCAAAAAAAATATTTTTTCTTTGTTTAGACTCTTCATAGACACATATTAGACATACCTATAAGAGTTAGAAATGTGTCGAAATAATATTATTGATCAAAGAAGTATTGAAAATATTACATTTTGGTTACAATATTTTTAATTTTTTCAAAAGTAGATGGATAAATAAAGGTAAAATATTATCATACTTTGTTTAAATTTTTTTTTAAGAAATAATTTCCTCAACTTAGATTTACATGTATATATTTTGATTCTAAACTTATATCTTTTATAAATATGTAGCGGTGTCGGTGTCCTATATTTTTTACGTTAGCGGTGTCGCGGTGTCCGTGTCGTGTCGCGGTGTCCGTGTCAGAATCTGTGCTTCATAGATATTCATAGAATCACGAGGATGAAAATCTTACAAATATATATATGAGTGAATGTTTAATATAAATTATGAGTTTGAATTTTACATTAAATTGAATAAAATTTTAAATAATAGAATAATTGAATGAAGTATTATATTGTTTAATTACAAAAAAAAATCAAAATTTTTATTAGATATATTTATGATGGCTGGAAGAATTAATGAGGGGTATTTTTGGATGAATATGATTAAGTAAAGTTGCTTATGTTAACTTTTGCTTAAATTTGAGGCCAAATTTTTTTTGTTGACTTTTGTATATAAATAAGGCCGGAGGGACTAGTTTTTTAAAAATCGTTTTTCAACTTTTATGTTTCTGCTTCACGCGCGCTTCTCTCTATCTCTCTCATAAACTCCATTAATATGTTCCCTCTCACAAACTCCATTTATGTGTCATTAATCACAATGAAAGATTGAATTTTGAAGATATCTTGTTAAGAATTTATTGTATAGGTTAGTGATCTAACCTGTTGATCAGAGTTGGTTGATGGCCAGAGATTCGTGGTCAAGCAGTTGATCCACCGGAGGGAGGGTTTGTACCTCTGATCAGATTCGTGGTCATTAATCACAATAAAAGATTGATTCGTGGTCAAGCGCTCTGATGCTTAAGTCAGTTCAAGGATCAAAGAAAGAAGGTAGAATACAAGTTTAAGCGTTATGTTAGAATGAATAGAATACATGGCTCTCTTATGAGGGAGAGCTTATATAGGTGCCCCCAGCGCTGGGCAAAGGCCTCTTATTGGGCCATGTTGAGCAGCCCATTAAGAAGGACTGCTAGGGTTTCTCCTTGGATGGAGGGAGATACCGTTAACTAGCTTTCACCCTAGTTGAGTTGTTCCACTCATTGGGGGAAGTGGATAGGCTCTGGTGATGACGTGTCCTTAACTGGGTGTTGGACAAGTGATGCACGTGCCAGAGGACGTAGACGGGCGAGCCATTCCCACTGGCCACCCGAGCAGGGTCGGGTCGGGCCTAGTGCTAGGCCCATTTTAGAACAGTTAGTTAATTTATATTTTTTCAATTCTAGGGCATTCTTTATTTAATGCGATTTCATGTTTGCATGTAATTTTAATCGTTAGTAAATGTAATTTAGGTTAAATGTTTATGTGAACTGCTAATCTAACATAAGATCACCTACCCAAGCCAATATCACCAGACCAACCCAAGTGGGTTCAATCTCAATTCACACTTTAATTCAATTTATGGAATTCACGTTAATTCAATTTACATGAACTTAAGTAAACTCAGTTTACACAAGGTTATGTAAATTGAGTTTACATAAACATATATAAACTCAATTTACAATAGATTATGTAAACTGAGTTAATATGCACATACACAAACTATGGGTATTTTAGTCAATTTAAGATGTAACAATTTTTTTTGAGTAAAATGTCAAATACCCCTCTGAAAATGAAATTTCAAAATTCGTCAAATACCCCTTCGTCCGTTAATTTCGTCTATTTTGATGATGAAATCTAAAGGGATTTTTCTGAAAATCCATTAACCCTAAATTGCAATATCATCTTTGCCCATAATTATATACCCGAACATCCACATACTCAGTTTTGTACCTAAAAATAGACTAATCTAACGAACGAAGGCGGTATTTGATTGACATTTTATAATTTCAGGGGGATATTTGCCTATTTACAAATTTCAAGGGTGTATTTGACGAATTTTGAAATTTCAAGTGATACATGACATTTTACTTTTTTTTTTAGTAAGGTTAAATAAAAAAGATTTTTTTGGATGTGATTAGAAAAAATAAAAAATCTCCGTGAGCTTAACTCAGTTGGTTTGAATATATCATTATAAACATAAGAGTCGAGGTTTGAATCTCGGACACTCCATTTATCCGTATTTAAAGTGGATTTTCTAGCCACTTGGTTATTTATTTATTTTTGACGCAAGCCACTTGGTTACCGAAAAAACAGAAAATTTATAGAGATATGACCGACAAAGAGAGACCCTAACGAATCACTAGAATCTGATAAATTGAAATTCAAAGATGTATAACCTTAATTTCTTACTAGCTTCGTTTTTTGTTTGGATATGTTTTTTTAGGATTGAATCTTACGAAACACATTCTCAATCATCAATGATGATGATATACACACAACACACTGATTCATATCTTCCTTCATAATGTAACCGAATGAACAGGGTCCATATTCCAGCCAGTAAACACACTTATTATGATAGTGCCTCCCTCTCTCTCAAGTCTTAATCTATTTTATTAATAATTAATTGAAATTTAGATACCCCTCTCTCTTGCTGTTTCTTTTTCAGCTTTCATTTCATATTTTCAATTTCTCTTCAAAGTTCAAACTATGGCTTGGTGGGATTTAAGACCCTTCTTTCGTTTTCAATCTATAACATCTCGTTTTCAGGTCAGTACCCTTCTTCTTCTTCTTCTTCTTCTTCTTCTTCTTCTTCTTCTTCTTCACTTTCGCTACACACCGGACACACACTGTGTCATGTCGAGTGTCAGTGCTATATAGTTTACATGTCTATGCATTTCTATGCTATGTTCAATAATATTGTCTTCTTCTATATACACTGCTTTTTTGAAACTGTTCACGATACAATAACTTTATGAGCTATATAAATCAATTCAAGTGTATGTTTGGTTCCAAATTTGGAGGAAACAAAATTGATTCTACAAAGTGTAAAATTGATTTTGACATGTTTGGTTACTCTAAAGTATAGTTGATTCTAGCTTCTAATTCTAGACTTGATTGTTGTTAAGATTCCTATATTGGTTCCGAGATGACATGAATATATGTTTATAAGAGGGCAATCATCATATATTTGTGTACCAAGCCCAATAGTGCCTGATCGGGCCACCACCCACCATTTATATCTGGGCACCAAGCCCAATAGTGCGGCCCGCGAGGCAGTGTGTCGGGCAATCCTCACCTTACAAGCTGATTTTGTAGGCTGATTTTGTAGGGTTGAGTTAGACTAAATTCTAAATTCTAATAAATCACTTTACCTTACCAATCGTTAGGTTGTTTAGTGGTGATTGACGCTGAACTTGTTAGGGAGAACCACAGTTCGATCCCCCACAACTACGATCGGGAGAGGGCCGGAACCACTTGATGTCAGAACTCACTCCCGAACCAAATTAGGCGGTCCAGTGGGCCGGTTACTAGTGGTGAAAACATATAAAAATAAATCACTTTACCTTCAACTCAATTTTTTCCAAAATCAATTTTCCTTAACATATTATGGGTACAATATTAATAAACCGTAGCTAGGAGAATTGGGTCAAGCGGAAGAGAGTAGTTCTTACAACGTGATGTGCTGTGGTTTGATTTCTCATTGGGGAAGTTTCCATTTTTGATGTCTGACTATTGTTTGAACTGGATTAACTCCAGTTCAACGAAAATTTAATGTTGGGGAAAATTATGGGTGATTGGTCAAACTATTAAGAAAGATTTAGATATCAAACTATGTAGCTGACCCTATCTTAGTGGGAAAAAAACTTGATTGTGGTTGTTGTATTTATGTTTATAGTATTGCTTGTAGAAATCTTGATGGGGATGGCTGTGTATGGATAATTCATAGGTTTTGATGTGTATCTATAGTTTACTATTTATGTGTTTCAGTCAAGTTACTGTTATAGAGATTAGCCATATCCATGAGTGATGTTTATATTATTGTTTGTTTGCACCATCTTTTAGAGATTGATAAGCTTATCTGTAGCTATCTGTGAAGCACAGAAACACTCCTCGGGTTAGGCGTGTCCGGTGTCCGTGTCTTTGTCCGTGCTTTATATAGGTAACTATAGAAGAACAACAGGTGTATCACATTATTTTGACCTCATTTTTTGCTGATTCTGTAGTTGACACTTGACACAAGAATCTGCACAATGTTGTCCTTTTTCTGGCAACATTTAGTTTAATGATGTATAAAACAGATGATTGATCTGTTGTGTGCCTTTAGTTCATGGCACTATGGTCCCTCCTGATAGGAGAAATTTAAGTTAAGTCAGGCATGTTGTTTTCCGAGTCATGTACTTAATTTAATTTACTAACCGCTGATTAGATTAATGAATTCTTGGCTTCTCTTTTGAACTTATCTATCTATTTGTGAGAATTTTGATTCATGTGAACTAGTGTTTTATGCTCCTCTTGACCTTTTTTCTCCCATTAGGATAGTGCCATCGTTGACTTCCCTGTCATTTATATGTTGAAAGCAGGCTGTGTAATCAGTATCTGATTGAACGCATGGCTTATTGAACATTAAATTCAATTGTTTTATTGATTTTTGGTGATTTTCCTTAGTCGTACTCATAAACCTAGCAAAGCAAATCAGGGTATTGTAATGAAATTTGTCCCTGAAAGTGCTTTTTTTGAGGTTACCTAGGATTTATCGAGGAGGCCGGGGTTCTCTGCTATGACTGGTGCTGACTTTTCGTCCATTAATTTTCCATTGATAGACACACAGAATGAAGAGGTATACAATTTACTTAAGGTTTTCTTGAATAACCACAGTCCACAGGACATTCTTTAGGCTTGGCCATTACTATATCGGCTCAGAGAAGATGTATATGTGTATAACTTGTTTCTAGTATTTTCTTAGAGAGGTAGTTGTGGGAGAGGGTTTGTCATACAGCCTAAAATTCATTTACAATTAACAGTAGGAGTTCTCATATGTCTGTATAATAATAACTAACATTCGCAAGTCTCTTCTCTATGCTGTTTTCATCGATCAGCAAATTAAAATCTGTTGCAAATTACAAGTTTGTAGTTCATTCAGGTTGTTCACAATATTTTTTAAGATCCTTGTTAATTGCATTATCCCTGTATTAGTATATGACGACATACAACATACTTCCAATAATGCAAATATTGCCAGAAAATGACTCTTATTTAATTGAGTCAAAATGGCTTATTTTATTAAGTATGGTTGTTTACTTTGTTGTATTGAAATGATGGGATTGGGCATACTGGTGCTGATTGGAGATTGATATCTGATAGGAACCAAACAAACATAGAAATATGAACTGAATTAAAAGAAAAACTCCTTTATATTGAAATGATGAACATAAACTGTTGCCTACTGATGTCGTCCGAATTTTTTGTGAGCTCTAGGAATTCAGGCAGAGGGAAGTCCAGCTTGGCTCACACACTATGAGATCTCATGGATATACAGTTGCTGTAACACACAAGCATGATTGGATCATACTATTGCTCCTTGTATTGACTGAAATCCCGTTATACATGATCCATCCTTTCTATCGCTTTGTTGGGAAGGATATGATGTCTGATCTCAAATATCCCCTGAAGAGTAATACAGTTCCTGTCTGGGCTGTTCCTGTAAGTTTGCTGATTAAGATATATAACACATGTAAATGTATTTTTCTTCCTAAATAATTACGTTAACATTGTCATTTACTATCATGGTTAGATGCTTGCAATTGCATTGCCTATCGTGATCTTCCTTGTTGTTTATATCCGAAGGAGAGATATCTATGATCTTCATCATGCCATACTGGGTATTGATTTTTAAATACACTTCATTTGTTTGATTGCTAAGGAGCATATATTTGCTAATTTGAAACAGTTAAAGTGGATGACAATAAGTTATTTGCTAGTACAGGTCTATTATTCTCCATTTTAGTAACAGCAGTGATAACCGATGCAATAAAAGATGCAGTAGGGCGTCCTCGACCAGACTTTTTTTGGCGATGTTTTCCAGATGGAAAGGATGTATGTCTTCCTCAAATTTTAGGTTTTTTGTTCGTGATTGTGTGAGAGATTTTCTCGTCCAAGGCTTACTTTAATGGTTAATGACTTCTTGTTAGGTTTATGATAAATGGGGAGATGTAATTTGTCATGGTGACGTGAATGTCATAAAGGAAGGACATAAGAGTTTCCCCAGCGGCCATACTTCATGTATGTAGCTTTTATGTTTATTATATATGTTTGGTTTTTCCATCCGTGAACTTGGCGTAATTAAGTTTCATGAAAAATGGATGGTGGAATTAATAAAACGCGTGCATAGCAAGCATGTTAACTCAAATTTCATTTCATTTGTTGTTTGTTGAAATAATTTCAAATCATATATGCAGGGTCATTTGCTGGTCTAGGTTTTTTATCATTGTACTTGTCTGGAAAATTAAAAGCATTTGATCGCAAAGGTCATGTTGCAAAACTTTGCATTATTTTTCTACCTCTACTTGCTGCATCACTTGTTGGTATTTCTCGAGTTGATGACTACTGGCACCACTGGCAGGATGTGTTTGCTGGAAGTGTTATAGGTTAGTCCATTTTTTTTGCATCTCAATTAGTTGCAAATTAACTTAGCTTACAGTTAAACTGAAAAAACAAAAACTACTTAGCAGTGTTTGTTGGTACTTGACTATGTGAGATTTCTTCTTTCAGGGCTCGTAGTAGCTACATTTTGCTATTTGCAGTTTTTTCCTCCTCCTTATCATCCCGAAGGTATGCCTTAGTTCATATTCATTTATATAATTTATGGCATTATTGTTACATTTACATATGCTTTGAACTTTTCACCTCACAATACATCTTTTCCTTGAGGTTTCGACTCTTAACACTAATTCAAAACCAATCGCATACACCAATTTGGGAGATATCGATACAGAGAATTTACATCTTTGTATTGCATTATAAGGGTGAAATAAGCACTATAGCTATGATTCAAATTTGTGGCTCAATTTCTTGTCAAAACTTACCAAGTTGATGAATTTGTATCTGTTTTGAACTATGGTGACAACAATATGATTTTATAGATATATTGTTATTCTCCTGCAGGTTGGGGTCCTTATGCTTATTTTAGAATGTTGGAAGAAACACGAGATATGGCACAACTTCCTAATGCTCAAAACGGTAATCAACAAGCTCAAGTTGCGAACCAGGAAGGACAAAGTCACCATGGGTGTATGGGGTTAACTTTAACAGGGAATCAAACTTCATCATTAGAAGACGATCTTGAATCTGGGAGGAGATAAATTATGTACAAGTCACGGTTTTGCCCTTTGTAAATCGTATATCCTAGGATTTTATTATATGTTGTCTACTCGGTTGTTGCTACTAACTTTGAAGCATGCTTCTTTTTGTTTGTAAGAGAGTCAGATTTGAGACAACAACCTCTGTTATTTTGTGGATATGTAGGAAATCAAGTGACAAGATCCACTATTGATAGCCAAATTTCCAATCTATAAAAATCCAATTTCATCATGAAAAATAAAAGCAAATTACTTCGGATAAAATTTTAAAAGTTTAATTTGATACGAATAAATAACATAAAAGACATCAGAATTTTGCCAGTATTTTTTTTACAGCAGTGACAAAAATGTATGAAATTGATATTTTTCAATGAATTTGATTTTGATAAATATGACATGTATAGGTGTTTAAATTTAAAAGAATCAAATAAACCATATGACTTGGGCATGCTCAATTGCTCATATGACTAATACTTGATGGAATAAATTTCAGAACAGATAAACCATCTGATCTCATATTTTACAATAGATTTGGTATGCCGCCGGAAAAACAAGTTTCCGCAATTCAACAACAAAAGCAAAAACAAAACATACATAAGCACGAACATTCATTGAATTAGGCGTGTCTGACGCCCGACACTAACACATGATTCTATTGAATTATGAGTGTCCAGTGTCTATGTCTATGTCTATGTCTGTAATTGTAGCATACTAGAACAAAAAGTTTGTGAAACAAAGTCGAAACGAATAACAAGAAAAAACCTGCAGCAAGACAAGACTGATCCATCATAACTGAAAAACAATAGTTTTGTTGGAATCAGAAAAACTTTTCTTAGATTTTGCAGACTTACGGGTTTGGTAATCAAAACTGTAACCAATTCCTTGGCCAAAGCCATAGCCAACACCCAAACCACAACCCATTCCAAAACCAAAAACAAGGTTGAGATGGTTGAAAGGCCACCCTCCATGTCCTATACCACCAACCAAACCGAAACCTATTCCAGCACCGCAACCGAAGCCAGCTCCAAAACCAGGACCCAACACTGACGTTTCAGGTTTGATGGGTTTGTTTCCTATGAGCTTGGTTATTGAAAATTGTTGTTGGTTACTGTTGTTGTTGTTGTTCCAACTCCACAATGAGTCAGTATTAGGTTTGGTTTTCATTGCGTGGATGATTACGAATGGCCAAAATTTGGAGAGGAATTTTGTTGCTGCTGCTCACTTGCTGTGCCTGCTAATGGATAGGATTTCCAGCTTCTGTTTAAGAATTTTAAATAAAAATTTTACATTAAAAAGTAAACCACTAATAAAATTTTATTTATATTAAGATAAATGATATTTATACAATAAATTTTGAACAACTTTTAGACAATTTTTTCTTTCATACTCTCGTTATATTTTTACTCTCTCCCCTTCTTTATTTCTCTTTATTGGTTTTGTCCCAAAAGTAGAAAGAAAAAAAAGTTGTCTCAATTGTTGTCCTAAAATTTGAAGTACAAATATCACTACTCTCTTATATTATTCCTTTTGAGCGTAGATTAGAAACTAAATTGATAATAAGTAGATAAAGTTAAGGATCAAATTGATAGTAAGTTAAAATAAAAAGACGAAAATGATATTAAGTGGCTAAATTTATAAGGACGAACTTGACAGATTAATAAAGTGATTGATCTTTTTGGGATATTAACATAGTTAGAGATGTATTTGAGATTGTCTTACAAATTTAGAGAATAAATTGATGGTTTAATCTAATTTTTTTTTTTTGTTATAATAAAAATTTAGGATGAGGGGATGATGCTCCAGTCCAAGACAGGGAAGTCCTTAGGGCTCAAAAAACACTTACAAATCTGGTTGTATTTACCTCCCTCCAAAGACACCGATGGAGCTCGAACTCGGGATATCTCTGTTTAAAGACCTGTCTTTTTACCACTGGACCAAACCTTTGGAGATAAAAACAAAGTTTTTATACTTTTAAGAAAAAATCAAGGTTTTAAAAACCGGACCGGAAGGTTCAACCGGTTCAACCGTGAACCGGACCCCAGTTCGGTCCGGTTGACTCTCAAAACCGTTGGTATATTAAACCGGGAAAAAACCGGAAAAAACCGGAATATCACCGGTTCAAACCGGAAAACCTTTTTTTTAGCCTGGAAATTGGAAAAGTTGAAACTTTTTAATTGTTCTGGTTTATTTTCAGTTATGCAACAATTATGCAAAAAGATTAGATAGGTGGTTTGTTAAAACAAAAAGATTATAAGGTGGAATATTCATTTTGTTGAACTTAAAAACTTCATCTTGAAATTATAAGATATAGGTTGAATTAGAAACAAAAGTGACAGAAGCAATATAAGAAAAAGAAAAAGGAAGGACTTTTGTTTGAGTTTTATTAGAAGTCAGATGCAAGAATGAAAAAAAAAGAAATAGTTTAGAGAAGAAGATGAAAAGGTTTGGCGGTTGGTAGGAGGTGATGCTGCTGCTGTGTTACTTACCATGTTGCTTATCACTAGAGAGTTATAAACTTAGGGTTTCATACGGGATTGAGCTTTATAAAAGAAGCCCGTGATGATTTTTATTTATTCTACAAGCTCTTATTTTTTATAAAAGGTTTTTTTTTTTACTAAACTTTTATATTTTTTTATAAAAGGAGTATCATATGAATTGTATAGGACTGCACGTGAACTTTCTTTTTATTTTTTATAATTACTTATATTATAGTAAAATAGATTTTTTTTATTGAAATAAAATAATAAAAATATATATTTATTTAAAAACGGTCATACCCGATTGAACCCCGGTCCGACCACTTGAACCTTAAACCGATAAGCTTACCGGTTCGATGTCCGGTCCGGTTCTGAAAACCTTGGAAACAATAGTTTTTGTACTTTTAAGAACACCACTTTTGAGACAAAGTTACCGTATGTAGTAATGTTTGTATTTTCTTATATCATTTTTCAAAATATAATCTAAAAAATGAATAAACTATACACATTTGGATAAATTCTAATATGAATCACATTTACAAGCGGTCCATCATTATTTAAAAAATATTTAATATTTCAACGATGACATACATCATTGTTTGGAAATGTATGCAAGTATTTTAGGATCATTTTCATTTTTGTAATTGAAATAATAATTTAATTGATATCAGATCGATTAAAAGTAAACTAATGGAAAAAAAACATGTAACATAGATTGAATTGAACTAAAGTCAATCATATCACTGTTTTAGCTGTAAAGATGATGAAAGTCTTTTGTTTTTACTACTAAAAAATATTATCGTTAAAATTTTTAATGATTTTAAAGATTGGTAACAGCAAACTGCTTATATAAAACTGGTCCACCAAAACACTCACCTATAAATTTTTCCATGATAAAATTAGGAGTTTTTATTGTTATTTGGGTCTTGCTAAACAGTGCTCCCGGGGCACTCTTTAAGCATTCCATTTTAAGAAATAATTTATTCAAAAAGTAAACCATTTCAATTTTCAATGCGTTGACTTTACATATTTCCATAAAAAATGTATAAATTTTTTACTATTTAAGGACTTAAAGAGTGTCACGGAAACACTGTTTAACATTTTGATTGTTATTTTAACAAATGCAGGATTGTTATTTATGATGAATGAACTAACAATATCAAATCTTGATTTTAAAATTAATGGTTTGATATTTTTCACTTTGCACTTTAAAATTGGTGTCGGACCCTTGAAATTTTAGGATCAAACATTTACACCACTAAAAGTTGGGAACCAAAACAAATTACTAATTTTAAATTATGTTGAGCAACTTGATCTTTTTGCTAACTTATATCTAACTTATTGTCAAATTAACCTCTAAATTATGTCTCTTATGGTGTGTTTGATCTACTAAATAATTATGGACTGTACTAGACAATTTCAGTTGTACTGTGTTGGATTTTTAAAATGTTTCTGGTACTGGACAAACTGGAGGCCAAGAGACAGGACAAAAAACTGATATTCTTTGTCCCCATTGAACTATAGAACAACTTTTTGTGTTCCGCACAAATTGTGTAAAATATCAAAATAACATTTATCGTGTATTATTCTATCTTATACTATCCTATAATGTTCTACATGTAGATCAAACTGACCCTTATACTAATGAATTGTGCTTGAATTACATCAGTTTTTAGCTCAAATTCATCATTTAAAATCAAGATTTTTTTTGCTTATTTGCAAATTTTAAGCAGGAATATGCTTGTCCCTTTCAATTTTCAGGGGGCAAATTGATAATGCAGTACTACTAAAAAATGAGTCGCTTTTATTTTTTAATATAATTTTACAATCTAATTAACGAGTCCCAAGTCATATTTTTTATTTATTTTGCATTTGTGATAGTAAAATTACAATTTTCTTTATTTCATTTATTATTTTTTATTAATTATATAAAATAGTAAATGCGACATGGATGGACGAGTAACATACATGAGAGTGAATTATCCTCACGTAAAACACAATTTATGTCCTTTATGAAAAATGATTATTAATTTCATGAACATTTTAAGATTTTCAAAGATCAGAAAGGTCTGTATTTTTTTGTCTTCACAAAATAAACATATAACCTTTCATAGAGGTCATGCTTCAAATATCAAATAATCTAAAATATGTTAAATTGTTTTCCTCATAAATTTCATATGTAATTAACAAAATTAGATTGTCCCGTGAGCTTGACTCAGTTGGCAGGGACATTGCATTATATATATGCAGAGGGCCGGTTCGAATTCCGGTTATTCCACTTATTCACCTTAAGAATGAAATTTCTAGTCACTAGACTATATGACAAAAAAAATTAACAAAATTAGATTCTCTCTAACTAGGGGTGTCAAAATGGATGGATTGGATGAATTTGGATTGTTATTGGATGGATCAAAGTAATCCATTAATTCATTAACAATTCATTAACATTCAATCAAAAGAATTCAATCCAATCCATCCATTAAACAGAAAATTCAATCCAATCCATCCGTTATCATATTTCTAATGGATGGATATCCAATCAATCCAATAAAATTAATTTAATCTTTTTTCTTTAAGTAAATGGTGTAAAAAGCAAAATCAACTCAAACCCAAAGTTCAAACATTTTTTTTAAACAAAAGGCCCAACACATTGTAATAGGCCCAAATCATTTTTTTTTCAATTACATATTTTTTAAATAATAATTAAATGCAAGTGGTGGTGGCCACCGGTCAACGGCTGGTCAACGCCAGACCTCCGGCACCGACGCGGCGGCGGGATCGGATTTTCCGGCAGTCTCACGGTGGTACGCGGCGGAGCTCCGGTGACGGCGCAGTGGTTGGTGGCTCCGGCGGCCAGCCACCACCTACCACCCATTTTTATTTTAATTTAATAATAATATATTATAATATTTAAATTTTTTTTTTTTTGACTAAAAATTATTATTTTATTTTAAATTGTATAAAAACTGTTTTTTTTTTTTTATTTTTATAAATTTGTTTTTTTATTTAAAAAAAAATCTGTCTTTTAAGTTTTTTTTTTTTTTTTATAAAAAAATCTGATTTTTTTTAATAATTAAAATCAGTATTTTATTTTAAAAAATTAGTTTAAAAATTAATCATTTTTTTTAAATAATTAAAAAAATTAAAAAACCATTTATTTATAGAAATAATAAAAGGTAGTATCTTTATGTAAAGAAATTAATTTTATTTATTAAATTATTTTAAAATTTATTATATTATTTATAAAAAAATTATTATTTAAAATTTTGATTTTTTTTTTAAAAGGCAATCCATTGGATTTAAAATTAATAACAATCAATCATTCATTGGATTTTGAAATTAAGGTGGATGGATTGGATCCAATCCATTATCTAATTTTTTTACTTTTGGATGAATTGGATGGATCCATTAGTGAATGGATAAATGGATAATTTTGACATCCCTACCTCTAACACATTGCTATATTCATGCATTCAACATATTTGAGGTCATTCAATTATCATTGAACATGGTAAACTGTTGACTTTAGAAAATCCTAATCCATAATAAGTAGTATATTGAGCATCGCAAAACCTTAAAGAACCTTAAAGTAGGTTCATGGGTTGTAGCAATACATTTGGCTAAGAATAACTATACAAATGACTTTGTCACGATACTTTCATCCAAAATTTTAAGTAAGTTTATGAGTCATTTTACTTATATGTTGTTCGACATCCACTCTTTCAATTAATGTAAGACTTAACTTACACTTATTATATTTCAATGGATCTTTTTATTTAGGGTAAATAGGGTTTTACCCCCTGCAAAGTATGCGAATTTTGGTTTACCCCCCTGGAAATTTTTATTTTTTTGGATTACCCCCCTGCAAAATAGAGATTCCTTCAATTACCCCCCTATGTTGACAACTAGGATATGGAATATTCATTTTTGCTTATGTGGCATGTCTAGGTGGCTTTTATTTTATTTTTGATTAATTTAATGATTAAAATATTGCCACATAATAATTGTATTAAAAAAAATTATATTGACATTTTATTTTAAAAAGTAAAAAAAAAAAAAAAAAATTGCTTCAATTTATGGTTTTATTTAAAAAAATCTTAAATTTAATTTTAAATTTTTTTCTCATTTTTTATAAAAAATGTCAATTTAAATTCAATTATTTAAAAAAACTATTGTCATTTTAAAAAAAATTAAATTGACATTTTATTTTAAAAATCAGAAAAAATACATTTTAAAAAGTAAAAAAAAAAAAGGATTTAATTTTTTTTTGGTTTCAATTTTCTGATATTTTGTAAAAAAATGTCAATTTTAATTTTAAATTTTATTCTCATTTTTTAAAAAAATAATGTCAATTTAAATTCAATTATTTTAAAAAAAGA
The DNA here is from genome assembly GCA_951799995.1 of Trifolium subterraneum. Lineage (NCBI taxonomy): Eukaryota > Viridiplantae > Streptophyta > Magnoliopsida > Fabales > Fabaceae > Trifolium > Trifolium subterraneum. The sequence continues at coordinate 39,508,361 of OX637464.1, forward strand.
TTGTCATTTAAAAAAAAATCTGATTTTTTTTAACAAATGTTAATTTTTAATTTTTTTTATTTAATTTAAAAAAATGTCAATTTAAATATATTTTCCGATTTTTAAAAAAATGTCAATTTTCTAATTTTTTTAATTCAATTATTGGAATAAAAAGAAATTCAATTTCCTAATTTTTTTTTAAAAAATGTCAATTTAATTTTTAAAAATAATTAAATTAACTACCCTTTTTTTAAATAAATCTAAAAAAAATGGAATTAAAAAAATCAAATTGATTATTTTCTTAAAAAGTAATTAAATTTAAAAATAAATTGATATTTTTAAAATAATTGAATTTTTTTTAAAAAAATAATCAGATTGATGCTTTTAAATAATTGAATTTAAATTGACATTTTTTATAAAAAATGAGAAAAAAAAAATTAAAATTAAAATTAAGTTTTTTTTAAATAAAATCATAAATTGAAACAAATTTTTTTTTTTTTTTACTTTTTAAAATAAAATGTCAATATAATTTTTTTTAAATACAATTATTATGTGGCAATATTTTAATCATTAAATTAATCAAAAATAAAATAAAAGCCACCTAAACATGCCACATAAGCAAAAATGAATATTCCATATCCTAGTTGTCAACATAGGGGGGTAATTGAAGGAATCTTCGTTTTGCAGGGGGTAATCCAATTTATTTTTTTTGCAGGGGGTAAACCAAAATTAGCGTATTTTGCAGGGGGTAAAACCTTATTTACCCTTTTATTTATGTTACTCAACAGCAGTTCTTCCAACCAATACGAGACATAACTCACACTTGATAGATCTCAATAAAGTTTACGGTAATTATCATTTGGATTTGCTACTTAATTTTTGGAAGAAATAAAATTGAACAAGGTTTCTCTATTTTCATTTCTAAAAACATTCCTAAATTCTTTGGCAACTTTTGTGCTATAAAATAAAATTTGAACAAGGGAGGTAAAAACATGCAAAATACATAATAATATGCATCAACTTAATATATATCACATAGTTCGTAGGCTTATTACATTATCATTAGCACTATGATCAACATAGTTAAATATTTTATAGTGATCCATAGAAGAAGTTAAGACCTAACAATATTCAAAAAGTGACTTTAATCAAACATGCCTACGAAAACATAGAAGAGTTTTAAGAGCATAATAAATACAATCCAAGTGAGAACAATACTCTTAAACTCTTAAGTAGGTCAATCCTACATATGTAGGTCAATCCTTGGGAATTCCAGAGGTAGAAGCTTGAGAAGCTACAAAAGCTCTCATAATTGTCTGGATCGGTATATTCTCCTGCTCCAAAGTCATATAAGTCACCGTTGTGCTCACCGGTATACCATCAACCTCGACAGCTTTGCGAACAAGGCCAGTGTATATCATAGTGTTACCCTTCACCTCCAAAATCCCCTCACACTCATCCTCAAGAAAGTCATACCTGGTGACGATTTTGGGACCTCCCGGCGTTGGCACCTGGAAAATCCAAACATACATGGAGAAAAATAAGATACACAAAACAAGAGATTCATTCGAAACATGTATAACTTTATGTCTTTCGACATAAACTTCATTCACAAATCATCAAATATGAAACTTTTACAATTAGATTTATTATTAGTTGCTTACCAAAAAATAACACATAACTTATACATTATCTTTAAAACTAATTAGTAGTAATTTTTTTTTACGTACCATACTACCATCATTGGGAAGATACACTATCTTTGTATACGGAATGGGACCTTCGGGCAACATCTGCATATTCAAATGTTCACAAAGAAAAATAAGTTACACAAGTTTTCCACGTAATTTAACATATGAGACAAAAATATCTTATACATAAATCATGCAATAAAAATGTAGTTTTCACTTATCAAATTATTTGAAAACATACTCAATTATTAATCAAAGACAAGTCCATAAGATTCATATATAGTTCATACAAATGTAAATGTTTGTCTTTAAAAAAGAAACACATAACTCATGCATGTAGACGTAGTATATATCTTTGAAAACATATTGGGAGTAATTTCTCTTACCTCAGCTTTCCAAATTCACTTGACAAATTACTTTCCTTAGCTCCAATATCACCTAATAAGATGTCAAAAAAACTTCATCTTAATTCACGGTCACTAACCTAAAGTTATGTTTGGATTGATGGAATAAGAACGGAATGAAATAAAATAGAATGAAATGAATTTCATCTCATATCACCACTTTAATTTACCCTCAATTTTGTTCCATCCAATTTGGGAGGTAAGTGATGAAATGTAAATTTATTGTCGCTTCATCATAAACTATCCACACAATGGAATGAAATATTTATTTCATTCCACTTGATTTCCACTCCATTCTACACCGTTCCATTCCATTATTTTTCATCAATCCAAATAGCCTAAAACTATAATTTCGCAATTAATTTTCTAGAAGGATTTGTCTATCATGTCCAATAGTGCACCTGTTAAAACAACAATTTAGTAATTTTTTAATTGAAAAACAACAATTTTTTATTAAAAAATTATACATTTAATATAAAATACACAAAAACTTGTCAACCTAGAAAAACCCTTTCTAAAATACACAATTACTTATTCAAGTTGCTAGACATATTGCAACTTTTGTAGATGTGTATCATGTTTAATTACAAGGTTAAAGTTTTAATTTTGAAAGAAAAATCTAAATGTAAATAAAATTAATATTTCCTTCAATCTTAATTATAAATAAAAATGAGTAAAAGATGATAATTAATATTTTCCAAAGTGAACAACACTCTAACTTGTTAGAGAAAAAAACACTTGTGTGAATTAGTTATCATACACATTAAATACAAATCCCAAAATATTAACAATCTTTATCTCTAAATTATACACCGTTATTTCAGTCCATAAATTTATCCAAATTGTGAACATGTCCTCAAATATCTTTAGTTAGTCATTTATATCATCAAACATGTCTTTGGTTAATTATTTTAGCAACCAAATATATTTCTTGTTAGTTAATTTAGTCCATAATAAAGATGTATTTTACCATGAAACGAAACCATTAATAAGATGTATTTACAACTTCAATGGATTTAAGGAATATAATATTATAGTCATCACAATGATTAAAATGATCGTTTAATCATACAAAAAAAAAAAAAAAACAGCGGTTGAGATTAAAATAGAAAACAAGAATGATAAAATAGAAGTCTTTTAAACTAGGAATATTGTAAAAAATAGGAAAAGAAAGGAACACCAAACAGTAAACTTACTGAATGGAAATAGCAAAAAAAAGATAGTGAAATGAAAAGGAAAACTGGGAAAAGAGCAAAGGCAATAAGGAATTAAGAAAGAGAAGAGAATAGACTAACCTTTGGATCGGTTGTTGTCTATTGGAGTGAGAATTTGTTGAAAGGTAAAGGTCATATTTATAGCAAAAAGTAAGTCACTGTGGAGTTTTATTTACCACAAAATATCTGAAAACTTCATTCTAACCTCTTTCTCTTACACAGTAATCGGATAAGAACAAGTTGGTAAAATATTAATTACTATCTCATTTTCTTTTTAATATATATATATTATTTTTTAAATTGGGGTATCTTCTAGCGTAATTGCATATACTAATTCTCAGAGTGTTGTGGGATCCAAATGAATGACAAACTCTCTCTACGAACTGTTGCATCCTCAACCCAGAGATCGAACTTCGGACTTTGGTTAAACTCAGAGGCGATTCTACCGCCTAGCAAGGTAGGGCACTTGCCCAGGCTGTTCTAATTTTTTTTGTATTTTTAGGGGTTAGTTTAGGACAAATCGAAGATTTTTTTGGTTTAGTTTAGGACAAAACCGAGACTTTTTGTTTAAAACTAAAATTTTTCAGTGTAACACTGAGATTTTTTGTTCAAAATTAAGATTTTGCTCGGGCTTTATAAATTTTCTGGGTCCGCCACTGATTAAACTAAAAGAGACTCATGTTATCTCATCTAAGTGCTCTTGGGTTCTTTTAACCATATTTAAGACTATAGGAAATATATTACTTCATCCGTCCTAAAATAAATGACCTAGTTTTCTTTTGAAGAAAAATGACTTGGGTTTTTTAAGTGCACTATTCACATATTCTACTTCACCATATTTCTTTATTAATATATAAATGCAAATATTACATATAAAATGTTGTTTGATTGTCCGATTAATATTTTTAAGATATACATTTTTTATAATTTTTAATGGTAGATAACTAAAGATATTAATGATCAAAGTTATACATTGACAAACACAAACTAATCAATTGTATCATTTATTTTGGGACAAAGGGGTATATCATATTTACAATGTATTTAGTTGATATATAAGTTAAGGGTCATGCTAAAGAGTGTCTCGGGTTACTTGTTAAGCATATTAAAAAAAGAAATAAAAGACAAAGTTAATGTTGGTAAGATAATTGTTTACACTTTTAACGTATTGAATGTATAAATTTTCAGACAAAATTTTCTTAATTAGTGCCCCTGAAATACTATTTAACATTTTCCACAAGTTAAATAGAGTTCAACTTTTGTTTATATTTAAGATTGAAGAAAGTTTTGTATGATTATTTTTGTATCAATTTAGATTTTTATCCTAAAATATGGTAAATTTTGGTCTCAATCTAGAACGGAAATTGAGTCTACCAGATTACATGTGTGTTTGGTATCATGGTGGATATACCTAGAGCTGTTATATGGGTTGGTCCGGTCCAGTCCGGTTCGGTGGGCCAGACAAAATAAATGGGCTAGATCGGCCCGATTATTATTGGGCTAGCAATTATCAAGCTCAGCCCAGCCCTTGTGGGCTAAAGGGGTAGCCCCACCCATTTCATTTTAATTGTTTTTCTTTTTATTCAATATTTTTTATATCATTTTGATGCATTAATTCTTCATAATTATCAATTTTATAGAGATATTATTTGATGCAAATGTAAATAATTTTTACATCAACACTATATATCAATTAAACTCTAATTTTAGGTAAATATACCCACTTTTATTAAGTTTACACATTTAAATATATTTTTATAATAATTTATCAATTAAATGATAATTTTTCATTGATATTATTTTTACTAAAATGACAAAAATGTGTTTTTATCAATTAAATGATAGGCTAATGGGTCATCCCAAAGCCCGATGGGCTAGCCCAGCCCGATGTGACGATGTCTGTATGGGCTAAATGGACTTGGCCCGAAAGAATCCGATTGCATTTTGGCTGTGTTTTTTACGCTCAGCCCATCCAAGACCGTGGGATAATGACCCGACCATCAGTCCGGCCCATTTTTTACAGCTCTAGATATATCAGAATTACACTGAATTATTGTGATTTTTACATATTTACCATAATATCAAACATATAGACAACAATGTAAAGAACTAGATATTTGAATCTTCTATTATACTAAAAGTTGAAAGTGCAAACCCTAATTCCTTGGTTCCTTTGGAAACCCTAATCCAACATCCAATTGTGAGGTGACACGTATACTAGGTGACAAGTGTCCTAGGTGAGTCATGCAACCAATTAGGAGTTGACACGTTTGACTCAGATTCAGAAGGGGTATATATTTCTCTTTTCTCATATTTTCCTCATTTGTGAAGTTTCTTTCTCTCTCTTCTCTTTTTATCTCATACGTACTCTCACTTCTCTCACCATCTTCATGTTGTTCTTGAAGAACAACAAGAACACCACTAGCATTCATCACCATCATCGTATTCCGGTGGCTGGCCGCCGTGAATCCCAAATTCCGGCCACTGCCGCCGGAAAGTCCCAAAAATAAATTAAAAAAAATCCAAATCATCTTGCATGTTTGAAATCGTCCATAAATTAGGTCTTTGGATGTCAATAAACTCAGGTGACTAAGATGTCAGATCTGTGGTATCAACTCTAAATTCCCTTTTTTCAATTTTTTAGGTTTTTATAATTTTTTTCTTTGATTTGTTCTTCAAGATTTGATTTTGTGATTTTGTTTAGGTTATAAATCTGGTTGCATGTTTCATTGATGCACTTCCTATTGTGTGTTGTTCTTGCAATTCAAATTCCCTTTTTTCAATTTTTTAGGTTTTTATAATTTTTTTCTTTGATTTGTTCTTCAAGATTTGATTTTGTGATTTTGTTTAGGTTATAAATCTGGCCGCATGTTTCATTGATTCACTTCCAATTGTGTGTTGTTCTTGCAATTCAAATTTCAGTCTTTACTGAGTTTCATGATTTCATAATTGAAAATTTGATTCTTTTTTCAGGTGAAGTACCGTTATTAATTTGTGAAGCGTATGGAAAAATGATTGGAAGTTTTTTTTTCCTGTTCCTCATGTAAGATTTTAATTTTTGATTTTATTTTGTTTACATGATTTATTTGTTTCAGTGATTTGATTGATTTTTTCTCCCTTTCTTTCGGCATAATTGGTGAGTTTCTTTCTTCTTCTTCTCTAAATTTGTTGCTCCCAAATTTTTATTATAGCCCTGAATTTTTTTTTTTGTGAGTAACTCATTGAACCTGTTTTTATTTTTATTTTTTACTGCTATCTACTGATTTGCAGATATAAGAGATTTGTTGCTATATTTTAGTGTTGCTTCCTTTTCTTTTTTGTTCTTACCGATGTTTCCCTTCCTTTTTTTTCTCTCTTTTTTTTTAATTATTTATGATTATTAATATTTAATAATAAAAAAAAAGCTACAAACAATTAAAAAAAAAAACTAAAATTGGGGGGGACGGGGGCAGCGCTGCTTCTGCAGCTGCTGTCTTCTTTTTATTTATTTATTTATTTTTTTTTTTTTACCTTTCGTATTTTAATTAAATAAAAATATTATAATCTGCTTGTTTCATTGATTCACTTCCTGTTGTGTGTGTTGTTCTGGCAATTCAAATTTCAATCTTTATTGGGTTTCATGATTTCATAATTGAAAATTTGATTCTTTTTTAGGTGAAGTAATGTTATTAATTTGTGAAGTGTATGGAAAAACTATTGGAAATTTTCCTGTTCCTCAAGTAAGATTTTAATTTTTGTTTTGATTTTATTTTGTTTACATGATTTTATTTGTTTCAAATTTGTGATTTGATTGTTTCTTTCTCCCTTTCTTACGGCATAATTGATGAGTTTCTTTCTTTGAACCTGTTTTGTTATTTTGTACTTTTTACTTCTATCTACTGATTTGCAGCTAATTGGTTATGTAGCAGAATTTAATTGGTTGCTTGGTGCAAAAATATAATAGATTTGTTGCTATTTTAGTGTTGGTGTTTTTTTGTTCTTACCACTTTTTCTCTTTTTTATTAATTATTTATAATTATTAATATTAATAAAAAAAACAAGCTAGAAACAATAACAAAAAAGACTAAAATTTGGGGGACGGGGCAACTGCAGCTGTCTTCTTTCTTTCTTTTTTTTTTTTTTTTTTTTACCTTTCATATTTTAATTAAATAATAATATTATAATTATCATATAAATTAATGTAATATTAATTATTGTGATGTGTTGTGTGAATCGGATCTACTTAACTAAGTCATGCTTAATTTTAAAAAAATGTAATGCTTATGTGTCCCTAATTTTCTTCTTAGTTAATGACTCTTTTTTTTTTTTTTTAGCAAAAGAAATTAGAGAAGGAACATACTCTTATACTAGAGTTTAAAAATTGTGACAATTTTCTTAGTTAATGTCAAAAAATTTAAAACCATTGTGATTGCAATGTGTCAAACAACTGCGGATGCATTAGCTATATTTGACAATTTTCTGCAATATCAAATATCACAACATGACTTTGTATAGATCAATGTATCATTTTTCCTCTATCTTACCATAGAATAGAACACTTTAGAAATTACCTCACCTATTATATTATAGTCTTATAGGTTTATTTGTCCACTTAATGTTATGACTAATTAATTTGTTTATTATGATATAGGTTTAAGGTGGTTGAGAAATGCACTTATACTACTGATTCATGGAACAAATCTAGAAGAATCTCAATGGCAATGAATATGTACAAATGAGACATTTTGGAAGAAGGGAGCAGCTGCACCTACATAAACTTTTGAAAGATTGATTTTTTCATGGCTAATCAATTATAGTTTATGTTTTTGTGTTGGGACTAAGATCTTTGGAACATTATTCTATTTGTAATTTTCATTTTTCCCCCTTTTAATGAATTGGATTATGTTGCAACACAAGTATTGTAAGACCTTTTTTATTGACTTATTTTCTTTTAATGTGAAATTCCTTTGAAAACACTCAAGTTTCTTTTGGATCGCAATTGTATGTTTTATAGGTTAGGCATTGAAAATTGTCTCCCTTCATGTAGATTTGTTCACTATGTTCTATTTACATGAAGAAGATCAAGATGAAATTAGTTGGAAGAAGATAAAATATTGTGAATCAAATGATATATGAGAAGTGTGTAAATTTAAAGATTTAGTCCTATTAGATTATAATTTTTTATTTTAAATATATATGGTTTGTACAAACCCGTTTAGTTTATATTATTTGAGATGCACACCTAAATAGGAGAAAAAAAAGTGTCTCTTAGACAAAAATTAAATTTTATACATATCACGGATCTTGAAAGCTCCACTATAAAATTCGATATGATGCTTCAGTTGATTCATTTCAATACTAATATAATATTAATACTAATGTTGCGTGAAGGATTTCGTGAGGGCTCTTTGGATGGGCCTATTCCTTACTTTGTGGTTCCAACAACTTTCTATCACAAGCTGGAGAAAACCTTGACTTCAAATGATCTTAAGTTTGAAAATTTGGTGTGTATCTTCAAATGTGTAATATGTTATTGGTATTTTTTGTATGTCACTTAGCCTTTTTGCCTAATTTGAAACAGGAGTTGTCGTGGAGTGGTTTTTGTGAGTATGCTTTTCCGAATGAGGATACTGAAATAACATTAATAGATTGGGTTGGGCATACATGGAACTGGAAGTGCCATTTACAAATTGGAAATGATCCTCACAAGACTTGCCAAATTATGGGTCAATGGCGCAGTATATGCAGGGAGCGTGGTCTCATAAAAGGTATGCCTCTAAAATTGGGTGTGACAAAGCCATCCAACATTAAGGTAGTTTATTTGAAGATATCTCCTTTCATGGGTGTGCGCACAACTTTGGTTTCCCCTCCAACAAACACTGGGCACAAAGCTTTCTATCAAACAGAGCAGTATTTCAAGTTATAAGCATCCCTTGAATTTCATTATCTAGGCCTTTGTTACTTAACCCTAACTTTATTATTTTGTTTGTATAATTTGGACTTTTATGTTTGAATTGCTATGTCTCAATATTGTTAAAAAGTTTATAATCAAGTTTGCATTCTCTTTTATTCTATGCTTGATTTCTCGGAAAACTACTTAGCCCCTTAAATTTCGTTTAATTTAACATGATCCGCAACGACCATGATTGATAACAACCATGATTGACATATAAATGGTGGTCCGTCGAACCCGTGCAACGCACGGGCACCACACTAGTATGAACTAAAAAAGATATCTACATTTAGTATTTCTTTGGTTTTAATTGCAGGGACTGTTTCTTCAAGAATCTTAGTAACAATGAGTATGGAGCGCAAAAAGGAGTGAAAATCCATTTTCATGATGGCATGTTGGTAAATGTGGAAGTGGCGAAACAAATCTATTTTCGATGTGATCCCCAAGACGGTTAAGGATATTGACAGTTGCAAGCATAACCAGATTATTAAAGGGCAGCAGAAGAAGGACACCATTATTTTCATCGGTCGGAAGCAACCACCTGAAGGTTGGATAATGCTTAATTGTGACAGGGCTTATAAAGAGTTAGTGGTGTTGGTGTAAGCCCTAGAGGCCAATTAATGTATTGAATAATTTACTTATCAAATAAAAGGTTTTTTCTTTATTATGTTTATATGTTAAAATAATAAAGTCCCTAGAATAGTTAATTCGTTAATGGAACATTAAGTATGACTTAAACGTGAGAATCCATTAAATATAAGAACATTATTCTTAAACGTATTCGTAGTCAAGCTTTATTGTGAAATGAGATAACATTAAAGCATAGAGACTATTATGTTGGTAGACTGATGATCACGTCTCACTGATCATAGATAATGAGTTATCAAGTCTTCACATAGATATAAATGTTAAGGGTAACTTTATATCGGATTGACCTACCATGAGAATACTGCATAGAATGTTATGAAATGTCATAAGTTATTCTCATAGTGATAAAAGGTGTATTCCACCCTTCGACCTGAAACCACTGTGTACCCTAGATGTAGGAGTGTAATACCTTGTTGTCATTCAAACGTTATCCGTAACTGGATAACTATAAAGTTGGTTGATGGGTATCCCATGAATCATGCTGAATGGAATTTGTCCCTCCTACATAATGGGAGATATGTCTATGGGCCCAATATTGAACTAGACAAGGATGACATACTATGCCTTGTGTTCAATATAGACATGAGGACAAAAGGGTAATTATGCACAAGATATTTATCACAGAAAGGTTAGTCAGATCACATGACATTCTTGTGACTTGGGTAACAGTGATGTGTTGCTAGATACCGCTCACTGTTTATAATATTAAGATTAATATTATTACCAACGTCATAAGAACCTACAGGGTCACACACATAAGGACAGTTAAAATGGGAAAAATAAGTGAGACTTATTGCGGGGGGTGCAATTAGTGAAAAACGAATATTGGGCTTGAGAAGTCCAAATTCGTGTGAACTAAAGACCACATAAGAAACTCTATAAATAGAGCCTTATGAAGTTCAGTTTTCACACTTTTTGAAAACCCTAATTCGTACTTGAGAAGTTCTTAATTTCTCCAAGTACTTGAGAAATTCTGAATTTCTCTAAACCGCACAAGTTCCCTCAACCTTCATCCAAGAACAGCTAGCACTGGTGGTTGGAGGTTCCTGTTCGTGTGGACTAAGTGGAGGTGCTGCAATTGCGGTGCTCGTGATCGAAAGTGAAGGAACGGTTCCTCAAGTTGCCGTGTTTGTGATCTTAAAGTTGTCGTGCTCGTGTTCTTCAAATTGCTGTGTTCGTGATTTAAAGTGTAGTGCTCGTGATTAGAAAGAAAGCAAAGAACGGTTCTTCAAAGGTAACAAACTATCCCTGATCATGAACGTTCACATGGATCCATTGAAGGAAAATCGAAATTTTAAAATCCGCTGCGTTTTATCTTTGATAATACGGTTTACGATTTCCTTCAAGTGGATCCTGCTCGGTGTGGGGGTTTGCTACAAGACTCAAATGGTCAGTGGATTCATGGATACATTCAAAAGATTGATGCATGTCATGCTCTGCATGCTGAACTGTGGGGTATGTACGCATGAATGAATTTGACTCGATGACAAGGAGTTACTCACCTCATTGTAGAAAGTGACTCCAAATTACTAATTGACATAGTTACAAGGGTATGCAATCTTAATGGGGCCACCTCCATATTGATCCATCAAATCCAGGGGCTCATAGACTTCGATTGCCATATCCAGTATAAGCATACGTGGCGAGAAGGCAATAGAAGCGTTGATTTGCTAGTTAATCATAATTTAGTCCATAGTTCTTTTGATGTAATGAACTCTAGAGTATCCTCTTTGATGATATTTCTAGGGCTTACATGTCTATGAATGTATGTTTAGTTTCTTAATTTCTTTTTCGTTTGGGCCTTTGCCCTCTTCATGGACTTTAAATATAATTTACCATATGAAATCTATAGAGAAACATATGAAAAATTATTACCCCCTTCTCTTAAAAATGTCATATTTATGTTGTTAGCAGTTATTAAGAAAATTATTAGAAGTGTTGATTTTAATGGTAAAATTAGTTTTGAAGTCACAATTATTTTGAAGTTTACCATTTTGTCTACTTGCCCAAAAATTTAATTTAAATCGATCCGGATATGAACATAATATTTAGTGAAAACTGTCCACCAACTTTGTTGATGATTAATTTCCACTGTCAAAGAATTTGACTGGCCATCTTAAGTGAATTCTCTCTTCCTAACCTAATTATGTAAAATAACATCATTATAAACATATTAATGTGTCAAAAAAAAAATATTAATAAAATACATTCGACGCATTTATGTAAATTTTCCAATAAATATATAATAAAAATTAAGACAATCTTAACTATGTATGCTAAAAAAATAATAATTATATGATACATGAAATTAGTTTAAAACATAATTATATTATTTTAAAGTAAAATAAATTAAAAGGGTAAACGTGGACTTTAGTTAAAATAATAAGGGGTAGAAATAGAAGAAAAACTATAACATTAAAAAAATAAGCTATAAGTCAATAAAATAAGTTATAAGCTTATAGTAAAAAGTCTATTATCAAACGAATCTTTTAGCTTATAAGCTATAAGACATAAACTATAAGGCTCTGTTTGGTAAAAAATATCGGATAACTGATAAGGTGACTTCTAGCGGAAGAGATTATAGCGGATAGTTTATAAGCTAGCTTTTAGCTTATAGCGAATAAGCTAGCTGATTGAATTTGTAGTGTTTGGTAAAATTAGCGGTTAAACTAGTTTATACTGTAAGTATGAAATGACATAAAAAAGCTATATTTAATTAATATTTAATTTTTTTCCAAGTAAGATGATAGAGATAAAATTGGAAGAAAAAATGATAAACTATAAACTCATAAATTACTTGAAATAACGTTAGAAAAATAAGCTATAAGTTAGTAAAATAAACTATAAAGACTCAAACTTAAATTTTCCCAAACAGAACCTAACTCAGTTTTTTGTTCTTACAAAGACTCAAACTTAAATTTTCTCAAATTCAATACCTATCTTTTTACCGACTTAAGAAACCTCCAAATTAAATAGTTGTTTTTCCCTTTTTAGGCTAAAATACACTTACCTCCCCTAAAGTATCTTTAAACAACACACAGACCCCCTCTAGTTTAAAAGTGAACACTGAACACCCTTATATGTTTCTTTAATTAACATATACCTCCCTTATAAGTTAAAACCATTAGTATTCTGTTAATTGAACTGTCCTTTGCTACAGTGCAAACTTGCGGCAGTCTAGACGTGTGTTGCCATGGCAAGTTCGCCACTGCTCGCACAGGGAATTTGGTTAGAAATAAACTATTAACTGTTGGCTAACACCGTTAGTTTAGAGGGGAGGTGAGTGTTTATTTTAAAACTAGAGGGATATTGTGGGATGTTTAATGAAACTTCAGGGGAGGTTTGTTTTTATAAGGATTCAATCTCTAAACAATCCTTATATCCACATACAACAAGACAAGAAGAAGAAAAAGAGGGAAAGCCAACAAAATTGTTTCATTAAAACAGTTTCACTGCAACGGTTTTGGCGTTATTGTCACACCCCATTTTGTAACCATGTTTTGTATCAAAGAAATTGCAAAACGTGAAGAGTTATACACAAATCTATTGCGAGTATATGCACAAGAATCAAACTTTCTTAAAGGAACAGCAATTCATGCTCATTTCATCAAAGGGTATATTCCTTTTACTCTTTTTCTTCAAAACCATTTACTCAACATGTATATTAAAATTGGACACCTTACTTCTGGACTCCAACTGTTTGATGAAATGCCAGATAGAAATGTTGTGTCATGGTCCGTTGTCATGGCTGGTTGCATCCGTAATGACTGTGCTTCCGAAGCTCTTTCTTTGTTCAGTCGTATGCATCGTGAGGGATTCACGAAACCGAATGAGTTCACCTTTGTTAGTGCTCTTCAAGCTTGTTCGTTAACTGATAATGAGACGCAGGCTTATCAGATTTATTCGTTAGTTGTTCGGTCAGGACTTGAGTCTAATGTTTTCTTACTCAATGCGTTTTTAACGGCCTTAGTTAAGCACGGTAAATTGGCAGAAGCCTTGCAGATTTTTGAGACAAGTCCTATTAGGGATATTGTGACGTGGAATACTATGATGGGGGGTTATTTGCAGTTTTCTTGTGAGCAGATTCCGGTATTTTGGCGTTACATGATTTGTAAGGGTGTAAAGCCGGATGAGTTCACTTTTGCAAGTGCCTTAACGGGTTTGGCTGCGATATCCTATCTTCAAATGGGAAGGCAAGTTCATGCACACCTTGTTAAAAGTGGTTATGGGGATGACATTTGTGTAGGGAACTCTTTAGTTGACATGTATATAAAAAATCAAAAGTTGAATGAGGGCTTCAAAGCTTTTGACGAGATTCCTAGCAAAGATGTATGCTCTTGGACACAAATGGCGGATGGATGTTTACGGTGGGGGGAACCAAGTATGGCACTTGCAGTCGTTGCACAAATGAAAAAAAGGAGTGTCAAGCCGAATAAATTCACCTTGGCAACTGCCTTAAATGCTTGTGCTTGTTTGACTTCGTTGGAGGAAGGGAAACAGTTTCATGGCTTGAGAATCAAACTTGGAAGTGATGTTGATGTTTGTGTTGATAATGCTCTTCTTGATATGTATGCAAAATGTGGATGCATGGATAGTGCATGGACTCTTTTTCGATCGATGAATTATCGTTCAGTTATCTCATGGACAACAATGATAATGGCGTGTGCACAAAATGGCCAATCCAGAGAAGCTCTTCAAATTTTTGATGAAATGAGGGAAACTTGTGTAGTACCAAATTATATCACATTCATTTGCGTTCTTTATGCATGTAGTCAAGGCGGGTTTGTTGATGAAGGGTGGAAGTATTTTTCCTCCATGAATACAGATTATGGAATCATTCCTGGAGAAGATCACTACATTTGTATGGTGAGTATCCTTGGCCGGGCTGGACTCATCAAAGATGCTAAGGAGTTAATCTTAAGAATGCCATTTCAACCTGGTGCACGGGTTTGGCAAACATTGCTCAGTGCTTGTCAGGTTCATGGGGATGTAGAAATTGGGAAACTTGCAGCAGAACATGCCATAAAACATGACAAAAATGACCCATCATCCTATGTATTATTGTCCAACATGTTGGCTGAATCGAGCAATTGGGACGGGGTGGCGAGTCTGAGAGAGCTAATGGAGATAAGGAATGTAAAGAAAATACCAGGATCTAGTTGGATTGATGTTGAAAATATTTAAATATCAGAAAAATATGGTTGAAGGAGAAGGTTGTTTAGAGTATTCTCTCCTCCCTTCTGGTGTTTGTGACATGTTCAATAGTTTATATATAGAGTGAGATATATAAAATTTATAAATATACATGCGTCTGCCTCCGAAAGTAGTATGTGCATTGCACAAATATAAGCTCATTTTTGTTAGGATGCTTTTCACCTTTTGGATGTTATTTTGTCCATCTTAGTTTTTATTATCTGTATCTTAAGAATTTTTCTTGGATTAATAGCTAGGTTGAAATAGGTTAGGTCAGACTAGACATTCTAATATTCAAGTCTGGCATGCATTTTGAGTTATAATAACTTGGATTCCACACGGTCAGAGAAAACGTACACAATCATGCAGTCAATGGATCTCAATTGTTGGATGAAGATCAAACAACTTGTATTCTGACCAAACCAAATTGGATTTAGAATGCGTGAAGGATTGCTGCCGAAGCTTTGCATGAATGCGAGCATTTGAAAAAAGAAGGTTTGGGTTCAAATTTTGTAACTTACCTGTTTAAAGTTATTTGATTTAACTTTTTATTTAAAAATTTAAAGTCATAGTGTTGGAACTGAATGTTAAATCACTGTTACTAAAATTATCCTTGTTAAGTCCAAGTTTTCTAACTGATTTTTGTCCATAATTCCCGCGAATGAATTATGATTTGAATAAAAGTTGTGTATCGATGGAACTACCACATGTAAAGCACATGATTTGGGGATGCTTTAAGTATGTGTTATAGCCTGTGATTTTTGTGTGGGCATATTTTTTCTGAGGATGGTAATGAAGATTCATTTGAACTTTTGCCATCTTGTTAATACCTTTGTATGTTGTATTGTTCAAGGGGCGTTTAACGAAGAAGGTTTACATGTATATGCTTTCTTGTTATGGAAACATGGTGAAAATGATTTGACTCTCTTTGTAGCTAGGAGTCTTGCTGCAACTCTTTCTTCTATTGAAAAAATATCTGTGGTGGCTTCCATTTGTTTCATCTTTAGATTAGTGTAATTCATACATAGACTGGATGAAGTTTCCAGTAGAATTGTTAAGATGCTAAAGCAGCTATTTCAGAGTTTCAAAGTTAGCTTTGTTATGTCAGCTATCAATGCTCTTGATGAGCAAAATTGTATTGAATTGGTTGTCTAGATTTTCTCAAATATCAAGAGGATGCACGTCAGAGTTCAGATTTTGATTCTTACTGTCTCCTCAATTCCACCAAAAGAAGCTTTAAAACGAAGACAAGATGGAAAATGTACAGGTGAAAAATGAATCTGGTTGCTGCCTTGTTATTAAAAGTGGAAATGCCTTCAGAAAAGCACTCATTCCCTAACTGTAATTTGATGAGGTTAGTTTTGTGACATGATTCGTAAGCAAATAATAGTAATTTGATTTAACTGATTTAATCATATAGTCACAATTTTTATGTTGAGCCATTTAGGATTCGGAAAGAAGGAAAAGAGAGAAAAGCTCCCTACTAAATGCTTGGAATGTTAACTTCTATTGACAAAAGAAGCTATTGTGGTTGCTATTCAGAAGTTATATTATTTCAGTTGACACTTCTTGAGGTACATGATTGAACTGGTGACTTCTGAAGAAAACTAGAAATAGGTAATGATACTCATACAAAAGCCATAATAGGGACCATCGGCACTGTAGACGCTATCAACTTCCTAATGTTAAAGGTTATAGCAGGTATGTATGAATTTGAGATAATTGATGCTTTTGTAGTTTGTTTACTATGGATTTCTTTTTGTTCTTTTGTTAAATTATTAGTGGTTGCTTCTAAATTTGCAATTGTTATTCGATGTTTTCTTAGGAATTACAATACACGAATTGAATATTTTCGATAAAAAAACTATACAATTGAATTCATTCCTTAACATTTCCTTAGTAAAAAAATCCCTTAATTAACATTTCCTAATGAGAGGAATCATGTGGAAGTTTATGGTAAACTTTAGAAAACAAAATGAAACAAACAATTACTACATGGAATATAGTTCATGTGAAGCAACCAATGTCTTAGAAATCTCAAATATAAGTCTAGCCTCAAATGCATCACCAGAATAACCTTTAGAAGACACTTGACGAATCTTTGGAATCCGTTTCACACCATACTTGTTATCAGTGTTCAATGCCCCTCCTACATTACCAGCCAACTTCAACATAAAGTTCATATAAGTATTCTTAATCTTTGTCATCAACTTCAGTGGTGATCTAATCATCCATCTCAGCTTTGGGCTTGTTCTGATCCTCCAATCCCTACGCGGTGGACTTTTCATCCGTATCGTCTGCATCTTCTTCCGTCGGCCGGTGGTGGTCATGCCATAGTCGAGACGCCGGTAGCCTCGTCTGCTTAAGTACTTCTTTATTTCCATGTTTTTAATAGCTTGAACTTGGAGGAGGTGGTTGTGAATGATGTTAAAGTTTATGATTGTTTTCTTACTTTATTGGAGTGAATAAAGATTATTGAACTATATATAAGAGAAAAATTAATATATACAAATAATACCCACGTTTAATAATTTGTTCAAAACATAGACAGCGGATACATAGCATTATTGTGCATTAATAAAAGATATAGAAATGGCTGCATTTGACAAGTAAAGTCAACAAACAACACTTTGGCATGAGGTAATGCATATGTGATGTGTGAGTGAACAAATATGACCAAGACCAACCGTCCTTTCCTTCCTTAAAATATAACGTGGGAAGTTTTATCTCTTTAATACTATCAACAAACGAAATTAAAACAAATGAATTTGAATTATTTTCTTCTAGATGCTTTGAGTTTCTATCTTTTTAATTTATTTTTGAGTAAATTACGCTCACTTTCCGTAAAAGAAGTTTGAATTACACTTCCTTCTTATTTTAAAACTTATATTAGTCCATTTAATGGTTAATGAAATGTAGTAAGTTTGTTTGACTCAAAAAAAAAAACATATATTAGTCCATTTAACTTAAATAAATTCTTTTTGCGATGCAAATTAACTTTAAGCCACTATTTTATGTTAAAAACTTCAAGTCATCATTTAAAGTTTTCCTTTCTTTGTAAATTTTATTATTAAAATTTATTATTTTAGAATATAAAATTCAATTAAAAATTGATTTTTTTTTAATCAACTATAGTAATTTATCCAAGCTTTAATAATTTATTCTTTATATTTTGTTCTCATAAATTAAGAGCATTAAGACATCGGAGTGACTAGTGGACATCAGAGGAACATCTAGTAACATTAATCCTATGCATTTTTGCTCATATATAATATAAAAAGGGAAAAGATATAAAAAGTGAGGGTCAAACCTTACCCTACGGATAGAAAAAAGAAAAAAAAGAAAAAAACCAAAAGAACAAAAAGAAAAAATAAAATAAAACAAAAAACAAATCCAAAATTAGGGAGACTACTCTTAAACTAATCCTTAATGAAAAGATGATACATGATTTCCAAAAAAGCAAATATGTATAAGGTATGAAACCGATTTGTCAATACTTCTCTATTTCTAATACTCCCATAAAGAAGCATTATACGCTAATAATGTGAGTAAAAATTATTCAATACACATTAAGAAAATCATCAAACTACTAACATTCTCTGATCCCATTTTCTTTGTGCGGTATTGTGAGAGAAAAGTGAGTGATCTTTTTGTACTAGTGTTGAGTAATAGAATGGATTTTTTCCACCTAATGTGAGGGATATTTAGGTATTTTTTGGGTTTTGATCAAAGAGGGTTTCTTTAATCTTTGTATAAGTTTAGTTTTAGTGAATATTCATATTGATTCAATCAAATTGATTAGCATTTACCAATATTACGGATTCACGATTTTGAGAAAAGGTTTGAATTTTGTAAAACAGAGAAGATTATTCAACCACTTCTCCCCCCTTTTGAGTCATAAGGTTGATTTGATATACAAAATGTAAGTATGGGACAAAACTGTACAAGACAATACAAGACAGAACAACATAAAATAAATGTTTAATGTATTGAACAAATTTTGTGTTGTACGATATTTGGTGGACAATATTATTTTAGACAACTTTTGCAGATGACAAAAAGTTGTTCTGTAGTTTAGTGGTTCAGGAACTTAGAAAATTCTAAGTCCTGTGGTTCAAGTTCTTGAAGCTAGACAAATTTTGATTTTAATTGTCCCGTGGTTCGGTGGAAGACAATTTTGGTATTTTGAAACCGTGAGAGGCTTATAATAACACTAAGATTTTTAAGGGTAAGCATAATCTTATTGGATGGAAACAATTAAAATCCATATCATCTCTTATGATTTGGATGTTTGTGAGACAATTGAAAATGATCATTCTGTCCCACCCATCGATTGTGATGGAAAGATAAAAACATTACATTCTTCCTGATTGGATATGGACTGAGACAAAGTAGGATAAGCACTCCATTCATAACAAAATATAAGCAAAAATTATTTTTTAGGTTTATTGTATAATTAATGTATGTGATCTTGCACTTTTAGCCTCATTGTCATAGAAAAAACATTATGTATTCGTGCACAATACTCCAAACTAAGATACAATTGAATTCATTCCTCAACATTTCCTAATGGGGAATCATCTGGAACTTTTTACAATAAAATTTAGATAACAAAAAGAAAGAAAAAAAAATTACATAGAATATAGTTCATGTGAAGCAACCAAAGTCTTAGAAATCTCAAATATAAGTCTAGCCTCAAATGCATCACCAGAATAACCTTTAGAAGACACTTGACGAATCTTTGGAATCCGTTTCACACCATACTTGTTGTTATCAGTGTTCAATGCTCCTCCTACATTACCAGCCAACTTCAACATAAAGTTCATATAAATATTCTTAACCTTTGTCACCAACTTCAATGGTGATCTTATCATCCATCTTAGCTTTGGGCTTGTTCTGATCCTCCAGTCCCTACGCGGTGGACTTTTTATCCGTATCGTCTGCATTTTCTTCCGTCGACCGGTGGTATTCATGCTGCCATAGTCGAGACGCCGGTAGCCCCGTTTGCTCAAGTACTTTTTTATTTCCATTTTTTTGAATAGCTTAAACTTGGTAGAAGATGTGTGGTTAATGAGGATGAAGTTTAATTTATGATGGTATTTTCTCACTATATATATGGGAATGAATTAGAGATAGTTGCTTTAATAGTTGAATTCTCACTATGCTATGTTTATGTTTATTGGACTAGTATATATAAGAGAATATATAATTAATGAAATGATAAAGAAATGGGTGCATGCATTTGAAAAGTAAAGTCAAACTAACAACACTTTGACACGAGATCGATAGTAATAGTAATGAATATTGTGAGTGAACAAATATGACCAAGACCAATTGTCTTTTCTTCCTTCCTTTCAAGTGGGAAAGTGTTCTCTCTTTATTCTTTAATGCTATCAACGAACGAGATATAACAAATGAATTTGCATTCTTTTCTTCTAGATAGATGCTTTGAGTTTTTATATTAAGTTTTTTAATTAATGGATACGTCTTCGATAGATAAAACTCAATGTCGTGTTATATTTTTATATTAATTTATTTTAAAATAAATTTAAGTTAATTTTACCAATAGAGTATAAACAAGAGTATTAAAATAGGGTTATTTATTGTGTAAAAAAAATATATATAGGGTTATTTATGAGTTTGAGACCTAAAATGAATACTCCCTCCGTTTCTTTCTATTTGCACCATACATATCTTCCTATTATACTTTAATTTTAATCCATCAATATATATATATATATATATTTTTTGCAAACACTTTCTCTTTCCAAAAATTTTAATATATTATGTACAAAAAACACAACAAATTTCATACCTTATGTACAAAAAAAATTCATGTTATGTACCAAAAAAATTTTAAAAAAACATCTTTAGTTTTCCAAATATATAGCATTAATTAGTTTTATTGAAAGGATGCTAATAATGCTATAATAGAATATATATAATCTTAAATTATCAAAACGACAAATAATTTAAAACAATTTTTATTCTAAAATGAGAAATAAAAGGAGTAGTAATTAAATTGAGGTTTTTAAGTAAAAATAGTAACATAAGAATTAGTAGATTTTACTAAAATAATAATTATATTTGTTTTGAAAAGAAATTAAAATGTATTAATTATTTATATGTATTAAAACAAATTAAATTTTATTATTCTTAGAAAAATAACTTAATAACAAAAAAACTAATAGAGCAACTTTTCGATCCAGTCAAAGTAATATCCAGGGGCGGAGCTATGTAGGAGTTGGGGAGAAACGCGGCCCGTCCCAAATTTTTCATTTTTTAATAGGTACTATATATATATATAAGGAGAGATAAAATTACACCGGTGTAACATTTGAGTAATGTTACACCGCTCAATAACGCTTTAACGAATACAAATTTTACAAAATCCACCGTTAGATTGAAAGTTTATATCGTGTAGATCATTCATGTTAAATTTTACAAAAATCTAAAGTCGTTTGATGTGTTATTGAGAACGATATGATATTCAATAAAAACGCATAAACCGTTAGTAATCTTAATATCATTGTCTCTAGTATTTTTAGGAAAAGAAATCATTGTGCGGATGAGCTAGCTAATCTTGGTCTTTCTCTAGATAGGCTCACTTTTTGGCATGAAGTTCCTCATGGTACCGGTGCAAGCTTTAAGCTTAATAAGTTTTTTTTTAGGTTGTAGCCTTGTAGCACTTTGCTACACCTCTTTTTGGAAAAAAAAAGTATATTTTTATTGAACCAAACAAATAACTCAAGTATTGCTCAAGTCGAGTTGATATCCTCTCTATTTTCTCTCTCCATTTTCCCTCTCCATTATTATAGTTTTGATGAAATTTTAAATATATATTAAAAAGTTGGATCGACAAAGTGTCGCATTATTGCATTTATCTCCCCAAAATATTAGTAATGACAAAAATGGAGAGGATAAGAAATGAAGAAGATCTTGACTCTGCTCAAGTCAGAGATCAAAACTTGAATACTATTGATTGAAAATTTAATTTTAAACTTGATCTAAAAGTGAGAATTTTAATTTTAAATTTAGAAAATTTTAATTAAAGAAATGATTAAACACAAATAATATACCTTAATGTTTTTTTTTTAATATTTGATAAATAATACACAATTTTTTTTCTCATTTTTATGTATTAAATATGACTCTTGAAGTCATACAAATCGATCACCAAGAATATCATCAGCCAGTTACACAAAAAAGTCACATTTAATACACAATTAATAATTAATAATTCATATACAATTCCCTTATGACTCTTCGAATCATGCAGATCAATTACCAAAAAAACACATAAAACAATTTATTACATGCATAATCATTTCTTTACTATTTTATTTTTTTCAAATTTTCTTCTGTATTTATCTCTTTCCTTTCCTTTCATTTTTATATACTAGACTCTGACCCGTGCGTTGCACGGGTTTTATGGATAGTCAGATATACGATTTAAAATATTACAATCAAAATGGCAGGTAAAAAATAAAATAAAATTATAAATAAAGAAAAATTGAAATTAGTCGATATAAATGGATTTAAAATTATTAAACCAATACTAACACTTAAACATATTCTAACTTGCTTAAAAGTTCCATCGATTTCACTATCTTCAGCCAAGTTTTCATTAATCAATTTACACTGCATACTTCAAATTTAAAATGCAGGAATTTGGTATATTGTTAGTAGATCTTTGATTAGTAGGTAGTGGAATTAGTAATTGAAAAATAGGAAAAAAGGAGTTTGAAAAGCTTTTATTAGGTGGAATTTGTCAAATAACCGATTATCCCAAAAGTTTAAGCTGTTAGGAAAGACTACATCAATGGTTTTATATTATTTCTTACACGCCCCCTCACGCAAGAGCTCACTTGGCCTGGAAGCGTGGATAATGCATAGGTCGACCTACCATATGCTTAAATTCCACTTTTTAATTAGAAAGTGAGGGGAGCGGGGATCGAACTCTAGACCACTTAGTCATAGAGGCTCTGATACCATGTCAAATAACTGATTATCCCAAAAGCTTAAGCGGTTAGGAAAGACTACATCAATAGTTTTATATTATTTCTTACAGAATTGGAGAAGGTAAAATTTAAAACCAAGTGATTAAAGTAGTTAAGGTAAAATTTACTGATTTGTATTTTTTTAGAAGCACGTGATTATACAAAAAAAATATTGTTTTATATATAGTTAAAAAAAAGTGAGAAATCATCGCAATTTTAGATTTTTTATTTAGTTGACTAAAGGGCCAAATAAATAGACAATTGATATATTGATAAAAAAAATAAAGCTGTTTTTAATTCATATGAAAATAATAGGATATATAATATACAATAATCCCTTAATGGTTGAATTTGAAATTAAGTTGCAATTTTTTAGGATAAGCAATTAATATGATTGTCACAATTTTCATATCATATGGAAAGAAGTTATAGAGATGATAACATTTGCTATTTTATAGGGGAAGTACTTATTTGTTACGATGTGGAATTGATTAATAGCCGTTTCTGAATTAAAATTAATAATAAAAAAGAAGTGGATGATAATATGCTTAATTCTACAACTAACTTATATGACAAAATTATAAAATCCCCCGTTTTTTAAATAAAGTTAATAGCATTACCCTGCATATATGCAAAATTATATACAGCATATAACCAAGTTTAATCTGCTCCATTTGCAGTCCCCATCGCACTCCTAGCGCCTCTCCTAGGACTGAATCAACTCTAATCTGCTCCATTTGTAGGCTCTAGAAACAGCAGACCCGGACTGGTTAACCCACTATCTTAAGCATCAAAAGCAATTTGTTATTATCCTCGAAATACGTGAAAATAGTCATGCATAATATCAAACCCAACACAACTAACACATAATATATTAATTAAAAAATTTAGAGTGATTTAATAACTCTGTCATTTCCCAATTTGAATTATCTTAGGAAACTACAATATTCAAGAGAGCCCATTATCAACAAGCTCAAATTAAGCATACTCAATTGCAAAAACACACGATAGTAATCCATAAAATGTAAAATGAAACAACAAAACATTAAAATTCTAACAAATAACAATGAAAGGGTATAAGTCAAGGAAGTAAAATATATAGTAAGCAACAATTAAGTAATTAAGTGATAGAAATCACTAATTTTGGTTTCATCTTTCCAGGTCTTGGCAATGTCATAAGAGTTAAGTCACCAATTAATAAATCCAAATATATGTTTTCTGTTTGCCGTGTAGCTATGTCAATGAGTTTTATGTTTCCAAATCAAAATGTTAAATGCTTACCTTGATGTAGTAATTTCTATGTTTTCTTTCTTTTTCCTCCATGTTGTATAATTGTCCTTCACTTCAAAAGTCTATTACCTAAAAAAACACGTTAGACATGAATAAAAACTCAATCTTTGAATAAAAAACGTGTGATAATTGTCACTTACCCGTAGACAAAATCAAGAACACCAAGAAAAATTTTACTTCAAAAGTTCAACACCTACAAAAACAAAAACAACCCAGATGAAAAAACACATTAGACATGAATAAACAATGAATTTTTGAACAAAAAACCAATTAAGAATTACACATTTAACCTTTAGAAAATATTGTGCAGAAAAAGAGATGAAAAGGAGAAAGAGGGGAAGAGGAGAGGAAAAAAACAAACTTCAATCATAAAAAAATAAAAGATTAGTTTAAGGAAAAACAAAACAAAAATAGAATAACAAAATATTCACCTAGCATCAAAGGTTGTGGTCTTGAGTTTTTCCCACCTTTCTAGCAGCAAAAATTGTTCTTGTTAGTCAAATTTGTAAATGAAATAAAACTAAGAAGATGAAAGATTAAAGAAAGTGAAACTTACCGTTGTTGTAGATGAATAATGAAGCAGAAGAGCAGAAGGAAACATGTTTTTGGAATGTTTGAGAGAAGGAAAAAAAAATTGAATGTGTGTTTTTTGTTGCATTCATGTGAAATGAAATGGGGAAATGGAGAGAGAGAGAGTTTTTTCTCCACTTATCAAGGTAGAGGCAGATTTGTGTCAATATGGAGCACACAAAATAATTAAAACCTATCTAATACCAATAAAGTGGGGTGTTTTAGTTTTTATAGGAAAATTGAAATGACAGTATTTGATACTAATATTTAATGTGAAAATTTAAAATTTGAAATTTAAATGAATAGAAACAAAAAAACATGAACAAAGGATTAAATGTTGTGTATTGGGCCAATCGAATTTGTTGTGTATTAGGTGAGAGAATAAGGTTGTCATTAAGAATGGTTTAGGAGGGAAAAATTAGGGTTAATTATAGGCATAACTAAAACCCTAACTCTCCTTTTATAGTAATTAAGATATACATTCGTAAAAATAAAAGACAATTGTGCAAACTTACGGAGTACATTCCTATTACAAAAACAACAAAAATATAAATTGTCTAATATTGAAATAAATTTATGTTCATTATAAAAAAATATTATGTTCATTCACTATTTATATATATTATATGTATTATTAAAAAAAAACTATTTGGTGTATAGTCGTCCACCTCAAACCGTGCTCGGGAATGTCATTGTTTATGGGTATTTACGATATAAGTTTATTTTGTCTATGGTGAATTTTCTCCACAATCATGATTATCGTGCATATAGATTTTTTGTTACCCCTAAATTATTTATTTTAATTAATTTTATAAATGTATAATGAAATAATTTTTATACTTATATATACTCATTTCATTTATT
Organism: Trifolium subterraneum; assembly: GCA_951799995.1. Classification (NCBI taxonomy): domain Eukaryota; kingdom Viridiplantae; phylum Streptophyta; class Magnoliopsida; order Fabales; family Fabaceae; genus Trifolium; species Trifolium subterraneum. The sequence goes on from OX637464.1 coordinate 39,534,146, forward strand.
CTAAACATATACTTAATTCAACTTCGACATATAAAACTTTATTCATTTTATATTTTACAAATGTATTAATTATTTATTTATTAAATTTGGGTTATAATATGATAATACTTTTCTTTATTATTTCTTTTATATATATATAACAAATACTCTATCGATAATGTTATGGTAGCCACGGAGATCATACATCACATGAAATGCAAAACGAGGGGAAAAATGGGATAGGTGGCCTTGAAAATTGACATTAGTAATTCATATGATAGAGTAAATTGGAATTATGTGAAAAGAATTATGACAAGGATGTGTTTTCATGATAGATAGGTTAATTGGATGAGTATGTGTATGAAGAGTGTTGATTATCGAGTGTTGGTAAATGGAGAGAGTGTGGGACCAGTGAGACCAAAGAGAGGATTACGACAAGGTGACCCACTGTCACCTTACTTATTCATTATTTGTGCCGAAGGGCTATCGGTCCTACTAAAAAAAAGTGAAGCACGCGGAGAATTACATGGTATCAAAGTGTCACTACTAGAAAAATTTTAAATATCGATGGGCAAAATCTGTCTCTAAAATGCAAGTATTCCGTCACTAAGCATGTTAGAGGCAAAATTAGACAGATTTGATTCTGTCGTTAATTGCCTCGTCTCTAAACTATCAGAGACGGATTTTATATTCTATCTCTGATTGGAGACAGAATTTATCTGTCACTAACAAAAAAAAAATCCGTCTCTAAACGTTGAATTCAAAACACAATAATTCGTGTCTATTGGAGACAGAATTATCCGTTTCTAAATTCAAATTATCCTGTCTCTAAAATTCCGTCTCTAATGCATAGAATTCCGTCTCCATTGAGACAACACATTTTTCGTCTCTAATAACTTGATAACTTTTTGTCTATTTAACAATTACTGAATGCTTATACAATTGTTCAAATATTAATTTTTACGTAATTCATATAATTCTAAAACATGAGAAAATTAAATTTCAATTGACCCCAAATTTGAACCATTAACATAAAAATGTACGTCATTCTTACAAAGTATTCAGTGTGCCACTACGACACTACATTATCAAACTTAAAGTTGTCAAATACACTGAAATACACATAATTGATTTAACAAAAATACATAACAGAAAGTAATTAAAGCTAAACTTCATCACTCATCACATCATTTTCATTAGCATCCATCACTTTCTGGTTGAAGTGAAGAGTTTTGATTAATATTAGGCTCAAACCTTCCAGAAATCCGCTCCCAATGCTCAATCTTTTGTTTTAATGTTTCTTGTTCAATATTCTTTTGCTCAAGTTCAACGGTTAATGCTTCGATCTTAGCCTTCATAGCACCAACTTTATCTGACGAAACCACATCAATATAAATTGAAGGTGAGGATTTCAAACATTCTTTGGTAGTGGCAACTTGAGATCCTAATTCAAATGTGTTCCTTGTAAAAAAGGAGTACATACGTTCCTCACCACTTGGATGAATCTCCTAATGCATTTATAAGAAAAAGAAATCGTTAATTCTTGTGAATGTCACATTTTATCCAAATAAAATCATTGCTTATGCATTTGTTTTAGATATCTTGCAAAGTATTATCAAATTGCTGCATAATTATGCGGACTTATGCCAAGGAACAAACCACCAAAATAATTGCAAATCATACTATATATTAATACACATGAAAGAAAGTTTACCTTTAGAATTTTAGCCAAAACAATGAATCACAACTTGGTACTCCTTAAAATATTCAACAAGTGTGGATGTGTCACGTGCATTAATGTAGTTCACATCCTCCCTTGAAACACCAGAACTAGCCAATGCATTTTCAATGTAAAAGAATAACATCAGCCCCTTTCTGCGTGTGAGTGACTTTCTTTGATACGGGACTCTCTGACCACTTTCAAATCTGTTGAGATTTGCAGGATTCTTGTTTGAGTCTCTGTCAGTGTCCAAGTCTGTTGAGATTTGCAGGTTTCTTTGTATCGGGTTTTCCTCTTTCGCGTCGGTATTGGCCATTTGGAAGCGAACTACAAGTTGAGACTTATCTGTCTTGGTTTTCTTCCTCCAGCTGCCCGTCAATGTTTGACTCGCGGAGCTGCTTTTTAGATTCTGATGGTAGCCGATCACTTTTAATTCGAGATCGGGAGTTAGAGTCTTGGGGGTATCTTTTTAGGTCGGGTTAATGGTCTTCTTTGGAGTCTAGAGGCCGTGTAGTGGCCTTCTAAGTATGGGATTAGAAGTGAATCTCTATTAGGTGGTATATGTTTTTGGCTTTATTCACTGGTGTTCCGCTTATATACGGCGCCTGTTTTGTAGTTCTGCTTTTCCTGACCTCTGTTCGTCTTGTGTAGAGACCGACTATTAATAATAATATATTTTGCCGTTCAAAAAAAAAAAACATCAGCCCCTGTAGAAGCAGAAAAAAGAAACATAAGTGCAAGAACAATCAAGTTATGCATGATTAGCAGGACATATAGAACCCATCGACGGCAACTATGAATGCAAACCTAACGGCGAAAGGAAGATGGATGCAAACTTAGCAACGAGAAGATGAACACAAACCCAGTGGTGAGAAATCAAGTCCATTGTCCTCAATTTGAAAAAGCTAGACAAAAAGCACAAAAACGTCTTAATGCGAATTCTAAATTGGGGATTTTAAAATAGAACAAGTATACTGAACATATATAAGCGATGAAATTGGAATGTGTTGTTACCATTGATAGAATTAAAAGTGAGACCATGATCAATAGAAAAGAAACAACGAAATAATTGAAGGGAAACTTTAAAATCCAATTTAGAATATGGTGAATCTACTTTCATGATTTTGTTTACATAATAAGAAAAGTAAACTTGAAGAAAAAACTTACAACTAGCGTTGACATCATAGAACCAATTAGTGCCATCACAGAACTTGAAGTAAATTTAAAAGAATAGACTATTAATTAAATTTAAACAGCTTAACAAAGGTTTCAAAAGCAAATAAACACAAACACGAACTTCGTTGTCACTGTTGAAATCATAACTCGATCAGGCGGGATAAAATTTGCAGAAAAAGAGGGTTTGGAGAACACAACACAAGCACCAACAAGGGTTTGTTAGAAAAATATGTCATCATGATAGATGAAGAGAGGGTTTGGCGTGAAAAGAGAACCCATGGGTTTCTTTTCTTGATTTTTAATTTGTTTTGTGATAGATTTAGTCAATTTGTTTTTTCAATAATAGTTTCCAGAATAACATTATTATAAAAAAAGATTAAAAATAAGAACAAAAAAAAATTAAAATGTAATTTTTTTTTTGGATACTAAAATTTTAGAATGGCATCTACTTCTTCTAATTCTAATATATATATATATATATAATAAAATTGATTACTATAGTACCTTCTTATAAAAAAAAATAAAAAAAATTGATTACTACCTAGTTTACTTTGTCCTTATTAGTTCTAATAATATTTCAAATTTTTATCCTTCATTTTAATTTTACTCTATTAAAAAAATATGCATAAAAATTATAAACAAAATGCATAGAAATAGGAACAAATAAAAAATATGAATCTATCTATAAAAATAGTTACAAAGCAAAAACATTATAGAAAGTTTAGTAAAACAAATTATATAAAAAAAACACAAACAATAACAAGATTATAGAAAATTTAGTCAAAATTGTTTGGTTTTGGTTAAAGTTGTTTGGTGATTTCTTTTCTAAAAAACTTAAAATAAATTCTAATTTACAATTTGTTTGATAAAATATTTTATAAAAGTTGTGATAATATTAAAACTCAATATAAGTAAATAAAATAATTTAAAAATATAACGTGCAATATTTATCTCTAATTATGTGTGTGTGTAACATTTTAATTAATATTGTTTTTATAAAATCTACCATTTGACTAGAACTATATATTATTTAGATCATCGATAAAAAATTTGGCTTGTTCAAAATAATTTGATATGTTATTGATATTTATGAAAAATAAAAATGTTCAATAAAAATGCATAAATCCTTTCTATAAAAAAATTACATAAAACCTCAATTTTAGTGAGTCTCGATAATATATAAAATAATTTTAGATTTGGGTAAAATTTTATATAAGTAATCTAAATGATATAAACTTTAAATTCATTGTAAATTTTATAATTGTTAGAACGTAATTACGCGGCATAACATTATCGGTGTAATTTTATCCACCCACATATATAGTTATTGATATGTTGTCATAAAAAAGAGAGTTGATAAGAACATCGCACTATATGTGTACATAGAAGTTGGGGTTCGAAACTCGGACACTCTGCTTATTTATTTTTAAAGTGAAATTTCTAACCACTAGACTACTTGACCAAATTTTTTTATTTTTTTTACAAAAATTAAAAAAACAGTTGTTATCATTAGAATGAATAATTTCATATTTTGAAGAATGAAAAACACTACATTGGTACTACGTTTTTTTTACAAAAATAAATAAATTAACAGTAGCATGTATTTTTTATTTTATTTTTGTAAGGTAACATGTACATTTTTTTTTGTGATAGGTAGCATTACGAATTAATGATAGTGTATTTTAAAAGAATAAATAAATAATAATACTCCTGCGATTAATAATAGTCGACATGATATGAGAGACCATGCATATGAATAAAATACTTAAATATATATATGATTGGTGTTTCCTGCGATTCGAAGAGGTTACCACCGAAAAGCTAGTTTTGTGTTGAAAAAGTTGCAAATATTAACTTTGAAAAAAGAACATTATTGATGTATTTTACCCATAAAAATTAAGTAACTTTTTTTTATCAAGTACTTTTAAAAAAAGTGTTTGGCCCGGCTTCTCCTTTTATAGAATAAAAAGTCTAAAATAAGCTCCACCAAACGGTACCTAACTGGAAGAGTAACAGTGCAAAAACAACTTAGAAACTTAAAAGACCTAATTCTTACCTAAAAAACGTAAAAGACCTAACTGTTACAAACGCGAAACTTAAAGAACTTTGGATACATTTAGCCTTTATTTTACTTCAAAGTATGGGTATGATATAAATTCAAATGAATTTCGTTAAAGTTTTATTTATTTATAACTTTGCAGATCAAAATGGAGATTATGTTATACTCTCACGGTTATGATGCATGAACGAGGACGATAAGAATGTAGTATGCCGGAAGCAAATGAATTACTAACATTTCAAATTACTAAACAAAGAAATAAAATCAAATAAAAACAAAACATATAAGACATATTAAAGAAATCGAAGAGTTCTTAATTTGCTTAGGCAACATAACAAAGAAGAAAAGATGGAAAAGGCAATCGCAATTGCTTTGACATAAATAACTAAAAATCAACAAAAAAAAAAATCTACAAATCAAACACTCGAAACGATTTTAGATTTGATGCTTGCAAATTAGAAATTCAACATAAATAACTATAAGAAAAGTAATCACTTCCAAATATAAATTGGTATACTCTTCTTTTCCACTAATAAAATTTGTGCTTCTTCATGATATAATATTGTCCGGAGAGATAGTGTGCATGTTGATGCAGATCAAAACATGGGGCTGAGATGGAGAGCCAGAAGAAGAAGAAAGGTAATGAGAGAGAGAAATAAAATTAGGTTAAGAGAAAGAAGAAGCGTGCATTTTTATTTCCCATGCGTGATATTTTTTTTATTCATAAAACAACTAACATTTTTTAGTGGCTCTAGGGAAAAAATTAGGTGAGAGAAATAAGGGTGTCATAAATAAATAGTTGGGGAGGTAATTAAGAGAAGACTAGGAGGAAAAAAATTAGGGTTAAGTGGAGGCATAACCAAAACCCTACTTCTCCTTTTATAGTAACTAGACTTCAACTCGTGTACATGTTACACGGGTTCTGTGTTGAATCAAATATACAATAAATGAAATCAAAATATAAAAATAGAGAAATTGAAATTAGTCAGTACAAATAAAACTACAAAATATATTTAAAAACATTAAATCAATAATAATATTTTTTTAAGTATGGTCACATAGAGCCTGTACATATCTAAACAAACAAGTATCATGCACAATTAGTGATTTATCCCACAACAAAAGATACATTTTTTTTTTGTGTCCGACAGATTATTTGAAAAATTGGAAAAACAACTCTGATTGTAAATTAAAAAATTGCTGCATTACTATTCCTATAAGATAAAACAAAATGTACCTATTTTTAAGGCAACGTTTTAGAGAAGGAAAGACTCAAGAGAGAAGATAATAAGCGTGCAAAAATAGGAAGAAGAAAACAAAAGGTTTGCTAGTTTTAAAATTAAGAGGAGAGATAATAATAATAATAATAATAATAATAATTAATGATTTCTATTTTTTAGGAAAAGTAGTTAACATCGCATATCACTTCGGAATACATATGAAAAAGTAATTTAATTTCTTACTATGATATGATTAAAGAAAATATTACTTTCAATTGTAAATTAAGCATAAATATATTATAAAAAAAAAATTAAGAATTGTCAAAAAAATAAAATTAAAAAATTAAGAATAAACATAAATTGTGGTATATATATATATATATATATATATATATATATATATCTTTATCATTATCTTTATTACTATAAAAGGAGAAGTAGGGTTTTTGGATTTGCAAGCACTTAACCCTAATTTTCTCCCTAATTCCCTCCATTTTCCCTCTTAATTACTATTAGCATATAGAAAAAATTCTGACTATTAAATTCTGACTATCTTTATTACATATGCTTTGGTGATCGTGAAATGTGTTTCCATCACATATTAATTTGTATCCTTTGTCGTATTAATTCTCAGATTTTTTTGTGTGGATAATTTGTCCTATTAATTTGTAGAATCTGATATTTCTTTGTATAGGTAAAAATCTGTTTTTACTTTTTTTTATTTGTAGAGATAATAATTTGTAAATCTATTGAATGCACATGTGGATGTGTTTGTATCATAGTATTTCAATTTTTTTTTATTGTTTATATTTTCTGAGAAATTGACGATGAATTTTGGCGGATTGTTCATATAATGTATGTTCTGTTTTTATATGCATTTTTCTTTTATATAAAGCTCAAAGGGAAATTGTTGTGGTATTTTGTAAATGATCTCGGGTAGAATATTGATTATTGATTACGGCACGAAGACTTGCTATGGGTGATACTATTAAATTTTGTATTCACCTTGATGGAAAAAATGAAATCTCTACTTAATATTTTATTGTTGATGTCTATCATATGATTTCCGATGTGTTAGACTTTACTTGAGAATTAGTTTTGTGTATTTGTAGAGCATGGATCAATATTTTTATTTGTTTTGAAATGTCATTGGTAATTATAAAAAAAATGTCATTGGTAATTTTATTAATTTAGTGAATGTACTATTTTTTTTTCAACTACATTAGTAATACATAATTTAAATTAAAAAAATCGTGTGTGCATCATATATCTGAATATTGTGCTCTTGCTGATACTACTTCTGAGATATTGTAGATTCGGTGGCTTCTTGCTGACTTGGAGACATCACAGTCTTCTCCAACTGATTTGTATTGTGACAACCGTAGTGCCACTCAAGTTGCCCACAATGATGTTTTTCATGAGCGAACTAAACATATTGAAATTGATTGTCACTTCATTCAACAACACCTTCTTCGTGGCGAACTTCGTCTTATCTCCATTGGAACTCTTGACCAACCAGCTAACTTGTTCACAAAAACTCACTCTCCAGGATGCTTCCGCACTTTAGTATCCAAACTAAAGTTGGTAACGGTTCCACCAACTTGAGTTTGAGATGCACACACCATTTTTTTAATTTAAATTATGTATTACTAATGTAGTTGAAAAAAAAATAGTACATTCACTAAATTAATAAAATTACCAACGACATTTTTTTTTTATAATTACCAATGACATTTCAAAACAAATAAAAATATTGATCCACGCTCTACAAATACACAAAACTAATTCTCAAGTAAAGTCTAACACATCGGAAATCATATGATAGACATCAACAATAAGTAGAGATTTCATTTTTTCCATCAAGGTGAATACAAAATTTACTAGTATCACCCATAGCAAGTCTTCGCGCCGTAATCAATAATCAATATTCTACCCGATATCATTTACAAAATACCACAACAATTTCCCTTTGAGCTTTATATCAAAGAAAAATGCATATAAAAACAGAACATACATTATATGAACAATCCGCCAAAATTCATCGTCAATTTCTCAGAAAATATAAAACAATAAAAAAAAAATTAAATACTATGATACAAACACATACACATGTGCATTCAATAGATTTACAGATTATTATCTCTATAAATAAAAAAATAGATTTTTACCTATACAAAGAAAAATCAGATTCTACAAATTAATAGGACAAATTATCCAAAAAAAAAAATCTAAGAATTAATACGACAAATGATACAAATTAATATGTGATGGAAACACATTTCACGATCACCAAAGCATATGTAACAAAGATAGTCAGAGTTTAATAGTCAGAATTTTTTCTATATGCTAATAGTAATTAAGAGGGAAAATGAAGGAAATTAAGGAGAAAATTAGGGTTAAGTGGTTGCAAATCCAAAAATCCTACTTCTCCTTTTATATTATAGTATTAAGATTAAGATAAAGATTTTTTTCTTTAATATATTTATGTCCTCATAGTTTCTATTATCCTTTTTATTTCTTTCTTAATAAATTTTTAGTTTATAAAAAAATATAATATACAATAATAAAGAAATAAAAATAACACAATATTTTTAAAAAATTACTGAAACGATTTTTATAGATAACTTCGTCAAATCTTCTTCCAACGAAAACAGAGTGAGGAGAAACCCTACCCGAAACGGCGTTACCCATCTCTTTCTTGTCAAATTCGTAAGTATCATCACGTCCTAAATCTGATTTTGATTTTTTGGTGAAAATATCACTGATATACTTCAACCAACCAGGTATCTCGCTCAATATTTGATTTTCATCGATTAAGGGGAAGGATGATGTTAGGAAAACGGATCTCTCGATCAGAGAATAGAGAGTGGACTCTTGGAGATATTTCCCGTGCCAGGGGGCGGGTAAGTAAATTATTGTTCTGTGATTATTTATTTATTTATTTATTTTGTAACGGCTAAATAGGATTCTAGGGATGAACCGGTAGAATCAATTCTCAATAGTAGGGATTCTAATGATTTAGAATAAAATCCGTTACCAAGGAAAGATTATGCTAACATAGTTTGCATAGTATAGAAATTGAGAGTTTGAGAGAAGATAGATAATTGGTTGAATATTCATTGCTTCTCAAATGAAGCACAAAGGCTTCTAAATACAACACCAAAGGCTAAAAAGGTAAACTGACATAAAATAAATTATTATTTAAAATAAACTATTAATTGATACTTAATTCCTGTCACAATACTCTCCCCTTCAAACATCCTTGTCCTCAAGGATGAACAATCACAAGTACCATGCTTAGGAGGTAAAGTCTTCTATTTCAGCAAAACTAAAGGAACATGAACACTTCCCCTTTCAACCATTTTCCTATGTAGAATAGCCACAACAACATCAGCATTGGCAGTAAATGTCCAAGTGTCATGCTTAGGTGGTAAAGCTTTCCGTTTGTCTAGAACTTTAGCATTCCGAACATTTCCTCTATTAATCATCTTTTTGTGAAAAATAGCTACAAAAATAAACTGGTTAAGAACTAGCAGAGATGACCTAGTTGAGGAGTGTTTCTCAAAAGGATCAAAAGCAGAATTTCTCTTGAGTAAATGGTCCCATGCAACAAGTATAACATGAGCAACGATGAAAAATTCAACAATAGCAAATTCCCAAGTACCATGCTTAAGAGGCAAGTCTATCCATTTGAGCATAATTTTAGTAACAAGAACACTTCCTCTGTTGATCATTTTCCTATGTAAAATAGTCACGTGTTCAACGCGTTGAAGGAGTGTTATATATCCCCCAATTAAAGAGTAAATAATAGCATAAGGAGATGCCATGCAAAGTTTCGGTTGAACTATATAGAGCAGTTTTGGAATCTCTAGTTTTTCATGGTATATAATGGAGGTGATCTTAGAGGCTCTCTGAAGCTGCAATAACTTAGTTCTCTTGTTTTGTATTATGAGAAGTTTCTCTTAATCATGAGCATTTATGCTTCTCAAAAAAATCCCTGTAATTGCCTTTGCTGGATTATAGGAAGTTCCCCTTTGTTGTCATGATTAAACCACTCCTCTTTTAGTGAACTTATGAGATCAAAATTCCCACTGATTTGATGCAAAAGACTTGGGGCTTCAAATATATCATAATATTTAGCACTGAGATATTCAAATCTTAATGGCACCTTGAAAAGCATTGTCACTATCTTGTAAGTAGGTGCCTCTAAATAGTCCCTATGACCATGAGTTTCAAAATAATAGTCTCTTGAATGACTATACAAAGATTCAATTTCAATGTTGTCATGAGCAAAAGACTTTAAGAGTATCCAAAAAATTGCAGACTTGTCAAAAGTCACAAAAAGTCTTGCCACATCAAAATTAATCCAACTATCATAACATAGACCACCAAACCCATGATTGTGGCTCTTACAACCATAATTTTTAGAAGACTGAATTTCACTATGCACAAGATTGGACCAAGTATAAGACACAAAATCAGAACTCTCACAGACCCGATCATCAAAAAAATTGAAAATAAAATTCATATTAACCTCTGCATACCAAGGGTCATGAGGGATAAAAATGATGAGAACATAAGCCTTTTGGGAGTGCACTCTATCTCTAAAGAATAAACAGGCTGCTACATGATCAAATTCCTGCAAACTTTGGCTAATAGCAACTCCTATTGTTTTTTTAGTATCAATAGCCAACTCAGCAAATAAGACTATTGTGTCTTTTGTTACCAATCAGGTGGTTCAGGCGGTGGAATTATTTTCGGTGGTGTCGGAGTCTCCGTGGCATTGAAATTGTTGTTTGGTGGTGTGTTGAACAACAACCCTTCAAACATAGCACGTTTTAGCTTTTCCCAATCCAATATTGGATCTGCAATTCTCAACTCTTTTACCCAAAACCATGGCAATTTCATTCTACATGTTGGTCCAAGTCTTGTCTGCAACTGCAATGGACTTTCACACATCGGTGAATCTCGGTGGTTGGTCTTTGGTGGTCCCGGCGTTGGAAGAGTAGATAGCCATTGAGAAGATTCAGAGTCCGTTGATGATAATTTCCTCTTTGGTGGTGTATCTAGTGCCGGTGGACTTGGAGAAAATAACAATGGAGTTGGTTGAAATTGTACCTTATCGAAGCTGTGCAAATCAGAAGGCGGTGATTGTTTTTGTGATGATGCGGTGGATTCAGTTGGGAACACACATGGAGGGGTTGAAATATCTCTTAGCGGTTGAACTGTAAATTGCACAGATGATGCCATAGATGATTGTTGTTGGTTAAGCTCTAATTGTTCCTCTTCGCATTCTTGTGGTTCGACATCATCTTCATCCTTCATTGTAATTTGAATATTTTTATGATGCATCAATTGATGTTCCAAACTAAAAGGTTTATCACATATGAAACACAAACCCATTTCCATCTTTTCTTCTACTTCCTCAACACTTAAAATTTTCACCAATTTGTATTTTGCACCCATAATGTCCAGTGAATCGAAGGCTCTAGATACCAATTGTAACGGATAAATAGGATTCTAGGGACGAACCGGTAGAATCAATTCTCAATAGTAGGGATTCTAATGATTTAGAATAAAATCCGTTACCAAGGAGAGATTATGCCAACATAGTTTGCATAGTATAGAAATTGAGAGTTTGAGAGAAGATAGATAATTTGTTGAATATTCATTGATTCTTAAATGAAGCACAAAGGCTTTTTAAATACAACACCAAAGGCTAAAAAGGTAAACTGACATAAAATAAATTATTATTTAAAATAAACTATTAATTGATACTTAATTCCTGTCACATATTTATACTGTAGTAGTAGTATTTGCAATTAATATTATACTATACTATACTCTGGTTATACCATCTGGTGTTTTGTTAGTGTTCGATAGATTGTTGCAAATAACTCTTTGTCAGGAAGTTTTGCCGATTCATTTCCTGGTAGAATGTGCCACTGGATACGCTCTTTTTCTAGCCCATGGCATTAATGATATTGATAGGATTAGGTATCAAGCAGCTGAGGAGTACATTAACCGTTCCGACACTCCTTTTGAGCTTAAAGATTATCTATCCTTTTCATCTGTTGATGCTGATCCTCTCCTTCAAATGAATGCTATATTCGAGTGTAAGCTAATTTCAGGGTCTAATATCCCACACAAACAAAATTCTATTTTGTTTCCTTATTTTTGTATTTTTGTTTCCTTCTGTAGCAAATGTGACCGACGAGCTAAGGGAGTTCCTCAAGAAGAATTTTGAACCACCATTTCGTCGCCATGTACTTGCAACTGCTGATCCGATTTTCGGGGTCAATATCGTTATGAAATTGGGACTGTGTCACCGATATGAGACACTGATCAAGCATGTCATGCGTGGTTTGCGGGAGAAAATTCACGAATTCATTGGGTTGCCGGTATGTTGTTCCTACTTCAAGCCGTCACTTACAATCCATATATATGTATATGATTCCTTACTAACCCAAACATTTGATTATGTGCAGCATGCAGATTTGGACAAGGCCCAACAGGATCTGGTGCGCCGTTACAACGAACAAATGCGTACTAAATTGGACACCGAAAGTCCCGTCCCGGTTTTGTCATCTTTTTTACAAGAACACGAACAATTCAGGGTTGTGCCACATGGATTCGAAGGATTTTTTAGTGCCAAGGGTAAAAAGAATCTATTGTGCACAAGAAATCTAGTATCCGGGGAAGCTCTTAATGGTGAAAAATTAATACGTGTTCAGGTGAGTCGATTTATATATGATTAGTATTAGTTTCTGCTCTTAACTGGTTTATGTACTTCATGAATATCCATGGATATTATTATCTTTATGTGGAAAACTCTCGTCACTTCACATGTTAAAACCCTTCAAGTCCAACACATTAGTACTCAATTAGAGTTTTCAAAATGCTCCAAATTGGTCCTTTTTTTAGTGCTATCACTGTTTCACACACAATAATGCATAGCTCTATGTTTCCATGTGCTGACCCAGTTTTACGTGTTCGGACTTATTTCAATCTTTATATCTCAGAATGAGGATGGAACTGAAGTCGAGTACAGAGTATGCGACCCGTGTAGATCCAAGTTGGGTGCTGCAATCCTGGGTGGTGTCACCAATATATGGATTGTAAGTTATCGTATGTTGGAACTTAGAATAGCATATGAGTTGTGCAATTTAAATAAGTATGCTTTATTTTATTTGTTTCAGAAACCCGGCTCTCGTGTTATATATGTGGGAAATGTATGCGGACTTACGGTTTCTGATTTGTCAGATCTTGTTGGCTCGGTAAGTTATGTAGTCTATTACGTTGCCTAAATGTGTGCTTTATTAGTTGTTTGCAAACATATCTTCTTTTTTTTAAAGTAAAGGTACTTGCCTAACTTTTAATAATATCATACACTACACTATTTTGATGAATAAATTCTAGACCGGTAACATTCCACTCCGTTAAACCTGACATAGCACGAGAAGCTCTTGCTAACAAGTGAGCCACACTATCGGAGCTTTTCACTGTAAAATGTCCTGTATTGTCTAATAACCAAAACCAAGAGTAGCGTCTAGGTCTCATAGGCAGGGGAATTCTCTTTATTAACCTCCTGTCTCTGTCATTACATATATCATCCAACACCTCATCCCATTTAAGCTGATTGACCTCCATTAAATCTTAGAACCTTAAGTTGATCGCCCATTTTAATGGTGAAGAACATAAAAATCTATATGTTTGAACTAGCCAAAACTAATCAAGTGGTCAAGGTGGACTGGTTCAGTTTTTGGTCTGTATTTTAATGTGCTAACTTATACTACATGTTATAATTTGCTAACATATCTATTTTGTAAGCAGGATGGTTTCGTGTATGTTGTGGGATTCCCCGATGATGTTGCACATAAAGCGGGCAATAGGCCAAATGTTGTGACAATTGCTGGGAAATTTTCGTATTCTGGTTATCGCATGCTTCTCAGTATGGTAGATGTGGTCTTTGGTGATATTGATGATCTTCCTAATAAGGTATAATATGATGTCTAATATTTCATACTCTTTTGTATTAAGTCCTTTATTAATATAGACATGCTTGATTATAAATTGCTAAGTAATGTTATATCATTTTCTCATTAAATCGTTATGTTGTATTAGCATAATATCGAGGCGGGTTTCATACTGTCTCATGCTCACTTTTATCTTAAAGCCGGTGGGCATTACATGATTTGCACAAAGGTTTGTTTTCAATTATTTATATTTGATCTGCCTAGTAATTTCTTTGATATTTTCTTGTTAAATCATGCCTGATGATTCGTGTGAACTACAGGCAAACGATATGAATTCAACCGGTAATGCTATTTTTGCCTACGGCGATCGTCAAAGGCAATTCAAGCTAATACAAACAGTCATGCTTGATTTAGTAAAGGGAACATATGCCCTCGATATAGGTGGTTACAAGATGCCGGTTGAATGAATAGTTGTTTTCCATCCGCTTGTTTGTAAATTTTTCCTGTTTGGTTGTCTCTTATGATCATTGATCAACCTTTTTGCTAAGATATTTGTTTGTTTTGCATTTTATGGACATATTGATTAGATATTGGTTTAAGTAAATCATATTAGTTTTAAGTAAATCATTTTGTTTCTACTAGTATATGTACATCTTTTGCAAGTTATTATGAAAAGAAACATTCCTCTCTTGAAACCCCTCCCATCTTCTTTACTACTCAACAAATTAGTTTTATATTAATTTGAAAAAAACTTTTGAAAATAAGTACTTATTTCTGAAACATATGTAATGTCAAACATCTTTTAACTACTTATTTGTAAAAAAAAAATGGTACATAAATATATATATATTTTTCTTGAAAATAAGTAACTTATTTTGGCAAATACAAGATCTGTTTATGTTATACAACATAACAATTAACATGTAAGTCGCTCAATAAATCAGATCCAACATAAAAAACTAATAAAATAAACCAATATCCAACATAAACTCGTAATAAAGAACATGACAACCCATAAACAACACGATCCACCCAAATCAATTAATTTCATTTTTTCTCATTTATTCTTGTTGCACAATTTCTGAAAATTTGATTACTTAAGTTTGAATTGCAGATTTAATGAACTGAGGAAATTCGTTGAAAGAAAGGGATGAAGAAGTGTTCCTGTCACCACTTCAACAACACTAGAATTATTAGATCTTTGAAAACTTAATTTAATTTTACTTTTGTTTTCTGGGTTCATTATGAAGAAGTGTACTACAAGTCTAAAACTAAAATTAGAAGTTGTTGAGATTTGGGCCAAAAAAAAAAAATAGCACTAAAGACTCATTTTGATCCTTCACAAATTTCTGACAGGACAATTCAGTCCCAAACAAAACTAAAATCCAAATTAGTCCTTGACATTTTCATACCGGGAACAAATTAATCCCTCTGTTATAACAAATCGGGAACTAACTTGTCCTCAATATGAAAATATCAAGAAATAATTTGGATTTTATTTTTGTCGGGGATTGAATTGTCCCACAAAAAATTTGTGAGGGACCAAATTGAATCTTCACTAAAAAAACGGGTTAAAAGTTTTTTTTTGAAACAAGGATATGTTTGATACAGTAATATATTACGGTATAATTTTTCTTAAAATATAAAAACTATTTTTTTTCTTCTTACTAGAGCTTTTAAAAATTATTGTTTAGTCTAACTTCTTACTTTTAAAGAAAAAAAGTTAGATCAAACGATACTTAGATTATGTTTGGTAAAAATAGCGGTTAGCTGATAAGCTAGCTTATAACTTATAAGCTAAAAACTATAAGCTACTTGAAATAACATTTGAAAATAAGTTATAAGTTAGTAAAATAAACTATAAGCTCATAATAAAATGACTGTTACCAAATAGAACTTTTAGCTTATAAGCTAAAAGCTATAATAAATAGTTTTTTGGCCTTCCCAAACATAACCTTACTCTCTTCATTTGATCGAATAAACTGAATACCTTTTAAATATTAAATAGAGGATTCTTAAAATCTAATCCATATTTTTTTTTAAAGGGCGACATTGGCAACTCTTTCAACATCATATTGCTTTTTAAAATAAATTATTTAGGGTGTTGTTAACATGTGCATATAGGGCACATGTTAAGGTATCTTAATATAGAAATTTAACATTTAATGATACAAGCATTTAATGCTTAAAAAATTAAAATTTAATGCTTCAACATTTAATACTTTCTATTTTTACTTCCTTAACAATGCTTAAAAAATTAAAATTTAATGCTTCAACATTTAATACTTTCTATTTTTACTTCCTTAACATGTGCCATTGATGCATATGTTAACATTCCCCAATTATTTATTCTATTAAAACTAAAAAAAATGGGACCAAGAATCCTCGTTTTGAGGAAACTAAACAGGAGGACAGGACAGAGGAACTAAAGTGTTTTCATGCTTTTAAAAAAACAAAACTAAAGTGTGTTTATGTTTATTTACAGGGCGTCCCAATCCTTAATCAAAAAGTCGTTTGCTGACTTTCTTTCTCAATGGCAAATAAATGCCTTTCCAGCCAAATCAATGTCTTTTCAAACCACAAACTATTCTATTCAATATAATTGAGTTAAATTTTAAGTCTCAATTAATAAAATAAAAAACATTATGTATTTAATTTGTAATGTATTTCTAGTCATGCCAAATTATCTACACAGTAATAATAGTTTCTATTATTGGATTAATAAGTATTTTGGTATAATTATTTCTTTAATCATGTTTATAATTTTATTTATAATTTTATAAAAACACTTTTCACAAAATATTAACTCAAAATTCAATTTTTAAGTTCAAACTTTCGTATTTTTATCTAGATTTTTTTGCGTTAAAAAAATTATATGTAATTCATACAAAAAAATATATATTTAATTCATCCTACATTAAAAAAATCTAAATTTTAGTAAACCATCCTTCTACTATATTTTCTTAAGAAAACTTAAATAAAATGATTTAAAAATTTAAGAGTGTAAAGATAATTAGATAAATTTAATTTGGGTCAAGTTAACGTGTGTCTTATGGACACATGTTAAGATACTTTCATATAGAAATTCTATATTTAATGATGCAAGAAATTTAATGTTTAAGAGATAAAATGCACAATTAATTTCAATAAATACTTTTTAAAATTGCTTCTTTAACATATGTCCTATTCTCCATTTAATTTTTGGTTGGTAGACGAAATGACAAAGCCATTGAAAACTCACACATACAAAGTGGAGTGGCCAGGGATTGAACCCCGATCATGGCGTCCGACACTAGCAATTTTAATATTTCTATCATTTGAGCTAGGATTAGTGGACTATTTTCCATTTAATTTTAACAGGACTAAAACTCTACATGCATGAAATTTTTTATATTGATTAAAATAACAATTTTAAACAATCAAGATATAATTAATGATATTTACCATTTATATCCTTTCAAAAACTAATTAAAATCATTCATTAAATAATTTTTTCTCTTTCTTAATAAGGTAAGATTAAAATGACTTAACTTATCAATATTTATTATTTCAAAATATATGTGCAAAACTCTAAAAATACTGATTTCTCTCCTAATTAACAAAGTCCTAACATATATACACACACACATCTATATATGCTTGTAGCATATACTTCATATCATACTTTACCTCTTACACAAAGAAGATAAGCATAACTTAATTCATAACCTCCTCCGCAACTCAAATTAACTTCTTTGACACATGGAATTAGAATCACTACTCCCTAAGCCAACTAACAATGGTGGCATGAGAAGAAGGCACTACAAGCACCTAGAAGGAAGTGGGAAAAAAATGAAGATCATAAGGATAAAAAGGAGCACACATAAGTTTTGGAGAATCAGAACAATTCCAAGGCTGAGATGGGTGATTAAATCACCCTTGAAAATGTTGTCAAATTTTAAGAATGTTTATTTGAACTTTATGTTAAAATCTTTGAACAATGATAGCAACTTTGGTGGTGGGAAACAAATTCCAAAGGCTCCTCAAGTTTCTAAGGATTATGCTAGTGATGCGTTTGAGGTTAAGCTCATATATGAGATTTCTAAGGCCTTCATTGCTTCTCATGAACTATTTCCTATGTAACATGCATGTAATTTTTCTTTGCTCTTGTTTTTTCATGTTACTTTTTACCTCTTTTCTTAATTTGCGTTGTGATTTATTTTTTCATTAACTAAAATTTACTTTCATATTCCATAGAAAATGTTGAGGAATCACACCTAGATCACTTATTTGTGCATTATTTGTCTATCACTTTTAATTTCTTTATGTACACCCTCCATTTCGTGTCTTTGGTAATTTAAAATTTTTACATAAAAATTTAAAAATCATTTAGTTGTATTATTTTTATAAGAATTTACATGGTGTATGTTCAAGCCGAAATATACTTAAAATTAAGGGTTGTGACTTGTGCAGTATGGTCGCTTTTAGAAGGTGTGGTTTTTTAGGAAACTAAGAAAGCTATCTTTCATAAATAATGTTAAGGCACTAGAGCGTGATGGTTATCACCGTTATTACTAAAAAATAAGTGGAATATCTTGGGCTCTTCCATTCATACCTTGGTTGATTCTTGCTAATTTGTTAATCCATCTCGGATTGGTGAGATTAATAAACTTCACTCATCAAAAAAATATTATAGTTCATTTGAATGTTTCTGATCATGGACATACATCTGAAAGCAGTTTTAGGAACGTCGTCTTCAACTATAAATATTTAGTTATATCTTGAATATCCATCAGTTAAATTTAAGATTTCATTACCAAATGTTAAATCCACTAACATATCAATAACATACATAGGAGAATTCGTCTTTGGTGGCTTCTTTCATATCAACATTTAAATCTTCTCGGATTCTGCTTTGGCTTCTTTCCAATCTTTAGTGGTAATATGTGCTCAAACAAACTTCAATCCAATTCAGGCATATCGGTATATTTTCATGCAAAACAATCTTTATACTCTCGAAGAATTTTTACAATTTTTTGTTTCACATCATTATCCAACAAAGCACTTACATATGTTGATTTTGATTTAGTTCCTTCCTCCACTAAGTTTACTTCTTCTAGAGGATGTGAGCTTCAAGTTTCTCTACATCAGACCAACCATTTTTGAATACTAAAGGGGAATCATCAATTATACAATATAGTTGGTACTCCCAACCTAACCTACTAAAAACGCAGGGCGGGGCGACCCAAGTTGGCCCAAAGGCATTTTAGTTTTTTTTTTTTTCATTATTCCTAGGAGTTTAGATGAAAAGTGGAGTAAAGATTTTAACTTTATGGAGGAGTATAATCCATTTTTTCCTTTCATTTTTAGACCCAAAAAAAGAAAAGGGGTAAATTAAACTTTACTTGCATTGTTTCCATTTTCGATATAATTTGTTCTGATTTTGACACTTATTTAGGTGATTGAATTTATTTTGAGACTTGTTTAATGTTGTCGGATTTTTATTGGTGCTTTATTTTATTGAGACTTCTTTATTTAAAGAATGACATCGATATTGCGAGGATATAACGAATTCAAACTAAATTAACTATTAATAGTTTACATGAATCAATTTGATGAACCATGTTGAATTATTAATTATTACTTTCTTTTTACTACATTATTCAAGTTTGTTAATATTTTAAGTTATTTTGTATTATGCGTTGTTGAAAAATATTTCTTTTTTTTTTTATAAAAAAATAATGAATTATATAATAAATCTATAAGTAAAAACAAAAAAAAATAATAAAAAGTTGGTGGGCCGGCCCACGCCAACCCTCCAACTCGCTAGTAAACGGGACGGGCTTGACTTTTGAGTTAGGATGCCTATATTGGCCTGCCTCACCCCGCCTTGTTTTTGGACGGGCTTTAGGCAGGGCGGTCCTAAACAAGGCAGGCCGCCCGCTTTGCCACCCCTAAAGTCACTTCAAACACATGGAACCTAGACATATAATATAGCTCCGAACATATGATATATATATATATATATATATATATATATATATATATATATATATATATCCATGAATGTGGATGGTTTGATATTCCTATCAACCCCATTGGATAAATATGATATATGTATTCACCTCGTCCATGTACGTATCTGCTTAGCAGGTAATCCACATATTTTGAGGTACACGTGGATATTTACAAATATCCATGGATAATAATTTTTTAGCCAGATGGTTTTCCAGACTTAATCTATCAAATTTTTTGAGAGGTGATTGGTCAAGAGGTTACCAATTATGTGTTATCTGTTCTGAATGATAAGGCGGACCCTAGTGGGGTGAACTCTACTCATTTATTTGATCCCTAATGTTAAAAATCCAATACACCATTCTGATTTTATGCTTATATCTCTCTGCAATGTGGTCCTTGAGATTGTCAGCCAAATTTTTTTCGCATTTGACTAAGCCCAATATATACAATAAAGGCCCAATGACGTCAAATTATAATACATGTTACTAATCATGGGATAACTACTCAAGGCAATGACAACCACATTATCTATAGCACATGGTCTCGGCCGATAGAAATTCAACATAGTACTAATATAGTACTATATATTCAGCCTCATTAACGTAGTGGAATTGTCACTCTCTATACATGCTCATGCGAAGTTTGACCTATAAATACATATACTTAACACCTACGGTAGCAATATTCAACTAATTTCCTTAGCATTTCCCTCATTCAAATATTGACTTGAGCTTGGAGTGCTTACATTTTTTGAAGGTATCTTTTCCCTCCGTACTTAAAGTCAACACCACCATATCAACCTCCCATCCTATCCTCGCCGTTCGAGCATTCCAGTTATGCCCGTTCAGAGCGAAAACTACAACAAGCAGACTGAAGACGTATTTGTCTAACATCGTTCAACCCTATCAGAGTGCTATTGTCCCTAGAAGACTTATTATTGATAATGTTCTTCTGGCTTTTTAATCTTTACATGCTCTTCACAACATCAAGAAAGGAAAAAAATATTTTTGTAAGGATAAACATTGACATGGCAAAAGGTAGGAGTGTGCAAATAAATTGGTTTCTTTGAACCAAATTAGTATCCAAATAGAACCAGTTTTTAAAAGCCCAGTTTAAAGATGAAAAAAAAACCAATAACCAAAATGGTAACAAAAAAAAAATTGGAAACCAAACTGAATTATATGGATCAGTTATGGTTAACCATATTTTTCACACCTCCCTAAATCAATTTTCACCAACATTAATATTGCAATTTTTTCTCAAAAAATATCGAAAACTTATTTCCTCGAAAAATTCGGGAACTTTCTTTTCGAAAAAAGATCGGAATTTTTTTTCAGAAAAAATATCGGAAACTTTTTTTTTGAGAAAAATATCGAAATTTTTCACGTAAAAAGATCGGAAGCTGTTTTTTCGAAAAAATATCGAAATTTTCCCCCAAACAAGATCGGAAACTTTTTCCGAAAAAATCGGAACTTTTTTCCGAAAATATATCGGAAAGTTTTTTCCCGGAAAAAATTGGAAAGTTTTTTTCTGGAAAAAAGATCGAATTGTTTTCTCGAAAAAATATCGGAAACTTTTTCCGAAAAAAATCGGGAACTTTTTCCGAATAAATATCGGAAAGTTTTTTCCCGTAAAAAAATAGGAAATTTTTTCCGGAAAAAAGATCGAATTGTTTTCTCGAAAAAATATCGGAAACTTTTTCCAAAAAAAGATCTATATTTTTTACCAAAAAAAGATAGGAAACTTTTTCCGGAAAAAATCGGGAATTTTATCTGAAAAAAGAGATAAAAATATCGAAATTTTTTCCCGAAAAAATCGGGATCTTTTTTACCGGAAAAAACTTTGGAATTGTTTTTATCTGAATGCGAAACTTTTTTCCTCGAAAAATTCGGGAACATTTTTTCCGGAAAAAAATCGGAAAGTTTTTCCAGAAAAACCGGAAAATGTTTTTAACTAAAATCGAAACTTTTTCCTCGAAATTTTCGCGAACGTTTTTTTCAAAAAAAAATCAAAAATGTTTTTCTCAAAAAAATTGAAAAATGGATTTTTAGAAAATCATTTTTGCAAACCGGATATGAATGAAGTAAACCAAAGTCATAGGGGATAGAGAAGCAAAAAATTGAATCAAAATACTAATTGGTTTTTATTGTAAACCGGTTTTAAACCAATTTTAAACTAAATTGAATTTGTTTTATAAAATAAACCGATTTTAAATGAAAGTGGTTTTGGTTTGGTTCATGAACCATATATTTGGTTCAAGTTTGGTTCGGTTTATTACTATGCACACTCCTAGCAAAAGGGTATAACATAGTGGAGTGGTTGTTTCAAAAAAACAGCCTAACGTCTATGGGCTTTCCAAGCAGACTCATTGACACCATTATGTTGTGTCAATACTTTAACCTCTGCTATTGTTATTAATAGTTAGGTGACTAGTAGCTTTACTCTTCTCTGACAAGGATACGTTTTGTCCCCTTATCTTTTCATATGTGCAAAAGTGCTTTCTAATCTAATAACTCAACAGTAGGATCAAGGTAATATTAAGAGTAAGGGTTGCTTAGAAGGCCCCAACCATTTCTCATCTCTACTTTGCCGATGATAGCATCATATTCTGTGTGGCCAGTGAGGAAAAAGGTAAATGTTTTCATGAAGTCTTTCAGTTGTATCAAAAGGCCTCTTGACAACAGATTAATATGTTCAAATTTGAAATGATGTTTAGTTCAAATGTGATGGAAGATCAGAAGAATGACTTGCTTATTCAGACTATTAATAGGATTGCAAAATACCTAAGATTGCTTTCAAAGGTGGGCAGATAAAAAAAAATTAAATATATATTTTTGGGGTAGATTCTAGGGCGAGGGCTCTATTAAGTCCCTTACCGATGTACCACTTAAATCCACCATTAGATTCAATAAACCTACGTGATCTCATCATTCATGATCACGCTAGATCCAATTTCTTTCCCCTGTCTTGGCCCAGATTTAGTAGAAATAAAACGAGAACTTATGCACCATTCTTCACTGGCACAACCTCCTTCCAACTCGATTAAACATGGCATAATACTTTCTTCTTTTTTTAGAGTAAATTTGAAGATGGTTTTTTGAAAATAAAAGAATTATAAAAAAAATTGCGTCAAACCATAAAAATTGATAGCAAAACACAACATCATCCACACACACCTACAACTAAAATTGATTAAAATTGATGGAACAATGATGGATGAAACATGCTATGGAAAGATATACATAATATGAAAGAACATTGCAGTTTTATCATTTGTAGCAAGTGAGACATTAAGGCTGTGTTTGGTAAAAATAGCTTATAGCTGATAAGCTAGCTGATAGCTTATAGCTGATAAGCTAATTGAAGTGTTTGGTAAAATTAGTAGTTCAATAGCTTATAGATGTAAAATGACATAAAAGGACATTATTAATTAATAATAAAATCGGGTTTTAGTTAAAATAATAAGGTTAAAATTGGAAGAAAAAACAAAAAGCTATAAGTTATAAGCTAATTGAAATAGCGTTTGAAAATAAGCTATAAGCTAGTCAAAATAAACTATAAGCTCGTAATGAAAAGACTGTTATCAAACAGAGCTTTTAGCTTATAAGCTAAAAACTATAAACTATAAGCTCGTTTTGGAGCCTTACCAAACAGAGCCTAAATATTGCAAGTTAAACTGCCGATCAAAGCAATTGCAACAAGTTATTTTATTTGTAGCAAGTGAGGCACTAAATATTCCAACTTTGCATTCCAACTTTGCATTGTCCAACAAGATCACTTTAAGGCTACCAATTTTGTGTTGGTGGTGAAGAATGAAAGGACAGAGAGAACGAAAGTGCAGGCGGTAGAGAAACTGAGATCTATCAAGTGAGAGAAATGAAAGAAATTTGATCTATTGTGGTCATGAATTATGAGATCATGTATGTTTATTGAATCTAACAGTGGATTTAAATGGTACACCGGTGAGGGACTTGATAAAGCCTCACTCTAGAATCCACCTATTTTTGGTCCCTATAAAAAAAGTGGCATTTTTTTATCTCTAGAAAAATTTTATGCATGAAATATTAGTCAAAGAGCGGATGTCATAATGCTATGGAAACAGATGTTTGGTTGAAATTTAGATTATCTACATTCAAATTTAAATTTGTTTGGTTCAATGTTAAATAGTATCAATTTTCAAAGTAACACTAATAAAATGATCAAAGACGGATTGTTCTACATGTTTGATCAGTCGAAGGGCAATACCCTTGAAATTCTAATGGCCATCACTTATACTATTGAAATTCTAATGATCTAATAGCCCTATACTATTTGGTGTGCTTGAAATTAGAAGATTTATGAGGATAATGACACGCCAGTACAGCCACTAATTCATTGGCGTAGTAGTTTAAGGAGGAGAGGTTGCCCACGAATAAAGATTAATTAATTAGTGCTTGTCGGTTCATACGTTACTATTTTTTTTTTTTTGAATGGCAATTCAAACGTTACTATCTATGAAACAACGTATGGGTCAGGCTAAGAGATTATCAATTGTGTTTTTAATTGTAATTTATAGATTAGTTTGAGATTGCTTTTTTAGTACACATTTGAGTCTGATTCGAAATGTGTTGATTAATTAATTATTTTAGTCAAATAAATCGACTAAAATACAAAAAATAGTTCAATGTTTATAGTCGCTGCTCTTTTTTAGTGTTTTTTTCTTCTTAATTACCCTTTTAATCGGTTATCTTTATTTTAGGTTTTAAGTTGGTCCATATCTTTTAAAAGTTTCATGTTGATCCCATATCTTTATTTTAGGTTTTAAGTTGGTCCCTCCCGTTAAATCTTTCACTATTGCCGTTAAATTTGGACAGTGGCGGATCCAAGAATTTTAGATGGTGAGGGCTAGAAAATGGTGGCTATATTTTTTCCGATAACAAACAACCTGCATCATATATTATCAACGTGAAACTTAATACCATTCAATCTAACAACTACCATGTTTGAACCTCTCTTAGGCTCTTAGCTCATTCACAATTATAGTGACAAAACAAAAGCTACACAAAAACTCAAAATACATAAAAGGCTAAATGAATTACAATTTTCCTTTATGAGGCTTCATATTTTGAAAATGTTGCATGATTTTTTCAGTATCAACATTATCAAATATGTCACTCTATATATGTAACTAAGCAATCATCCAACCACTCATCTCTCATACGATTGCGCAATCCATTCTTCACATACTTCATGGCATAGAAAGATTTTTCAACAATTGTACTTGCCACGGGAAAAATCAAAACTAACTTCAGAAGTAAATATATCATTGGATACACAATATGCTTTCTAGTTTTCACCAATATTTCAGAAAGATCAGCGATCCCATTTAACTTTGAAAATTGATCATCAGACCGAAGATCTATTATAAAAGTTTCAAGCTGACAATCAAACTTCATAACCTCCACAGTAGAAAATTCTGATGGATAAAACTTAGCCAAACGAATCAATTGTTTTCTTTCAAGATTAAACTTTTGAGGCCATTGAATTCACCTTGCATATTATTAGCCTCATCGTAACCTTGTCTACGAACTCTTGACAAACTCAAATTATGCTTTGCAAAAAATGACTCTAATGCTAATTTTAATGACATATCACTTGTATTTGCAAACATTTCTCATGGGTGCTTAATTAAATAAAATATATTGCTACTATATTACTACTATTAAAGGAATTTTTTTTTGGTGGGGGCTTTGTTAGAACAAAAATGAGTCTTAGAACAAACCCCAAGAGCTTGATAAAGTTTTGATGATAACAAAGTATTAATATGCAATTGAAGAACACTAATGATCTTAAATGAAAGTGTGCAGTTAACAATGAAGATAGAATTTGAGAAGCTCAAAACAAACTATAAGCATCTGAAGCATTCAGAGGTTCTGAGAGAATTAAGTCTGAAGAAAGTCTGTCAGAAGCTACAGGAGTCTCAGAAGCAATAGAAAGACCAAGAAGCAAAGAAGAGTCTGTCAGAAGCAATTTTAGTGTACTCTCAGAAGCTACACAAGAATGACAAATCATAATTAAATCTGATGGAATCAAATCTAGAGATATTATCCCTCAAGCTATAAACTACACAAGGACGAAATGGATGCTGTTGTATGTCAGTCCAACAAGTCAAGAAAGGGAATATCAAGACAACGGTATTAAAGTTACCTCTTCTGTGCAAAGGAACTATCTTCGAGAACCAGAAAGGAAGAAGCAGTTTGCCATTTGTGGAATAAGTTAAAACAAGGTCTGAGTACCTTTCAAACGGGCAAACTGATCTCTCACAACGGTCATATTCAAACGTCTCTATTTCTAAAGCCTATAAATACAAGACCTCTTTGAATTAACAAAGTTGTCGTTGAATGATAGAACTTCTCAAAAGAGCTTAAACTTAAGAAGAACTGCACACAGTTAAAAAGGAAGAAAGTGTTCATTCAACCGAAAGAACTTAATAGCAAACATCTACACAAGACGTAAACTCAAGACCTTCATTCAACGTCAAAGCTTTCTGTTTTGACAATATTAGTAAGAGTTGGTCCTAGGTGTATAATTATAACCAATCTTATTGTATAAGATTTGGAACTCTCACGTTTGTGCTCGAGCAAATTAAAAGTCTCTTGCATGTGTGCTTGAGCAATTTGGAAGTCTCCTGCTGTGTGATCTGGAGAAATTAGAGTAAGTCTCCTGCTGTGTGATCTGGAGCAATTAGAGTAAGTCTCTTGCTGTGTGCCTGAGCATCTGTTGAAGTCTCTTGTTGTGTGCTTGAGCAAATTGTGTAATCTTGGTGATTATAGTGAACTCTCTTGTTGAAGAACAAGGGGACTGAAGTACTCTCAAGTTGCCTCTCAAGTTGTGAGGGGAACCGGTATAAATTCTTGTGTGTTCTCTCTTTCTTTCTCACCTTCTTAACCTTGCATCTGATTGCGTTGTGTGTTTGATTCACCCGCTGCCAAAATAGACTCTGATAGATTTCTTAATCTTGAAGAAAATTTTAAATCCTCAAAACACAATTCAACCCCTCCCTCCCCCCTTCTTGTGTTTTTCAAACCTTCAATTGGTATCAAAGCTCCGGTTCTGATTACTAATCACCTAATAGTGAATCATCAAAGATCCTGAAAAACACTTGTCTGAAAAAGCACCACTACCCAGCAAAGATTTTGTAAACCTTAATTGGTGGAAACAAAAGATTTTTGGTGATTCAGAAGAAGGAAGAGAAAGCAAGTGCAAGGAAACATCATCTATGCAAGAAGAGATCACACCAGTGCTAACAACGATGAAAGCTTCATTGATGAAATTATTAGTCAAGTCAAAGGAATCTATGACTCCTTGTGGACAAGTGATAACAACAACAAACATGATCAACAATCCAAAGCTGATTTTCTAATTCAACAATATGAACTGTTTATCATGGAAGAAGAGGAAAACATAGAATCTATGTTCATAAGATTTAAAAATCTTGTAGATGAACTCAAAGCTATAGATAGAAACTATAGTGAGACTAATTTGATATTGAAGATTCTCAGAAGTCTACCTCGGAAATGGGATCATGTGACCTCCAGAATTAAGGAAATGGAGAACATTGACAAAATGTGTCTTCTATCCTTATTAAGTTATCTCAAAATTCATGAAGAAGCGCTTAAAGATAAAGAAGATTAGAAAGTCATCTTTGTCAAGAAAGAAGAAGATTCTGGTAAAGGGTCTATGACAAAAGATGAAGTCATAGATCTTGTGGCAAGAATGGTCAAGATGAATATTGAGAACAATGTGGAAAGCTCCAAGTCAGAATCATCAAAATATTTAAGCACATCTCCTCAAGCTCAAGAAGAACTAGAAGAAGAATCAGAAGATAAATATCTTGAAAGGTTCACCAAGAAGCTTGGAAATCGGAAAAGAGAAAAGCTTAAAGGAAAAATGGTGAAAAGTCAAATGACTACTTGGGAAGAATTGGACATGTTCTCTGACAAAGAATCTGAAGAAGATGAAGAAGATGAGCGAGCATTAATGGCAAATGAAGACCATTCAGACTCTGGAGATGAGTCAGAACTAGAGTCAGAAGAAACTGGACAGGTAATCAATTATTTATCCATAAATCAACTTCGTGGAGTCTGTACTAGAATTCTGTCCAAATATCTTGCAATTTAACAAAAGTATAAGAAATTGAAAGATGATTTTAATCAACTCAGTGAGCAATCAAAAAGATTTGAATCTTTGTATAAAGAATCATTAAGCAAAACAAAGAATTGTAAAAATGATTGTGCTGATTGCTATGAATCCTCCAAAGAACATGAGAGTGTCTCTAAAAAGATTGATAACAAGAACATTGAGCAAAGAAAATTATCTTTCAAGCTTCCTCATCTCTATTCTACCTTCATACCGGAAAGAACCCATTTTGCTGAAATACCTTCTGAGATAAATCGTGACTCCAGAGGTTTAGGTTGGAAAGAGCCAGAATCTAAGTTTGAAAACTTATAAAATCTGAATCTCTCAGAACCATCAACTTCTAGGGTTATGAAACATACTTTTCTTGAAATCTCAGATGGTATTCAAGAGGCAGAAGGTTCTGAGACTAACCCAAGAGGACCAATCAGAAAATGGGTACCAAAAGATAAAATTGTGTTTATTTCAGGACATCCATCAAGAAACCATGAAATTCCCAACTCTTGGAGACATATAACGTGAAAGGGCAAAGAGCTGTCATCTCAAAAGAATTCATTGACTATGAAGAATGTATATATAATATAGGAGATGATGAAGAATTTGAAAATGAGTTCGAACACGAAGACAGACTCTTTAGAAAATCTTTGTAAAAGTGACTCAAGAAATGACGAATGTATGCCTTACTATACTCAAGAAGATTGTGATACGTCTTGGTGGGATGTTGATCTCAGTCATGACGAGTAAGGATGCTCAGAAAGGAAGATACAATCATTCAGAATCTCTAGTCTAACTCAAATCTGAATGATAGAAGAAGAGGAGGCCAACAAGCATTGGATTAAATTCATAATTGGCTCAGTGTCATCAAAACAAATCTTCAAGGTAAGTATAAATCTTTTCCTTACAAATTAGAGTCAAAACATTGTATTGAGAAATAAACTAGTAAACATTGAGTATTTTAAGGACCAAAGCACTTTTGAGAAACTCAGAATCTGATATGTATCTGAAGTAGATGTCCTAGATCTTCTGAAGGCATGATTGTTTCTGAGACAATCAGACTCTGAAGACGATGTGTATTCTAGCGATCAGAAGTCCTTAACACGAAAGAGGAAACGTTTCAGTAATTTTTACATCTTACAATTGACCTCTTACGTGTCAGTTACTAAGTTTATTGCTCATCACGTGTATTGAAGCTAATTGAGTAAAAATTACAGCTTATGAAGATACATGTGAATTCCAAAGGTTAAAAATAGTTTTCCCTCTCTTTTTTGTAAACCTTTCATTTATGCTATTAAATAGTCACATCACATTTGTTTTACTTTCCCTTTTACAAACCATCAAAACCCTCATCCAATCTTCTCATCTCAATCTAGTTCATTTCAATTAATCTTGATCATCAATAAGAAATGGCATCATCCTCTTCAAAGAAATCAACAAAGTTAACATCCATTATTGTCTGTGAACAAATAGCCAAAGGATTTCAAAACATTGTTCAGTTCAGCGAAGAAAGGTTGGAAATTTGTCAAGAACAAGTTGTTGACTTTAGGGAACTTAGAGCAAATGGTCAAGATTGGGGTCAAAATTACCTACGCACACTTGAAATGAAAAGGTATTTTGATTTATTAAATGGACCAACTTATCCAAATCTGGTTAAACACTTTTGGATGAGGGCATATGTATATGATTGGGAAGCAGCTGAAAGGGAAGAAAAATTAATGATCTCAAGAAATCCGAATTTGAGAGGGCAATCAAGAGATGAAATGGGTCTGAGAGAATTCATATCCACAAAAATTAGATCAAACATTGTTGGATTGAATGTTGCAATATCAATAAATCAAATTGCTCAACTATGTGGGTTGCGTCAAATTGGGAAGAAACTGCGTGAATTTCAAGAAGATGAGAGTTACAAAAAGCGCTTCAAGAATCTAATGGTCAACCAAGATGGAGATAGACTGAACTCAGTTGGAAGAACTCATCTTGAAATCTTCCGTGCAGCCATTGTGCCAACTAAGAGTGTCTCTAAAAAGTTATCTTGGGAACACCAAATGTTTATGTACTTTGCCATGAAGAAAAAGTCTTTCAATGTGGCTGATTTTCTGTTTGATGACATCTGCAAGAATATAGTAGAAAGTCTGAAGGAGAGAAATCCCATCATAAGACATCCAAGACTACTCTCTGAACTGTTCTATCAGTCTAGCATTGTGGAGTGCTTAAGTAAAAGCATTCCTCCATTGGTTCAGATTGTATATCCTCCATCAAAGTTAAGTCTGCGGTTCCTTGAAAGATGTGTGTTCATCAAAATCAGAAATAGATCTGTCAATTCTATAACACTTACAGAAGAAGATCCAGAGTATTTAAAAGATTTCCCTCAGGTACATGAAGAGAATTAAAACTATCTTCTCAAAGTTCACAAAAGCTTTAAAGGCTGAAGGAAAAGCATCTGTGAAACTGTCAAAGATAAGAAAGAGAGAAAATGCTTCTGTTAATCTACAAGAGAGTAAGAAGTTGAAGGCAACTGAGGACAAGACAGCAAATCCTCAAGAGAAGAACAAACCAAATGTGAGGGGAACCAGTATAAATTCTTGTGTGTTCTCTCTCACCTTCTTAACCTTGCGTCTGATTGCATTGTGTGTTTGATTCATCCGCTGTCAAAATAGACTGTGATAGATTTCTTAATCTTGAAGAAAATTTTAAATCCTCAAAACACAATTCAACGGTAATAGTGAAAATTTTGACGGAAGGGACCAACTTGAAACCTGCAGAAAAGATATGGGACTAACTTGAAACATAAAATAAAGATAAATGAGCAAAAGTGTAATTAAACATTTTTTTACAAGGTTTCTCCCTTAATGCGGCGTATGGTACATTGTTCATTAGGGGTGGGCATAGTTATGTTCTAGAAGAAAACCGAACCAAACTACACCAAATTATTTTTAAAATTTATATTAACGGAACTGAATTGAACTGTTTGTCATTTGAACCAAACTGAATCGAACTGTTAAAGTGGTTCAGTTGTATGGTTATGAACCAAATCATAACTAACTTTTCACTAAAGCGAACTGAACCATTAAAGCGAACCGAATTGAACTAAACTGATAAGAACCGAACTGTTCCAGTTCAGTTTTTTTGTTCGATTCGATTTAATTTGGCGTTTTGTTCGGTTTTTTGGTTTTTTTTCCCACCCCTAATTTTCACTTGAGATTTGGAACATTTTTAATGGTGATACTTTGAGCTATATACATTATTAATAAGTGGTCCTTATAGTAACATGTAATACTTATACAATTGAAACCTATTTTACTACGATTATATATGATTATACAACTTTTAAACAACTCATACTAAATAAGTCAATATTATAAGATGATATCTTAAATAAGTACTTGAATTGTGTCACATCATAATTGCTCAGGTGAAGAAAAAAGAAAGGATTATTAGTATATGAAATTTAGTTAGATATCTTTATTGGAGATGCTTATTTACTCATCACGTATGAAAGTTGGTTTCTTTTGTTAAACTCTCTGCTCCCATTCATTTAGGAGTCACTTATTTTTTAACTAGATTGTAAGAATATACTCGTAAACACACTATGTATATGAAAAAAGAGGTTTCTTAAATCTATCTCTTGATAATTTGGAGTATTTACTCAATAATCACTGAGAACGAGCCATATGCATGTAAAATAAAAGTTTATTATAAAGTAGTTGTGGATACCATATGTAAATTTACTTATGTGGTTTATTCTCGTTGGTTGTTGGATAAATAATCCCAAATTATCAAGGGGTAGAATATATGCCTCTCCAAAAAATAATGAAAAAATATAAAGAACTTTTTATAGAAAATAAATAATTTTTTGACTAATTGAGTGGGTCTAGTAAACATTACAAATTTAATTTATTTGTCTCCCTTCAAAGGGCTTCTATTACAACTCATTCTTGAGTGTACGTGAGTCGGATTTGATTGGATTTGGCCAAAATCAAAATTCGATCACATATAGGATATTCTAGATTAGGTCTATCTAAATGACGAATCAATATATTTTTTCATTAAAATAATTTAACTATTGTATTTTCTTAAAAAATAATGTAACTTTTTTTCACTATGGGAGATAATCACCCATTTTGTGTGTAAACACTACTTTACATGTTGGATAGTGGATCAACGATGAATCATCATATAATTATTTATAAAAATTATTCAATCTTTTTTTTTTAAAAAAAAATAGTATGACGAATTATCATATTTGTTTATAAAAATTATTCATCGTTTTATTTTCTTAAAAAATAGTATTACTTATTTTCAATATAAAAATATTTAATGAACAAATAACAAAATTTTTAGTATTTTCATAAAAACTATTTAAAAAAACATAGCATTAGTGGATAAACGGATTTTTTGAGTTGGATCCGGCTTCATCCGAAATCCAATTTCTTTATGGGATTTTAATTTTTGAAATTCATATCACTCACTTACCAAATGACGGAATATTTTGTGTAAGATTATTTTCAGTTTTATGTGAAATGTTTTAATTGTGCACAAAATATTGTTTCTAAACAAGATTATAGTCCCTGCTGTGAAAAAATAGAATAATTGTTCATTCTCATGCCTTAATTGTGCAACCAACCTACGGATTCCATATTTATTTTATAGTCAAACTTCTAGATGCATGTAGCTTTTTTATACAAATAAATTATTTTATGCTATATAATAAATAACTATATATTTTTCAGAACCACAATTTGATTCCATTCCCACGTGCATTTTTTTAAGGCTTAATTAGTCCAATAGTCCCTTAAAGATATTTTAAGTTTTAAAATGGTCCCTTAAAGAAAAAAAGGTCCGGATTGGTCCCTTAAAGACATATCCGTTAGTCATTTTGGTCCTTTCCGTTAGTTTATCAACCCCAAATGTATTAGGTGGACCAAAATTGTAAATGGTCCACCATAGACCTCATTAAATTTTTTAATTATAACCATTTGATCTTTTTCTTAAAACATATACCTTTGGATCATATAAATCAATGAGATCTAATAATGAGCCATCAACACTTGATTTATTTGACTTTTCTTCATCTTCTTCCCTTTCTCCTTCTTCATCTTCATCACCATTTTCATGGAATTCATAAAAAACCCAGAATTTTTTTCTTCAAAACCCCAAAAATCATTATTAATTTTTGCTTCTTACTAATAAAAAATTTAGTACTCCCTCAGTCCCATGTTATAAGGGAAAAATGATACTTTTTTTTGTCCCAAATTATAAGGGAAAAAACAACTTTCAAGAATGTTTTTTACTTATTTTTATAAAATTAAATGCAAATTGTATTTAATTTTCTCTCTCTCCCATTTTTTCAATAAACAACAACCAATCAAATTTTTTTTTACATCTTCCCATGCAACTTATTTCAAAAAAAACCCACAAAACCATATTTCAAATTCTCAAGTTTTGATTTTTTTAATAAATGTGTTTTTTTTTCCTATAATATGAATGGAGGGAGTACATATTTTGAGGGTCATGGTAAAATTACGGTAGTAGTTTAACATGATTTTATAGAATTACAGCATCAAAGTATCAAAAGTAAAAGAAAAAAATTGTAGTGTGAGAGAGAAAAGACTTCGAAACACAAATAACTCTTACATAAGTATTTAGGATAAGATTACCTACAAATAACATTACATTGATAACAAGAGTTGAATCTTATGATAAATTTATTATCCATTTAGATAAACTTTTGGGGATGATTTATTTTTTGAAGAACCTAAATTAGTCTACTCAAATTGACACCAGAGATAATCAAATTTGAGATCTTAAAGAAATCATACTTTTAGGTCTCAAATCAATATCACAAGACCAACCCAAGTGGGTTTTGGGATGATTTATTAATACAGTATTAGCTAGTAACATAAATTGCATCTGAAGGTAATCTAACTTTTTTTTGTTGACTAAAATAGTTTTTTTTTTTTCAAGAAAGGTATGACAATGAGAGAATATAGAATTAAATTTAAAGGTGAAGTGACATAAGATATGAGAAACCAAAATTATATTAATGTCGATCATGTGACCCACAATATGCTTCTAGTCACCCACCAATAATTCATGTTCAAACCGTTGTTTATTGACTTTGTTTATCCAAAGCAAATCCCATTAAATCTTCCAACATATACATGTGAAAGTGCTCAATTCAAACAAGTACAAATTCATTTCCACAATAACACTATTTTAGAGACTACTCTACTATATTTTATCCTCTTCAACTCTACCTCTTTATACTCCTTCATTCATCATCAAGTCCAAACACACTATTCATGATGAAAAACGTTGAAATGGAGTCACTAATACCTAAACAAACTAGGTACTTACGAAGACGGCGCTATCAACGCCTCGACGCTGATGGCGCCGCCACCGGTGATGGTAAGAAGATGAAGGCTATAAGGTTGAAAAGAAGACAATGGAGGATTAGAGTTGTTCCAAGGTTAACATGGGCAATTAGGTCACCAATAAAGATGTGGACAAAGCTTAAGAACACTTATGAGAAATTTATGTTGAAGTCCATGAACACAGACACAATCTTTGGAAATAAAAAGGTTCGTGATGTTTCTAAGGATTATACACGTGATGCTTTTGAGGCTAGGCTTATATTTGAGATTTCTAAGGCCTTGGTTGCTTCTCATGAACTAAATTCCATGTAATAGTTTATAATTACTTCTTAATTTTGTGTACTTGCTCTTCCTTTTTTTACTTTTTCTCTTTGTTTGGCTTGATTTTCTCAAAAAAATTTCTATAAAAGGAACATGTTGAGGAATCTTCTTAATAGTCTATACGTTAATGTTTCTTTCATGAGTTGTAATTTCATAATTTCCTTGTGGGTAACACCTTTAATTGGGATCCACGCATAATGGTGCAAGCCCAACAAGTAGTTTAA
Source organism: Trifolium subterraneum (assembly GCA_951799995.1). NCBI lineage: Eukaryota > Viridiplantae > Streptophyta > Magnoliopsida > Fabales > Fabaceae > Trifolium > Trifolium subterraneum. The sequence continues at coordinate 39,569,364 of OX637464.1, forward strand.
GTCTACTTTCAAATGGACCAAATTCCTTATTCAACTATTTGAATGATTATCATCTAAATTATGGGTGTTCAAAAATTCAGTTAACTTAATCAAACTGTAATTCGAACTACACTGAACCATATTTTGACCTGAATCATTTAATTCAGTTTTGAACTGAACGACTTTTAAAAAACAGTTACAATTCAGTGTATAACTGGTTCAGAATCAGTTTGAATTTATGAATTGGTTTTTTTTTAAAGAATGAAATGGTTTTTATTAAAAAGAAAATTTGATTTCTTTTTTAATGTTTTAACAATAAAAGTTTCCAAATTTTTTTCGGAAAAATATTTTTACATTTTTCTGGAAAAAAGCTTCCGACCTTTTTTCAGGAAAAAAACTTTGATTTTTTTTTTGGGAAAAAAGTTCTCAATTTTCCGGAAAAAAGTTTCAGACCTTTTTTCAGGAAAAAAAATTCTCAATTTTTCCGGAAAAAAAATTGTATTTTTTTCCGGAATCTTATACCGCATTGTACACGTGAAATCAAATATAAACACTACATCATATTTCAAAAGACTCAACCGATAAGACTACGAAAGACACACTGACTATCCAAACAAGACCTCAATTATCGTAGTGTGATACTGACATCTACATCGCCAACCATATAAGGAGTAGAAAGAACTGCACCATCTTTAGCCTTGGACTCCTCTTCGATGGGATCTAAATACATAGATAAAAATACAAGCTGACAAAACAAATATAGGGCTAAGACTTACGTACAAGTTTAGAAAGTGGGGATGGGGTGTAAAATAGGAATATATATGCCAAACACAAATACAAGTAATCAATCAAACGTCTTATCCTCTAGTATTTTTCTCCATATTCTCCAGGAATAAATTCTATCTATCATAATGCATTTCTCAACTATATGCTGAATCAGGCCTACACTATCAAGGACATCCTCCCTTTCTTCGAGATCAGATATCACGAGACCACTTGCCATCAACGTACTATACACAAGAGCCACGCCACTTGACTTCATGTGGAGTCCAAGTGATATAAGTCGATCGCCCCTAATACAACAGGCCAAAATCTCAAACCTTGCAGCCAAGCGCATAAATAATCCTCGTCGGGATTTCAGGCGGCTGATCAACCTCGTACATCTCATATCGTACTGTAGTGGACTTACACATTCCTAAATGCGACTCTATATGCACTCTCAATCAACTCATGTCAACTCAAACCCTAAGTACTAATTCAACTCTTAAGAATTCATCACATCAATCAATTTAGTCATAACTATGCTAGTCACCTAGGTTGAGTGTCAGTTACCATCAATAACCTCAAATTATTCTTTCCTCACACAAACCTCACTTTTACACAATAAGTTCAATTCATACAGTGAATAGTGTATAGATGACTTTCCAGAAAAGAGAGGTAACCGTAAGAGACATAGTCTACCAAGTCTTTCCTTAGCCAGAACCCAACCGAATACAACTACTCTAAGTAACTGCCCTTATGTTATTGGGGATCTTACATATCTACCGATGTTTCTCACTCCAAAGAGTATAGCTCATTTTCTTAGTCTAACAATCACAATCAAACAAATATTCACAAATAAACACTTAGACAATTAATCAAGTAATGCAAACACAATACATCATCAAACCATCATAGATCATTCCTATTATAAATAAGTAAGGTCGGCGTAACCTCGTCTAGCGATTCGTGAAAATCACTAAAAGAGAATAAGTTCTCCTTAGTTATTCATCGCTTGTAGTGGTTGTCGACACCACTACATATATATATTAAGCTATTTTACGCTAACCGTCCCAACATGTACGAAATGTTGCCCAACCTTAGGTTTTGATAACAGTCTTGAAAAACGGCACCCCCGGTGGTAATCCTTTGTAAATCTTCGGAAGAAAACTCAATGCTCTAAATATATCAGCAACACAACGATACACTAAAACTTACTCAAAAGAAACTTAACCGAAATAACCTCACTATAATTCACTCATCTTACTTCTTATGTTGTGAAGTATGAATGAATGAATGGGGTACGAATGATGCCTATTTATAGTGAAAATTAGAGCTGTCAAAATTGGGCCAGACTAATGGGCCGGCCCATTAGCCCACGGACTTGGGCTCAAAAAACTTAGCCCAAATGAAACCGGGTCTCTCTAGCCCAAGCCCATGTAGCCCAATAAAAATCGGGTTGATTCGGGCTAGCTCATTGGACTTCGGGCCGGCCCATTAGCCCAAACAATTATGCAATTTTTGTAAAAATAATTACATAAAAAATTATCATCTAATTGAAAAATTATTATAAAGAATATAGTTAAATGCGTAAGCTTAATAAAAGGGGTTATATTTCTCTAAAACTTTTTAAAAAATTAAGTTTAAAATTTATTAATTTTATTTATAGCGATCAAAGTACAGCTTAATTGATATTTAGTGCTGCTGTAAAAATTATCTACACGGGCATACAAATATATCTCAATTAAATTGATAGTTATGAGGAACTAATACATAAAAGTGATATAAAAAATATTGAATAAATGGGAAAAAAAACTAAAATGAAATAGGCCGGCCCGGCCCATTAGCCCACATGGTCCATACGGGTTGGGCTAGACTTATTAATGTGTAGCTCAACAATAATTGGACTGAGCCGGATTGATCCATATATATCGTCTGGCCCATCAATTCCGGTCTAGCTGAGTCGGCCCATTTGACAGCTCTAGTGAAAATGTAGCATGAGGTGTACATATTATTACCATTCATTTTATGGTGAGTAAGAGTGAGTTTTGTTGTGGCTCAATTAGAAGTGTTCCACGTTAAAAACATCTTAACATGAGGTATATTGGTCTGATTTTAACATGTGGCTCAATCTGATCTGATTTTAACATTTTACTTCAAGCAGCTCCCTCTGGGCCACGCCCCCCAGCTGGGCTTGGACCCAGAGTTGCTTTTTGCACCCCTTTTATTTTTGTTTTGGTATTTGCACCCCTTCTGTTTTTTTTTTTTTTTTTTATTTTTTATTATTTTTAACCTATAATAAAAGTGCTTATGGAATGTGCTTCAATAAGCTATTAAATCCAAAATAAGCACTTATTTGAGGTGTCTTTGTTTTATTATTTATTTATTTCATATATGTTTATTTTGGCTTTAATTTATGCTCACTAATTTAACATTTTTATTTATGTTCATTATCTCTAATTATTGACACTAACTTACTAACTTATCATTATTATTGTTACTAACATGCTTTATTATTGTTTGCTAATCTAATAATTTATTTATTGCCTAATTAATTAATTATTTATTTTATTGCAAGGACATTAGATTGTATTTTAGGTTTTAATGTAAATTTAAATAAAAATTGCATAGCATCCTCTCTTGCATTCATTTCATGTTTATCTTCTCGTAAATATTTTAGAATGTAATTAGGAACAAATGTACACTATAAATGAAAAATTGCATCTCATGCATATTTATTTTTATCGCTTTCCGCAAAAACGTTAGCATATTTAATTCCGAGAGAAAAGACACCGTTTTGATCAAAATATCATTACGAATCGTCTTCGCGCTTAATTTGCTTATTGCGACATTAGTATTATTTTTCGCGCTACCTTTTATTAATTTGGAACCCAACATTTCAATTGAAATAATTAGTCATTTTATTCTCAAAAAACTGAGGTCAACACCTCTTCAAAAATATCAACACAATTTCTTTTCAACATCATCAAGCATCAAAATATTTTGTCATCATACATTTTCAAAACTTTGGAATTTAAACCAAACGTTTCTTTTATCGCGAAAACCTTGGATTTTACCCGAGTATTTTTATCGCAAAACTTAGATTTTAAACCAAGTGCATCGTTTACCGTGAAAACCTTGGATTTTAACCCAAGAGTTCTTTTTATCTCAAACTTGGATTTTAAACCAAGTGGTATTGGATTTTAACCCAATTGCTCCCTTTTATCGTGAAAACCTTGGATTTTAACCCAAGAGTCTTTTTATCACCAAACTTGGATTTTAAACCAAGTGCCTTGGACTTTAAACCAATGACTTCTTTTATCGCTAAAACCTTGGATTTTAACCCAAGTGTTCATTTTTCTCCCAAAAACCTTGGATTTTAAACCAAATGCATTTTTCTCATTCATAAATCTTTAATCATGCAAAAAAACCTTGGATTTTAAACCAAGTGTCCGCGTCTTATTTCATAATCAAACTTCAATCAATTTAACCATATAGACTTTCTTCACAAACTAATATCAATCAAACTCACATTTTGCCACTTTTGGCTTTTTGGTCTTTAAAACCATTTTCAAAACCTTAAAATTAAACAAATAAATTTACTCGTAACTTTTATCCCGAACTACGGTGGTTTGATCCCTTGGGTACGTAGGCATGAGACTTGTCTCTCCAATCAATAAAATCAACAAAAACATTTTTCTTCTTTTTTATCACTTTAAACTTTTTTCTCATTCATCACTTTAATTTCCACTTATACATTTTTACAAGCAATTAAAATTAAGCGCAAAGTTAGAATAAAAACAAGAGGTTCCTATAGAGTACTATGGATACTTAGGGTGCTAGTACCTTCCCTTCGTATAACTAACCCCCGGACCTTGATCTCTAAAATAGGGTTTTTTCGAACTTTTTCTCTTTCCCTCGGATAAATTAAAGATCGATGGTGGAATATGAAATTGCGATTCGAAGTTAGTTAATAACTCGACATCCAAAAATCACCGCGACAATAGAGTAGTAATGTGGATTCATATTGAATTGCAGTTATTTTACGGATTTTTGATAAGAATTTAATTTACATGCACCGTCAATGTAAAGTTATATTAAACATGCGTCCAATAATATATCGACACATCATGTATGGTAATTAAAAATACATTATGTGTCAAATTCATTAAATGATATGACAACACATCATTGGATATATGTGCAAAAAAACTTTACACCGACAATGCACAACAATTAAACTTTTGTTGATAAATATATATCTTGTATTTTTTTAGTGCGCTTTTGTTTGAATTATAAATATTACTAATGATTAAAGTTGACAAATTTGATGAAAAACTATTTTTGTTTATAAATCAAAATTGATATATTTGTTGATTAGATTTTTCATCAGGAACAACTTATTTTCCGTGTATAATAGTTATTTAAATTTTTCATCAACAAAAACTTATTCCCCGTGTATATTGTTATTTAAAATTTTCATTAACAACAACTTGTTTTCCCGTCTATAAAACTTAATTTAAATTTTTGTAGAAAATGTTTTCTATAATATACTAAACATGATCGTGGGAAAAAAAATCAAAATTTTGAATGATACATATGAGTTGATATATATTAGTTATTCATAAAAATTCATATTTAATTCATTACTCAATAAAAAAAATTAACATTTTGTAAGAGATTCTAATAATGTATTAAAGATGAAGGGGGAATTTTTTTAAAATATTTAAGCACAAATTAAAAATATAAAAATGCATATTTAATTCACCTATTTTTAAAATAAGTTAAATTGTTGCTAGAGAGACTTCTATAATATACTACTAAAGTCTAAACATGACATCCGGAAACAAAATTAAAATTTTAAATGATACACATGAGTTGATCGTTGCTACAAAGATTTCTATAATATACTAAATACGACTGTGGAGAAAAATTCAAAATTTTGAATGATACATATGAGTTGATTTAAAAGCATTGAGCAAAGTTATTTGGAGGATTGAAATTTGAAAAAAAAAATTATCAGGACTAAAGACAAAATTTGATATACCTATTTAAAAATTAGGTAATCGTAATAATATATGAGTATAAATATAGTACTCGTAGAAATAATAAAAAAAATAGACAACCTTACTAATATGTGAGTTAAAATATAGTCCCCATAGAAATTATAAAAAAAAAATAGTCAACTTTACAAATATTTTTTTTTTGAAGAAGCCACCCAAATTGGCAACAGAGAGAATATCGAACATGAGACCTTAAGGAGAAGCCCTCTCTCAGGTCCCAAACCAATACTATCAGACCAACCCAAGTGGATTAACTTTACAAATATATAATGTAGGTCTCCGAGAAATTACCAAAAAAATTAGGTCCAAGTATTAATATATGAGTATAAACATAAGTCTCGTACAAATTATCAAAAAAATAGACAACCTTATTAATATATGAGCAAAAATATAGGTCCAGATAGTAATAAAAAAAGTCCTCATAAGGTTAAATATAGGTGACGTAGATATTAAAAAAAAAAATTATACAATTTTATTAATATATGAGTAAAAATATAAGTTCCATTTTTTGACTCAATAAGAACAGTATTTATTCATTCAAATTCATAGAGAATACATCAATCAAAATCATTGCATGTTCAATTTCGCTAAAAACTAATAAGGATGAATCTGCGAACATGCTCACAGTATCCGAGTTAATAGCATAAAACGGCCTAATGTCTATGACAAAGCATACAATTGATTTGACAAAATTCAAATGTCTGGAATAGCCATGCATCCAGATCTGCAACGTTGACAGCGCTAAAGTCATTGAATCTGCACTGAATTTGGATCGAAGCAAACCTGCAAATATGAACAAAAACAACACCGTACCAAGACGGGACAAACCAAAACTCCGCCCTAAGACGGGACAAAACCAAAACTCCGCACTAAGACGAGATTAAACAACACCAAATAAAAAAAACACAAAAAAGAAGACTCGAACAAAACCTATAAGTTCAATTTAAATAGTAGAAATAAAATATAAAAACATTGTGTAATAGAGTATAATGATTAAACTAATATTATTTTATTAAAATTTGTATGAAAAGACAAATATGCCCTTGATTTGTTTATGTGTCAAAAAATTTAAAAATGGAAAATGGGTAAATAGGTAAATTCGTATGTATCTTACTTTCTTAAATATTGAAAAGACAAATATGCCCTTGATTTGTTTATGTCTCAAAAAATTTAAAAATGGAAAATAGGTAAATTCATATGTATCTTACTTTCTTAAATATACATGAAGTCATAGAAAGTATTTTGGATTAAAACCTACTCTACAAGTCAATTATGGTTGAGAAAAGATCTATAATTACTGAGTTCATATATAACCTTATATTGACTATTTAATATATACCATTTAAGACAAATACACATGAGAGAAGTTTTCTAACAAATCATATGTATACATATAAAAATTAAACTAACTTTAGCTTATGTGCACATAAAAATAACGTGTGTATATATATATATATATATATATATATAATATATTCATTTATATAATAAAAATCAAATTAAAACAAATGAAAATATAATAAGAAATATTTTGTAGCTCTCAAATAAGATAAAAATTTATATCATTTATTTAATGCACAAAACTCAATTAGATTCCATAAAATAGTATAAATAGTTTGTGTAAATATTTCTTCTAAATTCATGATAAAATATTTCTTCAAACTATAGCATAAAATAAATATTATCTTTTATGTAAATAATTATCCCTTTTTAAGCCCTTTAAAAATTTAATCAAAACTTTCAAAACCAAAAATATATTAAAAACGGCAAAAACGACCAAGTTATAAAGAAATAATAAAATAAATAAATTTTAAGTAATGTAAAATACATCGACGTATGAATATCGGGATGTTACAACATTCATCCTTGTCTTTAGAGTCATTGGCTTTTGATGACTTGGCGAGAATACCACTTAATAATATCATCTCAGAATATTCATGAATAAAGAATAAGTCGTTATATCAAAACATATTAGAGACTCTAATTATAAATTAATATGATTTATATAAATATTTGGTTGCAAGGATGATAATTGTTTTAAAATTGCCTCAATTTTAATAAAGTTGTTTTGATGATATTTAACTGATAAACAACAATCAGACGTATAAATTTTAATTCATACTTAGAATTTTAGCATAAAAAATGTAAGATTGTACATTCAATAAAATATATAGTTTAATATTAACGTGATCCAAATATTTAATTGCGACAAAGCACGTAAATTACATAATTAGAGAGTTTATAACATTTGTCACAAAATTAAGAACAATTAATTATGAGTCTAGATTTAAGAGTATAGTAGAAAATAAAATGTATATTAAAGAGTTGTATGTTGTTTGTAATTGTTTTAAACCTTTCCTAAGTAGTTAGAGTTAGTTGGTTATAACTAACTTGAAGGATAGTGGTTAATTAGTTAGTTACGTGTGGTTCAAGCTAACTAGTTAGTTTTACATTTCTATAAATAAGGCTTGTATAGTCATTTGTAAAATACAACTCTTATTCCATTCATTCAATAAAGATAACTATTCTCTCTATTCTTCTTCATCATTCTCAAAATACAAAGTGTGTGTGTGTCTGTGTGTGTGCATTATCTCCATTAATTTTGTTTTGCTCTAACAAATTGGTATCACGACCCCTTTTGGTTCTTTGTGTAGAAGCACAAGATTCAGGTTCTTGGGTTGAAATTATCATCAACATTCAGAAGCAATGTTAGGTCGGAATGGTGGATTACCCAACAATCTTCCAATTCTTGATGGCAAGAACTGGGAAAGATGGCATAAATATATGAAATCCTTGTTTGGGTTTCAAGATACACAAGATGTGGTTACTAATGGAGTCACTGCACTACCTGCAAATGCCAATGTAGAGGCTAGAAACACTTATAAGGAATTGAAGAAGAAAGATTGCAAAACCATGTATGCAATCCAAGCTGTAGTAGATTCTGCAAACTTTGAAAAGATTTCTCATGATGAGTCTTCAAAACAGGCTTGGGATATCTTAGCAACATATTATGAAGGTGGAGAAAAGGTCAAGGAGTGAAGTTACAGTCCTACAGGAGGCAATATGAGCTTTTGCAAATGGACAAGAATGATTCCATTGGTTCTTATGCTTCAAGAGTTCAAGGGTTGGTTCATTCCATGAAGAGCTGTGGTGAGGAGACCACTGAAAGAATGATGGTGGAGAAGGTAATGAGAACATTAATCCCTAACTTTGATCATGTTATAGTAGCTATTCAACAAGCTGGTCAAGTAGAAAACATGAAAATATAGGACTTAATTGGTACATTAGAGGCACATGAATTGGCAATCAATGAAAGGAAGTCTGTACAAGAAACAATATAAGCATTGCAGGCTCAAACATTCAAGGAGAATGGTGGAAATAAGGGAAAGAATAAAGATCAGTCAAATAGTTTTTCACAAAAGCACAAGAAATTTGATGAGAAATCTAAATCCTTCAAGAAAGGAGGAGAAACATCAAATCCTAAAAAGAAAGATAAAAGTCATATTCAGTGCTATAATTGTGAGAAATGGGGTCACTATGCCTCTGATTGTAGATCCAAGAAGGCAAAAGACAATGGTGATGAGGCTAATTTGGTGGAAGAACAATCAGCAAAAGAAGTTGTAACCTTCATGGCTACTATGTCAGAAGAAAAGTTGGTCAATGGAGCATGGTTCTTGGACACGGGATGTTCAAACCACATGATTGGGCATAAGGAATGGTTGATCAAATTTGATAGCTCAAGGAAAAACAAAGTTAAACTGGTTGATAGTAGATCCATACAAGCAGAGGGAATTGGTAACATGATGATCAAGAGGAGAGATGACATCTCTGCAGTAATTGAAGATATCTTGTATGTACCAGGTATGGATTGTAACTTGCTTAGTGTTGGTCAACTTGTTGAAAAGGGATTTTCAGTAAGTATTAAGAATAAAAAATTTGAGCTATATAATCCTGCAAACTTGTTAGTTGTGAGAACTCCTTTGACTACAAATAGAACTTTCAAAACTATGATAAACGCTACTGAAGTAGAGTGTATGAAGACAATCTTAGAAGATAAACAAAACTGGCTATGACATTTAAGATTTGGTCACTTGAATTTTAAATACCTAAATAAGTTAGCAAGTAAAAGAATGGTGAGTGGTTTGCCTAAGATTGATGTACCAGATAAGATTTGTGATGGTTGCTTGGTAGGTAAGCAATCCAGAAATGTCTTCACAAAAGCATTGCCTATGAGATCCTCAAATGTTTTGGAAGTTGTACACTCTGATGTGTGTGGACCATTTGATGAGAAATCACTTGGTGGAAACAGGTACTTCATAACATTTGTAGATGAGTTTAGTAGAAAAATGTGGATTTACTTGATTCAGACAAAAGATGAAGTGTTTGATGTGTTCAAGAGATTCAAGGCTTTGGTTGAAAATCAAAGTAGCAGAAGAATGAAAATTCTTAGAACTGATGGAGGTGGTGAGTATACTTCCAAGAATTTTGAGTCATTTTGTGTTGAAAATGGTATTGAACATGAAGTCACAACTCCCTATACACCACAACATACTGGCTTAGCTGAGAGGAGGAATAAAACTATTCTGGATATGGCTAGATGTATGGTGAAACACAGGAATTTACCGAAGTCATTTTGGGGTGAAGCAGTTGTTACTGCAGTGTATGTGTTGAACAGATGTCCAACAAAGAAACTCAAAGAAAAAGTACCAGAGGAAATATGGTGTGGTAAAAAGCCAAGTGTGAGTCACTTTAAAGTCTTTGGAGCATTGTGTCACAAGCATATACCTGAAGCAAAGAGAACCAAGCTGGATGATAGAAGTGAATATATGATTCTAGTAGGCTATCATGTAACTGGTGCATACCAGTTATACAATCCAATTTCAAAGAAAATAACATACAGTAGGGATGTCATTGTTTATGAAGCAAAGAGTTGGGATTGGATAGCTGGAAGTAGTACTAGCAGGCCTCAGATAAACCAATTCTCTAATGATGAGAATGATTCAGTGGAATCAAATGAAGAAATTGAAGCACCAGTAGAGCCAATTGCTAAGAATAAAGTGACCAACACTGAGATTAGAAAATCAACAAGGCCGAGACAAGCTCCAGCCAGAATACAGGACTGTGACACAGTCAATGAAAATGAAGTAAATGAAGATGGTGACCTAGTGCATTTTGCACTGCTAGTAGGATCATAACCTATCAATCATCATGAAGCTTTGAGTAATGAAAAGTGGAAGCAAGCCATGAAAGAAGAACCATGTGCCATTGAGAAGAATCAGACATGGGAAATAGTAAAATTGCCATCAGACAAAAAAGGTTTACTCACCTGTAGCTAGAATTGAGACTGTAAGGCTTGTAGTTGCAATAATAAATGCAAGAGATTGACCTATGTATCACTTGGATGTCAAGTCAGCTTTTCTAAATTGACCACTAGAAGAGTTGGTTTATGTGACTCAACCACCTGGTTTTGTGATAAAAGGTAAGGAAAACATGGTGTATAGGTTGAAGAAAGCCCTATATGGTTTGAAGCAAGCTCCAAGAGCTTGGAACAAGAGAATATATGGCTTTCTTGTGAAGCAAGGATTCTGTAAATGCAAGTCAGAATATGGTGTGTATATACAAGATTCAACATCAAGCATCATTCTTATATGCTTGTATGTTGATGATCTCTTAGTTACAAGAGTGATTTAGCTAAGATTGAGAAATTCAAAGCTGTCATGATGACTGAATTAAAAATGACAGATTTAGGCTCAATTTCTTATTTCTTAGGGATTGAATTTTTGAAAACTTCAAGAGGTTTAATGCTACATCAGAGGAAGTATGCATGTGAGATTTTGAAGAGATTCGATATGACTGATTGTACTCATGCCATGACTCCAATGGAGACAAATCTCAAACTGGAAAATAATGAAAATGAAGCAGTAGATCCTACAATGTTCAAGCAAATTGTTGGGTCTTTGAGATATATGTGCAATAGCAGGCCAGATATTTGCTTTGCAGTAGGCTGGTTAGTAGGTTCATGGAAGATCCTAAAAAATCCCATATGAAAGCTGCTAAAAGGATATTGAAGTATATAGCAGGCACACTAGATTTTGGAATTCTCTTTCCAAAGTCAGCTATGAATGCAAAACCATAGATAACTTTCTATTCAGATGTTGATTGGTGTGGTGACAAGGTTGATAGAAAAAGCACCACTGGTTATTTCTTCAAATTTTTGAATGCTTTAGTTGCTTGGTGTTCAAGAAAGCAACCAGTAGTTGCACTTTCTTCATGTGAAGCTGAGTATATTGTTGGTTCCTTTGCAGCTTGTCAAGCTCTATGGATTGCTTCAGTGCTCAAGGAGTTGCAGATTGAAGTTAAGAAACCAATCACACTGCAAATTGATAATCAGTCTGCAATCAATTTGGCCAAAAATCCAGTCCTACATGGAAGAAGCAAGCACATAGAGGCCAGGTTCCATTTCTTGAGGGAGAAGGTGAATCAAGGAAGCTTAGAAGTTGTTCATTGTGCTACTGGTTCACAAATTGCAGATGTTTTGACAAAAAGCTTGAAAACTAACAGGTTTTTAAGCTTGAGGGATTCACTTGGTGTTTTTCAACTAAGGAACTGATGTATAGGTTTAAAAAATTAAGGGAACATGTTGTTGGCAATTGTTTTAAACCTTTCCTAAGTAGTTAGATGTAGTTAGAGTTAGTTGGTTATAAATAACTTGAAGGATAGTGGTTAATTAGTTAGGTACTTGTGGTTAAAGCTAACTAGTTAGTTTTACATTTCTATAAATAAGGCTTGTATAGTCATTTGTAAAATACAACTCTTATTACATTCATTCAATAAAGATCACTAATCTCTCTATTCTTCTTCATCTCTCTCAAAATACAAAGTGTGTGTGCGTGCGCGCATTATCTCCATTAATTCTGTTTTGCTCTAACATTGCCAAAATTGAATTAACTTAATATAATATAAATGGCATATATAGTATATAATTTACTATACGTATTATTATTATTATTTTAATTTTAAAAATGACAGCTAAGACACCATAATTAATTTGTGATTAAGAAAGGAGACAAGTGCATAAATTTATATTTGTCGCAAAATGATTGATGAACTTTAAATATTTGGATCTTTATGTTGGAACAAAATGTGTTTTAGTACACACCCTTGAGTTTTGATGATAACAAAGTATTAAATGGACAATTGATGTTACTAATGTCTAAATTAAGTGTGCAGGAGAATCCAAAGTTATATCAAGAGCACACTTGATTTATGCTCTGAAGGAATCTTATGGAAGTCTGAATCTTTACACTCTGAAAGAGTTCAGAAGCTAAAACGTGGTCAGAAACTAAACATGTTCAGAAGCTCAAATAGGATTCGGATGTCTGCAAGAGTTTCAGAAGCTTAGAGAAGTTCAGAAGCTCAGAGATGTTCAGATGCCTACAAGAGTTCAGAAGCTATCTGCTAGTCAAGAGTTATTCAGAAGATGAAGACGTTCAGAAGCTGAATTACGAAGGACTATCAGAGGCCAATTATTCAAGACCAATCAGACTTCAAAGATATCAAAGGTTCATCAGAAGCAAAGGGAATTCCTCTGATCATCAGAAAGGCTACATCAACTACTCTCACCAAGCCTGATGATTTGTTTAAGGACAACTAATTGCAACGGTCATAAAGGATGTGATCCTACTCTCTCTAGGAGCTAGTTGTACCTTATTACTGTATTTGGACATACAGTAAAAGTGAAGCTTAACTGCGAAGAAGACGTGGCTTTGTTTAAAGTATACTCAAAAGCTACAGCTGTCCATTTACAACGGGAATTCTACAACGTCTCAATATCTTTCTCCAACTCATATATATACATGAAAGAAAGAATTGATGACTAAGAATCTTCATAGAACATATCTCTCAGAATTAAGTGAGAATTGAAAATAGCTCAAGCCTCTGAAGTTATTATCTTGTAATAGTTTTAAGCTTAGAAGTTAGTATTACTCCTGCGTGAGTAATTTGGAAAAGTCTCAATCTTTGTGATTAGAGTAAAAGAAGTCTCTTAGTCTTGTGTGACTTTGAGCAAATGAAGTCTCTTGTCTTGTGTGACTTGAGCAAGGAAGTCTCTTGTCTTGTGTGACTTGAGCAAATAAGTCTCTTGCTTGTGTGCTTGAGCACCTGAGTTGTAATCTTAGTGATTATAGTAAAATATCTTGGAAGTGCAAGGGGACTGGAGTACTCTCATTTTGTGAGGGGAACCAGTATAAATTCTTGTGTCTCTTTCTCTCTCTTACTCTCTCATTTACTCTTCCATCATTCTCTTAGATTCACGTTGGTTGTGTTAATTATTCCGCTGTACTTAAAGACTCTGATAGAAACAAATATCTGGAAAAAAATTTAAATATCTAAAACACAATTCAACCCCCCTTCTTGTGTTTTCTCCCACGCACCTTCACTTTATTCTAAAATAACATCAATAGAAGAATTTAACTAATAGAGTAAATACACAATTATCCAGAATAAAGCTCTCAAAATAACTTGATTTTGAATACTCCGAAAATAGTTTTTAATTTTAAATGGAGTTAATTAACGAGAAATCAATACAAGATTAAAGAGTTATAAATTCCAAAAGAGAAATGATATTTGTACAACCATTTTTGGACAACATTGGAGACAACTTTCTCTCTCATACTCTCATAGTATTTTTACTATCTCTCCTTCTCTCCTTCTTTATTATTTTTGTTACAAAAGGTAAAAGGAAAGAAAGGTTGTCCCAAATGTTGTCTCAAAATTTGTTGTCTAAATAACACTCCTCATTCCAAAATATTCTGGACAATAGTTACATTTGATGTATATAGTTGCACAATTTATATTTTCTCAAAAGGAGTATATAATATTTAAACAAATTTCTCCTTATGTTCAATTATATAACATAAGTCACAATATTTTAAAAGTAATCAGATTAGACTGACATCAGATATTGTGACTTTCATACTTGTATGTAGAGCCATATAACACCCCAACTAAAACGTTTAGAATATTTAGTCGAAATATACATAACTGAATCTAAGTAAATGAAACAAAATAAAATAAAATAAAGGACTAATGTGTTACGAATAAATTAGATAAAAGACATCTAGTGTGTCCCATAAGTGTAGCTAAATGATAGTTACCAATGACATTATTGAGTTTATTTTTTCAAATATCCCTCAAAACATCAAAAATTTCCACAATACCCCCCATTTTAAAAAATTTCCACAATACCCCTCCTTTTTAGCAGAGATTCCTCTGTCACAGGGCTCACACAATGGCGACACTGGGAGTGTAGCCATGCATTAGTCAATGACGACACCCCCAGTGTAGCCATTGACTTGCAGCTTTTTTTTTTCCTTTTTCTGCAACATGAACAGTGATGACAGGTGATGTGATATGCTTCTGCAGCAGTAAGGATGGCGACACTGCCAGTGTAGCCATGCCTTGCAGGTGGCGGCACTGACAGTGTAGCCATTGACCAAGACTTTTTTTTGTCTTTTATGTGTTCTGCATGGGGAACACATATTTTGGGTTTTTTTTTAAATGTTTAATAGTTTTTCACTCATCTCATTCTATAAATATCACACCCCATACTTTCATTTTCCACTCACTAACTCATCTTCTTCATTGTATTTTTCACTTTCTTCACTCTTTTTATTTTATATAAGTAATGACATCTTCATCAAATTTCACCGAAAATAAACGGATTGGTGCTAAATGGTTATTTGAAGAAGAAAAAAAAAAACTGTAAGTCAATTACTACACTGAGGGTGTCTAGCCACTAGGCTACTTAAAAAAAAAAAAAAAACTAGTGTAATTTTGCCTTCTTTTTTTTTTTATAAATTTTCTTTACACGTGCATGCCAGGTCCATGAAGGTTAGCACGCGCGCCTCGTTCGTGCCAAATTCGCAATCACGCTCGCTTCCAATCCCCTCGCCGGCCAGATATCACCCCTTTCGCCGCCGGATCTTCCCGGAGCCGCCGTCAACCTCTCCGGATCTAGATCTCCAGGATTCCACTCATTTTCCGCTGATCCGTGCTGGAACTCCGCGCCGGTCGCCGGGAATACCGATCGACGGGGAATTTCATTAATTTAATCATGATCTCGATCTCTAAGGTATCCTCGAGCTGATTTATGATGAATCCAACGATTTTTTTTCCTTCATTTTTTGATGTAGCTTTGGGTAGGAAAAAGATGCATTGTTTAGAAACTAATTGTGGTAAATTCAGTATAGCTATGTGATTTTTGGTATGGAAGCTTACAATGATCTAGGGGAAGAGAAAATTATTATTTCTGGCGAATTGAGTAGTGTTTTTTTATTTTTATTTATTTTAATTTTGACATAAGAGTAGTGATTTTAATTAAATATATATACAAAGGTGTCCTATTTTGGTATTTTCCTTTTCTTTTTATTTTTTAAAAGAAAATTACCTATGAGAGCTTAATTTAATTTAAGCAATTTAAGGAAAGAGAAAATTTTCACCTGGTGGTGTCATTGTGCAGCCGGTGGAATTCATTTGGACATGATTTTTTAGGTTTTAAATGGATGCCATTAATAAATTTTGATGGGTTTTGACTTTTGATATCGACAGAATCTGTAGGATAGTTATGAATTAGATTGAATTGAACTATTTAGAGTTTAGATTTGGGACTATGGCAACTGATATGCAAAGACTGGTTGGAATGAGTGAGGATGATGAAGAAGAAATGGGAATGGGTATGAAAGGCGAGGATGTTGAGGATGAAGATTACGAGGAAAATGGAGGTGTGCATGGAAATGTTTCAAGGATGGTAGAGATTGATGGTGGGAATGGGATGGGAACTGGAGCTGGTGACAGTAGGTTTCAGCAGCACCGCTTATTTCAAGATCAAGTAGACTCTCCGGGTGGAGGTACTCGAAGATCTAGACCGGTAGAAGAGAAAGAGAGAACAAAGCTAAGAGAGAGGCGCCGGAGGGCTATCACTGCCAGGATCTTG
Source organism: Trifolium subterraneum (assembly GCA_951799995.1). Classification (NCBI taxonomy): domain Eukaryota; kingdom Viridiplantae; phylum Streptophyta; class Magnoliopsida; order Fabales; family Fabaceae; genus Trifolium; species Trifolium subterraneum. The sequence continues at coordinate 39,586,158 of OX637464.1, forward strand.
GCTGGGCTTCGCAGGCATGGAAATTATAATCTTAGAGTTAGGGCTGACATTAATGACGTCATTGCTGCTCTTGCAAGGGAAGCTGGATGGGTGGTTCTTCCAGATGGAACAACATTTCCCTCAAGATCTCAGGTAATTATCTGTTAAGACTTAAAGCTGCATTTTTCTGATTCTGAAACTAATTTTTGTTGAATTTTGACTTTTGTTGTGCATCCGCTGGCATCGTTTGCTGTTCTTAAAAAAGCCCTAATCAACATTTGTTTTGGGTGGCTCCATTGTTGAGAAAATATTTAACTTCATCTGTAGTGTAGACATGAATTATTTGTACTTTTACATGTCTTATTACCATTGTGTATCTGCAAATCTTATTACTGCTGTTTATCTGCAAATTTCAGTTCTGATAAATCTCAGAAAACTCCCACATTGGAACCTTTTCTTCTCAACCTTACAGGGTCAGATGCCAGCTGGTGGCAATTCTGCAGTTGTTACTTCATCATCATCCCATGTGCCTTCCCAACAGCCTCCATCTGTTTCCCTCAAGGGAGTTGCTTCTGACTATGGGAGCCCTTTAGAGTATAATGCATGTCCAATGAAAGGTGTTTTCGTACATGCTCCATCTCCATCTCCTTATGATCTATCCTCAAGTTCCCGGTCTCAAACATCTATGGTGGGGGATGGTGAAGCAGACAATCCTCCTGTGGTTGGTGGTTCAATAGATACCATTAACGAGAAGCAGGTATTTATTGAAGTTGATTGGCCTCTTATTGATTTGTTTTGGAAATAAGTTTTTTTCCAGCTGCTGTGGTGATATGCTGATGGAATGATCTAGTAGCTACATTATTCTTTCTTTCCATATCAATATCAATATCAAATTTCACTCATGCATTTTATAAGCAGAACATGTTAAATTGAGTTTCAATGAATAAATTACGTATTGAAAATTTCACATCATACTTGCTTTGTTAATTTTATCTGACCCTCTTGACCTCTTTCATATTTTCTCCGACTTAATCCTTTAGATGTGACAGACCCCTATTACTTTGGCATGTGCTGCAAGGATTGGGAAATAAAAGGATAAACACATGGTTGAAGTCCGTGAGGGGTACATAATAGAAATTAAAGGGAAAGTTTATGTTGTTTAAGCATAACGAATTTTGAGCTGGTGAGACTAGTGGGAGTGAACTCATTTGGGGAGAAGGAGAATATAGGTGGGAAGGATAGATAGTTTATGGTTGGCATGAATTTAGAGGAATAAGTGGAATGACTTTAGGCTAGAGGTTTTGTTCTAAAGTAGAACTCTAGATTTATCTTTTATTTTTCTCCATTTTCTGTTCTTGTAGTAAGGGCTAATCTCCACAGTTTTTATCACTGAAAATCAGTCCCTATAGTTAAAAAAATTGAAATGATATCCCAACAAGAATGATTATCCAAAAGGGCATGCTGTTCCTTTTTAGTTTGCATATAATTTCAATATGGTGCCTTTAGCAGGCAAGTCTGTTGGCATTGTTTTACATCTTTTTATTTTTTTGCAGATTGTTGACGTTCCACCCAGATTACCAGAATGTGATTTTGCCGGGACCCCATATGTTCCAGTTTATGTGATGCTGCCGGTGAGCTATGATTTTATTCTTATTCTTATTTTTCATTTTCTTTTAAGTTCTGTTTCTTGGTTTTTTAATATGCTTGTATTATGTAGTTATGCTTAATAAATATATTGTTTCGAATTTTTTTAGATGTCTGTTAAGTGAAATAAATAAAGTATATTATTGGAAATTATCTGTACACGCCGGTTAACATTATATACCATATTCTATCTATCTATTTGTTTGACAGTTGGGGGTGATCAATATTAAATGTGAGCTTGTTGATCCGGATGGTCTACTAAAGCAGCTGAAGGTGTTAAAATCAGCAAATGTTGACGGTGTTATGGTAGACTGCTGGTGGGGAATAGTGGAGGCACATGCTCCACAAGAGTATAATTGGAATGGTTACAAGAGACTCTTTCAAATGGTGCATGAGCTCAAGCTTAAGTTGCAGGTGAGTTTTGTAAGCTACTTTAATCATTGTGGGTCACTCTCTTGCTGATTCAGTCTGGCTTTCATAGTGAGTTATCTCGTTTACATTTGGCTAGGTTGTCATGTCTTTTCATGAATGTGGAGGCAATTTTGGTGATGATGTTTGTATTCCATTACCCCATTGGGTTTCTGAAATTGGTAGGAGCAATCCAGATATTTTTTTCAAAGATAGAGAGGGAAGACACAACCCTGAATGTCTCTCTTGGGGAATAGATAAGGAACGTGTTTTGAGAGGTCGGACTGCTGTGGAGGTAATAACGACTTTAAAATACGACTATGACAACTATTATTGTTTGTTTTAGTTGATGTTGCTTCTATTGTTATTAACAACTATTGTTGTTGTTGTTGTTGTTGTTGTTGTTGTTGTTGTTGTTGTTGTTGTTGTTGTTGTTGTTGTTGTTGTTGTTATTATTATTATTATTACTGAATGCATTTATGAAATGGATTTTTGCTTATGGTAATGAAATGCCATTAGTGTAGACATCTGTAAACCGAGCTGAAGTAATTACTCCCTCCGGTCCTTAATATAAGAGAAACTTTACTTTGTAGAGATTCATTGAGGATCTCTATAATATGGACCAGTTACATTAGATTCTCAATGAATCTAAAATGTAAATTTTTTCTTATATTAAGGACCGGAGGGAGTATTAAATCATGATGGAAAATGCTTTAATCCTTCCTATTTTATATATTACCGTGTTAGCCGTAAATCAGATTTCCTCTAAATGGATTCATTTGAATTATTTATCAGATGCTTTTCAAGGATATGTGATGAGACATGGTTTCCGCTTTATGTTATACCAATAAAATTAAGGCATGCAATTGGTGTGTTGTACTCTTTTTTAGGTTTATTTTGATTTCATGAGAAGTTTCCGGATAGAGTTTGACGAGTATTTTGAGGATGGCTTCATCTCCATGATTGAAGTTGGACTAGGTCCATGTGGAGAGCTAAGATACCCGTCTTGTCCTGTAAAGCATGGTTGGAGATATCCTGGTATTGGTGAATTCCAGGTAATTGTTTCCTTAAATATACTTTTTTAATTAAAAATGAAGGTTTTTTTTTCCTTTTCTCAAGTGTATTAATTTTCTTTTATCGAAATCTGATCATTTTCAGATTCAGTGTTTCATTGTGAATGCCTCCTTTGTGTGTTGAAAGGAAAATAAGATAATAGAAGAGGCATATGGCGAAAACCGTGTGTCATAGAGCATTACACGGACATTCTATTATATAATATTAAGAGCATTAATTACAAAGGAATATATGCTATGGAATATGCTATGCTAAGAATACTCTAGAATATATTTACAATAATATTAAATAATATCAACAGCTCAAATATCTTTGTTCTTCCTGTAAATTCTTTTAACCAAGAAAGTCCTCATTCTGCTGAGCCGCAATTTTATTTTTTAAAAATACCTTGTACATGGATATTTTCCTCAAAAGGAAATTGTCTTGTTCTTTGTCATCCTTATTCTTTCTTCTACGACATGCTTTCATTTGCATTTTGTTTAGGACTGGGTTCTTCATTCATCATCTATTGATATATAGGGGCAACTGTTAGTTTGTTGGTGTTAGATAGTATATATATGTAAGTTAAATGTTTATTGTTTGCTGCCATGTATTGTCATAGACTGTGGATCCATGTCTCTGTCTTTTATTCTACACCATTTATAGTTGCTGATGTCCTTTTGCCTATGCATACACCTTAGAGACTCAAATACCTTTTTAACCAATTTGCTAATCATCTTTCTCACTTCTGTGCAGTGCTATGATCGGTATATGTTGAAAACTCTTAGGAAAGCAGCAGAAGAAAGAGGGCACACTATATGGGCTAGAGGGCCAGATAATGTGGGTACCTATAATTCTCAGCCACACGAAACAGGTTTCTTTTGCGATGGGGGCGATTATGATGGCTTCTATGGTAGGTTTTTTCTCAACTGGTACTCTCAGGCTTTAGTTGATCATGGAAACAGAGTACTTTCTCTGGCAAAATTAGCTTTTGAGGGATCCTGCATTGCTGCAAAGGTACGATAATCAAAATTGTAATGCGAAGATAATTTTGTGATCTGTTAGAAAAATAGCTTCTTGAATTGTTTTCTTTATCGTAACCTTAATGATTTTTTTGCTGATTCCACCTTTTTTATTATGGCTCTAGTTGTTGTTTGTTTAGGAATGTGGGTGTGTGTGTGTAGTGAGAGAGAGAGAGAGAGAGAGAGAGAGAGAGAGAGAGAGAGAGAGAGAGAGAGAGAGAGAGAGAGAGAGAGAGAGAGAGAGAGAGAGAGAGAGAGAGAGAGAGAGAGAGAGAGATTTGTGGTAGCACCTATTGTGAAAAGATGGTTGAATCTCAATTTAGGCATGTGTGGTAGGAGAGTAGATCAGATGCAGGATAACCTAATTGCTAGAGGCAAAGGAAAACCAAGAAAAACTATTAGAGAAGAAGTCAATGGGTTGGATAAAAATATGATAGAGCATTATGACGTAGTTTGGTCCATGTAGCTGAGCCCACCTAGTGGGATTAGGCTTAGTTGTTGTTCTTTGTTGTTGTATGTTTTTGTAACCTTAATGGTTTTTTGTATGATAAGGAGTTTTTAATTGATGGGGTACTCCACTTATATGTGTGCTATTAATTTCAATGTTCTTAAGCATCATTTGTCACATAATACTAGCATGGTGTTAGAAATAACTTCTAGGAATACATTTTTGTGTCAAAATATCTCTACATAATATTAATTTCTCGATAATCTTCACAAAAACAACACTCCTAAACTTATACATTTCTGGAACATTATTGTCCCTCAATGTAAAAACTAGAAGAATTGTAAAATCCATGCTACGTTAATGCTTGCCCTATTAGACTAGGAGTTATCCATTTGTAGGTACTTCATTTTTAGTTTTTGCAGATGTGCCATGGCCTTGTGCAGTCTATTTAATATATTTTAATTTCTATACAGCTAGCAAGTATTTATTGGTGGTACAAGACTGCTAGTCATGCAGCTGAATTAACTGCTGGGTATTATAATCCATGCAATCGTGATGGCTATGCTGCAATTATTGCAATGTTAAAGAGAAATGGAGTTAGCTTAAACATTGCTTGTGTTGACCTGCACACATTGAATCAACATGAGGGTTTTCTAGAGCCATTTGCTGATCCTGAGCGATTAGTTTGGCAAGTTAGTATCTAATACTTGATTAAGTTTATCTTCTATATAATTGGTCTCTTCTATAAGCAATTACGTTAGAAAATTGGTCTTTGTTGTTCTATTACCGAAAAAATTAGGATGTGCCAAATACATTGTAGTATAAAAGTTGATGATCTAAAATACACATTGTGGTTATGTATCACAGGTGTTGAATGCCGGGTGGGATGTTGGACTTCCTGTCGTCAGTGAGAATTCACTTCCTTGCCTAAACAGAGTTAGCTATAACAAGGTTTTGGATAATACCAAGCCCATGAATGATCCAGATGGAAGGCACTTTTCGTCCTTTACATACCTGAGGCTCAGTCCACTTCTGATGGAACGTCAAAACTTCGTAGAGTTTGAACGATTTGTCAAGAGAATGCATGGTAAGTTGCTGCAAGAAAGTTTTAAATGTATCTCTAGCCTCTTATTATTTGCAAAATAATATGTTAAGGAGAAAATAGTACCTTTATCTGACATTAATTGAATGAATGATCATGTGTCACTTAGAACCTTTCTACTCCTGACTCTGTTGTCCAATTAGTAAAACGGCATTCCCAAATTTCTTTAATAAGCATAGTTCAGTAACTTAACTACTTTTTTTTTTTTTATTGAACTTCAGTTTCATTATTGGCTCCCACTGTTAGCGTCCCTTAATCCCCATGTATTCCATATTCAGTACCTAAACTTTTACAGCTAATCATAGCATGAACCTTTTATCTGATTGGATTTGGAATAATTTTATAAGTTAAACAACATCAAATGAGTTTTAATATCCGTTAAAAGTAGCATGGTTTTAGGGTTGATGATTGTGTCTTTTCTCGCTGCAGGAGAAGCTGTTCTTGATCTTCAGGTATAACTGGCAGAAAAGAGAATCTTGTGTTGTGGAGTTTATATTTATAGCTCTCCCAACAAAACGGTTGGGGATATCCAGATACAGATTAGGAGAATAGAATTGTCACTTGCGACAGCACATACTAGTTAATCAAGTAGTTGGCTAGGATAGGGCTTTTTTTTTTTTTTTTTGTGGATTCAAACTCTTCAGAGAAGAATCTGGATGTAAAATTTGTCCATACATTGTAACTAATTGTGACCTGTATTAGCTACTACACATTGATCTCTACAATTTTTGCACATTGTATCAATATAGTAGTAATCTAGTAGAGAGTATGATATGCTAGTTTGTCACTATCATAGATTTGATAGGATGAGCAGATGACACGGTTTTGTTTTTAAAAAAAATTGGGGAAGTGGGAAATTCTTAGTACTAATTCAAGTGACATTATTGACCATTTTCGATCTTGACAACATAAGGTTACAAGATTAAATTCTTACAATTGAACTAACACTTCAAGGGTCAAACAATAAGTATTAGACATAACAAGACAAAATAGAATAGGACAAGACATAACTATGTATTGGAGAGAGATAGAAGAGATTATAGATTTTAGGCTAAATTGCATTTTTGGCTCCCTAAGTTTCAGAAAGTTGCGATTTTGGTTCCTTATGATTCAAACTAATACTTTTGACCTCTTATCTTTACCACCTTTTGTAAAAGGTCAATTTTGATCAAATTAACGCTGATGTGGCAAGTCATTTAAGTGACTCTGCTGTCACGTCAGTTTTTTTCCATCTAATAATTTAAAATAAAAAATAAAGAAAAAGGAGAGGAAGAAGATTCCACTCCCTCAATCTAATCAAATCCCTAATCAACCTCAACCTTCATCACCTCTCCAATTTTCATCTTCAACCCATCTTCATCTCCTCTGATTCCACTCATGTCCTTCTCTTCAATTTTGTGGGGGAAAAGAGAAGAAAAAAGAAAAGGACAATAAATAAATGTTACGAATGAACGTAGGATATAAAGAATGGATTGTTGGTCAAATTTTGATGCTAGTCAAACCATATCCTGAATCAATTGTTGGTCAAATTTTAGCAACAAAACAAACATGGTATAAGCCTACAACCAACATTAAAACAAAACAAACTAACACAGAGACACAGCTGCAATTGGAGAGAAGGAAAAAATTGGAGAGAAGAACATGAGTGAAATCAGGGGAGATGATTTGGGATCATGATGAAGTCACTCATTCCTCTCCTTTTTATTTTTTATTTTATTTTAATTATTAGATGGAAAAAAACTGACGTGGCAGCTGAGTCACTTGTATTTCTATTCATATATTAATAGGATACTGTTTTTCTTAATTTCAACGGGAACTTGTATTTCTGCTTAAATATTAATACGAGAATCATTTTTTTTTGTTATTTATATTGTAGTCTGTATTTCTACTCATATATTGACATTTTGTTATATTTATATCCACCTCAAAGTCTTTTTACGAAATCTCAAAGTTTCTTTCATATATCTTATCGAGAAATTATTTTCCACCAGTTTTATAATTATTTTAGTGGAGAATAATAGAAACAATAACTATGATACATTTTAAATTTGATAAAAAAAAAAAACGAAATATAGGAATCTTCCTTAAGAAAATTCACGACATTACATAAATTTTACAGTTAATTTTTATTACATAGTGTTATTTTAATTAATAATTATATAAGATTGTAAATATTTATGTAGTTGTCATTAATTATCTTCTACCAGCAATTAAAATTTTAATTTTTTAATTTAAAATAAAATATATTATTCATAAGTCAATAAACATACAAACGCATATTTACCCATACTAGTTTGTTAATCTTATACTCCCTCCGATCCAAATTATATGTCACTTTGACATTTTTACACATATTAAGAAATGTAATAATTGGTGTATGGAAAAGAGAAATTATGAGTTGATTTACAAAATTGTCCTTCATTTATTATATTGAAAAAATAAATTGAAGAATTGAAAGAAGAAAGAGTAATAAATAGTTAAGGGTATAATAGGTAAAATTGCATTAAATGCTTCATTGGTAATGTAAAGTGACATATAATTTAGAACAAATTTTTTCTTGAAAGTGACATATAATTTGAAATGGAGGTAGTATTATACAGTCTCTTTACTGCATTTGATTGCATGTAATAAAACATTTGATTACAATCACATCACCTGCTGAATTAAATATATATTGAATACAAAATCTTTATGTTACATGGACCCACATGCATACGTAGGACACTTTAGTGTTAGTGCCCTTTTCTTCTTCTTCTGTCTGTTCCTCAACAATACCAACCTTGTCTTCAACACCAACATCTCTCTCTCTCTCTCTCTTCACTTTTTTCCAAGACTTTAATAGCAGCCACCATCAAAATACAATGGTGGGTCGGTGCAAGTTTCCATTTTTCTTCACTTTTTCGCTGTCAAAAAGATACCCTGTTGAAAAAACCCTTCATTTCCTTTGCTGCAGTTTCATTCTTTTGTGAGAAAGAGAACACAGTGGTTTCTATTTTCTCATCTGGGTTTTGCTGAAACTGAGGGAAAATTTCACTATAAAGTTGTATTATTATTATTTTGTTCCTAATTGGGATTTGATGGTTCATTGAGATTGCATACATCAATTCTGTTATGCAGAAATCATTGGTGATTTTGGAATTTGGATTAGACAGTGTTGTTGATTGCCAAGCTTTTGTGTATCTAAAGCTTCTTTTTATTTATTTTTAGATTAATAAACTTTTTCATTAAGTTTTAATCATTCACTTTTTTATCATATTGGAAGAAAGTGGAGCTGTTGAAATCTATTGCAAGTTGTCTCAATTGTACGTTTCTTTTATGACAAGAGTGAATAATTGAAATTTTCAGCTTTCTCTTTGAAACTTGAGTTAATTAAGGTCTATGCATGAAGGAAAAGAAGCATTGAATCTTGATACCTTTCCCTTCAAAGGAAGCTCATGTTATCCTTTGATATCTTCTTCACTCAGTTGTGAAACTTAGGGACTGAAATTGGAATTCCTAGAGGCTTTGTAAATGGATTCATCATGCTACATCTTTACCTTGCACTCTTTGACACAAAAAAACGTCCTTCAACAATAAGGTACTTAGTTTTTAGTTGTCAAATTTTTTTCAGTCTTTACTTACATGCCTTATTACTAACTCACCCAAATTTAGTTATTGAGCCAATACCCTTTAATCATGTGACTAGGTTCTTTGACTCAGTTGATTTTAAAAAAACTTGTTAACATGAAGAGACTAGTTTGGTCTGCATATATTTATTGCATTATTTGTCCCTTCTTGTTAGGGTGTTTTGTTTATTGAATGTGTTTTTTCAATCTATCAGGTTATGAAAGATTGTACCACTGAGGAGTTTTGTATGAACATAAACAACAAAAAGCTAAGATAACCTTATTAAATCATTTCAATATGGCAAAGAGGTCTCAAAGATTCCCTGTGCAGTATGAGAAAGATCAGTCAGGTTGTATGTGGGGATTTATTAGTATGTTTGATTTTCGTCATGCCCGCATTACTCGGAAGTTGATTGCTGATAAGAGGCACAACAACAACCATGCTCTTGGTAATCTTTTAATGAAATTAATTAATGTCTGACTTTTTACTTCCAAATAATTTGTCAACTTTGCTCTTGTCATATCTGTTTTAGAAGCAATTGTCTTATGATTGATGTCTGTATATCGGTCAATGTTTGATTGAGTTCATATCTTTCATCATAATATGCTTTCTTTGCAATAATCATTACAATCATTAAATTTTCATTATTTTTGTTTCTACAGGTGCTGTACTTACCAAGAACAAATTTGAGGTGTTGAGCAATTTGGATGAAGAATATCAAGGCAATATGGTAAGTTTGTTCATCCACATACTTATCCAAATCTGAACTTGTTTCTTTCATCCAAAAATTTGAAGTTTAAATAAAAAAATTGAGCACAAGTTACATTAGATTATGATATTTGCTTACATTATGATATATGCATAGTCTCATAACTGTATCATCTATGTTTCAGGACAGAGGAGAGAGTAAGAGACTAACGGTGACAACAGAGGCTGACAAGCTTAGTGTGAAGAAACTCATAGAAGAAGAAATGTTCATTGACCAGGATGAAATAAAGGATCAAGGTAATGTTGTTGAATCGACACGAACTGACTTAGGGTCTGAAGATTTGCTGAAGACAGATTCCAAAAGAAAAAGAAAATCACGCATGAAAAGCCGAGATATGGACAGCAATGATTTGAGTGCAACTTTGAAATCTGAAGTCACACATAATCAGCATTCAAATCAACAATCAAGAGATAATATAGATTTGGACAAGATTATGGAAGACTTTTGTCAAATTGAACATGCTTGTTCCTTGATGCATGATGACGATGGTAGCAAAGTTCTTGTTCAATCAAACCAAAAGAATATCAATTCTGAAGAACTTGCAAGCGATGCAATTCATGATTTTGTGAATCAGATGATATTGAATGGGAAAGATATGGTAGAAGATAAAAAATTCCTTTGTTCTCATGAACTCATGGAAACACTTCAGGTTATAAGCTCGGACAAGGAATTGTTTCTAAAACTTCTACAAGATCCAAATTCGCACTTACTGAGATATATTCAGGAGTTGGAAAATGCTCAAGGGAGAAGTGAAAAAGAATGCAATTCTGTTGCTGATTCCAACTTCTCCGAACAAGACCTTGGCAATCTAAAACAACCTAGAGATATTGTCAACCGCAAGTATCATAAGTTTTTCTGGAAAAAGGTAAAGTCTCAATCAAAAGTTCCAACAAATAAAAATGTGAAAACTGAGATTCCAAATAGAATTGTCATTCTGAAACCTGCACCAACAAGAATGCAAAATTCAGAAAGTGAAAACAACGTTGTTTCATCACTTGATTCTCATGATATTGACCATTACAAAGGTCCTTCTGTGAGAGTTGGTTCACCCTTTTCTCTTACCGAGATAAAAAGGAAATTAAGACATGCTATAGGAAAGGAGAAGCATGGAAACCACAAACTCCCTGCTGAGCATCAAACCAATGACTCGAGAGGCAAAGGCATTTGTAAAGATAAAACTGGAATGAAATCTCCTAATAAGGATCATTTTTTCATTGAAAAAATTGGAAGACCTATGTTTGATGTTGTGAAAGGAAACAATACTGGTATACATGAAACTGGTTCTACGAAGGAAAAAGTTTCGAACATATACATCGAGGCTAAGAAACATTTATCTGAGATGCTGGTAGATAATGGAGATGATAACACAAGCATTTCTAGCAGGCAGATTCCGAAAACCCTTGGGAGAATACTATCTCTTCCTGAGTACAACTTTTCTCCTCTTGGAAGTCCTGGAGGGAATTTGGAGCATAATTTTTTGACTACACATGCAAGATTATCCAGTTCAGATAAAACTTGGCAGGTTAATGAGGATAGCTTGTCTCCCAAGCAAGACACCTATATTGACCAACCCGATCAGGAAACAAACAATTCAAGGAACCAATCAAGTGTTTGTGACAAAAGGTCTAATGAAGTACCAGTAATTGAGTCAGACTCAACTTTCTTGCATGATCTTGATCACGTTGATACTGCTGAAGTCAGTTATCCTGTTAGAGACGAGATAGTCGCAGAAGGTACTAGTTTGAAGTGCATGATTTAAATTATTATAGACACTATGATAAAACTTTGGGCTGTGTGTTCTTGGATACATTTACCTATATTCTTTCATTTATCCTTTTTTAATTTTTGTGCAGGTATTGTAGAATTCGCAAAAGATATTGTTTTGGAATCTTCCTCAGATCCAAACTGCTGTACTGCAGGGAAGGACCAAAATCATGATGTCTCAAAAATTGCTGTTGATGCTAAATATTCTGAATGTTTGAATGGGGTAATTTCACTCAATACATTATATTTTTATGTAAATCATTGATTTGGGGGATAAATTGGATATAAATGATCAGTTACGATGGGCCCTTTAAGATTTCTTTCAAAGCTTCTTTAAGTTTAACTGTAAGATTTCATTTAAAAGTAAACTATCATATGATTCTTTTGCAGGATTTAAAAGAGAACCAACAATCATCTCCACTATCATCTCCTTCTCACTCTTCCATCACTGAGAAAATTGAAGAGCTAGAAAGTTGTACAGATGTATCTGGTCGTCCAAGCCCAGTATCTGTGCTCGATATACCGTTCTCGGATGATGACCCTGGCTACTCCACATGTCACCCTGGTAAAATTCCTGCACTAGCTATGTTCTTAAAAGAAATAAATCCGAAACCAAGAAAAGAAATAAACTAGTATATTGGTTGGCGGGGTTCTTTAATTCATTCTTATGATCTAGAAATATTTTTCAGATAATTTGGTAGGTTCAGATTTTTGTCCCTTTATTCCCTGCTGATAGACAGAAGTATGAAGTGTTTTTGAAGGACAAACTAACCCTTTTTGTTTATCATATTAGTTTTAATCTTTGTTTATGTTTTATCATCATCTTTGTTCATGATATTGGTTTTAATCTGGTAACACATTATTCATGATTTTCAGTTAAATTACGAGTACAATCGCTACAAATTCGATTTGAGGAACAAGACTGTTCATCGATGGATCGATTTCATAGAAGAAAATCTTGTCTAGAAGAAAATGAATTGATATATGACTACATATCTGCTGTCTTCCACACCGCTAGCTTGACACAAGATCAACTCTTGATAAAATGTCTTTCCTCAGACAAGATACTAGATCCTTCCTTGTTTGATCATGTAGAGTTCTTCTCAAACATGCTTTGCCACGAACAGAAGCTCCTATTCGACTGTATCAACGAGGTTCTGATGGAGGTTTGTTGGAATTACTTTGGGGTTTCACCTTGGGTATCATTTGTAAAACCGAGTATAAGGCCAACTCCAAATATGAAGAAGGTTATTCTCAAGGTCTGGGAAGGAGTGTGTTGGCATGTCCTTCCTTTACCCCCACCGCATACTTTGGAACAAATTGTTGGGAAAGACATGGCAAGAAATGGAACATGGATGGACCTTCGACTCGAAGCTGAAACAGTTGGTTTTGAAATGGGTGATGTCATTCTTGCAGAACTGATGGAAGATACAATACTGAGCCTTGTGAATCAAGTTAATGCTGTGTGCTTCAATTTGAACTGAAAGACATAGAGAGAAACATTAACTTGTAGATGACAACTCAGTGGAACATCATGCAGAGGTCCAGCATTATTAACTTGTAGAAAGTTAATGTTGTGTGTTTCAATTACATCATGCAGACAAACAGAAATAGGTCAGGAAGAATAATGACGTGTCATTGACCTCTGACAGGAAAATATGATGTGAATGAGGATATACTTAATAAGGAAGCAAGACAGTTGCAGCTGCTTATTACAATAGTACTAAATTAGACTTGTTTTCAATGATATCACACAGAGAAACAGTTTTATTTGGTGTGACATGCTACTTCACCTTGTGAAAGCTAAGGGTGTTTGTTTGATTGTAAAGTTTGATTTGCTTATCATAATATCTGGTGTGTAATAATTTTGTATTGACACCATCCTTTGTATATTTTCCCATGAATGAGAAAAATTTATACCCCATATTTCACTTGCAAAAAAAAAAAGCCTATATATATTAGGGGTATTTCTAGTGATGTCAATTTTATCGATTAATTCATTATCCATCCAAATCCATCAATTTTAAATTCATACAATACAACCCATTCATTATTAGACAATAAAATTGTTAGAATATTTCTCTTTCCACCCCCCATATTTCTACCAGCCCCCCCGAAATTCCAATTTTTCCCTCAAATAGTTTTCGGACAACGTTTTCCAAAATTCATATTTTTTCGGAATCTATTTTCCGAAATAGACTTCAATGTAGTTTTCAGATCTATTTTTTCATTCACATTCCAGTGTTTCAGATTCTATTTTCCAAAAAGATAACTACTTCAGAAAACGTTTTCCAAAAATTCAAATATTTTGGACCGCAGAATCCGAAATTTCTTTGGAAAACGTTTTCCTAAATCCTGTTAACTGTGATTGGAACCGCAAATTTGCTTGTCTAACATGATTTTTCATCAACTTCAATCATATTTTTATCCTTTTTGTAACGACTAATCAGCAACCAAACATAATTCAAAATATAATTGTGTTGATGGATATGAGTTATGTACACTTGCAGACGAGCATGATTGTTTGCACCAGGCTCGAATAGCAAGAAGACATTACAAAATCGAATATACATTTAAGATTAAGATTAGTCGTTAGTTTGAAAAAAATAGAAATTTGGAATATATATATATACTGTTTTCTGTTATAATGATGGTCTTGAGATCTTAATTTATGTATTTTTTTAATTTTGTCATTGAATTATCAAACCCATTTGAGTAATATTAGTAAATCAAATTCACATCATTTAATAAATGTGACAAGTCATGTATTTTTAAACATAATACATAATGTGTTGATATATTATTGGACGCATGTGTCAAACAATTTTACACTGACAATGCATATAAATTAAATTCTTAAACTAATGTTTTTGTGTTACATGTATTTTTACCTATTTCTGTATTTTCCTCATTGTATTATGATATGCTTCTTATTTATATGAAAAATGAATTATACCATCTACAAATCAAGCAAGTTCTTCGTGGAAAAGTATGTGACCTAAGATAACTATTCACATACATGCCCTCGGATCTCAAACGAAGTGTTAAAATTTTCATGGTTTGGAGAAAATGGAGAGAAGCTTAGAAAATCTTCAAGATAGTAAAAATCAAAAGGATTCATATTTGATAAAAGATTATGAAAATATTACATTAGTAACTCTTATATAGAGCTATGTGTGTGGATTAACTAACACTAACAAACTATTGAATAACTCTAATGAAAAGACTAACTAAAGGAAACTTTGACTAAAAGTCAATATTCTTAACACGAAGCGTGGCTAATAGAACCAAGAAAGTATTGCTTACACTTGCATATAACTATCACAATGCATCAATTAAATCTTAAGTTTATCTACTATGTTTATCTTCTTATAGTTTACGACTTACTATCAATTTGATCCATAAATTTATCTACTTATTCTCAATTAAGTCCATAACATATATTTTAAAGGACTCGTAAATAAAATTTAATAGAGTCATAATTTTTTTTAAAATATTCATAAAATTATTTGAGAGCATCTTACAAAATCAAAGACTCGAAACGCGAAAACAGCTACTTGGCATTTGTCCCTGAAACGGCAGATAAGCCTATTTATTACTGGTTACGGCGAGAAGATCCTAACAAACGGCCGGTTTACATTTACAACTGAAAAAGAAAATATGATTTAGAGATTTACTCTAAGAAGTATAAGTTTTTTTATTCTATAAAAAAAGTTATTTTTATTTTGATTCAAAGAAAATTTACCTTGTGCTTCCCATTATAGTAAATGAAAAATGGCAGATGTGAAAATCAATTATCACTTTATAGAGGGTGTCTTTTTTTGTCAACTCAAATCTCCCGCATATATAATACATTGTTCCTGCCAACTGAGCTAAAATCACGGAACTCACTTTATAAAGGGAGTTTTATAATGGTAGTATGATAGTGAAAATCAATCATCCAACTAATCTATTTTATCAACCCTCATTAATTTATTATGCATAATTTTTTACTGTAAATATTCTCTTTCAATCGTTATCAATATTAGTTTATCATATTTTGTCCAAAAAAATAATCAGTTTATGTGATACAATGACGTAGAAACCGTACAAACTGATTTTTAATCACTTGTCTCCTAAATGTCATCCACTTTGACCAAAGAGATATTCTTCTATTCCTCAGCATATTCTTCTGCAGGATGTATCGACAATTTCCATGCTTCTTTCAAATTAATGAATCATAATTAATACATTACTAAATTGAGTTAATTTTTTTAGGTAGTCTATTGGTTATAAATGTGATCTTTAAGTAGATAAATAGTGATCTTGCACTCTTAAATTCTAACTTTACCCGTCACTTTTTTTTTTTCTTCTTCTTAGTTTATTAAAGAGAGGTGATTTCAGGTCAAATCTTGACCTAAAATCACACATTCAAATTGTTTTTTCTTTCTCGTTATTAAATAAATGTGATTTTTCACATATTTGTTTGGTTTTGTGTTATTTGTTGTCTCGTTGTGCGGTGTATTCTGTTGTGTCGTCTCTGTGTGGTGTATTTTGTTTTCCCGTCTTTGTGCGGTGTTCATTTGTTTCAGGTTGAAGGATTAAATTCGATCAAGTGCAAATCTATTCAATGTCGACTTCTGTGTCATCAACGCTACAGATCTGGTCATCTGGAGGCATGGATATTCCAGACACTTCAATATAGTCATATTTGTAGGCTTTTGTTTTTAGCGAATTTGAATTTGTATTACATCGATGTACTCTATTAATTTGAATGAATGAATATCCTTTATTTTTAGTAAAAAAAAAAAGTAGATAAATAGGATGATTGAGATTCAAACTTAGTCCATTACACATATAATATATATAATGCAATGTTGATTTCAACTTGATTATATCGCTAGTTGAAGTTTTAATTTAATTGTAATAGTTGGTGGTACTACTAATATATAATTTGTTCACCTACTTTCATCTAAGGCTTTGTGTGATCCATGGTTCACAAGTCATCAATATTATTATAACGAATATGAATTTTATAAAATCGACTGTTAGATTGAAAGTTCATATCATATAAATCATCTATAATTTTTTTTGAAAATCATTTGATATGTTATTGAGACCCATCAAGATTAAGTAAATGTATAGTGGGAGTAGAGTTGCTAACTTAGTACTGCATGTTTTTAGGATCCTAATTTGTATGAGGGATAAAAATAGACTTGGTCAATAAATTATTTAGTTTAGTCAAAGAGATCAAATTTGTATTATTGATGGACTTTATTAATATATTCCTATGAAGCACGGACCCACGACATGCCGACACGACACAGACACACCGACACTGATAATGTAAAAAATATAGGACACCAACACCGTTACATATTTATAAGAAATCTAAATTGAGAATCGAAATATATAAATATGCATCAAAGTTGAGCAAGTTATTTCTTTTAAGATAAAGTTTTAAAACTAGATACGATAGTATTTGACTTTTATTTATTCATCTGCTATCGAAAAAGCTGAAAATATTACAATCAACTATAATCTCGTTAATCTCTCATTTATCAACATTGTTGTTTCGACACATTTATAACCCTTGTAAATATGTCTAATATGTTTTTTTAGGACACTTGTCCGACACATGTTACATGAGTGTCTTATTGGTGTTGAATAGAGCTGTCAAATTAGGGGGCCAAACACATTTGGGCCCTACCCCAATATGAAGGGGGCCCAAATATGATAAGTATAAATAGGCCCCCTTTTATAAGGGCCCCAAATATGTTAAGCCCCCTAAATAAAAAGTAGGCCCTAAGGCCTAAAATGAGCCCCAAGTTCTCAATTTTTCTTCGGAAATGAAATAGTTCAGAATTTTTTCTGGAACCAAATTTCTAAATTTTTTTTGCATTAAAGTTCCGGAATTTTTTTTGAAAAAAATTCTTATGGCAAAAAAGCACTGGAGTTTTCTCGAAATATGTCTCGGAAACCTTTTGAGAAAAATCGTCGAAAATTTTTCGAGAAAAAAGTTTTGGATTATCTCGAGGAAAAAATTTCAGAAAGTTTTCGAGAATAATGTTCTAGATTTATCTCAAGAAAAAAAGGTCCGGAAAATTTTCGCGAAAAAAACCTCGAAATTTTGTCGAGAAAAAAGTTTCAGAAAATTTTCGGGAAAAAATTCTGGAGTGATCTCAAGAAAAAAATTTCGGAAAGTTTCCGGGAAAAAATTCTCAAAACGTTTTCTAGAAAAAATGATTCGGAAAGTTTTCAGGTCAAGAAAAAAGTTTTTGAGTTATCTCGAGAAAAATGTTTCAGAAAAAAATCTTCGAATTTTTTTCGAGAAAAAAATGTTTCGGAAAGTTTTCGGGAAAAAATCATCGAAATTTTTCGAGAAAAAAGTTCTAAGTTATCTCGAGAAAAATGTTTCGGAAAAAAATCTTCGAATTTTTTTCAAGAAAAAAATGTTTCTGGAAAATTCATCAAAAAAATTTCGAGAAAAAAGTTCTTAGTTATCTTGAGAAAAATATTTCGGAAAATTTTCGGGAAAAAATCTTCGAATTTCTTTCGAGAAAAAAAATTTCAGAAAGTTTTCGGGAAAAAATCATCGAAATTTTTTCGAGAAAAAAATTCTTGAGTTATCTCGAGAGAAAAAAGTTCTTAAGTTTTTGAACAACACTTATATATTTTTACTTTGTTTTTAAATTTTTGTGGGCCAATAATGAGCCCCATAAGGGGGTCAAGATTCAAATTAAATAATATGGGGCTGGGCTTAGAAAAAAATAGAAGCAAATTTACTGAAGGGGCCTAATATTTTGGGGCCTATAAGGGGGCCAAAAAATGGGGCCTTTTAATATGGGACCCATTTGACAGCTCTAGTGTTGAACATCAACTTATGGAGTGTCGAAATAAAGGAAAAAATAATTATTTTTGGACACCTATTTGAACTATCCGACACCGCAACACACCTAATCATAAAAGTGTTCGTGCTTGATAGAATTATATTCTAATTCTTGATACAAATTATACATAAAATTTAATCTATCTTATTAAGTATAAAAAAATGATTAAATACCACTTTGTCTTAAGGCTGGCACTTAGGACGATAGGCTGAGTCCAGAACAATAGAATCAACATCACGTTGCCTAAGTCCTAAGACAATGTATGTTGATACAAATATAATAAAAGACCTTTGGGGAGGGATTTTTAATTTAAGTTTGATTTTTAAATTGATGCATATATACAATTATTGGCAGCCATTTTACATTTGACACTCGAGGGCATTTCAATAAATTAACGTGATTCTTGCTTATAAGAAAAAATAATGGATTAATTAACCTCAACTATGAGAGGGAAATTTGGGCACTAAAAAAGTGTGATACTTGCTTGATACGACAATTTGCAAAATGTGAGGTACGATGATAATGTTCACCAAAAATAAAATGAAGGAACAGCTTCAAAAATACATTTTTCTCAAAAAAAAAAAAATCAAAATAGCAAATTGCTATTGACAAACCATATGAGGTGAAAAACTAAGAAAGACATTTTAATCCTTAGATTGTAAGAAAACATAAGCTTCTGCACTTTGATATAAAAAATTTGAAGTTTAAACGTCATTTCTATCAAAATAACTACTCCCTCCGTTCCATTTTCATTGCCACATTTTACTATATTGCACTATTCACACATATTGTTTTGATCATATTTTTCTACTAATAAATAAAAATAAATATTAGCATATAAGATGTTGTTGGATTCGTCTCGATGAGTATTTTTAAAATATCTAATTTTTATAATTTTTACTATAATACAATTAAAAATATTAAACGTCAAAGTTATATATCGACATACATGAAACAGTCAACTGTGTCAATCAATTTGGGACGGAGGGAGTATATCAACTTCAAATTCAAAATCATGATCAAGTCATAGTTACATTACATGTATATCAATCGTAGTTTTCCACTAACTACTTTAAAGCAAATCACTAAGGTCAATTCATCCTCCGTTGGACTGTAATATTTGCGCACATCACATGATTAATTAATGTGCAGGTACATATATTTGAATGAAACTTTTATTAATGAGGTAAAACATATGTTTTCGGTCCTTCTTTTGTATTGAGTTTTGGTTTTCGTCTCTATATTTTAAAATCACTTGTTTTCATTCTTAATTAATTTTCCGTTTTGATTTTAGTTCAAAGTGTTAAGTCAACAAACAGTTGACTAACAGAAGTCCACGTGACATGTCATGTTGGATTCCGTTGACACATGACATCTATGTGTACTGCCACATCAGTTTTTTAAAAAAAAGTTATATTTTTTTCTAAAACAACCGTTGCTTTTGTTTTCTAAAAAAAAGATTTAATAAAAAAAGATTAAAACAAAAGGAACCATAATCTCTATCGGTTCTCTTTCATCGCTCTCACTCCCTCGCACCTTTTCTCTTCCATCGATCTCTCACTTGCGAACCGTTCTCTTCCAGCGTTGCGGCGATGCTTGAAGAAAGGTGTTAACCGTTGCGAAAGTACTGTGTCGGGGTATGGGTTTCTATTACCCATAAACACGTTGAAGCACTTCAATATTTAATGCATGCACTTCACAAAAAAAAATGACACGTGACATAATTTTAAAATGTTTGATTGATCGAGCGGATGTGGTTTAGTCAAAGTTGGGGCTTCGTAAAAAAATAATTTTTTTAATAAAAAAGCTAACATGGCAGTACATGTAGAATGTCACGTGTCAACGGAATCCAACGTGACATCACCATGTGGACTTTCGTTAGTCAACTGTTAGTTGACTTAATACTTGTGACTAAAACCAAACTGAAAATTAATTGGGGACGAAAAAGAATGATTTTAAAGTATAGCGACGAAAACTAAAATTCACTATAAAAATAGGGACTGCAAACATATTTTACACTATTAATTAAACGACAAATGTGAAACCAATTTTTTGTAATGACCAAAATACTAATTAAGCATAATTTAAATTAACACATACTTGACCAAAAAATAATGGCTTATTATATATTTATTCCCTTATGTTTATTTTAGATTTCAATTTAATCCCTTAAGTTTAAAATGTTTCAATTTAGTCCCTTATTATGTTATTGATATCAACACGAGTTCGTCATTTTTGCTAAATTTTGATTTAAGCTCTTCTAACTTTTCGTTAACTTTCACATAGTTCCCTCCTAAGTTGTCCCAAATCTATTACCTACATATACGATATAAACAAAAATTTAACTAAAAGGAGTAAGTTGAAGCTTTCTAAATGCAAGAAACCAAATATGCAATTAAGAAAAGAAAAAAAAAATTATATTACACAGTATGTACGTTACAAATCTATTTTACCGCAGCACAAAGATATTTAGCTAGAGTTCGATCATCGGTTTCATTATAAAAAGAAAAAATCTAAAATTATTATTGTCTTTATAAAATTATTATTATTGATATCGGTTGCTTCTTTTTATACGGTAGAATGATTTTAAGGTTAAGACAAGTTTGTTCTTTTCATAGGAAGCAAAGCATGTACTACTAATATCCCAAAACACCATCAAAGGGTTCTCCTTTTCATTGTTTTCCCATCACTCTCTCAACTATTTTCTGTTAATCACTGTTAAGTGAGTGAGGCTTAAGGATAAAGTTAAGTTTTTTCTTTTGTTTTTGGTTATTAAGGGAAATTATTCTTTAAGATCCCATTTGATTTTTTGCAAGTTATAGATATACAAAGTTTCAATTTTTGGGTTTTCTGTTTTTTTTTTTTATAGATAAATTGTTGGTGGGTTTGTGAGATTTTGATGATTAAGTTTCTGGGTTTTGATAGTAAAAAAGTTGAAATTTTAATGATCTAGTTTCTGGGTTTATAGTAAAGGGTGTGTTTTTGTTGCATATTGATAATTACAATCATTGCAATTTGCAACCAATTGTTGAGTGAGAAAGAAGAGAGAGAAAGTTGAATTCTTTCTGTTTTTGTTTGTATGATTGAATAATTGTGAATCACTTGTTATGGCAATACAAAGAAACGGTTCTGTGAGTTCGGTTCGCGAAGTCGGGGGAGAAATTGAAGAAGAACCTAATGAGGCAATCTATGTTGCTGTGTCAAAGGATGTAAAAGAGAGTAAATTGAATTTGATATGGGCAATACAGAACTCTGGAGGAAAGAAGATCTGTATCCTTTATGTTCATGTGCCTGCAACAATGATCCCTTTGAGTAAGTTTGTAGCATAATTGCTTTTGTCTATATGTTTTTGCAGCTTATCCCTGTAGTAGACTTTAGCTGTTAATTTAAAGAACCAAATTAATATATGATAACTAATGAAATTTGAATTTATTTTTTACATGTTTATAGTGGGTGCTAAATTTCCTGCAAGTTCATTGAAAGATCAAGAAGTCCAAGCTTTCCGGGAAATTGAAAGGCAAAACATGCATAAGACTATGGATGAATATCTTCGTATCTGTCAACGGATGGGGGTAACTGTTATTGTGATGCTATATGCTTTTGAGTTTTGATTAGTGTTAATATATCACTTATCACTTATAATTTTAAGTTACAGGTGCGAGCAGAAAAACTGCATATTGAAATGGATAACATTGAAAAAGGAATTATAGAACTTATCTCGCAGCATGGTATCCGGAAGCTTATTATGGGAGCAGCATCTGATAGGTATTATTCTAGGTAAAAAGGCAGATATTATTTTGAATTTTACTGAAAGTATGCTTTATTTCATAAGCTGTGATGATAAACGATTTGCATATTATTAAGAATTGAGAATTTTCAATTTTCCAATCTTTATATTTGTTTCTCGTGAAGTCAACATTATGTTTTTCAACAAGCTTGCATGACATAACAGGAGAATGATGGACCTCAGATCTAGGAAAGCCATCTATGTATGCGAACAAGCTCCAGCTTCTTGCCATATACAGTTTATATGCAAAGGCCACCTTATACACACAAGGTACGAGGCCTCCTAATATATCAATATCAATGTCTGTTTGGATTGACTTATTTGAGCTTATCTACTAACATAAGCATTTGTGAGACTATTTGGATAACTTGTGGAAAAAGCTTATGTCATATATGATGTTTTCAGCTGATTGTCACAAGCTCTCCAATATAGCTTATGAAAACAATTTGACTTTATTTTATCTTTCGTTATAGAAATAACTTATACATAAGCACTTACGTTATAAGCGCTTAATTAAATTGTTTATCCAAACAGAGCCAAGTAACAACTTTTATGATATTAATTTGCATAAGTTGTCTTTTTTATTTTTGCCAGTCATTGATTTTTTTCGTTTTTATTCTTTTTTTCGTTCGGAATTACTGATGTAAATACCATATCAATGCAGGGATCGTGGTTTAGATGAACGGAATGTAGAGATTGCATCTCCTTTGACCCCACAAGTGCCAAACTCTGTGAGATCTTTGAGATCTCAATCTATTACACTGGGGCAGAATCATAGGACAGATTCAAGTAGTTCTATTCAAGAGTTATTTCGCAGAGTGAGGTCTGCCAATGATGGACAGAGGGCGAGCATATCTTCTCCAAATGACACTGAAGGGTTTTCAACTCCATCTAACAGGCGAGGTACAGAAGTAAGTTCTGATGAGTCCGATAGGCTTTCGAGGACTAGTCCTTCAGGTTTGTCGACATTCTCTGATAGTGCAGTTGAACCAGCACTGACCCCAAATGTGGTTGCCGAGAGCAGTATGAATGCATTAGACTTGACTTTTAGTCGCCTGGATATAAAGGAGGATCTGCATCGTCTATCGCCTCCAAGTGTGCTGGTACAAATATATTCTTTTTATTCTTTCGGTATTGTTTGTGCCTACTGCCTGCTATGGAGTGTGTGCATATTTTGTGTAATGACTTTTAGCAATTATTGGAATTTCTAAACTACTGTATTTGGAGAGAGAGATTGCATGTCTGTCCTTTATCAGACATTTTTTATTTCTAGATTTGGATTGATATCCGAACTTTACGCTGATTCTGTGAATGATGTCCAGGATGGTGGAGTAAACGATACGCTCTATGACCAACTTGAACAGGCTATGTCTGAGGCTAATAATGCTACTCGACATGCATATCAAGAAACTTTCAGACGCGGGAAAGCTGAAAAAGAAGCCATTGAAGCTATACGCCGGGTAATTATTCTGTTTTTATACATAAAAGATAAGCCCCCTTTTCCCTTGAGATCTTTTTAGAAATACTTTTTGGCCTAACTTCTTTTAAGGAGAAGAAAAGTAAAAAACAAGTCTTGTCAAATGGAGTCTAACATGATTTAAAGAATTAAGCATCATTGTGTCGATATCGCAACTTGATACACCCTCTAATCCTTTTCAATGTTTGAACCACCCAATCAACAGGCTAAAGCTTCCGAAAGCTTATATACAGAGGAGTTGAATCAAAGGAAAATGGTGGAGGAAGAACTAAAAAGGGAAATAGAAGAACTTGAGAGTGTGATGAGGCAGAGAGACAAAGTTAATGAAGAACTCCAACTTGCCCTGGATCTGAAGTCATCACTAGAGAGTCAACTTGCATCTTCTGAAGTTATGATACAGGAGTTGGAACAGAAGATTATATCGGCTGTGGAACTGTTACAAAGCTACAAGAATGAACGAGATGAGTTGCAGATGCAACGCGATAATGCATTGAGAGAGGCTGAAGATCTCAGGAAAAAACAAGGCGAGGGATCGAGCTCCCATGTTGCTCAATTGTTCTCAGAATTCTCTTTTTCAGAAATTGAAGATGCAACAGGTAACTTTAATCCATCTCTAAAGATCGGAGAAGGTGGATATGGAAATATATTTAAAGGTCTCCTCCGTCACACCGAAGTCGCTATAAAAGTGTTGCACGCCAACAGCATGCAAGGACCCTTGGAATTTCAGCAGGAGGTGAGGATGGCTTGACTGTTTTTGTGATCGTTTTAAAAATCACGTTATTTTGATCAACAATAATAATTTTGGTCTGTAGCATTTTCTTATTGTCTTGACCCTCTAGTTCTGAGGGAAAGAATAGTGATGATCCATTTTAGTAGGAAAAAGGATAATGATTTTGACACCATTTTTTATGGTTTTGTATCAGGTGGATGTATTGAGTAAGCTAAGGCATCCCAATCTCATCACTCTTATAGGAGCCTGTCCAGAATCTTGGTCTCTTGTCTATGAGTATTTACCAAATGGAAGTCTTGAAGACCGTCTTGCCTGCAAGGATAACACACCTCCATTATCATGGCAAACGCGGATTCGTATTGCTGCAGAACTCTGCTCCGCTCTCATCTTTCTTCATTCGAGTAAACCTCACAGCATAGTACATGGTGACTTGAAACCCTCCAATATCATCCTAGATGCAAACCTTGTCAGTAAGCTTAGCGACTTTGGAATCTGTCGCATATTATCAAATTATGAGAATTCTAGTAATAATAACACACAGTTTTGGAAAACCGATCCCAAAGGGACTTTTGTCTATATGGATCCGGAATTCCTTGCTTCCGGTGAACTCACTCCAAAGTCAGATGTTTATTCATTTGGAATCATATTGTTGAGATTGTTGACCGGGAGACCAGCTTTGGGAATAACTAAGGAAGTGAAATATGCTGTAGATACCGGAAAGTTGACATCTTTATTGGATCCTTTGGCTGGAGACTGGCCATTTGTGCAGGCTGAACAGTTGGCTCGCTTGGCTTTGCGGTGTTGTGAGATGAATAGGAAGAGTCGGCCGGACCTTCATTCAGATGTCTGGAGGATATTGGATGCAATGAGGGCTTCCTCAGGAGGCACAAACTCCTTTGGTCTAAGTTCTGAAGGGCCTCACCAACCTCCTTCATATTTTATCTGTCCAATCTTCCAGGTAATTACAATAACTAACTCCTTTCCTTTGTTTGCCAATTTCAGCCCATCTTATTGGATAAACAGCTTAAGTGCTTATAGTATAGGTTTTTATCATATAAGTGCTTATGTATAAACTATTTCTATAACAAAATTTAAAATAAAGTCAAATTGTTTTCATGTAAGATATAAGTTGATATCATAAGCTTTCTCAGAACACTTATGAAAATAACCTGAAAACAGTTTTTGTAGATGTCATATGTTTACAGTCCCACGACCACAAGTGCTTAGATAAAAGCTCGGATAAGTCAATCCATACATATCCTATAGCTTGTTTGGTTTAAGAAATGTAGCTTTATTTTCATCCTTAATTACAAAACATAGCCAAATTTTCACTTTGTTTCCCACTTTATATAGAAGATAGAAATAAAAAATATATTTTTTTCAAACCAAACAGGACTATGTCCTCATGATGTTTTAGGATGTCAACCGCAATCAAAATCTGTGATCCCACAAATGAATTCATCCTATATTATGTTTTTTTAAAAACTTTCTATTCATTATTTTCTAAACTGGTGGAAATGAAATGAGATAAACTTATTGGGATTTAAAATATTATCTAAGAAAATTTCCCATGATCATGATCTTCATTCATACTTATGCAGGAAGTCATGCGAGATCCACATGTAGCTGCAGATGGTTTTACTTACGAAGCGGAGGCTATCCGAGGATGGCTCGACAGTGGTCATGACACTTCACCGATGACAAATAGTACGCTTTCACATCAGAATCTTGTCCCCAACCGCGGTCTTCGATCCGCGATCCAGGATTGGCTTCAAAGCCATTGATCAAGCCCATTTTCATTAAACTGTATATCTAGCTGTTTTAGCATATGTCTAGGAATGAAATATGGCATTATATTTTATTTTTTTACACTTTTGTTTCTTATATAGTGCTATAAGTGGAGACACATTTTATACCTATATATATCGTTTTGTATAGGTGTTAGATAACCATGTAGTTATCTTCGGTCATTGTATACATAACATATATCATAATATCAATTTAGTTTTTTGTGTGATTATCTTTTCTTTTGGTAATATTATTATGTGATTGCAATTCCATAACATTATTCATGCAAATTTCGTTCAAGTAGTTGAAAGCTGGTTAAGATTAATAAGCTTAACCCACTTGGGTTGTCCTAGTGGTGTTGTCTTGCGTCCTTGAAGTTTGCTCCTCTCAAGGTCTCAGGTTTGATTTCCCCTGGTACCAATTTCGGTGTGATAATCCATACAAAGTTAAAAAAAAAACTTTGGCTTTAAACGAGCCCCCCGCAAGTGGACGGTGGAATTGGTCCCCTCGGATTAGTCGATCCTTGGGCCGGATATTGAGTTTTTAAAAAAAAAAAAAAAAAGATTAATAAGCTTATGGTGATTAAGCTGTGTGCAAAATTTGACATTTGATTGCTAACCTTTGATGTTTTTTATTCTATTGGAGTGTTTTGGAGACACTTGAAGAATTTCAAAAGGCTCAAAAGTAGGTTGAAAAATCAATGAGTTATGCACTTCAGTTGTTTGATAATTTCTTTTGTCACTCCCTAAATTTTTTCATGCACCCCGTTAAATTATCAAAATACTCTTGTCCGCATATGTTACGTCAGTAGCAAATGTGTAAAAATATTCAAACATTTGAACGGTTTAAGATTTCACGCCCCCCAAGAGAACCCCTGACAAATTTTAAACTTTTTGTCTTCCGCTACTTAAGTAAAAAGCGAACAGCCCTGTTACAAACAAACAGAAAAGGAAAAAATAAAAAACAGGAATTACATTGCAACGGTGACTAAAGAACACCGGTGGGAGCAATGTGACATTGTGACTAACCGACGATGGATCATGCAGTCGTTTACACACGAAATGATAAAAACTAAACTAACTAAAATAGGATGAGAAAAAAAAGAACGAGAAGAAGAGGAGTGAATGACAAAATATAAGAGAAAGGGAGAGACATTTTTTTTTTTAGAAGCTAAAAATATATTGATAAAGTTATCTTAGCACAAGATGTGCCAACATAACGGAAAAATTACAAGATACAAACTATCCACCAAAAATATTATAAGCATAAAATATTAACAACATTGAAGAGGATTTATTCTCCAATGATAACAATCATAACTAAAACCAATGCGTTTTGCTTTAAGCCACCACCAAGAGCTAATAATGACATTCTCAAAAATATCGTCAATGGAGATAACCTTTTGCTGACATAAACAGCTATTTCTTTCTTCCAAATGGACCAAGAGCAAGCCAGCCAAATAATATTCAATATGTCCTTCTCAATCTTGATATTAGTAGCTAGACCACAAAATTGTTGAACATGGTCAAGGGGTGAATTTGAAAGGGCACTACGAACACCCAACCAAACTAGAATGCGACCCCACACTTTACTAAAAACCGGGCATTCAAAAAGCATGTGATTCAAATTTTCAGTAAAAGAGCACCCCGTTACGCACATAACTACATAAGGGATGAATTCGCAATGCCACCATGCCTGAATAAATTATCTTTTGTTGGTAAACGATTCTGAAAGAGTTTCCAAGCGAAGACATAAATCTTCATCGGAGCCCATTGAATCCACACCACATCTTTCACCGCCCCAATCCGTCATCAAGGACATTATTCATATGAGTAAGAAGGTGGTAAGCACCTTTAACTGAGTAAGAACCATTAGATGCAATTTTCCACCTCCATTTATCAATTGAATTAACCTGCAAATGAACATTAGCCAACAAAGCAATACATTTCCGAAGATTATTTTCTTCCCAAACAAACAAACGACGCCTCCAACTCCAACCCTCACCTCCTTCACCCCACCCCAAACTGTACAAATCAGCCACAAAACTGTTTTTAGAGTTACTAAGTCGAAACAATCTAGGAAAATGTTTCTCTAGTGTTCCTCCCTACAACCAAAGATCTCTCCAAAATAAAGTATTTTCCCCATTACCCACCACACGATCCACATTATCCACGAACCATCTCTCCCTTCCCGAACCCCCTCCATCTCGAATCAACAACACTTGATTCCACCATTCTAAGCAAGAACGACCTCTACCCACACCCCCATCTAAAGTCAAATTATATTTTTTATCTAAGACTTTATACCACATGCCACTTGAATCTGCTTTCAACCTCCACGCCCACTTCCCAAGCAAAGAAGTATTAAACTCTTTAATGCGCCTCACCCCAAGACCACCTTCGTTTCTGGCTAAACACACTTTATCCCAATTAACCCAATGAATTTTACGGGCCTCGTCACTCCCCCCCCCCAAAGAAAAGATTTAAACATAGATTCAATTTTAGAGATAATACCTGTCGGGGCCTTGAAGAAGGAAAGATAGTAAACCGGAATGGCAAACAGCGCTGATTTCAAGAGTACCAGACGACCACCCATGGACAAATTTCGACATTTCCAAATAGACAACCTTTTACGAATCTTCTCAATCACTGGTAGCCAAAATGAGAGTCTCTTGGAGTTACCCACCAATGGGCAGACCAAGATAAACAAACGGGAGATGTCCAAAATTGCAATTTAACAATTGAGCTGCTTCTTCTAGCCAAGAGTTATTTATATTCACTCCAACAAGAATACTTTTATGAAAGTTAACTTTGAGGCCCGAGATTAATTAACAAATTAGCAAATTTAGCTTAATTGCTCTGACGTTGGCCCAACTTTTCTCACCCAAAATTAAAGTATCATCCGCAAATTGTAAATGAGAGATGCGGAAATTACTATCAGAACCTATTTGGAATCCTCTGTACAGACCAGCCCCAACCGAAACACTTAACATAGCATTCAGCCCCTCTGCTGCAATTAAAAATAAAAAAGGTGCAGATTACGGCTCTCCATTGGCCAATGCCATATCACGGCTATACAAGTGACTAACCAAAATTGGCGACTTAACAAACATTTAACTGATGCTAGAGACTTGACCACTGACTGATTCGCTACTTAAATAGTGAATGACAGTTTCAACAATTCTACAGAATTTTTCATTTTTACAATGTCTGCTACTTAATAGTAAAAGAATAAAATTGAAAACAAACAGAATGTGGAAGAAAGACGGGACACCTAAAGAAATTCACAAGTAGTTGCTACAATCTTTTGTGAACTTTTCCTGTTGGTCGATATGATTATAATTTGTATTCTTTTCTTGTAATTTTTATTGCTTAGTTTTTTATTTTTTATGTACAGTTGTTTATCAAGTTGAAAATATTAATCTGCACTTCCAACTTGTTGGGTATGTTAGTAGAACATGAGTAGTTGATTGATTATATTAGTCACAAATTATTAAAATTAGTCAGGGTCACTATATAGAAAATGTAACCTACTTTTTTATTATATCAATCAATTATAAATAACAAAGTCTTTCTCTCAATTTATTTTAGTATTTATTCAACTCTACCATACTTCTCAACATTATCTAATGAAACAACTCCACGATCAAATAATTTCTTCAAGTTCTAAAATTGGAGATTTTGGGCATGTTTGTTTCAGATTTAAAAAAATAGATTTTTTCTTTGTATTTTTTAAAATAGATTTTATAAAACCGTTTTTCAAAATATTACAAGTTTTTTTATATTCGTTTTTTCTAAATTCAAACACTAATTTTGACATCATATAACATAGACGTACATTATTGAAGAACAAAATAAAAAAAGTTGTATTTCAAAAATGATTTTTATGAAAATCTATTTGAAATAGCTTCAAAAAAAGTAATTTTTTTTGATATTTTGATATCTAAATTTTTTTTCAATAAAATGATGAAATACCTAAAATAACATTTTAAGAATAACTATTCAAACAAAATTTTCATTTGAAACTTTTATAAAAAAATTCTTTGTAAACTTTTTTTGTACAAATTTTTTTAACACTACAAAATCTATTTTCAAAAATATCCAAAACAAATGGACCCTTTATTATGTTGCCACCCCTGGATTTTTCCGCGCCTTGTGAATTTATAAAAATACTCTTGTCCGATTGTTAATTAGCAAATTGAAATTGCAACAAAAACAGCGAATGGATAAAAATATTCAAATGTAATAATGTTTGAAGATTTCACTCCTTCAGAAAACACTCAGAGAAAATTTTGAAATTTAAGTGGCGAACTGGAGATATATATATATATATATATGAAGTTTTAATTTTCTTATTTTAAAAATCAACTTTTTCATCATTATTTTAATTTCTTAAGAAAATTAGTCTTCCACTTCAATTTGGTATTAGTTTTGGTTATGTGTAAAACTCATTAATGATGTGGCATTACATATTTGGACAAAACTTTATCCATGTCATTTAAGTTTTTCTTCTTTTCATTAAATTAAGTTTTTATTTTTTTCATTAATTGATTAAGTTTTAAAAATATTGAAATAAATAATCATATAATAATTTGAAGTAAATAAAAAAAAAAAAAAACTCATTGAGAACTTAAAGTTCGGCCCAAATCAGAATCCTCCTTCATCAATCATCATTTTGCCGTTCTCCTCCTCCAATCTTCATCTTCATCGCTTTCTCATCTTCGTCTACCCTACCTCATGTAACACCCTACTTAATCTACCCAAAATATCGCGACCGAACAACAATAAAATCAAGTAGAAACAAGCAGAACATTACATGCCAATTAAAACATCCAACAATAGCATTAAATTCAATTTCATATCATGCTTATGACAACTATTGCAGCGGAATAACTAAAACATCCTCATCCATAATATTATGATTAAGTTTCAAAATCATAAACAAGTCACCAACCAAATAATCACCAACATAAGTCTCATCATCAAGGTATCAAAATAAATAAGTACTTGACTTAAAGCCTTACATCAACATAAATAAGCAAAGTCTAAAACGACACTAGGCATAACCCCAAAATAAACTAAATCCCAACATAGTGTTACAACCATCAAAGCAAATGGACAAGGTACGACAACAAGGAGTAAAGAAGCTGACTCTTCACCCTGAATATTAGCACAAGTGCCGAGTACGCCTCCTAAAGCAAAAGCAAATCCTCAAGCTTGAGAATCTGAATCGCTCAACGATCCACAAACACATAAAACAGAGAGTTAGATATATATAATCGACATATAATAAATGAAAGTAAGATACTAACATTTAACTCCACAACATCGTATATCAATCATATATGGACATATATCTATCTCTTATTCATTTCTCTACCACATGTATAATGAATCATTATTATCAACAAAATAAGTACATTTAACAATTAAATATACATAAATCCTATCCACATTCATTAACAATCGATAAGGTTATATATCCATTAATATACACTTATTCAACCAACAAATCATCAAACACATAGCACAATTGTATGTTCACCTTCCTAATGCAACTAATGTCACCTTCAATGTATGTCCCTAGACACATCTATATGTGGTACCAAGTCACCATCTATATCGGATACAAGAATCCTTTCACCATCTATTATGAATATAAAATTCAATCATCATCTATAGACACAACATATGAATGAATGATGTATCACCAACTAATTGTAATATAAATTTATACATATATAATTTACCGACATAGCATGTAATTCCACATGACTTCACCAATTCACCATTTATTTATTTCACATACATGTAAACACCTCTACACATATATATTTATAATCAATTCATTTTAATCATCTATATCATCATGCATAATCAACAAGCATACAAAAATACTTATCATTAATCACACACATCCATAAGGAACTAACAACCTATGCATTAATCCATCATCGTCATCATCATAATCATCAAAGAAAGAAACAAGGTCTGATTGTACTCACTAGCCCTCGCTTAGCGAGCAACTGGCGAGCACAAGTCAGAAGCTCATCGCCAACTGGCGAGACCTGGCGAGCTCTCGCCACCACCCTCGCTTAGCGACCTAGAAGCGAGACAAGTCAGAGAGCGTCAGGTGCTCTGGAGAGCACTGGCAAGCCTCAGCGAGCAGCTCGTTGACTCTCGTTAGCTCGTCGCCCAGCGACTAACACGCAGAATCTCTGCTCTGTTTCACGACTGTTCGGATTCCACACATAATTCACCCATAACGTGTTCCAGTTCTAAAAAGATGTTTCCTTTAAGTTATAGTCATGTTAACATGCATAGAAGTACAACTTTCAACACTTATAAACATCAAAATCATCATCAATCAAAGATTATTCATGATTTTCACCAAAAACTCTATGAACAAACAATTTCACATGAACACCTTTAGATTCTCAAATTTAAAACTACCAACATGTACTTTTAGCATCATAAAGCATAGATAACACGAAATCAACATGAAAGGTAGCATTTTGATTCATACAAGTTCATAAAAATACTAACTTTCTTAACACCAATGAGTGAGAGGGTTTGGGCAAAGAGAAATGAGATTTCTCCCCCCTCTAGTCACTCATTAATCATATATATCTACTCTCTTACCTTATTATCTTCAATAATCTTCAATCTCTACCCTTCTCTAGCTTGTTCTTCTATGTTCTTCTCTTCTTCTCCTCTTCTAAGTTTCTCTTTCTTCCTCCTCAAAAGTTCATGAAAAATGAACACTCTCTCTCTAAACTTAGCTTATATACTTAGGTTTAAATCCCCAAGGCCCAACTCTCACCAAAAGGCCAACTCTTACTAAAAGGTTAATTCTCACTAAATGGGTATTATTCACTGATTCACCTTAACTTAAAATGTCACATAAGCTAATAAACATACATATGACAAATATAAAACAAAACAACACAAAATAATTAAATAAATATAATTTAATAAAAAGTGGGCGTGACACCTCACACAGTTCCAAACTCACCGTGATTTTGGTCCGATGCTCAACGTTAATACGACCTCTCGACATTACTAAGATTTGCGAAGAAGGAGATTGGCCCATTTGGTACAGATTAAAAAAAAAGTTATTTTGATGTTCCATAATTTAGAGATTAGTTTTTAGAGATTCTATAAAAAAATAGAATTTGTTTTGTGTTTATTTATTGTAATAAAAATCACTTTTTTAAATAATATAAGCTTTAGTTTGTTTGGATACAACATGTAAAAGTGGTTTTTTAATTAGAAAATATTTTTTTTTCTTTTAATATTTTTTTCTCTCTCATCTAAATATAATTTGGGATGTCAATGGATATCTGTGGGAGTGGATAGTATGATATTCGTGTCCGCTCCATATCCGTGTGTAAGGATGTCAATTTGCATCCGTCAGAGCGGATCCCCACGGGGATTGCCCCGTTCGGAGATCCGAAAACGGAGATTTTTTCCCCGTGGGGACGGGGATGGAGGCAAAACTTCCCCCGGAGGCAGTTCGGGGCGGGGATCGGGGATTAAACATCCGTCTCCGCGGATTCCCCGAATCTGTCTATATATACTTAAATATATATTTTTACTACTATTATTATTCTAGGTTTATTAATATTTGACAATTCTAGGTTTCTATTTCGCTATGAATTATGATATATTTTGGTTATGAATTTTTGTATGATTATGCATATGTTGTTATGCATTGTTTTTTGGTTATGAAATGTATTGTGCGTTGTTTTGATCATTAAAAAAGAAATATGCAAAATATTTATTTATTTTTTAATAAAAAAAGAAAAAAATAACGTCATAATTTTGTCCATAAAATATAGAAATTATCTAATATTCGATCTCCGTGGATCTCCGCGGGTGCCGTGGGATGGAGGCAAAAATTCCCCCGTGGACATTTCGGGGCGGGGAACGGGGATGCTTTCTACGCACATTCCCCGCTCCGTTGACATCCTG
Source organism: Trifolium subterraneum (assembly GCA_951799995.1). Taxonomy (NCBI): domain Eukaryota; kingdom Viridiplantae; phylum Streptophyta; class Magnoliopsida; order Fabales; family Fabaceae; genus Trifolium; species Trifolium subterraneum. Next base: position 39,620,577 of record OX637464.1, read on the forward strand.
ATCCGTGTGGATATCCGCTAAGCGGGTAATCCACGGATTTTGAAGTATCCGCAGATATTTACAGATATCCATAGATAATAATAAAAATTGTGATTCTTATAAAAAAAATTATTTTAATTACTTGAAATTTGTTTATCTTCTTTTTAAAGAAACATAAAAAGATTATTAACAAATAATAATATTCATATATTTCACTTTCAATTTATCAACAAAATTCAACACATTTATTTTTCGTCTGTTCACCAAAATATAATAATATTTATATATTTCTCTTAAGAAAAAACTTCATATATTTCATTTCTAATCAAAACAAAGTTCATCAAAAAATTCTAAAGAATTAAAAAAGCTCTTTTATATTTGATAACTAAGAATATTTATATAATTTCCTTATTTACTAACGGGTATGGATGTACGGATACCATTAAATCCGCATCCATATCCATTAACTATCGAGTAGTTGAAATATCAATTTATCTTACCCGCAGATATCTATTAGACTATCCGGTCCGTGGATATCCGTAGGTATGAATATTTTTGCCAACCCTAAATATAATCTATTATTTGATAAGCTACTCTTAACAGCTTCTCATTTTTAGCTGTTTTCTGATTATTTTTATCTTCTGATTATTTTAAAAATTTGTAATAAACAGGTGTAATATTTTTAAAAGTGATTATTTTTATAAAATAAGTAATTTTTTTCTAAAAAAAGTTATAACAAACGGAAGAAGGATGGATGGACTCTCATCTAGGAATTTAGGTTCCCAATCAGTTTTTATTTATTTCAATTTTGTTTTTGTTGTTGACAAAATCTCAAATTATTATACTATTATTTATTTATTTATTTCACATTTTTAAAACTTAATTAATGAAATAAAAGAAAAATTTAAAGACATGGATAATGTTTTAGTCAAATACGCAATGTCACATCATTAATGAGTTCGACACATACGTAAAAATATAATCAAATTGGAGTGAGGACTAATTTTCTTGAAAAATTGAAATCAGAGACCAAAAAATTAATTATTAAAATTGGAAAACTAAAACTTTATATTTTTAAAAATAGAGGTCCATTAAAAAAAATAGTGTAACTAAAATATTGCATTTAACCCAAAAAAAAAAAATCTACAACTCTATCTTAACAAAAAAAAAATCTATAACTCTATAAGTTAAGTTAGATACTTTTTTTTGTTAAATTCTATAAGTTAGATACTGTATTAGAAGTTAGATACTGATTAGATTTACCCACATTTTTCTCAAACTCAATTTCACTCAAAACAATCCAACATAGATATTTTCTAGTGTTTTCACTTTTCATGTATGAGTTTGTCTAATATGTGCAAAATTGCACATGTTAAAGTAACTAAAAATATTACCAATAAAAAAAAAAACTAAAAATAGTAATTATTTAATAAAAAACAATAATTATTTATTAAAAAATTATACATTTAATATGAAATACACAATTTTCAATACAAACTTACTATAGAAAAACCATTCTCTATATGTGTGTTAGAGAGAGACACAAATTTGGACAATTTCTTTTTTGGTTACAAGGACAATTTTTTTTTTAATAAAACAAATTTGGACAATTTGTAAACATGTATCCATTATATCATGGACAACATGGCGTACGAAAATTGACTTTATCTAAATATATTCTCATTCATTCTTACATACACTTATCACTTGAAAAATAAAGCGTGTGTGTATCACACGTACACATTAAGCGCGTGGAAAACCACCAAATCAGTAACGTAAAATAGATGAAATTCTAGTTCAACGGTTACCACGCGGCGTTTTCTTCATGTTTCATTTTACATTCGACAAATACAAAAAATATTATCACATTAAATTCAAATAGTTAATAATTTATTTAATATAATGAATTGTTCTGAAAAATGAGTTTGATTTCAGATAAGAACAATTATGGGGAAACAAATTCTGGATATCACTTATCAAAGTATGAAGATGAAAAAAAATTTACCGTCATTTTAGTTCTTAATCACATCATCCGTCCAATTGTTTCATAGATGTTCCGAGTAAGCGTGTCACGTTTCCCAAAAAATGCTACATAAGCTTTTTTGAAAAGATAGCGATCATTTTTAACGACAGAAACTAAAGTGACTAACGGATTAAAAGTCGGAGGTTATTTTGTGTTTTTTGTTGAGTCAAAGACCAGTCTGACAGGGAACTGCAAATTGAGGGACCAAAATAATTGTTTCCTCTTGTTCCTTCGAGAATAAAAAAATTAATATAAAAATAAAAAAAATTAAATTAAATTATTATTATTATTATTATTATTATCTTTACAAAAATATAAAAAAGTAAAAATGTTTGGGTCTCTCTCTTGTCTTTCTCTCACTACACACAAACAACGATTTCCTCTTCTTCCTTTGTACTACCACCACCTCCTCCATCATCTTTTCCTTTTTTCTCTCCAAAGATAAAATCTTTTTCTTTCATACTCCAACCCCTTTTCTTTTCTCACCTCAAATTTGCATCTACAATCAAAGATTCTCACAATTCTCACCAACCAAACATGTTTTCATTTGGTGATTCTAGTACTTATGCTGTCTTCTTTGTGTTCATGGTTCTTCTTACTGTTACTTTTGCTGGTGATATTGTACATCCTGATAGTGTTGCTCCCAAGAAACCTGGATGTGACAACAACTTTGTTCTGGTACAATTCAAAATATCATACACAAAAAATATAGTATACTTGTTTTCAATTTTGCTTACAAATGCCATTCTTATTGCTTCTTGATTTGATTTTATGCTAGGAGAGTGGAGAAACTAGGAGAATATTTAAAAATGAATTGGAATTTTTTTAAAACTTTTTTAATGAAAATTGAGATGTTTTGTAGGATCAAAATTCAAATTACAGTTTTTCTGTTTTGGGGGAAGTGAGAATTTTTCTTGCCCTTCCTTTCATCAATGAATGAGGCTACGCCTGTGGTGTATCATGTATGCTCAATTTGAAATATCTTTTTTTTTACATTAAGTGCTTGGTTATGTTTTAGATTGCTTATGCTTATCTTTATGAGATGTATTAATGTCTATCATTACTTTTTGTGTTGCCATTAAAATGAAGGGCAAAACAATCAATACCAGAGTGATTTGGTTTAATTAAGGGTATTTTTAGTAGAATTCATATTTGTTTGTTTAGGTTTGAGGTGTAGTGAGTCTTTTCTTTCTGTTTTGTTTGTTTTTATTTTTCTGGCTTTTGCAATAGGTAAAATTTTGCTGTTTGATTCAATTATGCCAATTTTGGTATATTTTTTTCTCTGTTTTGATAATCCAAACAATCTTGCAAGCTGTCGTCTTTTTCTCACTAAGTCTCAACTAGACTTGTTTTCTGGATACCACTTACAAGTTTATTTGCTTGTAATATTATCCAAATGGAAAACGAATCGGATGACAAATCTTAGCCGTAACTTTTTTCACCATATCGGTTTTTTCTGCATAGACGTGACTTTTGTATTGCAAGGAGCTTTTTGATTGGTTGGACAAGTTGCTCGCGTGTTTTGGATGAAATATGACTCGTACCAAATAGCACTTCTGTATCCAAAAATTGCCCTTTATTATCTATTAGAAAGTGAAGGTGGCGAGAAAGAATAAGAAAAAACTTTGTGGACTGAATTATATTAAAATTGTATAGGAATTGTTAATAGATGTTTCATAATACAGTGGTACCTATTTATAGACTTAGGACCTGTTTAGATTAACTTATTTGAGTGTATTTGTTGGCATAAACATTTGTGCGACTATTTGGAAGAGCTTATGGAAACAGCTTATGACATGTTCATAAGTTGTTTTCAGCTTATTTCTTTAAACTCTCTAGGATAACTTATGAAAACAACTTATAACTTATATTAAAAACAATTTGACTTTATTTTATTTGTAGTTATAGAATAGCTTATTCATAATGATTGGCCTTCATTGATGGTTTCTTTTATGGATAAAAAAGAAGTAAACGTTGAGGACTTGAATGTATTCAAAGTTTGAAATAATGAGAACAAGGTAATGGGTTTCACATAAAGCATATAATTTGAAAAATGAAATCCTCAAATCTCTTATCTTATGTCTTTCAGGATTTCGTCAAACAACTATGTGCCCCTTTTGCTATTTTCTATGAGTATTGTATGAGTTTTTCCAGCAGCTTTGACTGATTTTTCTTTTGTTAGGTCAAAGTTCCAACTTGGATTAATGGCGTAGAAAGTGGCGAGTATGTTGGCGTTGGTGCAAGATTTGGACCTACATTGGAATCAAAAGAAAAGCGGGCAAACCATACTAGAGTTGCCATTGCAGACCCTCCTGATTGTTGTAGCAAGCCGAAGAATAAGGTATTCTAGTTTTATGCTATAATTCAACTTACTGAATAATAATGCAACTTCTTCTGTGCATGTGAAGCATAGATAGAATTCAATGTTAAAAGCTCTAAAATTTTAAGTTTATTAATAATTTGTAATATAGAGTGCCTTGAAATTTTGTTAGCTTACCGGCGAGGTCATTTTGGTGCACCGAGGACAATGTAGTTTCACAACCAAGGCAAATATAGCTGAAGAAGCTGGTGCTTCAGCCATCCTGATTATAAATAACCATGCAGGTTTTTGCATGCAATTTTTTTCATTTTCAAAATGCATTTCAAGATGTAAATACTAATTTTTCAGTTTAATGTTATAGCTTTTAGAGAATGTAAATACTTTTTGTTGATTACTTATTAGAAAAAAGTAAAGGCAATTTGCAATGAGAGGTTATATTATTTTTTAAGCAATTGTTTTATGTCCTTATTGTGCAGGACTTTTCAAGATGGTTTGTGAAGATAACGAAACCGATATTGATATTGGAATACCTGCTGTCATGCTTCCAGAAGATGCCGGTGAAACCTTGGAAAATTATATACAAAACAAGTCCACAGGCATGCTTCACTTCCTCTGCTATTGTGTCCATTTTTACGAATCAATTATGAATTCCTTAGTCACAGAGAGATTTAAAAGAATTATTTTACATTTCGATACCTGGCCTGGTTTTGTGTCTTACACATTTGCATGTTCATTCTCTCGTGAAGTGTCTGTGCAGTTATACTCTCCAAAACGTCCACAGGTTGATGTTGCAGAAGTATTTTTATGGCTTATGGCTGTTGGGACCATTCTCTGTGCTTCTTACTGGTCTGCCTGGACTGCCAGGGAAGGTGCTATTGAGCGAGAGAAGCTATTAAAGGTTACCTAGTTCATTTTCATGTCAAGTATATTCGTTTTCTTACTATAAAAGAAATACTATTTTTACAAAGAAAGAACAAATGCTGAAAAGACAAAACAACTCAGTATTCCTTAAACAATAGTTTGTTCTCTTTTTTGAGATGAACTATTTTTGTTATTTATGAAGGAAACTTTCTTCTCATATTTAAAAAACACATTATTCTGATAATAATATATAGAACTTCTACAATTGCAGGATGATTCAAATGAGTATCTAAATACAGAGAATGCTGGTTCCAGTGGTTATGTGGAAATAAGTACAGTAGCAGCAGTTTCATTTGTTGTGATCGCTTCTTGTTTCTTGTTTATGCTTTACAAACTAATGTCATACTGGTTTGTTGAGATTCTGGTGGTTCTGTTTTGCATTGGTGGGGTTGAGGTGAGTTATTATTTTTCCAGGATTGATTCTTGATGATTACTGTTAGAATATATGAAAATATTGTATAATATCTTGACGTAATGTTAGAGTATCTTATCTTAGATTATCTCTTGAATTTACTTCTCTTATTTCTTAGTTATTATCATGATTTGTTTCCTTATTCAGATATGATATCACTCCAAACACAATGTATTAAAATTTTATCCAATCATTATTCCAAACATAAATAAATTATCCAATCATGTATACTAAAAATTCCTAAAGTCGTGAGATTGTAGTTTGATGTTATTGTTGATACAGAAGCTGAATCCTTATTCTTTGCATGCTTTTAGGGACTGCAAACTTGCTTGGTGGCTCTTTTATCATGGTAAGTCTTGTAATGTCAGCTTTACAGGAACTATTTTTTGAATTACTTTTGCGTGAAGTTTTGTATTGTTATATAGATAGTTTATTCTGTTAAGTTCACCCGAAACGATATCGAATTGACAACAAAATGTTTTATAGTTTCAGCTGGTCTCAACATGCTGCACAAACATATGTTAAAATACCCTTCTTTGGTGCTGTATCATATCTCACGCTTGCTGTTACTCCCTTCTGCATAGTGTTTTCTGTGGTTTGGGGAGTTAAACACCGTGTATCGTATGCTTGGATTGGTCAAGATATTCTTGTAAGAATAGTTTTTTTGCTTTCACATTGTCTGTCTGGTCAAATTTATTTTTCTTTCTTTTTCGATTCATGTTTTTAGACTGATTGTTTTGATTTTTGAATAAAATATAGAATTTATGGCACATGCACAAGCATTAAATTGTGTGTATTATTAAACTAACAATGTTTAATAATGCACACTATTCTTTGTTTTGCAAATAAAGAATTTTATGGCTCAAGTAAGGAATCAGATACCTTCATCCTCATTGGACAGTAATTGAAGCAACGACTTGAACATATTATTTGTTTTTCAAATATAAAGATCGGCAAGCTTTTATGAAAATCAAAGTGACATATCATGGTTCTGCCAAACTCACCGTCAATACAATCATACACTAAACTGGATATTTGAGTAGCCTTTATTGTTTTTTATTTATGAGCGACGACTACATATTTGAGTTTGAGTATGCCTCATAATATCATATTTTGATGTACTATTTTGGTAAACTGAAAAACAGATGTAGCCTTTATTGTTTTTTATTTATTTCTAGTTTTGTAAGTGTTTTATTTTTCACTTCTATGTTTTATTTCTTTATTACTTAAAATTTGAGATAGGTCATGATACTTGCTCCCATTTGACATAGCATCACTTTAGAAATTGTACTCTTCCATTTTGGATCTCTAATAACCTGAGCACAGTTTGCTGAGTGCCAACCTAGTACCTAATAACTCGAGAAACAAATTACGAACATGATTTTAATCTTCTATTTTCAGGGTATAGCTTTGATAATTACGGTTCTCCAGATTGTCCACATACCAAATCTCAAGGTGATGAATAACCTTCATATTTTTTACCTTATTCTTATGACCTCTTTTACGAACAAAGACACTAATGTAGACATTCCTTTCATAAGGTTGGAACTGTTCTACTAAGCTGTTCCTTCGTATATGACATCGTCTGGGTGTTTCTGTCTAAACTTGTGTTCCATGAGAGTGTGATGATAGTGGTGAGTGTTAAAAAAAACTCCTATTCCTACCTTTCTTTGGAATTTTTTTTTCTTTCTTTCTCCCATTTCCCCTTAAAATTGAAATACACGCTACATTTTTGCTTCTTAACAGGTAGCTCGTGGTGATAGAAGTGGAGAAGACGGCATCCCCATGCTGCTCAAGATACCGCGTTTATTCGATCCTTGGGGTGGTTACAGTATCATCGGTTTCGGGGACATAATCTTACCAGGCCTTCTAGTAGCATTTTCATTAAGGTTGAATTTAGTTTTAAACACAAGTGCACATCAACTCCTTATAAAAACAAAGTTTGACACAGGAAGATAATGTTATGTTATGTCTCTTGTTAATGGTTCACAAACTTGATTATTCTATTGGCAACTTGACAGGTATGATTGGTTAGCAAAGAGGAACCTTCGATCCGGATACTTTTTGTGGGCAATGAGTGCTTATGGTTTAGGTTTGTTATGTTTGATCTGCAGATAGTTATATTGATAGGATATGTCATCTGAGTAATTTTCTTTGATTATGTTTGGATTTCAGTTTACATATTGTTCCTTGAATTTTGATCAGGTCTGCTTGTCACATACTTAGCTTTGAATTTGATGGATGGGCATGGTCAACCAGCTTTGCTGTATATAGTCCCATTTACACTTGGTTAGTAAAATAATCACAAAACAAACATCGATTATTGTGCAAATGAAATATTTGAAAATGTTCCATTTGGTTGTTAATTGTGGATCACACGACCGCATAAATTAGCGATCTGTTCAAATTCCGCTATGTTAAAGTTCTATAGCCACTATTTGACAGTATTTTGCATTAAATTGTGTAACGAAGAATAATAGTGGTTTTTCAAAATTCCACTGCACTATAACGCTACGGCACTGCATAGCCACGGTTGTTTACTGAAAACGCCTTGTGAAACTAATCCAAACTGGTAGTGCATCAAAACTATGATATTATGAGGCATACTAGGTGTAGCAGCATCAAAACTAGTTAAAAAATTTAAACATCTGTTTTTGTGCATGCAGGAACCTTTTTGTCACTGGGAAAGAAGAGAGGTGAACTCGAAATCTTATGGACAAGAGGGCAACCAAAAATGCCTTGCCCTCACATTCAAGAAGAGGATCATCAACCAGTCGATCAGTAATCTCTAACATAGTATTGTAGATGTTAGTTTACAGGAGACTTATAACAAATCTTAGGAGATTATGTAACATTTGTAGATCTATCATATCATAAGTATAACAAAATTTCAACCAACTGATATCATACAAACAGTGTACTTAAAATCAGCAGCTGAGACTTGAGACACCGTTCCGAGTCTTAGATGTTGGAGAAACCATGAATCTGTTTGTATTTTGTTGTAAGATTAGTTTTTTATTTCTTTTTCTGAGAAAGTTGTTCAGAGGTATCCCGCTTCTGCCAGAATCGAAGCCAATAATTTTATGAGATTCCATGTCTGTTTTTGGGATAACATTTTCCATGTCTTCATGAGAATGGTTCACAACATGGTTTACAACTAGTATTATGTTAATGGCAAGAAGCCATATAATATCTCCAACAATTTTCAATCAACACTGCAAAAATATGTTAAAATCTGCCGCACAGTATTGTCAGACTCAGACCATCTCCCATGATAATATCTTTGCGCAATAAGAAGTGCTATTTATTGGATACTACCATTGAGGGAGAAAAAAAATGGGAAAGAGATGCTCAAGTAAGCTTATATTTCTCTTATATTTTCGTAGAACAACCATTTTTTAATATTAAAAAATTCAAATGTAAATGACATGTTATTGATAGATAATATAAAATTGGTTAAATATGTTTTTTATCCTATAATAATTCAAATTTTGCTTTTAGGCCCTATAAATTTTTTTAGGGTCCATCAAATATTTTCTTTCATTATTTTTGGCCCATCAACACCTATACATCATTCGAAATTTTTAAAAAAAAGGGTAAATAGGTTTTTACTTCCTGTAAAGTTGACGAATTTTAGTTTACCCCTGCAATATTTTTTTTTTGTGATTACCCCCCTGCAATGTCCAGATTCCTTCAATTACCCCCCTGACCGGCCAACTGGATGGAGAATCTTCCTTTTTGATGATGTGGCAGCTTATGTGGATTTTCAATTCAATTTTGATTATTTTATTTAATGACATATAGATAAATATATTACATATTTAATTTTTATTATTATAATTATTCAAAATCATTTGTAATAATATTTTTTAAAATTTAATTATTTAGAAATAAAATGTCAATTTAAAAAAATTATATTTTTTTTAGAAAAATGTCAATTTTAAATTGTTTTTCTCATTTGATTTTTAAAAAGTCAATTTAATTTTTTATTTTTTTAAATTCAATTATCTAAAAAAATGTCAATTTTAATTTTTTTAAATATCAATTGCCTGATTTTAATTTTAAAAAATGTCAATTTAAAATTTTTTTAATTCAATTATTTTTTACAAAATGTCAATTTTCTGATTTTTATTTTCAAAAAAGTCAATTTATCAATTATAAATTGAAATTTGTTGAAAAACAATTTTTTTTTAAAATTGACATTTTTTATTTAAATAATTGAATTTAAAAAAAATTGACTTTTTTAAAAATAAAAATCTCAAAATTGACATTTAAAAAAATTTAAAATTGACTTTTTGTAAAAATATGAATTTTTTAGTTTTTTGCATATAAAAATTCTTAAATGATTCATTTTAAGTAAACAATTCTAAATTTTATGGGAGAAGTTCTTATAGTATTATTAAAGTGAATACAAAAAATCATTCAAAAATATGAAAGTGCACAAAATTTGATTAAAAGTATGGACCAAAAATTAATGAAATTTTTTGTAGGGACTGAAAACAAAATTCAAGATATTTATAGGGACCAAAAAGTTATTTAACCCTATAAAATTATAAATGAATGTTTTTTAGTAAGTTTTTTTTTATCGGAAAGATTGAGTGCTTATTAATAATATATATAAAAAATATATAAATAAGTGTAAAATTATAAGGACAAAACTTACGTACACTGTTTTAGGTGCAGTTTTTACTTTTACTCTCACAAAGAAGCAGTTTTTTTAATTAAAAAACAGTATTATTTTGTTTTTTGAAAATTAAAAAACACCATAAACTATCTTTTTGTGAGTGGAACAGCAAAAACTGCACATAAAACAATGCATGTAAGTTTTGTCCAAATTATAATTAAATGATGTGTACACATGAAACCCTTTTAAGAAAAATGCTTTCTGGTGCGAATCAACATGTGCAGTGGCGGAACCACGCCCAGCATGCCTGGGCACGTGCCCATGCTCGGCCCAAAAATAGTATACTCTTTATCGCTAGTTGACATCCGGCTAGATTAAAAAAAATAAGGTTAGATCTGTGTTCAGTGCGAAAAATCAAGTGAAGGTATACTCTTTTTCGCTAGTTGACATCCGGCTAGAACTCCGGTGGTGAAACCACTGTGCCGGAGTTGTAGAAAGGTGGTCGGGCGAAGGAAGAAGATGAAGATTCATCTTCAACCTCCAACTTTAAAATGTGACCGTTGGATTTACAACGCATGATCTAAAATTACAGATCTGTTTTGGATTTTTTAAATCATGGCCATCTGATAGATCAGAAGGCTCCGATCGGAGAGTTGTATCATGCGCCATAGATCAGCACCACACTGAATTGGTTTTTTTTGTTTGGTTTTCGGCAAAACTGGCCTTGGGTCTGGTTCCTTTTTTTCTTGCTTTTCAGTACACCCAATTTCAATTACGCACCCTCGACGACTCTTTTTTTAACTTTAATTATTGCTTTACCAATTTAGTGCTTATTTAAACGTCATACTTATTTAAGTTATTTTAATTAATTAAGTGCTTATTCAATTAACTGCTTAAGTGATTAAGTGCTTAAACAAGTGTTTAGTTAATTAAGTACTCATTCAAGCTTATTTAAATAAGTGTTTATTCACATAAGTGATTATAATTAAGTGTTTTTCGCATAAGTGTTTTTTTCTTAAGTGATTTTTCTTTTCAAAACTTCATTTCCTTAATTAATAATTAGTTTTTGACTTTGTTTCCTTCATACTTTAATTAATTAATTCACTTAATTAATTATGGTAAATGAAAAAGAAGGGCTTACGTATGACTCTCTCCTTCTAATCATGAAGATTCCTGACATATGACTCGTAATCTAATTGATCTTCACTTCTTTTGTTGACAAAATGACAAGCCTCTTTTATTTCAATTTATAACTATTTATATATTATATCACATGTGAATTTGCTGCCCATGGTTAAAATTTTGCATATAGCAGAACTGCCCTTTTAAATATCCAAAAATGAATCTGTCACATGATGAGAAAATATGATGATGATAATGATATGAACAAATTGTACATCATGGATTACTACTTAAAAATATTTAAAATTGATGATAATGATATGAACAAATTGTACGTCATGGATTTCTACTTAAAAATATTTAAAATTTCAACGACTATAAGTTATTCATTTATACAACTAAAAATAATAACTTATTTGAAGAAAAAAAATGTCAATCATATCATTTTTTACCGTATGGATTTTTTTTTTTACACAATTTTAACCGTAAAGATTATGAGTCGTGAATTTTTACTTTTTTAAAGTATTGTTGACAATAGTTAGAATTTCTAATACGTTTAAGTAATTTTCCACGGTGGGCCACCTCGTAGCACTATTTATATGTTATGAGTTTTGCTTCCTACACCCTCTCAATGTTCATGCGCACCCCTGATATTCTAGATTAACATCTCTCGCTACTTAGAAAGCGAATATGTAAATAGCAAAAATTAGAGAAAAAAGAGTTCGTTTTCTAGATAGCAAACTGAGTTTGTATTCTAGGATGCAAACCTTATAAAAATTAAAAAATTTGTCCTCTTCACACTTCTCTCACATCTCATGAAATAACTTCGAATGAAACACAGTTCGCAAGTTGTAAACCATTCATTCACCTAATTTTCTATTTTCTTTCAAACTTATCAACTCTTGTAGACGATATGTCTATTGCAAGTATAAATGTAAAATTTGTCATATCAACACGTTTTTATACCTTTTGCTTTCGACACTTTTGGATTTCTAGCACCAGAGGCTGTAAACCTTTTGAAAAGAGTTCAAAAGGTTATGCATTGTAATGTCGTGACGCCTAGGTCTAGGGATGTAGTTTTTCAAAGATTAGGTTTTGCTATTCAAAAAGGATTAGCGGCGCAGCTTGTTGCCCGTCTACCTTTTGCTAATGTGTAATTATTTTTTATATATATATATAAAAGAAAAGGGGAATAAAAAAAATAAAAAAAAACTATATTTACGGTGTGTGTGTGTGAGATTTGTCAATAATGTCACAATCACTCCGGTGGCAAGTTAAAATATGATATGAGATAGTGGTCACATTTTTATAAGGTAATACTAATTAAAGCGTAAAAGTGTAAACTAAGTTCGCACTCTAAATAATGAACTGAATTTTAGTTCACACTCTACATAGCGAGTTACAATATTTTATACTCAAAGTATGCCCCCCACCACCAACATATGAATGAAAAAGAGTTTGCCTTCTAGATAGCGAACTGCAAACCGTATTCGCATTCTAGAATGCAAACTCCTTTTTTCATTCTAAGGGGTGCGAAAAGCAGCTATATATATATATATATTCCAAATCATGAACCATCAACACATCAAGACTAGTCTTGAAGTCCAAAAATAAATATTCATTTGTCTAGCCTCCAATCTCCTATGGATATAATTTGATCAACTATTAGTGTTAAAAACTTCAGCATCATCAATTAATCACATGTATTAGAACATCTCAAAAATTATTTAAACACGGTAACAACTACTTCAAAAGGTAAACTTTAAAGTTGTTAGTGCAATATTGTAAATAGTATCAAAATGCTTTACACAAGCAAGGGATCAAACCATCAAATTTTAACCTATTTTTCACCTAACATTACACATAAACCAAAAGGCATAAATGAGCCTTTAAACCCTTTTTTATCTAACAAGTACATAGATCATCAAGGCACAAATGAGTCTCTAAATCAACAAAACTCATAAAGGAACAAACCAAAGGAAAATGCACATGATATTTACGTCCCTTACAAGCTCAGAAAACAGTTTTTGTAACTTATTTTCTTTCCTATTAAGTACAATAGATAGCCCCCAGCATCAAATTGCGCCTGGACTATGCACCAACAATGAAGTGCAGAGAATAAAATTAAAGAGTAAATGGGAAAAATAAAAACAACTGACATGCCACACTTTTCTAGTACTTGTCAGTAACTCTCAAAATTGTTCAAGCCCATTGACCCGATTGGTAGGCTTGCGTGGATTCATTTCCCTCGACTCCAGTCCTGTATATGGAAAAATATTTATTAGAGTTGTGAATGACACGATAAATGACTGAAATGGTATGAAACACTATCAATTTTAATTTTAACATGTTATATCAAAAGATAGGGAGACCATAATCATATGAAAATGCATCACTATTAAATAATACCCCGAATAAATTCTAGGTCAAATCAAGGAGATAAAAAGCAGGATACAGTTTCACAAATTCATGTCAAATCTGAGATGATATCAGGAGAAAATTTCATTGCCTAAACGGCATATTATGGATCCAAAAGTTGATACTACATGAAAAGATGCAATTTTTACTTTGGTTAACAGGTAATACAACTATGCTAACAGACTATATACTATTCAATGAATCCAACAGTTAAAACTGACAGTATATCGATGTGGTGAAGGCTAGGGTGAAGCACTTTCAATGTACCACCACTCTCATCCATTAAGTATAAGCATAAGAAATCCATTAAAAAAAAGTATAAGCATAAAAAAGGACAGAAAGGATGGATTTAAAAAGGAACGGAATGCCAAGAATATTATTGTACAGATATGTTGTAAGTTACTACTACAAAGAAAAGGAATTTAAAAGTTCAGCTGACATGTGCATTACAAATAAGTAAAATAACTGTAGACAGATGGAAAAAACGTACAAGTATTTCGTCTTAGAAAACCATTCCCGTTGGTAGCAAAAAGCATTGATTTCCTTTCTTGCCCTGATGATAAAAATTCTTGCATCCTTTCTGGCCAGTCAGAATTTAAACGGCGGGCAAAATCTTCAACTTCCCTGTGTCATAGAGAATCAAGCAAATAAGAACCCATGTCTATATATCAATTTTAAAGCACAATTATATAACCATCATGCAAACACCCAATGTATCAAATTGAAATGCTACAATATAAGAATATCTTGGTTTTTTTTTTTTGAATGGCAAGAATATCTTAGGTTATTTTCTAGGATTAGTTTATATTCTTATAGTGTCTCTTAGGATTATATTTTAGATTTACTTATAATTATTTTGATTTGTGATTGAGCCTATGTATCAAGCTATGATTTGTTCTTAGGATTATTATGGAGTCTTTTGCATCAAGCTACTATTTAGTCAATATCAATAATATTCGAGGTTCTTGTTACTCTCTTCCTTTTATCTTAAATCCCACAACTTCAACATCGCATCTAGAGCTTGGTTTGATTCTCCTTGAACCATCTCACAACTTTTCCGTTGTGGAGTTTCCAAATGTTTGGGAATATAACAACAATTTTCTCTATTCCTAGCAAGGTTTGAAATTCTAGTTCTTTGTTTTCGGGTTCAGCCACCGTCAAGGCTAACCCTATATTGTTTTCCAGTTTGAGTGCTGAATGTCCCTGTCTGGTCACAAAACCCTAACCATCACAGTCTCAAACGTAGCTTTCCAGTTAAACTGTTCAACATAAACGGCCCTATGTGTCACTGCAACCACACTATCATATTTGCCGGAGTCAGATCGGCCAGTCCCCAAATCACCTCCGTCAACCGCTATGCACGCACCACTCTCCGGACCCCCAACGAGGTCGCTGTTGGTTGTTAGACTCTCCTCCACCTTCCGGTTCTGTTGGGACCACTTTCAGTCTGTGGATCCCACGTTTAAGGTGCGTTCCAGATGTTTCTCTGATGTATCATATGGTTTTTTTACCACTGTGGGCACATACGACACCGTACGGCAAAGTTTTTCGGTCTCCTTCAACAGTTTTTCATCCTGGTTCTGAATTTGTCATTTATTATTATTATTATTATTTTAGTGCAACAACAGATTTAATATCACGTCATGATTTAGTATTTTGGCATTGTTCTTGCTTAAAATTTTGTTATTCTGGTCAAATTCATGGTTTTATGCCTAAGATCTAATGCAGTTACTTATGTTTAGATATTTGGATCTCTCTGTGGAGGTGTATTTTCACACTTTGTATGCTGCTAGTTTGTTTTTGTGCATTCAGGGCACTGTGCAACTATTCTGCATGTTACTTAGAGCTTTGTTTCTGTCTTGTTAGTGCACATTTCTTTCTGGTCTAATTTTGCACATCTTTTTACTCAAGTTTGTCGTTAACATCATCTGTCAGTTATGTGGTCATATCTCAAGTCTTGCAATCAGTTTCAAGTTGTTCGTTGATAATTTGTCTAATTCACTCTCGTCATAGTGTACTTACTGCACTTTATCAATTTCGTCTCTAATGGAAGACTCGTCTCGGCACACTACCAATAGTCTCCTGTAGTCCCTGCACCCTAACCAAACTCAAGGTTGAGTTGTTGGCACCAGTCACAGATGGCATGTCCCACTTAAGTTAATTTTTCTTTCTAGTAGTCCTGTTGCCAACTATCGTCAATGTCAAGTAACCGGCACCAATCACACACTTAAGTTGGTTGTTTCAAGCAAAGGACATCATCTGACCCAATATAATTGCAGCTTTGTTGGATGTAGTTTGTGAAAGTTTCACTATGGTTCTAATACTTGTTGGTTTGATTTTCTTTTTTGAACGGTATATTTGTAACAAGCTTAAAGCTTAGAAGCTGTAGCTTGAGGGGGAGTGCTAGAATATAAGAAAGTATCTGATAATATTTTACAATATCTTCTACATTATGTTAGAACATCTTAAGTTATTTCCTATGAGTAGTTTATACTCTTAGAGTATCTCTTAGAATTATATTTTGTATTACTATTATTTTGATTTGTTCTTGATTTATGATTGAGTCTGTATCCCTATAAATAGGAATTATTATTGAGTCTTTTGTCTCAAGCTACTATTCAGTCCAACAAGATACAAGGACGACAACTAACAAGAATGTCATGAACAAATACTTGGAGCTAGCTCAAGCGGGTAGAAGTAAGGTGGGTAGAAGGCTTAAGTTCAGTCCCTTGTAAACCAGAGAGAGTCTAGTAAGCTTAGGCAATAGTATAAGCAAAGTTTTACAGGTAGTCTTATCAAATACTTAAAGGAAAGGAAGGAGGGATTAGTTGTCATCCTAAGCAAGTAAGCAAAACTTATACCATTATGTAAAATTTGGATAAATAGCTTATGTAAACGCTTATTGAATAAACACTTATTATTGTTAAGATCTCTATTATTGGGTCATCCATAATTGTCCACGCTTCAGATGTCCAATCTTGAACATGAGGTGTGTTGAGATCCCACATCAACTAAAAATATGGCCAAATTAGTGCTTATAAGGCTTGAGCAGCCCTCATCCTCGTGAGCTAGCTTCTGGGGTTGAGATGGGCCTAGTTCAAAATCTAAAATGGCATTAAATTCTATCCTAGATCTATTATTTGGTCATCCATATTTGCGCATGCTCTAGATGTCTAGTCTTATTGGGCCACCCATATTTCTCCGCACTTTAGATGTCCAATCCTGAGCATGTAGAAGTGCGTTGATATCTCACATCATATGTTGTCAATAGTGCGCTATAGCGGAATAATATAGCAGTGGTAGGGTTTGGCGCGACGCCATCTGCCCGTGAGCCGCCTTCAGCAGTGGCGGTTGTAGCGGCCGTGAACTGCGGCAATCCCACTATCCGCTGTAGCAATCTAGACTCACTACAGATGTGCCTAATGGAGAGGAGTTGAAGGTGAAAGAACAACAGTTTGAATCAAGTGATGAACAAGATAATATTGATGTGGTGGAACTTATGTATGAGCTTACGAAAATAAGCTAAAAACTAAACAACTTACACCAATATCATAAAAAAACAAAATCATAAACCCTTCTAGAATTTACAAAGTGTTTATGCCATAAGTTAAACCTAGATAAGCTTTACCAAACACCTCCTATGCTGACCAGAGTTACACTGAACCAGATAGCCAGGAGTAATATTTTTAGATAAATTTATCAAGAGCAAATCCCACACACCAAATCAAAACCATTAGCATTACCTATGCAACGGTTTTACAATATTCAGGGTAAGAAAATCCATTGTTAAACTGCTGAGATGCAATATTACTAAATTACTCATTCTCCTCCGAAACCAAGACTATGATTATAAAATTCAAGTCTAAATCCAACCAAATCTAACTCAATGTTGTCAAGTCTCCTTCTCTGTGAAAAACACAAGAACACAACACCTTCATTCCATTTTCATCCAGCTGTAGATGATCCAAAAGGATAGAGATCAATCATTAAGATGACTTGTTCTCTGCATATGCTATCTACTCCATATAAATATATTCAGCAACGCTACTGACCACTAATGACATGAAAAGCAAGAAATCTGCGACTAAAACTATGCTAAACACAATAATAGGCAAACAGCCATTGACAAACGAAATAAAAGATAGATTTTATAAGCAATTAGTGCAAACAATGTACTTAGAACAGAGCCCAACCTGTCAATTTTTGCCTGTAGTGCAGGATCGATCTCATCATCTACATCTTCGTCATCATCAAACTCTTTATGACTAAAAGTGTCGTCTTCTGTATACATATTTGAGGTCCCAGCAATTTTATCAGATACGGCACTATGACCACTTAACTCCTATCGCAAGAAAACAGGTAAGATACTTTTAGAATTTAAATGACAAATAATTGAGTTTGTTTATTAGGCAAGGAAAGAAAGAGCAAAAGAACATGATATACAGTAACCTTTTTCACTTCAGAAGCTTCAGTCAAAGTAGAGTTTTTCTTCTGCTCTTTTTTTCTTCTATTCTTCTTTTTATTCTTAGAAGTTTTAGACCCTTTTGAATCTGCGAAAAATTATTCACCCGTAATTAGCCATTCAAAAGAAACAAACTGGAACATAATTTAAGAACCTATACCTTTCAAACAATGCCTACGCAAAGGAATTACAGAACAGTTTTAAAATGAAATTAAAAAGTAGAGACTGCAAGACACAGGCAATAAAAATTATCAAAAACAATGCTATAGACATTAGACATAGCGACACACAAGGTTCAGTGAAAAATAGGTCATACAATTGTAATGTCAAGATGAAAATTCAATTGAAATTAGCACCATGATTTTAAGGAACATTAAGGGCCACTTTGATTCCCTTCTCAGAAACAGTTTTTAAGTTTTTAAAAATTAAAAACTAAGGGCCTGTTTGAAACAGTTTCCAAATTTTATTGTTTTAAAAACTAAAAAACAGAAACAGGTTATAGGTGTTTTGCTTTCTAAAAAATGTTTTCTAAAACATTTTTATAAAACACATTTTAAAAACTAAAAACCAAAAGTGTTTCCAAACAGGCCCTACACTTGATTGGTAATCCAATTTTACAAAAGTGTTTTCAAAAAACTGTTTCTATTTATCAGTTTTTAAAACTAAAAAAGTAAAATAGGTTCAAGAAGTTTTGCTTTTCTCTTGTTAATAAAAACAGTTTTTTAAAATACTAATAAAACACATTTTAAAAACGAAAAACCAAAATTGTTTCAAATAGGACCTAAGTTTTTCTCACACCTGGATTTCAAATATAGTTTAAGAAAAATGGTAGTAATAATATAGAAAGGGAAAAGGCTTATCATTAGTGTAATTGTACGATTTAAACTAATCTACCCTAAATTTGGTGGGAGAGAGCTAATAGTTCTATTGATATTAGAACGCATCATCTTTAGTTATAGATTATAGACAACTCACATTGAAGCTGTCGGTTTATACTAGCATTCAGACCTAGATGGTATAAGTATATGAGTAATTCAAATTTTGATTTTATGATTACAGCCACAAATCAACTGGTTGGCTCATCATGCGGCTTCAGAAGAAAACAATAAGTTATATTGATAATAAAACTTCAATCAAGGATGGGCTGGTACGCAGCTCATCAATCTACAGGCAGAAAGCAGGAAGTAAATTCGATGAAAAGCAGGGATAAAACATTTTTAATTTACCTCCATCATTTCCATTAATAAAAGACAAAAGGTCATCAACCGAGCGTTCATCTACATGTTCTTCTTCTAATTCAACATTCTGAAACATGTGAGAGACCAATTCTTATTAAAGTCAACAGTCTAGAGACATGCTAAATAGAAGAGGTGCAAGTAAGCATCTCTCAGCATTTAGAAATAAAGACAACATTTGACAACAACATATACTGTAATATGATTAAAATAAAGAAAGAACAGTGTGGTACCTTTAACCTCCCACGCTCTTTTAGCTCTTTCCTTTTTTTTGCATACAACCGGTTCAAAAGCCTTATCCTCGGGTCGTCAGTTGTGTTTTTCAGAGGCTCCAACTTCTCTTCCTGGACCAAAAGTATGTGTGAAAAATGAAAATTGAATATGAAAGGAATAATTAGCATAAAGAGTTCTCGCTAGCACCACACACCTCTGTGAGATCATCCGGCAAATGAAATATCTCTCGTATCTCCTCGGGAGATTTTCCTTCAATTATTCTTGCAAGTGTACGACTTGTAAGATCAACCAGTGGCCTTAATTGAAGGCTATCTGCAGCTGATGTCAAGTCACAGAGCCGTTTGGTATCCATCCTGATGAATTTTTCATCGTGAGACTTCCGTTCCTATACAACGAATACTCCCCTATGTCAAACCAGCTTTGACACTGATTGTTTTTCAGCCTTATATTGTCTTTTATATACATAATGACAATGATGGTGGAAAAGCATTAAATAAAGAGGTAAAACCTTGTTTGAGCGGCCTGGCACTTGATGAAATCGACAATAATCAAGAACTAAGCTCAGCATAGCAGGACTGACTTTTTCAGGAAGGCATATCGCACAGTTTTTGGAAGATCCCGTGCCTTTTTGTATTATTTCTTGACAAATGAAAGGGCAAAACATTGCAATTTCTTGTTCCACTTGTTGGATTGACCCATCTGAAGTCTGAAGCCAAATATAGGGCTTCATCATCTGAAAATGATAATTAATATCATTATGGTTTAAGTTCAATGTAAATCGTAAGCAAAGCAAGGTATTGATTTGATTCTATAGGAGAGCTGTTTAATTAGATTCAAGTCTTTCCAGATAAGGAAGCAAACAGAAAAGCCTTAAACAAATTTTCCTAGGGTTTCTGTTTCCCCCCACAATAAGTACAACAATGATAAATAAATAAAAAAATCAAATTGGTTTAGCTTTGAATGCTGTAAAAGAGACAACAGTGAGCTTATTCAAGATTTCTGTTAGAAAGAGATACTAATGTGGAAAAAGTAAGATATCATACCTCAGGTTTAATAACTGACATGTCGATTTCCGACATCTTAAAACCAATTCGAAAAAACTAAAATATGTTGATAATTGAAGTTTCTTGATGGTGTAAACAGTATCTGCTGAGGTAGAAACTTAGCCTTCAAGTCAGATAACACATTTAAGTACTTCTTCCCTCAGGATTAAGTTGTTGCAGCAACATTTCTCAAAATGTACATTGCCCACCAAAGTATTTGCAGTAATACAAAAACCACCTTACCACAAAACAAAACAGGCATACACTTGCAAAAGAACAAAGTGAAAGAATAATTCACCACCTTCCAATTTTAAAGTGAAAGCTGCAAAGTCATAAATAAGAAAGTCACTATGTTTTTTAGTTAAATAAGGATGTAGTACAGCTCATATGGTAAAAATTTGCAGGTACATATGATATGCTAGGGCACAGTTCGAACCCACAATTATCCACTTCTCAACAACACTTAGTGTGTGTGAGTTTCGCAGCTAGACTCTATGAAACCAAAATAAAATAAATAAGAATGCTCCTAATTTAATCAGGAACATAACAAAAGCACTTCATCATCACCTATGAAGCACAAACACTTGATATGTTACGACACATGTGATTAATTGAATTATGTTATTTTCTCAAATTATTATTGGTATCGACATGTCAGTGTCGGTATCATTTCTGGTGTTTGTATATGTGCTTCATAGTTCATCACACTAAGGATACCAATGACACTAACCCCTTCCTTCAAACAGACATTGAAGAGTATAGAATAAGTTAAATTTTATCATTCCTATTACAAAATAATTAACTATTAGCACCCACCATCTTTGCTAATATCATCATTTCTAGCAAACCAAACAAAATTCAACAATAATAACAACAAAAGAAGATTAAAAAAAAAAACACATTTTGAAGACAACCCATGATTCTATACAACAAGGTTAGGTGAAGACAAGTAAGAAAGGGCAAAAACATAAACAATGATAAACATTGAAATGGAGCAAGACAATTCATGCGTTAAATGTTTTTTGGGGAGAGAGAGAGAGGGAGAGAAGGAGAAGAAGGAAAAGGGGTTGAGCGTGAAGTACCTGAGAAGAGAGAGGGAGAAGGAATTGCTTTGAATTGGAGGGAATTGGCGGTTGTCGGCGATGAACAGAGAAAATGGATAGATAGAATAGAATAGAAGAGAGAGAAAGAAAGAAACAAGAGAGAGAAAGGGGATTTTGATTTCGATCAAAATCAAAAATTGAAAATTCACTCTTAATTTGGGTTGGGTTATGGCTTATGGGCTTTTTACCTTACGGCTAGTGTCAATGAAAAGAACTCAACCGACCCCCTACCATTCTTTTTTACCTCCAATATTCCAATTTTGCCCTTGCAGAAAACTTCGGTTCACAGAAACCGGATTTTTTCTAGTGCAAATTCAGAGCAAATTTCGGTTTTTAAAAACCAAAATTATTTGCAAGGCAAAAAAAACTTCAATTTTTAAAAACCAAAATTATTTGCAAGGGCAAAATTGGAAATTAGGGTGTAAAAGGAATGGCGGGGGTCAGTTGATAAACTTTCTTGTCAATTTAGACTTTGGAGTTGCTATTTGTACTACTTGTTGAACTTCTTAGAACTTAAATTGGTGCACTATTTTTCTTATTTCAAAAATACTCCTTGCTGCTTCCTTTTTTACCTTGGCACCCATGAGTGAGATAAATATTGGATATATAATTAAGAGTTGTAGTTTATATATCTAATGTTTTAAGATTTTGAGCTGAAATGTGTTATTTCCATCTCTCTTTTTAGTCTTGGATCATTATCCATTTGTTGTTATCCGCACTCTCGCGAAACTTTCCGAAAATTGGTATTAAATACTTGAATTTTGGAATATAGTAAAAAATGATTGAAGTGTCGATTTTAGAATATAGGAAATATTTGGTCTATGGAATATAGTAAAATGTCATGATGTGAAGTTCGACATAGTAAAATTTGGTTGAAGTATCGATTTTGGCTTCTGGGATATACTAGTAAAAAATGTGTTGATACAATGGAAGTTGCACTATAATTGTTCAATCTATTTTTTGACATGTAGAGATTTTTGAAGAGGTTTAGCTTCGAGTGAAGTATATTCCTTATAGTGGAGTATGATGGATCTATGAACTATGAATTTTAGTGTAGATAATGGAAGTAAAAAATGTAGGTATTTCAATCAAAGTGGAAATTGTTGGAGTTGGTTAAGTAAAAAATGAAACGTGTCTTAGAATAAGTCTGACATCGTCCAATATTGTAAAGGATTGGTCAACATAATGATCCACTATATTTTATGCTGGGTCGTGATTAAATATCTTTAAGGACAAAACTTACCTGCATTTTCATACATGCATTTCTTACTTTTCAACTCACAAAGAGGTGGTTATTTGTGTTTTTTCATTTTGAAAAAATAAAAGAAAATTATTTTTAATAAAAAAAACTACCTCTTTGTAAGAGGAAAAGTAAGAAATGCATGTATGAAAATGCATGTAAGTTTTGTCCTATCTTTAATCCTTCAAATATATGATTGACGTGATTTATTTAAGGCAGAATTACACTTTTACTACTCATGTATTTTCCAAAAATGCCCTTAATCTCATCATTGCATGCTTATTAAAATTTGGGTTTAATATGTTTTTAGTCCATATAGTTACACAAAATTTCGTTTTAGTCCCTAAAGTTTCCACTGTCAATGTTTTTGGTCTCTACTGTCAAATTGCCTTAACGGACGATGACGTGGCACTGCCACGTGTATATATATATATATATATATATACACCATGTCATTAATCAGATTTAAAGGATTTTAATATGAAAATATAAAAAATAAAATTCTAAAATGTCAAAAGTACCCCCAATTCCAATTAAAAAGAAATAAAATCCCTAATTCTTGCCTCCTTCTCTGCGTGCTTCTTCCCTGTGTGCTTCATCTTCAACCATCCTTCATCTTCTTCTCCTTCGATTATGGGATCAAACTTCGATTTACCTTCGATCTGTGTTTCTCCATAACAATATGTCTTCAATATCTTCAAATATTAGCAAGAGAAATCGCAAGAGTGTTGTATCAAGTGGACAAGCTGTTTCTGGGTCGAGACCAACTCGTGAGATGCTGTGTGGTTGTCGGGGTCGATTGATAATGTATTGTTGTACAAAGGGTGTGAACAAGGGAAAACTATTTTGGAGGTGTCCATATTGGAAAGTAAGTCAAAAAAATTTATTTTCTATTCTTCTGTAGGTTGAATTTTTTGAATTAATTATAATTTTAATTATGGATTTGTTGTTGTTGATAGAGTTCTTCCACTTAAGATTTGTTCATATGGGATGAGTTAATGACGGATGAATGTGAAGATCAAATAGGAATTGAAAGTGACGAGCCCTGTAACAACAAAGATGTTGTGAATGTTGTTAATAATCTTCCTATGGAAGCATTGGAAAAAGGAAAGAAGATTACTAAACTTGAGAAGAAGTTGAATGCAGAGACCATAGCTGGAAAAATAAAGATGTTATTTCTAGTGTTTTCCATGTTGTTGAATTTGTTTTTTGTTATGAAATTTTACATCCTTTGATTTTGTTGAATTTGTGAATGGGATGTTTTTCTGGTGTTTTCCATTGTTGTTTAATGTTAGGTTGTTGTCGTCGTTGTTGAATTTAGTTGATGTTAATGTTAAGTGTAATTAGTTAATATTAATTGTAATGTTATGTTAATGAATGAAGTTCGTTGGTTTTGTTATAACCAGATTTCATTGAATGAAAAAATTTAGTTCTGGAGACATAATGTTGGTATTGATATTTGGTTGTTTGTTAATGAAAGCAAATGCACATAAAGAACAACAACAACATTGAAATAACACACTACTTTGGTGCAAAATACAAAAGAAGTTGCATAAAATATCGACAATATATTGCATAAAAGGCACTTAAAATACCAACAATATACATTGACCACAAATGGTTCATTAGACTTTTAGTCTTTACATCAAAACATACCAAATAGCACACTACTTTGGTGCATAATACAAAAGAAAGGGATATTCATCTAGATATAACCATTAGCACACTACTACTTTGGTGCATAATACAAAAGATAGCAATATTCAACCAAGATATCACCATTAGCACACTATACTTTGTGCACAAAACAAAAGAGATTGTAGTATATGGTGTATATAACCATTTTAAGTGCTGACTACATAGAAAACTAAAACAAAAAGTAACGCATGCATCACTGAGTCATTCTACGACTAATGTCATCCTATGTTTGAAAACTCCTAATTGCTTGCACACGTGGTCCAATCTTTGGGTCAATATCTAGATCCTCATGAACATCATCACAGTAATCTCCATCTTCAATTACCAACGGGGTGCTTGAATCTTTGCCTAGACCATCAATATTCTTTTTCTGCAATGTTCTGAGTCTGTCACTGGACCTGACTTTGGATTTCTTGTCATGAACAACATTTCCAGATTTTTTTTTCTTGTAAGAAATACAAACAATGTGTATTACGCATCAATTAAAGCCAAAATTTGGAATCAGACCATCAATTAAAATACAAACAATTTTTAATTACATTTGTCGGATCAGACACAGAAGGTACAACAACATCTAGGACATTATCAACCGGGACATGATCAACTGGTGCAGAACAATGTAGTCTTTCCGATAGCATCTCAGGCACTTCATCATCAAACAATATTTTAGCTAACATATCTGAGTCAATTAGATCATGTGAGACAGATGTGTGAGTTTCACTTGGCACATGATCAACCGAGACATTATCACCAGTGTTATCAATCGGGATATTAACTTTATATGCGTTAGGAGCCTTAGGCGCTTTAGGAGCCTTAGATGCCTTAGGTGCCTTTGGCGCTTTAGGAGCATTTGGTGTCTTAGGGGCTTTAGGTGTTTTGCTACCTTTAGGCCTTCCCTAATAAATCAACGGAAAAAATAACAAATCAATCAGATTAATAAGTAAAATTAAATTAATTATTCGTTATAACAATCACACTCGTACCTCTTTATTTGCTGCACATCCAGTTTGACTTCCTTGTGTCTGTAATTGTGACTCACCATCATTTGTTGCAACCTTTTTATTTGTTGTACTCACATTCTTTAGTTGTGGGCAACTCCTTTTATTGTGTCCAAGTATTTTACAACCTCCACAATGACCTTTTGTGTCATGCCTCTTCCAGTGGTGTTGGCTTCCTTCATCAGGTTCTCTTCTTCTCAATTTTTTAGACCTACTAGGCCCACGTTTGTAATTGGTTGGAAGAATGTCTGGAAATTCAGTTACCTTCTCTGACTATTTATAGGGCTTATTGACTCATTATAGCAGTCAATATATTACTCTCAATATATTTATATTATTGCTC
Organism: Trifolium subterraneum; assembly: GCA_951799995.1. NCBI lineage: Eukaryota > Viridiplantae > Streptophyta > Magnoliopsida > Fabales > Fabaceae > Trifolium > Trifolium subterraneum. Next base: position 39,646,752 of record OX637464.1, read on the forward strand.
TCATCATTGACTCTCAATGCTTTGCCAACCTCATTGACAATTGATATTAAAGCTTTGTTTTGATCTAGAGATAAGAAATATTACTACATTTTGTGGTTGCAACATTCTCTGATCTTGTACATAAGAAAATAATAGTGATATTGTGAAAATGTTGTTTTGAACAGTCTGTCTAGAAAAAAAAAACTTTGTTTACAATATGTGATAAATGACATTAATGGATCATACTTTAATTAATTGTGATCTAATGGTTTATTGAATGATGATATGGATTTTAATTTAGTGATGATGTTTATTTGATTGAGTGTATGATACCCATGTTGTACTTACACTTATATAAATTATTATATTAACTCTTTGTATGTGTAACTGTTGGACCTTTGGGGGTTCGGGTTTCTCAGACTATGGTTTTATGCTCGAATTTGTCGGTAATGCTCCGCTCTGATTATGACACGGGGAACGGTTCATCGAGTCTTGTACATGTTATCTTATTTTATTGTAAACGTACTATCTTTTTAGAAAACAGTTTTTATAAAGCGAGATTTATGCTAATTAACAATGTTAATACCTTAATCCACTGTTTTATATTTTATCTTCGACTTCGAGTCGTTTAATTTTATTATCCGTTTGTAATTTGAAAAGAAAATTTATTTTGTTAGATTTATTTAAAATATCAAGTTTGGGTGTTACAGTATAACTCTAAAAAGCTCACATTTGGTCCCACAAATTTACATAACATATTAATATTTTATTAATACTTAATTTTATTGTAAAGATGAAACCAATTTCATCTACAAAAGTATCATGAAATATTATTATTTTAATTAATGCAACCTTCAAGATTTGTTGCTTAATGAGAGTACCGTGTTGACAGCATGACGCATTGTAATGGTCTAATTAATTGCCAAAATTACATATGTTCAATGACTCTAAGCTGACGGACAATCATAAAAGTAGTGCCGTTGGAGGTGCTCTAAGTGTTTATGTTGTATTGCTCTTTGGATATATTTTTTGTATAAGCAAAAGTATGTATTTATAAGGGTGTACTAGGGGTACTTCAACCCTTACAAAGAGACAGTTAACTGCATTCTAAGCAAGCTAAAAGATTGGTACACCAATCGAAAAAACATAGCTTAAATTGCGCCCTCTTATACTAATAAACCAAAGCCACGAGAAAAACTTAATATTCGCCATTAAAATATTTAGACAAATTGAAGCTCCTCTAAAAATAATGTTATTTCTCAAGGACCAAATGCACCATGTTGTTGCACACTGGATCAGATGCCTCACTTTCCTAAATCTGCGAGATTTCAAAAGTTCGCCGAAATGCATAAAATGAGTCCAGCCAACATCCTGCACATTTGCTTCAAAACCCAACCAATCAAAAACCTCAAACCATATCCTTTGTGCAAAAGGACATAAGAAAAAAAGATGATCACTATCCTCCGTCAAACAAAAACACAACACACATGTTTTATTTATAGGATCAGTAATAATGCCTTTGTTGAATAAGTTCTCTCTAGTAGCCAATTTACTTTGATAATATTGCTCTTTGGATATGAATTTGTTCAATAAGTTCTTTTTCTTTAAATTCTCTTTGTCCTCTTTATATAGATGATCAGAATTTTACAGTTGAGAAGAGGGAATGATGGAACCATTTTTGTGACCTCACATTTGTAAATTGTAGTACGAGGTAATGGCGTAACATTAGGAAATATTTGTTGTTGGCGCTCAAATGTACTAACTCCTTAAGATACTCTCCAAATATAGTTTTCTGAACCTTTGACTTTGTATTTGAGATTAATTGAAATTTGGTTAGGTTTCCTAGCATAAGATATTCAGCTTCCAGAGTCTAGAATATTAAGCTTAAATATCAGAGTGAATCTTGGATTGTTGTTTGCAGAAGCGTTGATTTTATTCTCTAGAATATTTGACTGTCATTGTAGCATAGGTTATGTCTAGATAGTGCATAAGTATTGTGGTACTGGATTAGAGTCTGCTTGAAGTCCAAAGTCTAGAGTCTGTTTGTCCAGAGTCCAAAGTTTGTTTTTTTAACTTGAATTTTTGCGCACTTATGAAATGATTAGTGTACAAAATTGTTCTCTATACTTTGTTATCATCAAAACTTAAGTTATAGTTCTAGAACCAAACTTGTTCCACCATACCTTACTCAAGGCGAGATAATACTGGAGATTCGGATTGTGCTTATTTTAAATGTTGAAATGCAGATTCACATTCGTTTGTCTATTCAAAAGCTGTTTTTTTTTTATCGTTCACAACTAACATTAATTTCAGAAATACACACAAAACTAAATAAATAAATAAGTAATAAAATATTAAAATTTTGATGCTAAACAACCATTTTCTATTTGAAAATTACGATAATGGCCATGTATTTACTTCTCAATAAGGATGACAATTTGACGCAAAAAACATCCACAGCGGATAAGATAAAAATTTGAATTTTGGGTACGAACATGGATATGAGTAATTATCCGCAAAAATGAGCTAGTATGAGTACGGGTACGGATACCTTAGTACCCACCCCGCTCCATATCCACATAATATGTCAAATGAGCAAAGCAAGGGCTAGGGCTAGGTCAAGGTCATATTTATTTATTCTATTTATATTATTACTAGACTACTACCCGTGCGATGCACGGGTGTTTTAGAATGTTATATATAGCATTCAATTTTATTTTATTATTCTTTGTATACATATATAACATTCAAATAATATTCTTAGAATACTATTGAAAAAATGAAGTTAGGAAATACAAATATATAATAAAAACAAAAAGTTCAAAAAAAAATATAAAAAAAAACTCACCAAAAATCTAGTTTTTATATCACATTCAGTCAGTTAATTTTTTTAATTTTAAGGCAAAATTGAACAATTGTGAGAAAACGATAGGAGGTCAATTGATTCTGGAAGATCATGATGAAAATATGATGGAACATTACTTTTATCCAAATTAAATTTCATAGTAGGAGTGAACTTAGGAGGATGAATAACACAATCAAATATGTCCTTTAAAATCAATCCAAACTGACGCAACTCAGTGTATAGTAAAATCACTCAAGCATTATACTGGATATTACAAAATCACGCAGTGTAGGCCATCCACGTGTGAAATATATATATTGCCTTTAATGTTTTCAACTAAAACTTCAAATTGACTTTTGGATCAATAAGTGTAATATAACGATGTACGTTGTCACAAAAATCAGATGCAAACATTTTTTGTAACATGATTGCGCCATAAAATAAAAACAATAACAGTGTTATTAATAATTTATTTGAATTAAAATAGGTTTAAAGTAGGGTTAATTAGGTTAGTTGGAGAAATATATATATAATTGGATTAAAAAAAAATAAAAATAATTGGATTAGAAAAAAATTCTTTGAATGTTTGATGAAAAAAAGAAATGGAGTTAATTCAAGTAAATCAAATAAAAATAATTGGATTAGAAAAAATAGATTGAATGTATGATGAAAAACGAAATGGAGTTAAGGTAAACAAAATCAGACTTTATTATTAAGAAATCGAATTAGGCGTATATATAATGATATAATAGATTAAATGTGTGATGAAAAAGAAATGGAGTTGAGGTAAACAAAGTCAGGCTTTATTATTAAGAAAAAATATATCTTGGGTTTGAAAAAAATATATATCATTGAAAGTCGTAGTTATTAGTTGGTGTAATCAAAATATATCAAATGAATTTAAATAGCTTAGTGGTAAATGAATCATATAATTGTGAGAGGTCTTGAGTTCGATTCTTGGTGAAGAAATTTTTAACATTTTTAATAATTAAATTAGGTTTAAGTAGGGTTGAATTAGGGTTACTTGGAGACTTAACAACTTTTATATATATAATGATGATATATAATGATATAATGATATATGGGTGATTAACTTATAAAAAATACAACACTATTAAATTATTACACATTTTTAATAAAAATATTTATTTATAATATAATGCAAACACAATTTAAATAAGTTAACAAAAATATGAACTTTAAAATGAGATTAATAATAATTCTTTTTATAATTTTCGTGAGTCAATATTAAAATCTTTTAATTCTATTAACATAATATGATATTTTATAATTTATCATTTTATTTTTAGTAGAAATGCAAGTAACAAACATGTATATATACTCAAGTACTCCTAGGATATAGACACGAGTGTAAATGTTGTTACCCATGTGGATATAGAGATAATTCAAGGGTAAAATATGTTTTCAGTTCCTACTTTTATAACGAGTTTTGATTTTCATCACTGTAAAATAAAATTATTCGTTTTTATTTCTAAAAAAATCTTTTGTTTTTATCTCTAATGCCAATATTATAACATTTTTAGTTCAACATAGTCTATATTATGTTTATATATCATCTTAAACTTAAATAAGTCGATATTATGCTAAATAATTTAAAATTTTGACCGCTAATAACTAAAAACAAAATATTTTTTTTTTAAAAATAAAAAGAAGTGATTTTATTTTAGGCAAACAAAAACCAAAACTCTGTTGTATAAAAGTAGGACACAAAACATGTTTCATTCTTTTCGGTACAGTGGCTGTTTGTGACGATGATGATACGCCACGTGTCACACTCTTAACCCTCCTTTCTCTTTGCCTATGATGCCACTCGAATATGATGCCACTATAATTCTCATTTTAATTTTAATCAAAAATCCCAAAGAAAATATTATGAAAAATGATTATTATGAACAAGAAAATAAAGAGAAAAAATTTCTATATTGAAGAAAATGTGTTACAAAGAAAGGAAAAACACATGTTCTCTCTACTTTGCTTATTGCTTATTATCCTGAGAGTGAAAGCATAAGCAAAGGAAGAGAATTCCATGGATGATAAATTCCCATAAATTTTTATATAGTTCTTCAGTTTCATTATTATCAACATACATATATATAGCACCAATGTCTATAAGTGGTTTAATTTCCAACAGAAACTTCATTTCTTTTATTGCTTCAGGTTCATCTTCCTTAACCACTATTAATATTTTATTTTTCCATTATTATTATTCAAATATTTTGATGCCTGCAAGCATTTTTTGAAGAATAGAATTATCTACTTGTTGCTTGTTATTTGTATTAATTTTGCTTTTTTTGTTTTGTTTTGTTTATTTACTAATTTTTATGCTTTTGAAATTTATTTAGTGCAGAATTGAGTTGTAAATTATCAATTTATTTTCATGGATTGTGCTAATATTTGCTTAATTGAATATGAATTGATACTCTGATAAAATTATGGGTTGAGAAGAGAAGCATGCATTTTCACTTTCATTGTACTTACTTTAATTAGATTAATGTTGATTGTTCAAAAAAGCATGGATATTCTAGTAGTACTTGTATAAATAGTTTTGTTTTTTCTCCTCTTAAAACCCTCTAAGTTTGCATTATGTGGATCGTTATATTTTAAACTAAAGTTTAATGAACATCAGTGTAAAATACTTTTACACGAACGTCCAATAGGAATCATTTATTCCCCCACATCATATCATTAGAGTGGGGTGTAGTGGAGTGACTTTACGGAATACATGGTTGGAATTGAATGACATCATAAGTGCATGTCCCATTTTCTCTTTAAACTATGCTTAAATGCGGTTTTGATCTTCCTATTTCCACCGATTCACGATTTTAGTACCTCATTTCTAAATATGGTTTTAGTAACTCTTTGATATTGGCAGGAAATGTATATCAATTGAGAAAAGATCTATCATTTCAAAGAGGGAGCATTTATGGTGGCCAGATTCCAAACAATACTTTTGCAAGAAGCAGAAGCAATATTGAACAAAGAGCTGTATATGGACTAGGAGTAAGAAAGCTTTGTAAGGTAAATAGAGCTTGTGTTCATTACAGATCAGAGGAATATGACATTGATGAAACAGAAGTGGATCCCGTGGTATCTGATGAAGGAACAAGGGAAGAAGTTCTTTCGGAAGGAAATGGTGCACCGTTATCTCCTTGGTGGAACCAGCTTCCTAAGCGCTGGCTTATCGTATTACTATGTTTTACAGCATTTCTTCTATGCAACATGGACCGTGTGAGTATCTTGTTTCGATATTCAATTTAAATTACCAAGTCATTTAGAGATTGGTTGGGAGAGTTTATGGAAACAGCCTTACGACGACAAGTCCATAAGTTGTTTTCAACTTTTCCCATAAGCTCACCATAATAGCTCATGAAAATAGCTTATACCTTATATGAAAACAATTTCACTTTATTTTATCATTTGTTAATGAAATAGCTTATAACACAAGCACTTATATGGTAAGCATTTATGCTATAAGCGCTCAGTTAAGCTATTTATCTAAAAAAGGCCTTATATGCATGCCTCAAATTTTCTCTTACCATGCTTTCTCCTAAAAAAATAGTATATTGTAATATACAGGTAAATATGAGCATAGCTATACTTCCAATGTCACAAGAGTTTAACTGGAACAGTGCAACAGTTGGCTTAATTCAATCATCTTTTTTCTGGGGCTATCTACTTACTCAGGTGTGATTTCTATGCACATTTCATAGATTATATTATTAGCCTAACAAGAAATTGATTTCATATATCCATCTTCTACTATGCAGTAAAGTACCACTGCTAGTTGAACCTTGCATAACATTGTTATGAAATTTGTTTTTTAGATTCTTGGTGGCATATGGGCAGACAAATTTGGTGGGAAGGTAGTGCTAGGTTTTGGTGTTGTATGGTGGTCAATGGCAACAATTTTAACACCTATTGCTGCAAGAATTGGGCTCCCTTATTTGCTTGTTATGCGCGCCTTTATGGGAATTGGTGAGGTTGGTACATTCTTTAGTTATACAACCTGGTTTCAGTAAATGGTCACTTATTCATCTTTTCTATGTCATGCAAAACCAGTTATCAGTTTTGCTATGAACTTTTGAGTAGATAAGATTGCTTCTCCTAACAAATTAAGTTCAATGGAATCAAAGATATTTTATCATGAGATATGTTCTAATAAGCTCTTTCAAACGTCCTGTTAACACCAAATAATGCTAACTATTTGTTTTCAGGGTGTAGCCATGCCTGCCATGAATAATATACTGTCCAAGTGGATTCCAGTTTCGGAGAGAAGCAGATCACTTTCGCTAGTATATAGTGGCATGTACCTTGGTTCTGTGGTAGGTTTGGCATTCTCACCTTTCCTAATCCAAAACCTTGGCTGGCCATCAGTGTTTTACTCATTTGGATCTCTTGGAAGTATCTGGTTTGCCTTTTGGTTGAGAAAAGTAAGTCAATTTTCACTTAATTTTTATATGAAATCTACTTCATGTACTTTCCTTGATAACCATCATTTTATGCTGGTTTATTAGAATTCAGATTCCCTGCAGTCGGGGGATCTCACATTCATGCATTTGGATCAAGATTGGACGGTAAAAAAAATGAAGATCTTAATTTTAATGTTAAATTTAAAATACTGAGCTTAAATCAGGACCGTCCAATCTTGATCAAATGACCATTTATCTCCCGACTACGTGAAGTCGGTGAATCCCTGACTGCAGGGAAGCCATATATCCGATTTATTGACTTCAATTCATGAGTCTGCAAAGCTTATTTTCAAGAACCAGTGGTCCATTAACTAAATATGAGAGGAAATGAACTATGCAATATTTCTGAAATTTCATCTTTATCATTATTCATGATATTTTCAATGGGAGCGACATTCTTTAATTATTCCTTGTCAAGTAAACTCATTTCCTTTCCAGGCATATAGCTCACCAAAAGATGATCCGGATCTTAGGCCGGAGGAAAAAAGGCTCATACTTGAAGGCGGTGTATCAAAAGCACCAGTTTCAGACATTCCATGGAAATTAATTTTATCAAAACCACCAGTTTGGGCTCTTATAATCTCTCATTTCTGCCACAATTGGGGGACATTTATTCTATTAACATGGATGCCTACTTATTACAATCAGGTTATGACTTATTAACCTTTTTAAAATCAATTTTTGTAGAATACTTGAATGCTTCCTTTAATACATTTTTTACATCACTTTCTTTAGTTGTTAGATTTACTTGTAGAATTTGAATCAACAAGCTAACGGATCATTATCTCAGGTTCTCAAATTCAACCTCACCGAATCTGGTCTCTTATGCGTTCTTCCGTGGTTAACCATGGCTATTTTTGCAAATATCGGAGGGTGGATAGCTGACACATTAGTTAGCAAAGGCGTTTCCATAACAGCTGTTCGAAAGGTATGATAATCCACTGAAATATTGTGATGAATTATCAAGGGCTATATACAAATGATGTTATTTCGTATAGAAGGAAATGTTTGGCATTATTTTCACTCTTCAAAATTATTATGCTCTTAATATTTATTAATAATATGACAGATCATGCAATCGATTGGGTTTCTGGGTCCTGCCTTTTTTTTGACACAACTAAGCCATGTCAAAACACCTGCCATGGCAGTATTGTGCATGGCATGCAGTCAGGTTTGAGCTAGATCAACATTTTTTTCCTTAAAAATTCCTCAAATTATGGCAGTTTTATGCTGCAAGTTTTCTACTGATTATGAAGTGTTAGTGCTGATACAACATGTTTTCATATGATTTAAACATATGCAACCACCTAATTCAAACTATAATGTTACTTTTACAGGGATCTGATGCATTCTCACAATCTGGTCTTTATTCCAATCACCAAGACATTGGACCGCGCTATGCTGTGAGTCATTGCTTCCTAAATTGATCATGAGTTTCAATATGTCTATATCAAAAAGCTCACGAGGTTCAATTTCAGGGTGTATTGTTAGGACTATCGAACACCGCAGGTGTGCTTGCAGGTGTCTTTGGCACAGCTGCAACTGGATACATACTCCAAAGAGGTCTGCAAGTTCTCCACATTTATTTTGGAGTCCAACTTCTTTGCAACTTATATCTTGGTTTTCACGTATATGTAATCGTTCTCATTGCAGGTTCTTGGAATGATGTGTTTAAGGTTTCTGTTGCATTGTACATAATAGGCACATTGGTATGGAATATCTTTTCAACTGGGGAGAAGATTTTTGACTAAAGAGTGTAATGATGTCAAGGAAGGTGCGGCTTATATTTAGCAACGAAGAAATAGAAATAGACGGAACAAGAATCAGATGACTGAAAACAAAGTTATACACCTTCTGAAATAGAAAAAGAGATACCATGGAAGTCTTCACAAAAACTATGGCCTTTATTTTAACTTCTCAAATTTTGTAAAATAAAAAATAAAAAATAAAAAAACTCTAAAGTGAGTTTGCAGGTAAAGTAAGCAAAAAGGTACCTCTACACTGAGATTTTAGTGAGATGAAATTACAATACTTTTTAAATCAATACTAGCATAAAATATGTGCATACGCACGGGTCACGGTGTTGCCGCAATAATTTTTTATCGTAGGGTGAATATTTGTATGGTAGGTTCGGTTATAAAATTATTGATTATAAAGATTGTGGTCTAGCTATAGAGTAAGGTAGGATGACTTGTAATATGATCGAGAAATATCTTTCTATCATTTTAGAATAGATGAAGTAGTAATATAAGTTAATATTAGGCATATTGACTTGCTGTTATTTTCCACATTATTGATAAAAGGACAAAACTTACATGCATTTTCATACATGCATTTCTTACTTTTCCTCTCACAAAGAGGTAGTTTTTTTTATTAAAAATATTTTTCTTTTATTTTTTCAAAATGAAAAAACACAAATAACCACCTCTTTGTGAGTGGAAAAGTAAGAAATGCATGTAAACTTTGTCCATTGATAAATATATATCTTGTATTTTTTTCTATTGCGCATTTATTTGAATTGTAAATATTACTAAAAATTGATATATTGTTACTTAAATTTTTCGTCATGAACAACTTATTTTCCGTGTATAATAGTTATTTAAATTTTTCATCAGAAAAACTTGTTCCCCGTGTATAGTAGTTATTTAAATTTTTCATTAGCAACAATTTGTTTTCCCATATATAATAGTTAATTTCACTTTTTAACGACTACATTCTGTGTATAACAGTTATAATAAAAATATTGATGACAATTTGTCACGTATATATAATAGTTATTTCAAAAAAATATGAGCGACATATTTTTGTGTGTATATTAGTTAATCATAAAAATTCGTATTTTATTACGAAAGAGAATATTAAAAATAAGTAAGTTAGTTGAATTAAGAGTAATTAAATAAGAGTATACATGAAATAAATTTAAATTTATACGAGTATTAAATGAAAATTACTATGTACAATGTGCTTCTTTGATATGTGTAATTTTTTCAAAGTGTTCCTTATAAAAAGGACCGAAGGGAGAATTTATCTTTTATTTTTATGAATGTATGCAAAAACAATGAAAGGAAAGAAAATAAATAAGAGACAAAGAAATAACGATGCATGTAGTATTATACATGAAAAGTTAAGGGGAAAATGAATTTTAAATATATTTACGGTGTTACGCATGTAATAACTGGTTGTGGTTCTTTTTTGTGATTGATATGCATGACTTTAAGAGTCATGTTTTATTTTTTTGGGTACAATAGAAGGGTAAACTCTCTTCAAATAGTCATATTTAATACATGAGAAAGAAGTAATTGAGTATGATATATTAATACTAACATTTTATTTTATTTTATTTTATTTCATTTTTTGGTCAAGTAGCCTAGTGGCTAAAAAATTCACCTTAAAAGTGGAGTGTCTTGGGTTCGAACTCAGACTCCTGCATATATAGTGTGATATCCCTACCAACTGAGCTAAACTCACAGGGATAACATTTTAATTTTTTAATTTAAACTTCATATTGGTTGGTGGTGTTCTTAGTGATTGATATGTATGACTTTAAGAGACGTATTTAACACATGGAAATGATATAAAACAATGTTTTATCATGTGCATAATAGTTATATTAAAAAAAAATTAATGACAACTTGTCATATATATATATAATAGTCATTTCAAAAATATTATGAGCGATATTTTGTCTAACTTATTTTAGTTATTCATAAAAATTCATATTTAACTCATTCCTCAATCAAAAAATTAACCTTTGGCAAGAGTTTTTTTTGGTTGGTTTGGCAAGGGACTTCTACTAATGTATTAAAGATGATCGCGCAAAATTTTTAAAATTTTGAAGCACAAATTAAAAATATAAAATTGCATATTTAATTCATCCCTTTTTAAAATATGTTAAAATGTTGCTAGAGAGACTTTTACAATGTACTACTAAACATGACATCTGAAAAAAATTTAAAATTTTGAATGATACACATGAGTTAATTGTTGCTACAGAGACTTCTATAATATACTAAACATGACAGGGAAAAAAATATTTGACCTATTCAATTTGTAATACAATTTTTTACAATAGTATAATTTAATTATTACTACTTTTAGAAATTTCAATTCGACATTTTTTAGTTAATATTTATGACACTAATACGTTAATGTACTATGAATATAAATATAAGCCTCGTAGAAATTATAAATAAATAGAACAATTGTATTCTATATGAGTAAAAAGATAGGTCTCATATGGATCACTAAAAAATTAGGTTATCGTAATAATATATGAGTATAAATATAAGCCTCAGAGAAATTATCAAAAAATAAACAATTTTATTAACATATGAGTAAAAACAGGGTCGTTCCGATCGAATTGGAGGCCCGGCTATAATATAAATAATAGACCCCGATAGAAAAACACAATTTTTTAAAGAGAATCATCCTCTATTTAAATTATAAATAAATCAATAATATAAAAAATAGTGATCCATGTAAATAACATAAAAAACATATTTTAATCAATAAATTACATGCAACTTTAATTTAATATCATTATCAACCTTCTAGCTACCTAAAAGAGTCATCCTTCCTCCACAAATCCTAATTCAACTGACAGAAATATTAAAATTGTTATGTTAGACATTTTGACTAGGGTTCGAACCCTGGTTCCTCCACTTTGTGTTCGTTAGTTTTTAATGGTTTGTCATTTCGTCTATTTAAAAAAAAAAAAGAGTTATCCTTCATCTTGTTGGTATTATTCAAATCTTTTACCATAACTCATTTTTCATGAAAATCTGAGAATCTAAATAATTAGAGAACTTATATTCATACGTACTTAGGTAGTAAGAATCATTAGTGATATTTTACTTACTTTTTGTCTAAACTTTAATTCATGACACTTATTATTTCCAGCAAAAAGTAAAAAACAAAGAAAGATGAGTTCTTGAGAGGATTAGAAAAGCTTTAAGTCAAGTGTATACAACATAGTATATATTAAGGGCGACACTTCATATATTTTTTAGTAATATACTTTCCTTTTTGTCACATTTTTCCGTCACATTACTACATTTATTAATTTATTGCCCCGTTTTTGCTTGCCTTTAATATGATGTGTTAGTATATGTTGTTCAAACGGATTGTGCAGTATATGTTGTTCAACATATATAAGTGGCCCTGCTTTGTAGAGCTGAGTGCACAGGTACTTGGCTGACCCTGAGTAAAAACATAGGTCTCGTATAAATCACAAAAAAAATTAGGCCATCGTATTAATATGAGACATATGAGTAAAAACATAAGTCCCATATGAGTAAAAAATAAGTAATATGTCTTTGCCAAATTTAGCCACTTGGCTAAATATGGTGCAAGCAAGGACATTTAAGGACATTTCCATAGTATCTAAGTTTAATAGATTTATATGATTAGAAGACCTTGTTTATTTTACAGCCAAACTCACTTAATAAGAATATATATGTTTCTCCTTTTGCAAATACCTTTTCTGCACAGAAAATTTGACACAGTTTCCTTCCACAAGTAAAACTTAATCTATAAGCACAATCAAGCTTAAATACATGTTACTTGAGTAGCTTTACATCATGATAGGTAAATAGAAATTACAAACCTAGGATATTCTGTTTAGAACATAAAATGTGTTAATATGAGGTTCGGCATGAGTACAAATTGTGTCATATTACAAATTTAATCAGCTAAGGGAAACATGATTTCAGGATCTTTACTACTGCAATCTACAATATTACAAACACTTTTGGGGGAAATATTGAAGACAAGAAGTAATAAAACAAATCCAGCTATTCCTTGTTCCAGGACAATCTATGAATCAATCCAATGAACATTACATCCATCCAATGAACTGCAATGGTCATAACATAATTATCCATTCCACCTTTGGCTTCGTTCCAAGCATGCTTAGCATTCCAGCTATTCCTTGTTCCAGGACAATCTATGAATCAATCAATAATATGCTTGGCTCCAACTTTGACAAAATGTGAAGAAAGCCTTGCGATTAAATTACTTAAATTATATATCACTTTGAGAAAAGAAAAGAAAAAAGGTACTAAATTATATAGGTTGTTTTACATTATCAATGAATAATTAAATAATATTTTTCTTATTATATCTTTAACTATTTATTACTCTCTCTTCTTTCGATTCTTCAATTTATCTTTTTCATATTATCAATGAAGAACAATTTTATAAACTGAATCATAATTTCTCTTTTCCATTTAACATTAAAGTACATTACTTAATTTGTGTAATATTATCAAAACGACTTATATTGTGATAAACAATTTCCCTGGAGCACTGTTTGTTTAAGGAACAATAAAATAAATGGTCCCACATGTTTTGCCTTCATTGAAGGGAGAAATAAATATCTCTCACTCTTTTAGCTTTCCTTTTACATGTATTGTTCCTCTCCACCACTTTTAATACCAACAAGGCAAAATTACACCGGAGGTCCTTTATCTTATTTTTTTGTAACACTTTGGTCCTTTATCTTTTTTTTGTAACATTTTGGTCCTTTATCTTTTTTTTTGTAACACTCTAGTCCTTTATTTTATTTTATTGTAACACTTTGGTCCTTTATCTTTTTTATTTGTAACATATAAGTCCTTTATTTTTTATAAATAAATAAGATAAAAGACTAAATTGTTACAAAAAAAAGGACTAAAGTGTTACAAAAAAAAGATAAAGGACCAAAGTGTTACAACAAAATAAAATAAAGGACCAAAGTGTTATAAAAAAAAGATAAAGGATCAAAGTGTTACAAAAAAAATAAGATAAAGGACCTCCGGTGTAATTTTGCCTACCAACAACTACGGATGTAATTGGACCGGTTTGTATCGGTTTTGAGTTAATCCAATGTTAATTGATTGGTTCGATTTTTAGCGTTTTTCAAAAATGAATCCGAACCAAAAAAATCTCCAAGTCCACATCGGTTTACAAGTAGTTGGACATGTTTTATTTTTTAATAGATGTGGACTTCCTAAAAAATCTCCAAGTCCACATCGGTTTCTAAGTGGTTGGACATGTTTTATATATTGGTTTGGTTCGATTTGTCCATTGGATCTTAAAACTGGAACCGAGAACCGAACCGAACAACATCGATTTTCAATTGGTTTGGATCCGTTTTTTATCCAAACCATAAAAATCTATTTTGTTCGGTTTGAATTGGTTTGTATCGCCAGTTCAATTGGACTTTTCTAATTCACTTCCACCGCTACCAACAACTATGAACGAAGCATTCCAAAATGGAGTTTCCGGCAACTCGTCTTGTTGATGAACATTTATTTCTCCATTTTTTCAGTGACGACTCTCCGGTGCGGCGGTTCTCTACTTTTCCCAGTGATTTGTTTGTTCTTTTAGCTTCGACTAACAAAGGATCTCGTTAATCCATTGTCTGTGCAAGTCGCTGACAACCACCTTGCTCGTGGGTCGGAATTTTCTCTACCGGTGAAGCTAGTTTTCCCCATTTTCAATTTAATCTCTTCTCTAGCCAATCTTCACAACCCAGCATTCCTTTTCGCCGACAACTGCTCTGACCTACTTGCCGATGATTTCCTCGTCGTCAATCTCTTTTGTCAAAAGAAAAGAAACAATTTTTTGGCAAGTTTCCATTTAGTACTTCTTTATCAAAAAAGAACATAAAAGTCGTGTTTATTGTTCACAAAAAAAAAAAGTGTGGTTTTGTTATGAATAATTCTAGTAGATGCCCATTAAGCTTTGACCCATATCATTGGCTCAATATATTATCTTATAAATAGAGCATATGTTACAATGTAAAGATATACTTGAGAATAGCATACAATAGTCTATTATTCTCTCTTCTTTCTTTATCTCATTCATCTCTATTCTTCCTCATATTTAGAAATTGTTTCATAAAAAGTTTAATATTTTTTATTTAATCAGTAGCCTTATTTTACTTCTTCCAAGGTTAAATAAATGGGACCGTTTAGTGTATTGTTCCCTATGAAGCCCGGATACGTGATACGGTACTGATACGATACGAATCTGATACGGCGATACGGGAAAATTTTCAAAATCCCGATACGATACTGCCGCGATACGTTATTTAAAAATTTAATTTAAAATTAAATATATAAATGCACAATATATAAACATAACAAAAATTGACGATGATAATCAATTAACATTCAAATTACTCAAACTGAGCAAACAATTGACAATTACATACTGAGCAAACAAGTGACGATTACATATCTTAAGTTAAGTAAGTACTACCCAAAAATAACATAACTAGTACTATCCAAAAAAAACATCATAAGTATCACACAAAGAACATCATCCTCTAACATTCACTATTGTATCAGTATGATGTCCTCCAATTCTTTCATCATAGAACATTAGTTGTACGATACTTCTCTGATACGCGTATCGGAGATCGGAGAAGTATTTGACACGTATCGGTAATTTTTTATTTAAAAAAATAATATTAATTGTCTGATACTCTCCGATACGAGTATCGAAGAGTATCAGACGAGTATCGATATCGGACACGTATCGGACACGTATCGGACACGTATCGGACACGATACTTTGCCATTTTTGGAGTATCGGGGTTTCATAGATTGTTCCATAAACAGTGGGACAATGTTTAGCAGCACTCTTTTTTATTAACCTTCTGGTTTATAAGAAAAGGAAATTCGCTACTGAGTTTTAGGGGCGGTTATATTCAAACTAATCCAAATTTAAAATCACAAATCGAACCAATTCAAATCGAAAATTCGTATTTAGTTTGAACCGCACAGATCATTTTTCTTCTAAACTGTGCGATTTGATTTGGTTGTAATTTTAATTTCAGAAAACCAAACCAAACCAACCTGTAATAGTTAACTTAATTCTATCAACTAGTAGCAGTCAACTTATTACCGAGTCCAACTTAGCAAGTCCAACTCAATTGAGTCCATAAAACAATATGTTGTCAGTACATATCATTTAACGCGATTCAAAACTATACTGTTGGTTTTTTTAATGGCATATTGTTAGATGTTAGTATATTACAATGTAATGTTAGTGTTTCTCCTTACCAGGACTTGAACCCCGAACCAACCCTAACCGCATTGGTTTGGTTAGGTTTGGAGGTCTTTTTTAAAACTAACCGAACCAAACCAAATTGTATGCATTTTTCTTTCGCGGTTAGGATGACTTTTATGCTCAAAACTGAACCAAACTGCACCGCAAGCACCCCTACTCAGTTCAACAATAAGTAAAAAAAATTGTTCTTGAAAAAAAAATTATGAGAAGGAAAATCGATTCCTCCATGTTTCTGCTAAAAAAAATGGATATAAAAAAAGAGGAATGATAAACAAATTTATGAGGCTAAAAAGAGGAATGATAAACAAATTTATGGGGCTGAAAACAGGGGAATGTTTTCAATGTTTCATATACTCACACTGTTTTTTTTTTTTAAATGTCGTTTTAGATCATGGCACGTATGCTAATGTATAACTTTAATCACTAATATTTTTAATTATATATTATAAAAAAATATGAAAATTTTATATTTTCAAAATATTTATCGAGACAAATTGAACAATATCTTATATACTACTATTTATTTTTATATATTAATAAAAAAATAGAGTCAAAGTAGGTCATATCATTACTGCGCACAATTCTCAAATGACACTTAAAAAGAAACGGACAGACCTATTGAAGGATGACACGGCCAATTATATTTTGGAATATGTGGATTGAGTGACTTTATGCCAAAAAAGGATTTTCGTTAGCGGAATTGGCCGCCACAGTAACAAATATGTATTGGATTTGCAGACAAAATCTCTATAATAGAAGAGGGAAGACAATGGAGTGGAGATATGAATCTCACTTTGCTGAGAAATCAAATTCTCTCTCTGTTTCTTGTTAACAAATTTTCTCTCTCTTCATGTGTTGTGTTTTCAAATTTTGGTTGGTTGGGACCAAATCTTATTCTTTGGTCACGGGTCCATGAAAGAATATCTCGGTGACTCTCTATATATAGTATATCTTGAGAAATACTTGTAAAGACACAAGTCTAAACAAATTATCCTTAAGTACACTCACATAAACAATAAAAAATTAAAAAGAAAATAATTAAAGTAATATTAATTGATGTGACTATTTTATTTTTCTTTTTGATTATTTTGATTTATGAGTGTGTGCCTAGATCATGTGACTAAATTTTTGTGTATATGCAAGAATACCTCATATATATCTCTATCTCTATCTCTCTCACTGGCTCATCTTAGTTATTATTTCATAAAATACAGAAAATTACACAGTCATTGTGACTTTCCCTCCTAAAATAGTTCAATTCAAATCTATTTTTGGTAACAATCTCAAAAGCTAGAAAGAATACTACGACTAGCTACTCATAAGGACTAAATCTAAACTTATATATATATGTCAACCAGCTCTGCCATTTGAACCAGACCAACGCATATGTATGACTATGAAGGTGAATCTAAGCATTTTGAAAGACATCATCTACAACTATACTCAGTTGCACATATTAATCTGAATTCCAAGTAAGTATTCCTCAACTTTTATGTAAGAATATATCGTTCTTTTTTCCTATTAAAAGTCACTGCACATATTTGTTTTCACACATGATGCTTTATTGAACGGTTTCTAGTCATACACAAGCATGTGCTATAATATAACAATTCAGAAGGCAGTGTATTTTAGAAATTCGGGTTCAGTAACCACGAATAGTGGCACTGTGCAATGAAATTCACATATTTCTGTATCAACAGCTAGAGTAAGACGAAAACTAAACACTCACTATGAAAACAATCACTTCATTAGTTTCATTTACATATGATATTTGGTGTCTAAACTGTCAATTCCACATAACAAGAATGCATAACAAGTTGAATATCATCGAGAGCTATATATACAATGCAAATCAAGGAAAAGTTAAAGAAAATTCACAATATAAAATGTTTGAACAACCACATTCATAATATGGTAAAGGTCAAGCAATCCTAATATCAAACCTGCACTTCACAAACGTAGCATTTCCCACTCTCAACCTCTCTGAGATACAACTTTTCGTCATCATCTTAGCACTTCGCCTTTTGCTATAATGGTAGGAGCAACCTTTACCAAGCCACCTTTACCTTAGATTTCAGCGGAGGAGCTTTCTCTGATCAAGGAGCCACGGCGGTGGCCACCAATAAGCACATCTTTGAGTCGAATCATGGGAGATAGCACCCTGCCCCTTGCCTGTGGAAACGGTTACTATTGGAATGTTATTATTTTTAAACATTAAAAAGGACTCGAACATGGCATTCTAAGCATCGAGTTACACAAAATACCTATTTGTTGAGAGATTTATGTTTCTGTACAGGATGAGGAAATTCAAAAGTTTAGTTCATTCTTATGTAAAAATTATTACACACAGGCAACAAAGTATCAAGACTAATTATTGTTAAATCATGATGTGCCAGTTAAAAATGCGCATGTTGTACACAATTGGAATAATCAACAAAAGAATTTAAATAATTGACAATATCAAAGTATCTTTATGTACAACACATATAAACAGTGTTTTATGCTTCATTTTACCTTTTAACTTCCAAATAATACTAGTGCTTGAAAGCAGAAATTCGTTTTTGACAATTTTATGCTTCACCTTTACCAAAGAAGAAATAAAAATTTCTTAGAAGAATGATTGTAATAGATATACCTCATCAGTAATATTGATTTGCCACTTAAGTTGTAAAGCTTTTTCCTGTTGCCAGCGTTGACCAAGCATCACCAGACCCATCACTGTTGCTGCAATAAAAACAGACCAAAATGTATTTGCCTCCTTTGCATGAGCATATATGGAGGCAGCGCTTCTCTTCCACCAAGCTCTACAAGGAAGATCTGAAGGGTTTTGTTCGTCATCTTTGGAAGAGTTCTTTGACAGTGATAAATCAGGAGATGCAATTGCTTCTTGCTCTGCCAATTTGGTTGTGTCAGACTCAACAATGCTTTCATCATATGCTTTTACAGCACCAATAGCTGGTTCACTGGGGAATGACGTGTATTTTGCAGGGCGATACATATTGTCCACTTTTTCGGTCAAACCAAAATCTGGTAAAGTTGTACCTTCCTCAAACTGTTTGCCATGAACAGATAATCTGTTGATTTTCTCATCATAATATTGCATATCCTCAAACTCCTTTGAGACATCGAGTCCTGCTAATGTCAAGTTTTCATCATCCTTTCCACTAGGCATGGTCACTTCTTCATGAGTCTCTTCAGGGGCAATATCTTTGTCACCAGATTCATTATGAATCTCACCATAGTCAGGTTCCAATGGTAAGTTTTCATGCTTACTTGGTGGAAAGGCAAAGTGACCAGACATAAACAAAGCATTTGAAGTCTCAGCTTCATCCGATGCATATGCATCATCCTTCGATTCAACTTCATCAGGAGATTCAGGACCAGGAGCAGCTGCATAAGTTGAAGCTGTGAGAGATACAACCTCCCAATCATTACCGCGAGAAGCCTTTTCCCCTTCATCTTCAGTCCCTGCCATCTTTTGCCTTCATCAGAAAATTGATATCAGAGTTCCAATTTTAAGTAAATTAAACTCAAACATTAATAAATACAAAATATGCCTACATAACAAACATAAGAATTTGAACTCCGTCTTTGAGATTACACAGTTAAACTCTTACCACGGGATGATTACAATAAACTAAAATCCACAAAAAAATTCCTGCAAACAGTTACATACTTATATCTCTTTAAATTCACCTCTAAATTTTAATTCCCCTCATATTCAATTAAAAAGAAAAAAAAAGTGAAATGATGTACTCTTTCTTTCAGTCATACTCATGAATAAACAAAGTTCCTCTGGAATCACAAATTCCACATCAATTTTGTCCAATCACTGCAAAACCTAATCGTAAACTTCATCAATCCACTGAACTAACATAACAACACAAACACAACTAACTTACACACACACACATAAAACAGTATCATCCAATTGAAATCAAATAATCAATTCACTCAAACAAAGATCCAATATCACAAAAAAAAAACACTACGGATTTTTACATGATCATCGTCGAACAGAACAAAACAAAGGAAACCAGACGACCAGGTTCGAGAATGATCGATTAATATTTGGCTGAAAATTGAAGAGATATAATAATAATTGTTAAAAATGAAAGAAAGATAAGAATGAAAGTAACTAACCAAAGATGAACGCTACACGATCTGCGAGCGAAGAGGGGATGGGTGGAATTTAGAAGCAATGTCGATGAGGTTGAAAACTGACTGTGGTGTTTTATACTAATCTATACTATATATATATAAAAAAGGATATATCTATTTTTTGTATAGAATTTTCTTAATGTCAATTTTACCCTTCTGTATATCTATACTTATATATTAGACACATTCATATAAGACATGTCTTTTTGTTTTTTACATAAGTTAGACACAGGCAGACGCTCTGGCCTGCTAGTGGCTAATAATAGTAAGGATGTCTGCGCCTGCCCCGTTAGTAACTAATACTCTCTCCGTCCCAAATTATATGTCACTTTGACATTTTTACGCATATTAAGAAATGCAATTAATATTAAATAGAAAAGATAAATTATGAGTTACTTTACAAAATTGTCATTCATTAATTGTATGGGAAAAATAAATTGATGGATTGAAATAAGAGAGAGAAACAAATAATTAAGGGTATAATAGGAAAAATAGCATTCAATGTTTTGGTATTGTAAAACGACATATAATTTAGTACAAATTTTTTCTTCGAAGTGACATATAATTTGGACGAAGGTAGTAATAATATGGATGGATGATGATGGATGAATGATTTATTTATTTATGAGTGACCGGGTATAGCAGGTAGAGTGATGGGTGATGAAAGTGGAGGGTTACCGGTTATTGGCGTAAGTTAATAGACTTGGGATCTAACTCACTGTCACACCCACTGAATGTGTCATACTGTGAACCAATTACGCCACTACTTTCAAACTTGATAAAGTAATGTACTAAAAGATAGGCATCAATGACACTCCATTATTGATGTCAATGGAGCGGGGAATGTGCGGATGAAGCATCTCGTTCTCCGCCCCGAAATGTCCACGGAGAATTTTTGCCTCCATCCCCACGGATTTCCACGGTACCCGCGGGGATCCACGGAGATCGAATATTAGAAAATTTCTATATTTTATAGACAAAATTATGACGTTATTTTTTCCTTTTTTATTAAAAAATAAATAAATATTTTGCATCTTTCTTTTTTAATGATCAAAATAACACACAATACATTTCATAACCAAAAAACAATGCATAACAACATATGCATAATCATACAAAAATTCATAACCAAAATATATCATAATTCATAGCGAAATAGAAACCTAGAATTGTCAAATATTAATAAACCTAGAATAATAATAGTAGTAGAAATATATATTTAAGTATATATAGACGGATTCGGGGAATCCGCGGGGACGGATGCTTAATCCCCGATCCCCGCCCCGAACTGCCTCCGGAGGAAGTTTTGCCTCCATCCTCATCCCCACGGGAAAAAAATCTCCGTTTTCGGATCTCCGAACGGGGTAATCCCCGCGGGGATCCGCTCTAACGGATGCAAATTGACATCCCTACTCTCCATACGAGTATTTTTTTTATTTTTTTGGAAAATGCTAAGTCCAAATAAGATACTCAATATAGTAAAACTTAGTTTTGTTTGGTTTCAAGAGTTTTGTTCTCTCTTTTTCTCTCCTCTCTTAAGTTCTAACCCTAGCCGTCAAGTTTTTTCTTTTTCTTAGTTTATCAAAGAGGGGTGATTTCAGGTCAAATCTAAACCTAAAATCACCCCTCCAAATTGTTTTTTCTTTCTCGTTATTAAATAAGTGTGATTTTTCACATATTTGTTTGGTTTTGTGTTATTTGTTATCCCGTCCTTGTGCGGTGTATTCTGTTGTGCCGTCTCTGTGCGGTGTATTTTATTTTTCCGTCTTTGTGCGGTGTTCATTTGTTTCAGGTTGAAGGATTAGATCCGATCAAGTGCAAATCTATCCAATGTTGACTTTTGTGTCATCAACGCTACAGATCTGGAGGCATGGACATTCCAGACACTTCAATATAGTCATATATGTAGGCTTATGTAATTTGCCGGTTTATGCTATTAACATGGATGTTGTGAGTTT
Organism: Trifolium subterraneum; assembly: GCA_951799995.1. Lineage (NCBI taxonomy): Eukaryota > Viridiplantae > Streptophyta > Magnoliopsida > Fabales > Fabaceae > Trifolium > Trifolium subterraneum. Next base: position 39,669,242 of record OX637464.1, read on the forward strand.
GTTTGCAAATTCATCCTTTTTGTTTTTAGCGAATTTGAATTTGTATTACATCGATGTACTCTATCAATTTGAATGAATGAATATCCTTTGTTTTTAGTCAAAAAAAAATACATTGCAACTTGTGTATTACTCCTTTTAGTCCTATATAAAAAATTTACTTTTTAGATTTATTATAGAATTGAAATGAGTAAGCATCACTTTAATCATTATTCATTTTATCATTAAAATCTCCCACCCTAAAATCCGCGTAATTTATAATTATCCTGTCGTTTCTAATTATAAGCCTCTTTTGAAGACAAAATTTGTCCCTAGATATAACTCTCTGTTCAAATTTCTATCAACTTTTCGTAATATGCGTGAAAAATACTAATGAGGGATTATAATAATGGACGTAGTACATTTTTTAACGAAATTTAACAAATTAAATCCGAGTCAATTAACTAACATACTAGTATGTTAGCTCGTGTCATGCATGAGATAGTTTTCTTTTTTAATATTATTTATATATTTTCTTTTAAATATTATTTGAGTAATTTGGTATAAATTAATTTGATTCAAAGTTCTACGATGAAATTGACATATTTTTTGTTCTGCCTATGTTTATAATATTTATCGTATTTATGTAAGAATACACTTTATTTTTAATAAACGACATGTAAATATATATTTAAATTATGAATTTTCTGTGATGTCTATCATACTCCATCAATTTTATAAGCAATACATTCACTTTTTCTATTTCAATTGTGCAAACTTTTAGAATCCAAATCGGGTTAAAGGACTTTATTGTTTGAATATTTTTAATTTGGTTTTATTGGCAAATCGAGGAATTGGCCGTCCTTGATCTCTTGTCGATAGTAGACAAAGTTGTGTTGTTGAGATGAACTAATTTTGTCAAACTTAGTAATGTACTCCCTCCGTCCCATATTATAAGGGAAAAAAAACACTTATTAAGAAAACCAAAACTTGAGAATTTGAAATATGGTTTTGTGGGTTTTTCTTGAAATAAGTTGCATCGGAAAATGTAAAAGCAAATTTGATTGGTTGTTGTTTATTGAGAAAATGAGAGAGAGAGAAAATTAAATGCAATTTGCATTTAATTTTATAAGAATAAGTAAAAAACATTCTTGAAAGTTGTTTTTTCCCTTATAATTTGGGACAAAAAAAAAGGGTCATTTTTCCCTTATAATATGGGACGGAGGGAGTATAGAGTTTTTGGACGTTTTGTTGGAAAACTGGATGAGGTGATCTTGGGAAGATTGTTTTAATTGTGCGATTTTCGAGACGAAAATTCTTTAAGGAGGGTAGAGTTGTCACACCCGTTTTGTTTTATTTATTTATTTTGGTGTTGTTTTATTTAATTGTCATGTTTGCTTTATTTTATTAGTTAAGTTGTATTAGAGGTGGAGGTGTGTTTAATAGAGTAGTGTTTTTATGAGGTGTGGTTATTAGAATTGGGCTTTATGAGGAATGAGTCTAAGTTAAATTAGTAAGGGTATTTTCGTGAATTGATGAGTGGTAACCTAGATATATAAACCTAAACTATATATACTAGACTCCAACCCGTGCGTTGCACGGGTTTTGTGGAGTGTCAGGTATACGATTTAAATTGATATAATTAAAAGTACAATTAAAAAAATAAAATGAAATAAAAATATACCCACTAATATTTAAAATCATTAAATCAATATTAAAATTATATCAAATACAAAAAAAATGACATAAATGATTATAGAGTATTAATTGAATTGCATTTTCTATATATACCCACTAATATAAAAAACGGACAATTAATCTCCATATAATAGGCAGAAAAACGTGCGAATTAATTATGCATTTTCTTGTTTCTAATACTCATGATTATAAAGTCTCATAGTCCATCCAATTTCAAATATAAATAGTAATTATGCATTTTGTATATGTGGATCATATGCACTCTCATTATAGTTATAGGTATATGGAGATAATAACAATAAGAGCTATAAGCTTGTTTTTTCTGCAAGAATTATAGCTGGATCATTGATTCATAATGCATTTGACAAAATAAAAAGGTGAATACAATGTTTGATTAATTAAAACTGAGTTTGTGCACTTTAGCACACTTTTGAGTTTAAGAACATCTAAATCTAAAGATAAACAATCAACTAAACCATCTTATTATCCTTGTTTTCACCAGCATACATACACTTTATATATTTTCCATTGCTCTCAGCCAAAAATCACAAATTAAATTGCTTCCATCTGCCTCAATTGCTTCACCATCTTTGCCATATCATGTTCATGTGTACAACAATAGAATTACTTCTCCCTGGACTGCAAAAAAAAAAATCATGAATTATTTATCTAGAAATTGATTCAACTCAAAAATATAATCACCGTTTCTTCATAACTACAATAATAGTTTGTCAGTTCCATAATATCTATAACCATAGGCATACGTATTATAATAATAAAGTGCAATCATTCAATTTCAATATAATAGATGCTAGTATTTTCTAAATGATACAATGTCTTAGAGAATTCAAAATAGTTGAACATAAGAGTAAAATTACTAAATAAAGAAATACTATAGCATAGTAAACTATATACATGTAAAAATTTATGTCAGACGAATTGCACTAAAATTTGGCATAAGAGATACCCTATATAATGAGTTACAAAATTTGAGTGAACTGAAACTCTAATCCCATATACAACACTTAACACCCCTCACCTAATACATAAGTTAGAAAACCAATAATTAAGATACAAATTGAATAGAATGACCAATAAAAATCCCCTCTTCCATATCCATAATGAGTTTCATGAAGTGCTTGCTTTAAAAGTTTTGTCATTCTAACTCATCTAACTCATAATAACCATAATGAAATTGATAAGAAACCAAAGAATGCAATGAAAGACATGTACAAAAAGGACCAAAATAATTATGGACAAATAATTGAGAATATGAATAAACTACTAAAATACAGTGGATGGAAAAATTACCTTTGACAGAGGTGTAAAATAAATGCTAGAGACTTGGATCTAACTTGTAAAAGAGCCTCAAATATAACTTCTACAAAAAAAAAAACAAAAATAGCCAAAAAAAATTTATCAAACAAACCATTGTATAAAAGATGAGTTAGGTTACAATTGAAATTAGAAGTCAAACATAATAGGGAAATATATTATAAGAAAATAGGACAACTTAGATCAGGATAGCGTTAAAGAATACATCATACATAATTTTTAATGCCTTATTAATTAAATGAGTTTATGAGGAAAAAAAATGATACCCTAATCCAAGTCAAAGTAGGGTTTAAGAGCTTGAATGGAAGCAAATTATAATGGCCAAATGTAGAGACAATTAAAAACAACAACAAAAGATGAAGAAAAACATGGTTGTATGTTACTAAACTAAAATGTAAGTGCAAACCATGTATTGGCAACGACAAATATGAAATATCCTTTGCAAATAAGAGAGAGGAAGAAAAATATTAATCTTCCAGACCAAAATCATTGCTATTTGCTGTTGAAAAGATCAACAATTTGATTTATACTACTAAATAAAAAGACTGAGTTTTATCACTATGTTGTTTCTCTGATACCCGGTGCTTGGTTAACCTCTAATTATTTATGCAAGAAAACATGAAAAAAATATCAACACACAAAACTAAAATAAAAAATACATAACATAAAGTTGTGATTATGGCTTCAAACCTTCAAAGCATCATGAACAGACACACAAAATATAGACTTCATCTTATATTAGAAGCAAAAATGAAGAGAAGAAGAAATTTTGCTTCAATCGTATCCAATCTCACCTTACAGTTCATTGCGTAGTTCAAATGTGTTATCTACACACTCATAACATCAATATTCAATTTGCAGCTCTACTAAATTTAGTTATACAAATATTATACTAACTCTCATATTTAGATAAAAATAATTACTAACCAAAGTATTTTTTCCAACTTGCAAAGCTGAAGTATCATGACAACTGAATCAGATGGTTTGTAGCTCTACATAAATCGGTGCATCCTATCCGAGAAATCATCCCACAAAGTGCAATGAATCCGGTTGATCCTAAATTATCAATATAATTTGTTATCAATAATAAAAAAAATAGTATAGGAAAACAAAATACAAAATAAAGTGTAGAATTACTCCAAGTCCTCAATAGTTCTAAACATCAAATTTTATGCATAGACATTTTATCAAACACCTATAGTGCATTTTATCTCAAAAATAATAAGGAATCAAACATTTGCTCTCAAGTGACTAAATTCTTCCCAACAGAAAAATATAACAGACCATGCAAACAAATTTCTTGTAAATTAAAACTTTCTATTGATATTAACTTGAGATTTTGAAAAAAAAGACTACCTTGACACTCCATTGAAACAATAATCCTTTGGATTGCATCAGATTCAATCCATTCCCACATAGCACAACCACCGGTTGACAACAAAACAAAATCGACAGAACTTGGTGTTGGAAGTACCGTAAAGTGAAGGTTGAAGATCTGTTTGCGAACCCGGCAAGTCGGTGTTTCAGGGAACTGAAGGTTGAAGCTCCATTAAATCAGTATTTGAAGATGAGTGAAAATTTGTAAACTTTAATTACCTAATCCAAATTTGTAATCAGAAATTTCAATTCTTTGATTGAGAAAAATAATCAAAAATCAAAACCCAAAAATATTATTGTAACTATACATACCATGATGATTAGTTGAAGATGACCTCGATTAAAACACCGCAGAACACCAGACACCATAAAAACCTCCGCACTCATCTAAACTACAATTCTTTCTAATTGCATCAGAAAAAGGAAAATTATGAAACTGTAGAAGTTGTCAACAATTGGGGTTGTTGATGGGTCGAGAGACATATGAAATCAAGTATGCAGCAAATATAAATGTGATTTTTAAGATGAAGAAGAGAAGAGGTGAAGTTGCAGTGAAAATAAAACCATGAGATATTAGTGTAGTGTGTTTCTAATTGAGGAATGATTAAAGAACATACCTGAAGAGACAAAATTAGAAGAATGGAGATGGAGATTTAAGAGCCATATTTTCACGTGTGAGAGAAGGAATGAGGACAAATTTTGGAATACGTATAATTTTTCTTTTTTTATTTCCTTAAAAACCGGTAGGGGCTTTTTTTAGGAAATAGTGAAAGACAATGCATATATTGTAACATGTGAAACTATTAATAAATAGGTGTATTTGAAATTTAAATTTGAATCTTTAATAAATAGTAAGTGGCAGTAGTGAAATTAGGGTATTGGAGATGTGGTTATGAGTAGGGCCAATTTAATAGTCAGAATATATATATTTATATATTATATGATAAATATGATAATAGTAATTAGGAGGGAAAATTGAGGGAATTAAGGAGAAAATTAGGGTTAAGTGGTTGCTAATCCAAAACCCTTATTCTCCCTTTATAGTAATAAAGATATATATATATATATATATATATATATATATATATATATATATATATATATATATATATAGAGAGAGAGAGAGAGAGAGAGAGAGAGAGAGTCATTTTATGCATTTTTTGTGGAGATATGGAGAGAAGCTCTAGAGAAAAGAATAGAAGAGAAAGAATAGAGAAATAAAGGGGTAAAGAGAAGAAAAGCAGGGGAAGATGGAAGAGTGAAGCTATGAAGTTCTTCAATAAGATAAGAGATTAGATTTACATAGCTAGAGTGATTAATGGAGAGGGGAGAATGTCTAATTTCCAAACCCAAACTCTCCACACTCTTTTATTTTGGGAAAGGGGATATTTTTATAGATCAAAATGAGAACTTTTATGTTGATTTAGTTTCATATATGTATTGAGAAGCTAAAATTACAAGTTGATGGTTTTGAAAATGATAAATTGTAGATGTTTGTGTAGATTTATGTGGTTTATGAGTTTTGGTGAAAAAGTATGATAAATCTTTGATTCTTGATGATTGAGATGTTTATATGTGTTATAAATTGTACTTTTATATGTATAAGTATGCTTATAACTTAAATGAATCACCTTTTATAACTGGAAACGTGTTTGATGATTTTTGGGGTTAGTTTTCGTGTAACCCGAAAACAAAGCACATGAATCTGTGCTAGCTCGCTGAGTGACTCTTGCAGCGACACGCAGCGAGCGTTGTTGTTCTTGAGCTCGCTAAGCGAGCAACTGGCGAGAGGTGGCGACCAGTGCTCGCCACGCTGAGAGACCAGAATCTTCTGTGTTGTGTCGCTAGTGTTCGCTGGAGCTCGCCAAGCGACCAAACCAGAACTTATGATTTTGGATGTTGATGATGGTTTGATACATGAGTTATTGTGTTCTTATGTAGAGGTGTGATTGATGATGATGCTTATAACATGTTTGAGGAGTATGTTATGATGATGATTAACAGGGCCGACCCAAGGGTAATGCGGTCCAAGCCCTAGCTTTAGGCCCCAACAAATTAATTTTTTTTTAGAGCGTTTAGGGCCCCAAAAATATATTATCTTTATAAATTACAGTTTTTTCAATTTTTTTTTACAATGTTCTATAGGAAAATTCTCTTAAGTTTTTAAGCAATACATTCTTTTCACAGATTTTTTTATAATGCTCTATAGGAAAATCCTCTTAAGTTTTAACCAGTACATTTTAAAATAATATAAAAAAATATGAAAATGAAACTAATAAATTAAATTAAAATGAATAAAATAAATATAATGCAATAAAAATCATATCTTTTTTATTTTGTTCATATTATAAAATAAAAAATAGTAGTATATGAACAAAATATGATTTTTATTGCATTATATTTATAGAAGTATTTTTTTTGTCAAAAAAAAAGAGTATTTTTTTAATTGTATATTTTATTTTTATTTCAAATAAAATCGATACATTTTTAATTTTCTTACAAAAAAATTCTTATTTAATTTTTTGTGAATATAAATTTTACGTTTTTCTTACAATGTTGGCAATGAGGATCGAACCTAGGACCTCATATATACTACCAAAATCTCTCACCATTAGACTGCATCTAGTGGCTTATTTTACGTTTTTCTCTATGACGATTTTCTTACTTAAAAAATACACATTTTCGTATTAGGTCTCATATTCATTTTCGCTTTAGGCCCCATATTGTGTTGGGCCGGCCCTGATGATTAATGATGATAATAATGTTGTTGTTGATATATATATATATATATATGAGTGATAGATGTGATGATGATTGTGTATTTACATGTGATATGTTTATATACAAAAGATATGAAATTATTCAATAGATGTAATGATGATAGATGTGATGATGATTGTGTATTTACACGTGATATGTTTATATACAAGAGATGTAAAATTATGCAATAGATGTGATAATAATAGATGTGATGAGCATATGTTGGTGTATATGCATTCATGAATCATTTATAGATGTGATTGGACTTGTTCAATATAGATGTGAAGATATTTCAGTGGTGGCTAAAATATATGGATTTTATATCTAAAACAGATGTGACCCGGTACCGCATGCATTTAGTGAGGTCTAAGGGACATTATATGAAGATGATATTAAGATGCATTAGGGATTTGTACATTAGATGCATTGCTAAGTTTCATAGAATTTTCAGAAATCTCCATTTGATATTTAAAGGCATGTGATGTCACGAGGCTTAGAAACTAGGAGTGAGATTTGTAGAGTCACTCCATTAAAGCATGTGGTTATTTTTTAGTTTTTTATGCAATTAGTTAATAAGGGTATTTTTGGAAACAATTTTATGTTTTTGACAAATTTTATAATATTTAATGGTTTTCTTAATAAGTGTGTTTTTTTCCCTTATAATATGGGACGAAGGGAGTATGTGCCAAATATTTGTGCATTAATTGATGAGCAATTGATTAAATGTAGACTTGATTTGAGATGTATTCTTACCTTATCGATGGTGTTAATATGTGATGATATGATATAACTTGAGTAGTGTAAAATTGTTGGATATATTTGAGATTAGTAGTTGATTTACTTATTTTAGTTAATGAGATAAATGCTAGTACTTTCTCGCATTTATTATTTTGTTGGTTATGTATATCTAATCTTTGTTTTGTGTGTTTGCAGACCGTTGGGTTGTCCAGATCCTCAGGTTTTGTGTTATGTTCGAGTTTGTTGGTGAAGCTCCGCTCTGATTAAGACACAGGAATAATTCATGTATATCGAGTCTTTTATTTATTTGTGTTGTATTAAAAAGAGTATTTTATTGTATGGCTAGTGAACACTATTTTTATTATCTTAGTGTTATTATTAAAAGAAATGTAATACCTCAAACTAGTGTTTTGTCTCGATTTTGATTTAAACAATGAAATCTTTTTATCCACTGCGAGTTTCTATAAAATATTTTCGGAAATTAGAATTTTGTATAAATTTGGATTTGGATGTTACACATTTTCGTTACAAACGATTGCAAGCTTCAAATTTTCAAATCTATTATGAATTTACGAGTACAAATTGAACGAAGACCACTAGCGCAATGAAGATGAACTATCAAATTGTATATTTAAATTTAAAACTAAAAAGTAATAATGCAAGTATTTTAATTGATATCAAATTTCGATCTTGACCATGTATAATGAAATTGTCATTATTATTAACTAGCGGGTCAGGCAGGTTATAGTGAGTTTGTTAATAAAAAAATTTTGCTGCTAAAAAAAAAAAGATGTACCTTATGTTATGGTGAGTTTATTAATAAAAGATTTTTGTTGGTACAAAAAAAAATCAAATCAATGTTAAGTAATCATGAGGGGTATAATGGAAATATGAAAAAGTCATCTCAAACTCCTCAATCCTCTTTATATATTGTATAGAATAGATATATTGTATAGATTAAATTTTGAAATATATGTTTCAAAAGCATATTCCCTACCAATCCGATTTTTTTTTCCTCACGCATAGTACGAGGCCTATTTGCCTCGCGTACGGTAGATGGAGCCACCGAAGGGAGTATTGTATACATAAAAGTAGGAGCGTAAGCGGATCAAAAAAATTCAATTGAACCGACGATCCAAACCAATCCAAACCGGAAAAAACCGATTCTTATGGTTCGGATAAAAAACCGAACCAAACCAATTGAAAACCCATGTGATTTGGTTCGGTTCTCGGATCAAATTTTAAAAACCGATGAACAAACCGAACCAAACCAATATATATTATTAAGTTTATTTTTACAAAATATATATTATTATTAAGTTAAATTTTTTTAGGTAGCCTACATCTATTAAAAAAAACAAAGGGAAAATACATTAATCTCCCATGAGTTTTGTGTATATGTCACTAACACCCCCTCTATTTTATGACTTGACAGAGATCTTCACTGCCATCAATAACTGTTAAGTCTCCGTTAAAAAAAAAACTCTTTTTTTTTAATGGCAAATTGTTAGTTGTTACTATATTACATTATATGTTAGTTTTTCTCGTTGCCGAGACTTGAGCCTTGGACCTCCAACTCCTTTAACCATTAGCTCAACTAGTTCAACCAGTTGTGCTAAACATGACATATCTTTCATTTTTATATTTGTTGTTCTCGGCAATGATGTTTCTTTTGTTCCTTCATATCCCAAGTTAGCACATTCCCAAAAATAAAACAGATATAACTACTTATAAAAATAATCTTGCGCATACTCACATCACAATACAAATATTAACTTAGAAACTCTCAGACTCAGTCTCCTCACAGTCACAATTGCAAAAAACCTCACGCTGCTCTCAGTTCTCATCTCTCAATATTGCGCAAACAACACAACACTTTCACGTTATTCTGCTCTTATATATTTTATATCAAACTCTCAAAAAACAATAACCTCTCATGTCAATCATTGCCGGAATACGTCTTACTAGTGGTGAAGTTAACATTGACGGGATGACAACATGATGTGCAAGAAGCATTGACAATTCAAGTGGGAATAGACGTGGAGTTTTATTTTTGTTGCACTTTTTTATTTGAAAAACTTATGAACTTAATTTCAATATGATTGTACTATGTATTTGATGAACTTATGGGAAAAGAATTGTATTTTGCATATGAAGAAATTATTTAATGAATTGTATTTTGTATTTTATGAACTTATTTGATGAACTTATAGGAAAAAAATATATCGGAAAACAAATAATAGCATGAAATACATCGAAAAAAAATGCGCTATAAAACCGATTAAAGTATCTGAACCAAATCAAATCGAACCAAACCGATGAGTTCGGTTCGGATTCATTTTTGAAAAATACTAAAAACCGAACCAATCGAGAGTTCATTGGTTCGGACATCGGATTCACTCGAAACCGATCCAATTACACTCCTACATAAAAGTCTAAAAATATCTAATAGAGTAAAAGAATACTACTCCCTCCGTTTTTTTATAATTGTCCAGTTTTGTTAGATTTAGAGTTTCTAATTAACTATCCATTTAGTGTTTTAAGACTACGATTTGTCAATTGTACCATTTTTCAATTACTCTCATCTTTTTCAATAAAATTAATTAAGGCTACTCCCTCCGTCCCATATTATAAGAAAAAAAACTATTTTTTTCTCGTCCTAAATTATAAGCAAAAAAAAACCAACTTTTACCATTTCCAAGGTTTACTTTTACTTTTTCTCATAAAATTTACTATTTCTTCTTTTCCCCATAATCAATAACCAATCAAAATTCTTTTTACATCTTCCAATGAAACTTATTTCAAGAAAAACACAAAAAATCATTCTTTTTACATTTTACTTTTCTTAATAAGTGTGAATTTTTTTTTCCTTATATTATGGGACGCATGGAGTATATATTTGGAAAACAAAATATTTTTTTGGTACATAACATATCAAATATATTTTGTTTTTTTGTATATAATATATTAAATTTATTGGAAACAAAAAGTGTGTGCAAAAATATATAAATTTATCGGTGGATTAAAATTAGGGTATAATAGGAAGATAAGGTGCAAAAATACACTTTCTTAATTTATTGTTACTATTCTAAATGAACACTTATAAAAAAACGGAGGGAGTAATATTTTTTTATGATGGAGTTAGTGAAGTTCGAACTTAGGACATCATGCATAGTATTCAAACCTTTCTAGATTAAATCTATTGCTTTAATTATTTGGGTCATGCTAAACAGTGCCCCCGAGACACTTGTTAAACATACCAAAAATAGAAATAAAAGATAAAGTTAATGTTGATAAAATAGTTTTTTATACTTTCAATGCATTTAATGCACAATTTCCTAGACAAAATTTTCTTATTTAAATGCTTAACCAATGCCCAGGGGCACTGTTTAGTAGTATTTTACTAATTATTTTTTTAAAAATCTTTTAGAATATATTATTTAAACTTTTTTTTATCGTTTTATTTTTTATGATGATTAAATATCTAAACACAGACACGTGGCTGATTTCCCAGAGAGAAGGAAATAAGGGACTGTTTGGATGCCACTGAAATTCACAATTTGCAGTTTGACTGTAAACGGAGGAAAGTGAAATGGGTGAGCTTTACGCTTTGGACTTCGATGGAGTCATCTGTGATAGCTGCGGAGAAAGCTCTCTCTCTGCTCTCAAGGTTAGTTCTTCTCTCTCTCTCTAGAAAAGATTTATATTAAAACCACAATTTTGACCATTAAAAGTTTTAAATTTTCAATCCTTTCTTATTTCTTTTATTCTTGCAATTCATGGAATGTACTGAATTCAGCTCATTGATTTATTTTGTTTGATAAATAGGCTGCTAAAGTGAGATGGCCTAGTTTGTTTGATGGGGTGGATTCCACCACTGAAGATTGGATTGTTGACCAGATGCATATAGTAAATAGTTTCTTCATGATTTACTTACTTTCACCTGTTATGGATTTTATACTACTGTAATATGCTTTGGTTTACCTCTGGTTTTGTTTTTGTAATTTCGTTAGAGAGAGAATAATTTGACTCTATGATTTGTTTATACTCCGTCACTCTCACAATGAGTGACATAATTTGACTATATGCACTATTCATATATTTTGCTTTGACCATATATTTTTACTAATAAATAAAAATAAATATTAGGCTATAAGATGTTGTTGGATCCGTCTTGATGAATATTTTCAAAATATCACTCATTGTGGGACGGGAGTATGTATACTTTAACTAACTTAGATTCTCGAGTTCAAACTTGGATCTCCTGCTTAAACTCTTCTGTTGTCACTTCACTCACTATTGAATGAAGTGTCAAACTTTGTATACTTATTTAAAGATATATTTATATAGTTGTTCATGTCAGGTGCGACCAGTAGTGGAAACTGGATATGAAAACCTTTTACTTGTGAGATTGTTGCTAGAGACCAGAAAACCTTCTATCAGGAAGTCTTCGGTGGGTAAAATGCCTATGGTTCTGATTTTTTCATTCATTACCACTTATGTCCGATACTAGGTTTATAATTTATGATGATGCTTATTTCCTTGAATCTGCTTCTAGTTCTGAAATCTGTTGACTGGTGTCATTGTTGTTGTGCAAGGTTGCAGAGGGGCTTGCAGTTGAGGGTATATTGGAGAATTGGTCCAAGTTGAAGCCTATTATTATGGAGGAATGGGGCGAGAGTAGGGATGCTTTGATAGATCTTTTTGGAAAGGTCAGAGATGAATGGTTGGAGCAGGATTTTGCTACTTGGATTGGTGCAAACAGGTAATCCAATCACCCCTTGCTAGGTAACACCGATACTTTTTATTTCAAAAGTGCGTCCTATCCTATGTCTAGCACATAGTCACACGGTTCACAATTCACTTCGGTACGAATTCGGGTATGCGGTTCGCAACTCTCAAAGAATTAGGTATGCCAGAGGTATACAGAGTCGGTACTTCGTTTGGGTTCTTATATGGTAAGTTCAAATATAATACTCGATACGTTACCAAAAAAAAAAAAATAACAAAAATAATAGATGATAAAAATATTTAAGTTACTAAATGTCAATTATTTTGAGAGAGAAAAAAAACAAATAAAATACTTTTTTATACAAAACAACAGCAAAAATTAATTTTTTAGAAGTAAACAAGCAATTAAAAGGGTTAGTAAAAATAAAAAATCAATTAAAAGATGTTACGATAAAGCGAGTTCAGATCTGCTGCATTACTCTTATCCTCCAGTTTTCCCTTCCTTTACTTAGATGTTTGACACGTGGCAACTAAGAAATCAATGGCTGGATTTAGAAAGCAATATGGTGGTAAGACAACAACAAGACGACGGGAGAGACGGTGATATTTCTGGTACGCTTTTGATGCACTTGGTACGCTGTTTCAAGTGAATTGTACGAATTGATGTGTGAATTCTGCACGAATTTGCGTGTAGCAATTCCAAAAAGCATTGCGAACCGGTTCACAAATTTGCGCGTACCAATTCGAAAAAACATTGCGAACCGGTACGAATGAATTGGTTTGTGGTTCTCTGCCTTGGCAGCGAATTATGTGACTATGGTCTAGCACATGTCAGTGTCATCGACATGTGATTACATTCAATTACTTAAGATCATTTTGAAATTACTACCGGTGTTGATGTGTCAGTGCCTCATAAGATCTTTTGACTGGGGATTAGTTTTTTAATACTCCATTTGTTTCAACATGAATGTCATATAAGGTTTTTACACACATATTAAGAAACACAATAAATAAAAGAAAGAGAATAGTCATTTTACCAAATTATCCTCATTAACTATTGGTTAGTTGTGTTAAAAAAAATTATTGGTTAGTTTTTCGCTATAAAAAATGCAAAGTGAAAGTAATGCTTTGAGAGTAGTGTATGTAGTAATAATTAGAGGGTATAATAGGGAAAAATAATTAATATTGCATTGAAACTGAAAATGACTTTCATTTGAAGTGTCAGTCATTTTGAAACGGAGGGAGTATTTGTTATAACTTATACCAGGTGCATTGTGAGAAACCAAAAGCATTATGTGGAGATATCTTTAAACATGAAGCCATGAATATTCAGTTTATGAAAATTTCCAGTGCAAGATATTATCCGAATTCAATCACTTGCCTAACCTGAGAGTGGGAGATCCTTTAGTTTGTGGGAGTAGAACATGTGTGATTCTTTTGGATTTTGGTAAAACAATTATTTTCCTTTCTGTTCAAGAAGCCACCTTTACAGATAAAGTTTGTAGAAGGAATCAATTTATGCTTCAGACTAGATGTTGTCATTAGTTTGTTGCATTAAGCATATTCAGAACTTCTATTTAGAGGTCTTCATGGTTTGGGCTTATTAATATCCAAAGTGTTCAGGTGTGTCAATATTTTGGAGAAAATCGAGTATAGGCGAGATGTGGTTATTAATGATAACAAAAGTATACGAGGAAATGATTCAATGAAGCAACGGAAAGCAGCATCTTGAGAAGCAAGAATATTTAGACCTCCACGCTTTGCTTGAACCTTTTCGAAAAAAGAGAAAGTGTGTTGCATATCTTCATCTATTGAAATTGATAAGTGACACATTATGAAGCGAATATTCTTGATAAGGAAAGTGATGATCATCATGGGTGGGAGGAAATAGGAGCTGTTTGATAGAAGTAACCTTGTTTATGAGAGATGGGAGGGTATTGTTGCGAGCAGAAGAAGAGGATGATATATACCTGGCAGCATTCTACACCTGAACACTTTGGAAAAAGTGTTCTGGTAACCAAAAAAAATTTTAGAAAAGTTTTACACACCTGAACACTTTTTCCAAAGTGTTCCGGTAACCAAACAAAAGTTTTAGAATAATTTTACAGACCTGAACACTTTCCGGTAAATTTAACAAACCGGAAAAGTAGAAGAGTTTACCGGTGTCTTTGAAGGGGGTGTACAGCATTCACCGGAAAAGTCAGAAAATGACAAAATAAAAAATGATAAAAAATAGTAGTACAATAAGGGTAGAATGGGGATATTTTAAAATATGTAGGGGTAAAAGGTTAAATGTTGGGGTAAAAAAAAATCATTAAATGGATATGCTATTCTTCCCCACTCACCGCCCTCCCTTTGGTTTTATTACTGTGTTCATGGATTTGATATCAGAAACAGTTTTTCCCCCCATAACCGGATTAACAAAAACCAGGTTTTGGGTATGGTTGTGGTTTGTGGCTTTTAACTGGATATTTTGCTCACCCCTCCTGTTTGCTGAATATTTGCATTTTATAGATCATTTTATTATAGTTATATTTCAAGTTCTTTAAACATGTCACGATTGAGATTTCCCATTATTAATTGGTGACGCTTTGCCTATAGAATATATCCTGGTGTTTCTGATGCATTAAAATTTGCAAGCTCAAGGGTGTACATTGTCACCACTAAACAGGTAAACTTTGCTCTTTACTGGCACGGGGACAATAATCCTCTCAAAATAATGTTTTGCTTTCAGTATTAAGAAAGAAAAAAGAGGGGACAAAGTAATTGGTTCATTATTTCAGAGCCGCTTTGCTGATGCTTTACTTCGAGAGCTCGCTGGAGTAACCATACCACCTGAAAGGATATACGGTCTGGGATCTGGGTTAGTATTTGATAAATTTCACCATAATTATGCATTGAAATATTTATATTTCACTTTTATTGTGACTTTTCAGTTTTATTGCTTTTGTTTGATAAGAAATTATTTTTAATTTGATCTACAGTCCTAAGGTAGAAATTCTAAAGCAGCTTCAAAAGAGACCAGAGCACCAAGGACTAACACTGCAGTAAGATACTGAGCTATTAACAGTAATCAATGTCATTTTGGTTATTTACGACTATTTATGTGAATCTGCAAAGATGGTCTTCAAAAAATTAATTCCAGTTGATTTTAACCAGCTTTGTTGAGGATCGGCTAGCTACGTTAAAAAATGTGATCAAAGAGCCTGAGTTAGACAAATGGAACTTGTATCTAGGTAGTTTCTCTTCTGTTAGTAATTTCTGCATCCTCCCTCATTTTTGTCTCTGTTCCCATATTATGTGTTATCACCTTTCTTTTTATGATGCTGAGTTTACTTGATATTGATGACTGGATTGTATCAGGGAATTGGGGTTACAACACGGCACAAGAGAAAGAGGAAGCTGCGGCTATCTCCAGAATTCGCGTTCTAGAGCTCTCTGACTTCAGCAAGAAGTTGAAATAGGGGTCTTAATTGAATTTTCAATTGTCAATCATTGAACAATACATATTTTCTTCCAACTCCTTTATAAACAATAAAAAAGTTTCTAGTGAACACACTCTTTCTGCTTAGAAACTTCATGTTCTCAATCGGAACCCCCTCCCTAAATCTCTAGGAATTTATTTTCTTTGATTAAGTCTTATAGTTTGGAGCCTATGATTATCATCTGTTCCTTGTCTTAACTCAAACACATTCATTGTAGATGCTCCCACAGTTAAAGGTAGCTTTGGTAGCAAGTTACATCTACAGCACTGCACTACACACCTAGCATTAGATTGAAATCCCCACACAAGCAATACAATGCAAGTTTGGTACTACTAAATGTTTATTAAGATTAAGAATAGAGCAAGGAACTCAAATCTATGATTTGGACAAACAACTAAATTATTAGCCATTAAATCAATAAACACTTATTCATAAGCTATTATGAAAAACTTTTTAAAATAAATTGAAAATATCTTATTTGTACGTGTATAAAAAAAATATTCTATGTCAAGTGTTTACCTCATGATAAAATTAAAGAAACTCTTTTTTCGTCAAAAAAAAAAAAAAAAAAATTAAAGAAACTCTTTCAAACGTTTCTTTGGTTCGTTTTTGCTACAATAATATGTTGATATTTTGCTAAAATAATCAAGCATGGAGCCATGGACACATTTTGCAAACTCTCTGTCATCTTTTCACCACTGACCATTTGAAAACCACCATCATTATTATTTACAAAGCAACACCATATGAAGTTGATTGGTTTTCAAAGCATTCACTTTTGCTAAAATAAGTGGGCTGGACTGGGCCCGCCTTATTATTAGTGGGCTAGTAGTTATCAAGCCCGGCCCGGCCCTTGTGGGCTAATGGGTCAGTCCGGTCCATTTTATTTTACTTTTTTTTATTCAATATTTTTTTTATATCTTTTTGATGTATTAGTTATTCATAATTATCAATTCTATAGATATATTATTTGATACAAGCGTAAATAATTTTTACATCAACACTAAATGTCAATTAAACTCTAATTTTAGGTAAATATACTCCCTTTTATTAACCTTACACATTTAAATATATTTTTATAATAATTTATCAATTAAATGATAATTTTTCATTGATAATATTTTTACAAAAATGACATAAATGTGTTTTTATCAATTAAATTATGGACTAATGGATCAGCCCAAAGTCCGATGGGCTAGCCCAGCCCAGTCTGATGTCCATATGGGCTAAATGGTTTTGGTCCGAAAAAATCCAATTGCATTTTGGGCTATGTTTTTTAGGCCCGGCCCATCCAAGACCGTGGACGAGGTTTAAGATCCCACATTTTATAAAACAAGGAAAGAAAGAAATCTATTTGGTGAAACTTAAAAAGAGTCACATTTATTGATTGATAAATAAAAAGAAGGAAAAATTGCTATATTGACACGTGTCATGATTTCATTGATATTAGCACCAATGATTTCAATCTTGTTCGGATGGCGGATAATTGTATACCATGCATGCAGTCTTATATATCATCTTTGGATTGGTTTTGGCAACATTGAAAGGAAGAGAAGCAAATGGGGCATCTCTATGCATTGGATTTTGATGGAGTTCTCTGTGATACCTGTGGAGAGACAGCTATCTCTGCTCTCAAGGTTATTGCTCTCTCACCTTGTATCTTCTACCGTAATTTTGTTACAAATAAAATGGAAGAAAACAACTGAAACTAGTGGTAAGTTTCTGATTGTCACCAGCAATTTTCATATGTTGACAGTTTGATGATTTGTAGGCTGCAAAGTTGAGATGGCCAGCCTTGTTTGACAGTGTGGATTCTGCCACAGAAGATTGGATTGTTGAAAAAATGATTGCAGTAAATAATTTAATTATGACTAGTTTTGTTTTGTTTTATTTTATTTTGTTATTCTACTAACTTTGTGGCTGGCTTGTATATTTATGCTTAACTTTTCTAAATATGTACTGTATTTGATATTCAAATAAAGTATCAAACATTTGTCAACTCCTAATTGTCAGGTGAGGCCAGTGGTGGAAACTGGATATGAAACTCTTTTACTTGTGAGGTTGTTGCTTGAGACAAGAGTTCCTTCCATCAGAAAATCTTCTGTGAGTATAAAACTGTAGACCATGGCTTTATTTATTATTGGTGCAAGTCTTTGCCTTTGATTTTTATCATCATGAATTAACAAGTGGAAGTCATAACATTATCATCAGATTCTAAGGAACTTTGTGATCTATGATGATGCCAATTTGACTGATGTCATAGTTCTTCTGAAAGGTGGCAGATGGGCTCACAGTTGAGAGCATATTGGAGAACTGGTTCCAATTGAAGCCTATTGTCATGGAAGAGTGGAAAGAGAATAGGGATGATCTGATAGAACTATTTGGAAAGGTCAGAGATGACTGGTTGGAGAAGGATTTCACTGGTTGGATTCAAGCCAACAGGTAGTCCAATCAAATGCTATGAAATTTAATCATTCTTTTCAGTGTTGTCAACTACTCCCTCCATCCCAAAACTTTAGTCCTCTTAGAGTTTTTCACGTGGATTAAGAAATAATAAAGATTGATAAGTTAAGTTATTTTTACTCTTAATTAAGAAAGGGAAAATCCATTTAATGAATGCTTTAGTTTTTGTAAGGGTATAAAATATCATTAATTGTGCTTTGATTTCTTAAAGGGTGTTGTTAACATGTGCATATAGGGCACATGTTGAGGTATCTATAATTAGAAATTTACATTTAATATTACAAACGAATTTAATGCTTAAAAGATATAATACACATGTTTCGAGAGAATATTTACATATTTATATTCTTAACATGTGTCTTAGGTGCACATGTTAACATTTGCCTTTCTCAAAAGTACCAAAGTTTTGGGAGAAAACTAAAAAGTTAAAAGGATCAAAGATTTGGGACGGAGGGAGTATTGTAGTTCTCTAGCGCTATAGTGCAGCGAAATTTTAACATACTGCTGTTCTTCAACAATACTCATTTTAGTACAAAAAAATATTGTCAAATAAATAAAAGATAAAACACTGTAGGATAGCGGGTTTGAACAAACTGCTATTTTCCGCAATTTGCGGTTGATAACATTAATTCTTTTCTATACTTACATCAGATGAATCATGAGAACTGAGAAACCTAAACAATAATACCGAGTAATAGCACTGTGAGTGCATGGATGTTCAATATTTAGAAATCTCCCTGCAACTATGTTTTGAGTTTCCACTGCTTACATTAAAATAAGATTTTGTTGTTACACAAGTATCTTGAGCTCTACATGCTGCTATTCTGCACCTTCTAACTAAATAAACATATCTTGTTATGAATTTTAAAGTTCAAATTGTTAATTCGTGGATGATTTATCTCTAGATTATATCCCGGTGTTACTGATGCATTAAGATTTGCAAGTTCAAGAGTGTACATTGTCACCACAAAACAGGTCTGGCTTCTCTATCTGCTCCTACCATGAAGACAATAATTCTAATCATATTGACATGCCCTTATGCTTTTGCATTTTTCTACATAATTTCCTATCCTTTCTATGGTTTCAGGGCCGCTTTGCCGATGCTTTACTTAAAGAACTTGCAGGAATAACTATACCACCAGAAAGGTTATATGGTCTGGGAACAGGGTTTGTATTACTATTTGATATCTTTTGACATATGCAATTGCTGTGCTGCATTATATTAACACTTCATTTCATTGATAAATTTGTTTTTCTCACCAGTCCTAAGGTAGAAGTGTTGAAGAAGCTTCAAAAAATGCCAGAACACCAAGGGCTGACACTACAGTTAAGATTTCTGTGCACCCCAGAGATTATTTCAATTTATATAACTTATTATACTTGTTAAAATATATTAGCAAAAATTAACTGCAGTTAATTTTAAACAGCTTTGTGGAAGATAGGCTTGCAACCCTTAAAAATGTCATCAAAGAGCCAGAGTTAGATAATTGGAATTTGTATCTAGGTAAAATTCTTTTCATATTTTCTCCATTTTGTCACTTTCAGTTTCTATATTATGCAATACTTGTGCTTTTAAGAGTTATTGTTAAACTTGGTTGTTTGAATTAGTGAACTGGGGGTTCAACACTCAAAAAGAGAGGGATGAAGCAGCAGCCAACCCCAGGATTCAGCTTCTTGAGCTCTCTGATTTCAGTAGCAAGCTGAAATAATAGCTTCTTCCATCTTATTCATATGTAAACACTGATGAAATCCTTGTGAATTTCTATCATTACAATTTACAATTGCAACTCATTACCTTTCTTGTTATTTGTGTTCAAAGAATTTGTTTTTGGCAATGATAATTTGGTCATAATCAATACAAACTATAAAAATTTCAAGTTTATCCCCCAAAATGTATCCCATCTAGAAATCTAGAAGTGTGTTCTCTTAGTGTTGCCAAATGCAGCAAGGGATGATTACTTCTTCACTATTATTTAAATGCAGTTTATGACCTAAATTAAATGCAAAGGACTATAAAAATAGCAAGACTTGGAGCAAACCATATAAAAAATGTGATACAATCAATTGCTTTATATCAACTTCTAGAGGATTATATTTGCACCGTTAACTACAATTCTGTTTTCAAATTTCCATCAACTTCCTTTGGACTTGCATTATCTTCTTTGCCTTTCTCACTATTATACTTCTGAATGATTTCATCTAGGGATGGATCTCCAGGTCTTCGAAATAATTGTTCCCCCATTTTAATCTCATATGCTTCTGATTGGTCAAAGACAAATTCCTTCAACTGTTGACATTATAGAGTATGAGACACTATCGATAGCAAGCATTGTAAACTAAGGACACAGAAAATTACTACTTCCTCTAAATCACATCTAGTTTATAATGCTTGCAATACAATAAGACCAAAAGTTTGAGTTCTTTGATTGGAATTCAACATCATTTGACAGGCAGGTGAAGAACATTATGTCAATGACATTGAAAATCTTTTCCAAGCTACATGTGTATCGTATGATATCATAATGTGTTTTTATATCATATCTAATGATAAACCATTGTTAGTTCTTTATGATCGAAAAAAGAAGTAAAAATGGAAGCCATACCTCCTCCAAGTCTTTGATGCTATCCATGTTGAACATGATTGTATTCAGATCAACAGCTGTAAACCTTACACCAACAGCTCCAGTTCTCAGAACTTGCGTCCATTTCATGGCAAGTTCAGCTACCTTGTCCTAAAATCAAACATAAAAGTCCTAAAATCAAACATAAAAATTTGCAATAGTACTCAACATTCACCCAAAAGTTCAAACAAGAAAACTCTACTTTAGAAAACAAAGACTCACGTAAATTTCACCCAATAATTAAAAATAGTGCTAAAAAGAGTGTCTTTAGCATGACAACACATTGTAAATCATTGCGTCAAATAAAAAACACATTGTAAATCATTGCGTCAAATAAAAAACACATTGTAAATCAAATATAACAAGTAAAAGCTCCTCTCAAGGTCTCACGTTTGAAACCTCCTAGTGCCACTTCTTGTGTTGGGTCAATCCATACAGAGCAAAAAACTCTAACTTTAAATAGACCCGCCGCTAGTGGACGGTGGAATTGGTGCCCCTCGAGTTAGTTGGTCCTTGGTCCGGATACTGAATATTCAATACAAAAAAAGTAAAAACTATATGGAAGAGTTGAATTTATCGCCTTTTACTAAGGGTGGTGTTCACTTAAGTTCTAAAACTACAAAACGTGCATCACAATCCAAACTCTAAACTTAAGCTCTACCATTGGACTTTTCCCTAATAGTACTAATTTTCTACCTCAAAGTTTAATAGAAAATTA
The DNA here is from genome assembly GCA_951799995.1 of Trifolium subterraneum. Classification (NCBI taxonomy): domain Eukaryota; kingdom Viridiplantae; phylum Streptophyta; class Magnoliopsida; order Fabales; family Fabaceae; genus Trifolium; species Trifolium subterraneum. Next base: position 39,691,144 of record OX637464.1, read on the forward strand.
AATTAACACAAATAATCAACATAAACTATCTTAAGAATAAAACACATTGTCATATCCATATTCATATCAAATAATACAATTTGTAAATTGACAGAAAAAACCACATCTTCAACTCAAATTGAGCTAAATATTTTTATTTGAAAAAACGGATAAGATAATTAATCACAACTTTAACTCAAATTCAAGCTCAATTAACATAAAAATCACAGATTTAACTCAAAATTAAGCTTAATTTATTTATTTTTAAAAAGAGGGATACAAGCAAAAAATAGTAATAATCAAATCGGAGGAAAATGTGGTTACCGGATTCCGGCGAACACTAAATCGGAGTTTGACGAATCCTATGACGGGTCCAGAGTGGCGTTTCATCATCTCCTCTTGGATCTTGGAAGGATCCAACTTGGTAAAATCGGAGGGAGCGAAAGAGGGAGCAGGTTTCTTGCCCCATTCTTTCCAATCATCATCCTCCTCGTCGTCGAATACATCGTCCAAGTCGTCGGTGATGTGGACCTTGCGTTTTCCGGCGAGGGCAAAATGGGAATTTAATGAGATAAGAAGAAGAAAAAATAGAAAGAGAGTGATTAAGTTCATAATGAATGAAATGCAGTGTGAATGAATACAATGGAAGAAAGAAATTTATTTGTTCACTTCATTCATGCAAATTATGCCTTTGGTGGTGTAGTTCATTGCATTAATTCTAGGCTTAAATATGTGGCAAATGGTGGTTGACATTGCAGTGTATGACGTGACAAATGAGAATGATGTGTCAAAGATGATGCTTAGTCATTTATTTAGAAGGACCAAATTTAAAAATAAATTTGTTGAGAGGGACCAAATCTAGAAAAACAAAATTGACTCCAAAAACATATTTTTCTTCTTGCTTCCCTAAACTTAGAAATTGACTCATGTTTCTCTAAACTCATAAATTTGTGTTGAAGATACTAAAACGATATTTTCTTCTTCGTCCTTCCTAGAAGCTTCCTTCTTCGATTGTCTTTCTTCTCTCCAACCTAAAATCCCATAAAACTTTTTAACCAACTAAAAATTGATTTTACTAATACACCATTGTACATGAAGTTGCAACGAAGGAAAAACAACCTGAGCATGGTGGCTGCATCTAGGTGGTGCGGATCTCACTACTGTGGTTGACCCGGGGGAAGATCATGGCATAGTTTCTTCCGAGGGAAGGATCGGTATTGCTGATACTCAAGAAACCCCATTGGTCATAGAGAGCTTCAAAGACACTCAAAATCGCGACCTTCCATTAGTAGTGCAGCAGGACATTCGAATTATTCAGCAAGCATGGGCGGATATGGCGGATCAAGGAAAACCCTCTCCGCCATATACGCAACAGAGGAAAAATAATAGAAAAAGAGCCAATATTTATGGACCCACATATCAAACTCGTTCTAAGGATGCAACTTCATCGTTATGACAACCATTTAAGCATGAAGGTTTGAAACTATGATAATCCACTAGTCTTTTTGGTGGATAAAACCCCTTTTTGTACTAGGGATTTGTCTCCAGGGGATATATGGGTTTCCCGTATCTCGCTTTCCGTCATTTAGATGACTCACTTTCTTTGGGGTAAGGTCTAGTCTCCACTTGTACTTATCTTCTTATTTTTTTACAATATATATATATGGGGTTTGCTAACTTAGACACACGTAAAAACATGAAGGTCTAAGTTAGCAAGGTGCACATTTTCACTTTGGACAAAAATATCATTCATATTTATTATTTAAAACTAGTAACTTGAAGGATAATTTTGTAACTTTCATTTAAAATGTTCCTTAATTTGCATCCACTTTATGTTGAAAAAGGACACATAGCTCAACATGAAACACTTGATTTATCGGATAGAGGAAGTTGCTTGAAAGACACATGACTTTCTCACTTCAATTAATTTTGTTCTTTAATTAATTAAATGACATTGACATAACTATCTTTATATTTATAACATGTTTGAGTACGTAGTGGTAATTGGTTTTTTTGTCCAAAGTGAAAAGGTGCACCTTGCTAACTTATACCTTCTTGTTTTTAGGTTAGTCTAAGTTACCAAACCCTATATATATATTTCTTGTATTTAAATTAGTATGCCGGTATTCCTAAAGAAGGTGTTCTGGTAAACAATATTATACCGGAATAATTTGAAAAAGAACATCAGTACTGTTGAATGCGAGCTCTTTTTACAGATTTGTGACTTTTAGTGACAGTTCTGACTGTCACTATAAGTCAAATTTCTTTTAAAAAAAAAATTATTTTGTAGGGGTAGAAAAAAAAATTCCTGAAAATCGAAAGTCGTTGGTAGTAATGGAAAAATAAGTGGCCCCGTACTTATATCTTTTTTCCAGTTCAGAAGCAAACCCGTCGAAGGTTTCGGTTGAGGAGGGGACAAAATTTCACAAGAGGAAATTGTTTACTTTATTTAATTAGAACTTGAGATATTGGATGTAATATTTAAAGTGATGTAATTTTTTTGTTTAATACTTTAATAAAAAAAATTCTACATTCAATTTGTCCAGAATTTCATTTTCCCCTTCACTCATGTTTTAGTTTATGTGTGTTGTTGAATTCTGCAAAAGAGGTGTTCGCATCTTAGAAAGCAAACACCATTTGATTTCGCCATCTAGGAAACAAACACCTTCACCGTTCGCTTACTGGCATGCAAACAGTGTTGTTGTTCGTTATCTATACACAGGATACTCAAGTAACTATTTTCTGCGCGTTGCTGAACTTTTTTTCCCACGTTAATGAATACTTTTTGTAAATTTTAAGTGCATAATCATGCATAAATAAATAAGCAATTATACGAAAAATAGATAAAATACGCAAAATATTATATTAAACAACAAAAAACATTATCCATACTAAATGTATTAATTATCCAACAAAACAAAACATAATTCAAATATTATTATAGGCAAACAATATCATTGCATAGACGAACCCCCTCAATCGATCCGTCTCTGATATTGGTGAAAGAAATGTGTATTTCTCTCAATATGCTGCAGATCACGGTAAGGACGATAGTCTTGTGATATATCGCCGCTGACCTTCAATGCCCTTATCAACAACCTGTTGATTTTGTTGATGTTTTCGCGTTTTGGCATTTTGAGAGGGGTTTGGAGGGTTTTTCGGTTTTCCAAACTATTCAAATGTGGGGGAAGACGGTGGGATGCGGCTTATATAGGAGCCTTGTTCGCATGCCAGACAGCGAAAGACTATAAATACTTTGCTGGATAGACATCGAACGTGTTTTTTTTTTAAATTCCACCTGGGGGTGATTGCACTTTGACAGTAAAAAAATTAACACGTTCGCTTTCTAGTAAGCGAAATGCGCACGCACTCTAAATGATGAGGGGGTTATTTCGGTAATTTCAAAAGGCGCGTGAGGAATTACCGAGGCTCCAATATTGTTCATCGTCTCTAAAAATCTCAAAATAACTTTTAGTAAAAATTTGGACGATATTACAAAAAAATGTGGCATTTTTGTTCTTACAGAAAAAAGTGTGTCAACCAAGTCATTGAACTCAAGTGGTTAATGAGTTTCACCAAAGGACGAATCATTCGGGAGAACCCAAGTTCGATTTTCGGGTGGAACAATTTATTGGCCAGACTTTACTTACCTCACGGCCGAACTCTGGATTACTAGGACTCCTTCTCATAGGAACCAGAGATTTATAAACAAAAAAAAGTGTGCCATTGTTCGTCATACAAAAGTTTTATCATACATTTTTTTAGTCTCTATTATTTTTTAAAATTTGTTTAATTATCGCCAAACTTTTAAAGTTTTGAATAATTTGTTTCAGGCATGTTTATAATACTATAAAAAGTTTATTTACATAAATTTTAAATTTTTTAGAATGTGAAGAATGAAATATAAACTTTAAAATTTCAAAAGTTAAAGATGTAAGTAACGAAAATCTTGACTAAATATCAAATTTTGAGATTTCTTTTTAGGAACTTTTTAGAATCTTCTAAACTAGACACCGACCCGTGCTATCGTACGATTTTGTAGATTTTCATATATTATATAAAAAAACTATAATAATTTTTTTAAAATAATGACACAATCAAATATGTCTTTTAAAATTAGTCCAAACTGACTCATCACAGTGTATAATAAAATCACCCAAACACCATATTGAATATTATAAAAATCACGCTATGCATATCATCCATGTTTAAACTATATGCAGCCATTAATTGTTTCAACTAAAATTTCAAATTGATTTCCGTTTGGATCAATAAGGGTGTGTTTGATAGGAGAGAAAATTAGAACAGAGAAATAGAAACACGAAAACCAATGCATGTAGTATTTCGATCCAAATACATGCATTGGTTTCCGTACTTCTATTTCTCTCTTCTCATTTTCTCACCTACCAAACAAAGGTTAAGTGTAGCATAACGATGTACGTTGTTGTCACAAAAATCAGATGCAAATATTTTTTGTAACATGACCGCGTCATAAAATAAAAATAATAACAATGTTAAATCTCTACCAATGTGAAATGCTCAAATATAATCAAATACATTCGGTTGAAATAAAAGGTATACTTACTTTGCCATTGTGAAACTCAACATAATAAGTTCGATATTTGATCCGACAATGATTGACGTACTTCTCTAAGTCAGTTATTGGAGTATGAATTCAATGATGTTATGTGTAAAAAAGAAAGAAAGTAGTATATATAAAACGCGGCGAGAATGAATAGTTATAGTATATAAAATATAAAATAAAATTAAAAAAACCTCTTAAACAACGTAATGCAAGTTAAAATTCAATATTTTGATCAGTCATAGTAGCAATAGAAACACAAATTTGTGATAGCTAAACTTGAGATATATATAGAGGAAAATATAAAATGCTGCGAGAACGAATAGTTAGAGTAAAAATTTGTGAAAGCTAAACTTGAGATATATATAGAGGAAAAACAAAACATATAAGATAAATATTAAAATAAAAATTAATTTCTATTTAAACAAATTAAATATTTGCATAGCACCGAAAAATATTAAATTATATATTGTTGTGACACGTAATGTGTTCGATTTCTACTGAGGTAGGTGTATAAAAAAATTGGAGACCTAGAAAAAAAATTGAACATGTATTACAAAAAAAATTAATTGGATTGCATATTCAATACATCTTGGATACAAAAAAATTTCAAATTGATTGATATGTCATAGTGGCTAATATATGAAGCCTTTACAAAAAGGTTATAAGTTCAACTCCTGCTGAGGATATTTTTTATCATTTTTTAATAATTAAATTAGGGTTTTAGTAGGATTAAATTAAGGTTACTTCGAGACTTAACTACTTTTATATATATAATGATAATGATATGCTTGCAAAACAATTATCAAAAAATATATACCTTTTTTTATATGTACAAAAACAAAATTTAATAATGTTACAAGAACAAAAAATATATTTTACCTTAACAATTTAAAAAAAAAAATATGATAAAAAAATATAGGATAAAAAACAAATAATTTATTTTTTTGACGAAAAGCTGGTAATTTTATGAGGAGCAAAAATATATTAACCCTAAGAATTTTTTTTAAGAAAAAAGAATGAAAAATGCTTAATATAACGAATACTCCAATCACGATTCACGAATGTTTCGCGAATCAGTGAACCAAAGACAACATCCACCGCTTGCATTATTTAATTTAATTTAATTTAATTAATTCAACTTTTCTTTCTTTATGCTTAGTTAATGAGTTTCCAATACATTAAGTAAAATCCGTCAAAAAATACATTAAGTAAAAAAAAAACATTTAAATTAAGTTGAATTCTTCCCTACGCATATTATGTGGATATATACCGGTATATTTGCTAAGGTGAATAATTCTGATTGATTTACAAATAGTATTTATTAATTTTACTATATTAAATACTAGTATTTGTGAGCCAATCACAATCATTCACCTAAACCGTGTACATATCCACATAATATTAATATGTACTGGAGTGTTCCCTTTAAATTAATATGTTAAGTTCCAGTTGCTAATGAGTTTCTTAGCACGAATTATTTGAGAGAATCTGAGTTTAATTTCTGGTGAGAATAATTTTTAGTCAAACTTTAGTGTTTCACAATCAAATTTTGGATTACTGAACCCTTTTCTAAAAATGACGTGAAAAACTATAAAGAACTACTCCTTCATGTCCTTTCTATAAGAAACAATTTGAAAAAATCACACGGACTTAGGAAACACATTGTAATTAATTATTTTAATTTAATACACTTATAAATTTAAATTTATTTTATGTATATCTTATTTAATATTACTCTTAATTCAACTAACTTATTTTTTATATTCTCTCTTATAGAGCATAAGTGAAATTTAACATTTAAAATATTTGAAAATTGGTCAAAATTTTTATAAAAAGAATCAAATTTTTTCACTTTTATCTATACTATATATAAAAAGGATATAAAAGTTTTTGGTATAGACTTTTCATATTGCCAATTTTACCCTTCAAAAACTTTTATATATCTATTCTATACTATATATAAAAAGGATATAAAAGTTTTTGGTGTAGACTTTTCATATTGCCAATTTTACCCTTCAAAAACTTTTATATATCTATTCTATTTTGGTATAGACTTTTCATATTGCCAATTTTACCCTTCAAAAACTTTTATATATCTATTCTATACTATACTAGCGGGCCAGGCGCGCGCGCCTGCCTGTGTCTAACTTATCTAAAAAAAAAATTACATGTATTTTGTTATGGTGTAGACTTTTCATATTGCCAATTTTACCCTTCAAAAACTTTTATATATCTATTCTATACTATACTAGCGGGTCAGACAGGCGCGTTCCACGCCTGCCTGTTTCTAACTTATGTCAAAAAAAAAATACCTGCTCCTATGGTAAGTTTGTTAATAAAAGATTTTTGTTGCTAACAAAAAATATTCAAGGGTATTATCGGTATTATGAAAAGTCTACACCAATTTTTTTTTGTATATTTTTTATATATAGTATAGATATAAAAAGGATATAAAAGTTTTTGGTGTAGACTTTTCATATTGCCAATTTTACCCTTCAAAAACTTTTATATATCTGTTCTATTTTGGTGTAGACTTTTCATATTGCCAATTTTACCCTTCAAAGACTTTTATATATCTATTTTATACTATACTAGCGGGCCAGACAGGCGCGACACGCCTGCCTGTGTCTAACTTATGTAAAAAAAAAGACATGTCTTATATTATTGTGAGTTTGTTAATAAAAAAAATTTTGCACAAAAATGCAGTTATGTTTTTTTATTGTTATAATTGAATGAAAGTTTTTTAAAGGACAAATTTGGAGTTGTAAGAGAGGTAGTTTTAGATAGTTATGTTGATACATAATACAAAATGGTAGATTGTAAAAAAAAACCAACACAAAAAGGGTAAAATAGGAATTATAAAAAGTCCACACCAAAAATTGGTGTATTCTTTTTATATATAGTATAGATATATAGTATAGATATAAAGAGGATACAAAATATTTTTTGTCTCAACTTTTCATAATACCAACAATACCCTTATTTCTTTTGGCAAATTCACTATAATATAATAAGACACATATTTTTCTTTTCTATTTGGCAACAAAATATTTTTATTAACAAACTCACCATAACATAAAACATGTCATATTTTTTGTTGAGATAAGTTAGACACAGGCAGACGCGTCGCCTGACCCGCTAGTTTTTTATAAAAAGGATTTAAGGGAGTAATTATTACCTAAAGTTAAGTTAATAAACTACATGTGTAATTTTGGCTAAGTTAACTAATTATTTTACGAGCATTGCTATTGCTATTTAGTAAGAAAAAATTGCACAAGAAAGAGAAGAATCCACAAAATTAGGGAATTTGACCAATCAAAAATTGGTTAACCATACATGGGAGAGAGTGATTAGAATTTGACCAATCAAAAGTTGCCACCTAAAATTCTTCTCTTTCTTACATAAAAAAATTCTTACTAAATAACATTTTCCTTATTTTACTATCTACAGTATTTATCTATTTATTTACAAGGAAGAAATATTAAACCGAGAGTATAATTCAGTTTACCAAGTAGTAGCAAGTAGTATTAGCTATATGCAATAAAGAAATATTAAAAAACCGTATTCGTGAAGATTTCGTGAATTCGTGAGAATTCCTTCGCTACAAATAGCATAGCTGAAAAAGAATACAGTATGTGTGTGCGCATTTGAATCTTATGCTATGTGCGTTTGTGAAAAGAATAAAAGGTCATTCTTTCTTTTTCTTCTTCTTCAAAAAAGATTGAAACACGCACACATTTGTGAAATTGAGCGCACTTCAATCTTACGCTATGCTCGATTTGTGAAAAGAATGAAACTTGTATGCTCGATCTATGCCGTTAATCTCTTCTGGTTGCTACGGTAATTGTTTCAACTTTCTTTCCTCATATTTGGATTTTGATTATCAAACAACAACAACATCAATCTTCTGCTTTTTGAAATCAAAACCCTATTTTTATTTTTTGATGAAAATGATGGTATAAACCTTAAATCAAAACGCAATTCTGAGACCATTCAATCTTTTGTTTGAAAAAAAAGTATAACTTTACCCATTTTTCTCATTCTTGATCATTCAAGAATATTCAATCTTCTGCTTGAGAACAACATTCGATCTGGTTTATAATCGATACATGTTGGGAACGATGGTGGGCTTCCGATTTACGATTTTTTAATTCCTGATAATTCAAGAACATTCAATCTTCTGCTTGAAAACAGGAAACTTTAATTGAGGAAATTTCAATCTTCTGCTTATTGGAAATTTCATTCCAATATATTTGCCCCGTTTTGTTTATAATCAATACCTATTGTTGGGAATGATGATGGGTTGTCGATTTTTTCAATCTTCTGCATTGGAAAAAATGAACCTTCGGTTTTTGTAAGGGATTGGATGTCTTGATGCCCAAAAAATGCTGGATAAATTACTTAATGACCCTAGTCCCTTAATGTGAAATCTAGTTGTTGCCTTATGCTGCCTTAATTGCTACTCAAGCAATCGTCTCTATCGATGTCCTCTTTTCTATTGAAAAAAAATTATGAATTTTTATTCATAATAATGCATGAATGGATATATATTTTGCTCTGATGACCCTTAGTCCCTAAATTCAATTTTGTAACTGCAATTACAAGTGATTATGTATTATGAACTTAATGATCCTTGTCCCTAATGTTTCATAAGTTTTGTTAGGGTTGGATGCTTCAATGATCCTTGTCCCTAATACTGGATAAAGTACTTAATGACCCTAGTCCCTTAATGTGAAATCTAGTTGTTGCCTTAATTGCTACTCAAGCAATCGTCTCTATCGATGTCCTCTTTTCTATATGCATTATTATGAATTTTTATTCATAATAATGCATGAATGGATATATATTTTGCTTCGATGACCCTTAGTCCCTAAATTCAATTTTGCGACTGCAATTAAAAGTGATTATGTATTATGAACTTAATGACCCTTGTCCCTAATGTTTCATAAGTTTTGTAAGGGTTGGATCCTTCAATGACCTTTGATATCCTAAAAGTACTATCCAGTGAGGGGTTTAAAAAATTTGGTAATCCAATTTTAAACATATTGACAATGATGCTAGACAACATGTGGTCGTTATTAGGTGCCCACCTTTATGGATCGAAATCTCAAGATGTTGCTAATAATTTTGTGAAAATCATTAAAGGCCTACAGAAGCTGTTTCTGGATGTGAAAGAAAGATTTAATTTGTGAATTGGTACCAAAGATATGATGCCTCTACTTCCAGAACTGTATGCCTTGCACACTTTGCATAAGTTTCTATTCCCTTTTCAGCTCCTTGAATTATTAGTAGATTGGATGTTCAAAAGAGTTGAGATGGATTATTTGCCAAATAAGATATCCCTTTTATCTGTTGGATGTGCCTTAGCTGCTGATGCTTTCAGCGCTTTGTCTTTTTATTTTCAGCAGTCAGGGGAAACAGGGTACCATTTGATTTGTTTTGGGAAATGGGTGAAAACAATGTGAAAGCTGATACTTTTGAGCAGATCTACATTACGGTGCCTTTGTGAAAAGAATGAAACACGCACACATTGGTGTTGAGTGGGTCGCTCAAGGATGAAGAAATTGGTATGCTCGATCTATGCCGATAATCTCTTCTGTTTGCTACGGTAATTTTTTCAACTTTCTTACCACATATTTGGATTTTGATTATTAAACAACAACATTCAATCTTCTACTTCATAAAATCAAAACCCTTTTTTATTTTTTGATGAAAATGATGGTATAAACCCTAAATCAAAACCCATTTTTGAGAACATTCAATCTTCTGTTTGAAAAATAAGTATAACTTCACCCATTTTTCTCATTCTTGATCATCCAAGAACATTCAATCTTCTGCTTGAGAAGAACATGTAATCTGGTTTATAATCGATACATGTTGGGAATGATGGTGGTTTGCCAATTTACAATATTTTAATTCCTGATAATTCAAGAATATTCAATCTTCTGCTTGAAAACAGGAAACTTTAATTGAGGAAATTTCATTCCAATATATTTGTCCCATTTGGTTTATAATCAATGCCTATTGGGAAAAAGTGAACCCTCTGTTTTTGAAAGGGATTGGATGGCTTGATGCCCAAAAAATGCTGGATAAATTACTTAATGACCCTAGTCCCTTAATGTGAAATCTAGTTGTTGCCTTAATTGCTACTCAAGCAATCGTCTCTATCGATGTCCTCTTTTCTATTAAAAAAATTATGAATTTTTATTCATAATAATGCATGAATGGATATTTTGCTTTGATGACCCTTAGTCCCTAAATTCAATTTTGCAACTGCAATTGAAAGTGATTATGTATTACGAACTTAATGACCCTTTTGTCCCTAAAGTTTTGTAAGGGTTGGATGCTTCAATGACCTTTGAGGAAAATGCGTTATGAATACTTTCAAAGCACATTGTGGAAAAGTTGGATGGTGGCTTTCAAAGCAAAGCAATTTTAATATGAATTTTATTCAAAAAGTAGGTGGCGTCTATTGTCTTTTTATGACTGTAACTGTGAAACTGTCACTAGTTGGTATGGTATACATGAAGTCACGAACTCCAAATTCGACAGTAAGATGGATATACTTTGTTCCATTATTTTTGTAAGGAATTGTCTTGGTGGCTCAAAAATGTTGGATGATGCCTTAATGTGAAAGCTAGTTGTTGTCCTTAAATGCTTGATATTTAGTCCAGAACATTTGATATTTTGCTTGAAAAAAGGTAGAGCCTTGCCCATTTTTTCTCATTCTGGATTATTTAAGAAATTCAATCTGTTGCTTGAGAAAAACAAAAGAACCTTATTAATTGAGCAAAAGGTGTTTGTATGAAGATTCTGTTTGGTACCAATATTTTAAAAGATTACCTTTTTCGTTTGCTATACGGTAATTTTGGAACTTCCATTCTAATATATTTGCATTGATACTTGTTGTGATACCCATTTTTTCATTTTTTATTGGTCAAGAACATTCAATCATCTGCTAAAAAAAAGGTAGAACATACCTATTTTTCTCATTTTTTATTATTCAAGAACATTCAATCAAACAATAATTGAGCAAATGTGCTCTGTCCCAAGAATATTTTGGAAGTTAGTTTTTTTTGTTTGCTACGGTAATTATGGGATTTCCATTCCAAAATATCGGTTTACAATTGATACTTGTCGTGATACCGATTTTTTAATTCTTGATAATTCAAGAACGTTCAATCTTCTGCTTAAAAACAAGAAACTTTAATTGAGGAAACATGTTTTGTCCCAACAACCAACATTTCTTGAGTTGGCTGTAGTGATGCAAAATGATCTTATTCAATCACAATCCATTCCCTTCCTTGAACAATTAATCAGATCTGCCTTCTCTATAGGTTCAGTGATCCTGTGACAATGAAAACCCTCCAGGTTATAGTAACTCGGCTCAATGATGGTACACTACCATATGATTTATATCTTCAGTTATTACTTGCTCACTCTCAGTTTGCTCCCACTCTCCATTCAGTGTGCAGACCAGCTGGTTCCTTTTTGAAACCTGTATCCAGCATTCTGAAATGTATTGCCATTCCTTCTCTTGACCTGTCTAAAATGAGATTGGCATAAATTTAAAAGAACTTCTTGCACTACTGCATCGTTCTTATGGTGCAACCCTCAGTGAGATTGATTTGGCAATATACAATGTGACAAAAATTGATTCTATGACTGGATCATGCCCTCAGAATGTAGAGTTAAATTCAGAAGCAATTGAGGAGTGGACCAGAAGTCAGTAAAGGGACAATTTTCATCAAAGAAATTGACCCTTATAATTATCGATGAAGAACAAAAATGTTTTCTCAAGAGCTCATAGATGCCTAGAAACCCAAACGTACAAATTCAAGGCCACTATTGATTTTGTTGTATTATTGTTGCTTGGGATTTTTCTATGGGTTTATATCTAGGGCTTCATCCTCTTATACATTTGTTTTCGCAAATGTTGTTGACAAAATGTGATTGATCAAAAATCAAAATGTTTTACAGAAGTGCCAAAAGAGGAAGGATGTAATGGGACTTCGGCTTCTAATGAATTCTGTTCAAAACAGTATAGAAGAGCCATGGCAAAGAATCCCATCGGTTATTGCTCTGTTTGCTGCAGAGGCATCTTGTGTTTTGTTAGATTCATCGCATGATCATTATGCAGCTATAAGTACATTCTTGATACAGTCTTCTAAGTTCAATATGAAGGTATATATATCTGTGGTCTTGGAATTTTCTTTTATGAAGTTTTTTCTCCTTTTAATTGGCATAAAACTTATGCTTTGCAAGGAATAATGAATTTTTAAGTTCCGTTTGCTTCCATGTATAGGTGATACCTCTGATAACTTTATTTGGAGTTCATCTGTCAATTTCATAGCTGAGAGATCTTGGATACTTCGGCTAGTATATGCAGGGCTGAACTCAGATGATGATGCCGTGATATATATAAGGAACTCTATTCTTGAGACTCTAATGAGCTTTTATGTCTCTCCTCTCTCAGATGCTGTGTCGAAGGACCTGATCATTGAGGTAAACACATACTTCTAAATTTTCCTGTCTTTATATTGCATTATATAACCTAAATTGTTTTTACTTTCTACTTGGCATTGCTGAAAATGACCAGAAAAGCCCAACTTTATGACTTCATCTTAATGAAAAGTGCTAAGAACACTCTTTCCAACATTCACTCACTTATACTTTCAATCTTCTGCTTATTGAAAATTTCATTCCAACATATTTGCCACGTTTGGTTTATAATCAATACCTATTGGTAACGATGATAGGTTGTCGATTTTTTCATTCTTGAGTATTCAAGAACTTCCAATCTTTTGCTTCAGAAAAAAATGAACCTTCAATTTTTGTAAGAGATTAAAAGTCTTGATGCCCAGAATTATTGGATGAACTTAATGACCCTAGTCACTGAATGTGAAAGCTAGTTGTTGCTTTAATTGCCATTCAAGCAGTTGTCTCTATCGATGTCCTCTTTTCTGTCAAAAATAAATTATGTACTTTTATTCATAATGCATGAATGAATATCTATTTTGATTTGATGACCCTTAGTCCCTAAATTCAATTTTGCAACTGCAATTAGAGGTGTTTTTGTATTATGAACTTAATGACCCTAGTTTCTAATGTTTCATAAGTTTTGAAAAGGATGGATGCCTCAATGACATTAGAGTAAAATGCATTACGAACTCTTTATTCATAAATGTAAAATTGGATAACTTTTATTCAAAACGCGTATGGTCTCTCTATTGTCTTATTATGACCCTAATTATGGAACTGTCACAGATGATTTTTTTTTCTTCAATATCTATAAAGGGTGGTATGGTATACATGACCCTAATAAGATGGTTATACTTTTTCCATGATTTGTGTTGGATGATGCCTTAATGCGAAAGCTAGTTGTTTCCTTAAATGCAATTTTAATATAATATTTTATTCATAATATAAAATATTAGCTATTGTGCTTTGATGACTTAGTCGCTAAATGCAATTTTGCAACTACAATATGAAGTGATTTTGCAAATGCAAAATGGAGTGCATGCTTGTGTTAGATTAGTATATTGATAAGGGTTTCAAAGGAATTCTTTGAGAAAGAAACGAATCAACTAAAGCAAAGTACAAAGAGACTAACTCTTTGGAGTCTGAACTAGTTCTCATAGTATTTATATGGTATATATGGCATTATGCAGACCACCTATGTCATGTAAAGATGCTTGTATTGTGATCAATGGAGGAAACCATAACAAGGATGTATCTGTCAATGTTTTTTACTGCTGGTGGATGTATAAGAATAAGATACCATAGCACTACATTTGTGTTGATGATAATTATAAATGCAAGTCTTGGATTTAGTAACTGAATACAGGTGAGCTCTTATAAGTGGCCTCTCGGTTATGCAACATTAATCAATCGAACATGTAGCCACAAACTTGTGGTGACTGATGATAGTTCTTTCAGACAATATTATTATGTAACAGGTATGCTCTGTGCCGAGAACCCTGAAAGTTATTCTCTCTATTGAGATACCCATTTTCTCATTCTTGATTATTTAAAAATGTTCAAACTCTGTCTTGATAAAAACAAAAGAAACTTAATAATTGAGCAGATGAACATTCAATCTTTTGCTTGAAAAAGACGTAGAGCCTTACATATTTTTCTCATTCTTGATTATTCAAGAACATTCAATCTTCTGCTTGAGAAAAAAAGTGAACCTTCAATTTAGTAAATCAAAATTTAGAAGGGTATAAAAACCTATAAGACTGTGAATCATTGTGTAACGGAATCTTTTTTTCATTATCTGAAAAAAGGATGGATCATAGATGCCTCAATGACCATTGGGTCAAATTTTTAATGAACTTAGTGACCCTAGTCCCCGAATGTGAAGCTAGTTGTTGCCTTAATTGCTACTCAAGCAATTGTCTCTATCGGTGTCCTCTTTACAATTAAAAATTATTATGAATGGATATCTATTGTGCTTTGGTGACCCTTAGTCCCTAAATTCAATTTTGCAACGGCGGTTAGAAGTGATTTTGCATTATGAACTTAATGAGTAATGACCCTATTCCCGAATGTTTCATAAGTTTTGTTAGGAATGGATGCCTCAATGAACAATGACCTCAGAGTATTGTCGTTTTATGTCCCTATTGTGAAACTGTCACTGAGATGATTTTTTTTTTTTCAATATCTATAAAGCGTGGTGTGATAAAATATGAGCCCACTAACTCCAAATTCAACAATAAGATGATATTTGTAAGGGATTTTCTTGATGGTCCAAAAATGCAGGCTAATGCCTAAATGTAAACGCTAGTTGGTGAGAAGGAATTCTTAGGTGACGAGCTATTCATTTAGATTCATATAACAACAATTTCTTATATAGATGTCAAGACACTCTAGAGAGATATGATTGAAGTTTTGGTTGCAGGATAGAAACTAGGGAACAATAACAGGTGCTGGGAACTTTCTATTGAATCCCAGCTTTCAAGGTTGATTTGTTAACTGGGCAGGCATTTTATTTCGGAAGTAAATGTAGGAACAAATTTTCTTAATATGGTAATTCTATGATTTGAGTTGCCTTTCCCCCCTATATGTATGGTGTAGAATTAGATACAGCTGTAAGTGCGCTTCGTAATGAAGGAAAAGCAAGTGATTCAACCATTTATATGTTTCTCATTTGGTATAGTGACTGTACTGATGTGTTTTTCTTTATGCAATTGACACTTGTTGTCAATTACCTATGCACTGTGCAATTTACGATGCTGCTATATAACTACAGCTCTATAAATAGATTAACAAGAGAACCTTTTTTACTATGTTATGTATTTGGGAGATTTGGTGCTTAATGCAGTCTATTTTTTATTTTGAGAACTTATCCGGCCTATAAGATATGCTGTTTTTCCACAATTTGTGCTGGAGTATAGATTTGTTTGGCTGTGTGACGGGAAGTGCTGTTATAATACGCTTTGATGCTTTCTTAAAAGTTGATCAATTACATGAAAATAAGTAGTAGAGAAAGTGATACTTTATGGCATGTATATGGTTGATTTTTGATTTTGGAAGAGGGTTACAAGGATGTGCAACTCAGACTTTAGGTTTATGCTCTCATAAGTCTAAAAATGAGTCATTTAAAAAATGACAATGTTTAGTTGCCTTGAAATTGTGTGATAATACTATATTGATTGATTCTTTAGTAAGCTAAATGGTAGCATGATCTCACCTCAACAATAAAAAAACTGAGTCTCGGTTTACAATGTGAAAGCTATTTCAGTTATTGGTTGAAAATATCAAGTGGTAACACTAGATAGGATTGACATTCATAGCAGCCAATAATTAGTGACAATGGCATCAAAGTAGTTGATGGAGTTCTTCAATAGAAGGAAGCAATAATAGCCAAAATGGCATATAGTTATAAGCTCCAACAATTTTAAATTCTTGTCATTTGGATTTTGGAGGTATTCTCATTATTTATGTTTTCTAATTTGGTTTCTGTATTTAAACAAACTGAAGTTGATTAATTTGGCATCCTTTTAGATTCATTATGAGAGACTTGATTGGAAATATTGCGTGTTCTAGAGTGGACTGTTGGGCTGGCCCAAGCCCAATACCACATCTATATAAGCCTCACATCATCACCTATAAAGGTACGTATGTCTCATTCTAAACCTTTGTCTAACTCAAAAGTTTGAAGGACATAAATTAACTTAAATGCAAAGACAAAAAATATTACTCAAAGGAATGATTAATTAACCTGGTATTGGGTCAAGGCCTCAGGTCCAATCAAATATGAAACCCCATGAGATAGCCTTTATATAAAAGCACATGCATTATTCACATGCTTATGTTATGCGGCTTCTATCTTACACTATGTGTTTGGTTTGGTTGTCTTATTCTTTTTTCTTCTTCAAGTAAGGAATGAACGCATTGTGGAATTTATGCTAGGTGATAACTACTATAGTTTCTTGGTAAATCCCATAAGGTTGAGATACCCATTTTCTCATTCTTGATTATTTAAAAATATTCAAACTCCGTCTTGATAAAAACAAAAGAAACTTAATAATTGAGCAAATGAACATTCAATCTTTTGCTTTAAAAAACGTAGAGCCTTACCTATTTTTCTTATTTTTGATTATTCAAGAGCATTCAATCTTCTGCTTGAGAAAAAAAGTGAACCTTCAATTTAGTAAATCAAAATTTAGAAGGGTATAAAAACCTATAAGACTGAATCATTGTGTAATGGAATCTTTTTTCATTATCTGAAAAAAGGGTGTGAAGTATATTGTCCTAGTAGTAGTAACCCCAAATTTGACCGTTGGAATCGATGAATATACTGTTTTATAAATTTTGTAACGATGGATCATTGATGCCTCAATGACCATAAAGTAAAATGTTGGATGAACTTAATAACCCTAGTCCCTGAATGTGAAGGATCATAGATGACTCAATGACCATAGAGTAAAATGTTGTATGAAATTAGTGACCCTAGTCCCCGAATGTGAAAGCTAGTTGTTGCCTTAATTGCTACTCAAGCAATTGTCTATATCGATGTCCTCTTTTCTATTAAAAAAATATTATGAATGGATATCTATTGTGTTCTGGTGACCCTTAGTCCATAAATTCTATTTTGCAACTGCAGTTAGAAGTGATTTTGCATTATGAACCTAATGAGTAATCATATTTCCGAATGTTTCATAAGTTTTGTTAAGAATGGATGCTTCAATGAACAATGACCTCAGAGTAAAATGCATTATGACCCTTCGTATTTATTGTCTTTTTATGACCCTAATCGTGAAATTGTCACTGAAATGATTTTTTTTTCAATATCGATAAAGCATGGTGTGATAAAACATGAGCCCACTAACTCCAAAATCCAGGCTGATGCCTTAATGTAAACACTAGTTGATGCGAAGGAATTCTTGGGCGATGAGCTATTCATTTAGATTCATATAACAACATTTTCTTATATAGATGTGGAGAGACTCTAGAGAGATGATTGAAGTTTTGGTTGCAGGACAGAAACTAGGGAACAATAACAGGTGAAATTGTCACTGAAATTGCAGAGTAAAATGCATTATGACCCTTCGTATTTATTGTCTTTTTATGACCCTAATCGTGAAATTGTCACTGAAATGAATTTTTTTTCTTCAATATCGATAAAGCATGGTGTGATAAAACATGAGTCCACTAACTCCAAAATGCAGGCTGATGCCTTAATGTAAACACTAGTTGATGCGAAGGAATTCTTGGGCGATGAGCTATTCATTTAGATTCATATAACAACATTTTCTTATATAGATGTGGAGAGACTCTAGAGAGATGATTGAAATTTTGGTTGCAGGACAGAAACTAGGGAACAATAACAGGTGCTTAGAACTTTCTATTGAATGCCAGCTTTCAAGGTTGGTTTTTTAACCGGACAAGCATTTTATTTCGGAAGTAAATGTGAGAACAAGTTTTCTGAATATGGTAATTCTATGATTTGAGTTGCCTTTTCCCCCCTATATGTATGGTGTAGAATCATATATAGCTGTAAGTGCGCTTCAGAATGAAGGAAAAGCAAGTGATTCAACCATTTATATGTTTCTCATTTGGTATAATGGCTGTACTGATGTGTTTTTCTTTATGCAATGGACACTTGCTGTCAATTACCTACACGTCGTGCAATTTACGGTGGTGCTATATAACTACAGCTCTATAATTAGATTAAGAGGGCCTTTTTCGTCTATTTTCGTTTGGGAGATTTGGTGCTTAATGTCGTCTATTTTCGTTTTTGAGAACTTATTCGGCCTATAAGCTATGCTGTTCTTCCACAATTTGTGCTGGAGTATAGATTTGGTTGCTGTGTGACAGGAAGTTATGTTATAAGATGCTTTGAATGCTTGTTTAAAAGTTGATCAATTACATGAAAATAAGTAGTACATAAAGTGGTACTTTAGGTTTATGGTTAATTTTGGATTTTGGAAGAGGCTTACAAGGATGACAGACTCGGACTTTAGGTTTATTCTCTCATATGTCAAAAAAATGACAATGTTTTATGTCATCATATAAGTATATCGATAATTAGTTGCCTTGAAATTGTGCGATAATACTATATTGCTTGATTCTCTAATAAGTTAAATGGTAGCATGATCTCACCTCAACAATAAAAAAACCGAGTCTTGGTTTACAGTTTGAATGCTATTTTAGTTATTGGTTGAAAATATCAAGTGGTAACACTGGATAGGATTGACATTCGAAGCAGCAAATAATTAGTGACCATGACATTAAAGTAGTTGATGGAGTTCTTCAAAAGAAGGAAGATCTAATAGCCAAAACGGCATCTATATAGTTATAAGCTCAAACAATTTAAAATTCTCGTCATTTGGATTTTGGAGGTATTCCCATTATTTATGTTTTCTAATTTGGTTTCCATGTTTAAACAAAACTGAAGTTGATTAATTTGGCATCCTTTTAGATTCATTTTGAGAGAGACTTGACTGGAAATATTGATGCTATGGTTGTAGGATATGAATTCATATATTGTGTGTTCTAGAGTGGACTGTTGGGCTGGCCCAAGCCCAATACCACTTCAGCGACTATATAAGCCTCACATCATCACCTATAAAGGTATGTCTCATTCTAAACCTCTGTCTAACTTAAAAGTTTGAAGAACATAAATTAACTTAAAAGCAATGACAAAAATATTTCTCAAAGGAATGATTAATTAACCCGGTATTGGGTCAAGGCCTCGGGTCCAATAAAATATGAAAGCCTTTATATAAAAGCACATGCATTCTTCCCATGTCTATGTTATGCTGCTTCTATCATACAATGAACGCATTGTGGAATTTATGCTAGGTGATTAATACTATAGTTTCTTGATAAAACCTCTCTGAATGTTGGGTGGTTGACTCTATCATCTTTATTACTTTCAACATCATAATTTTGATCAAGAAACTAGTATGCAATGTGCCTGAGACCCTGCAAGATAAACTTTGCCCATTTTCTCATTATTGATTATTCAACAACGTTGAAAATTTTGCTTGATAAAAACTAAAGAACCTTAATAATGCAGAACATAATCCATTTTGTCTCTATTTCTATATATTTTTTTAGTGAAATTACAATGAAGGATGTAAAACTTGCAACGTGGTTAAAAAGTAATAAGGATAAATTAATAACTTTGGTGATAATCGATTTTAATAATATTAGTAGTAATTAGTAGTAATATATTAGTAGTAGATATATAAAAAGAATAAAATAGATCATAAGAATATAGAAATAAGAATAAAATAGTCAATTTTATATAAAAAAATAATAGAAAAATATGATGAATACACATAAAAATAGGAATATAGAAATATAAATATAAATAAATTTTTTCATAAAAAAGACATAAACAATATACTACTAAATATTAAATTACTAGCCATTAAAAAAACTATCAAATTTACTAAATTATCCTAAATATTTCTAATCACGTTTTTTTTTGTCAAGTAGCCTAGTGGCTAGAAAATTCACCTTAAAGGCGAATAAGTGGAGTGTCCCGGGTTCGACCCCAGGCTTCTGCACATATAGTGCGATATCCCTACCAACTGAGCTAATCTCACGGGGATTTCTAATCACGTTTCTAATTTTTATTAAAAAATATACACGGACCATTATTTGTGATGGATGCATAAAAAATTGGATAATATGTCATTGATAATTATAATTGAATTTACTCATTTAATAAGTTTTACAAAAAATAGCATAATAATTTCAATTATATTATATAACAACTTTTTAAATATTTTATTCTAAATAAATTTTCACCTTTTATTTTTCAAGCAAGAGTGATGGCTCATAAAAATTAAACAAAAACATCCCAACTATGTTGGCACTCCTTCATTTAACTTAAAAAGCGAGTCGTCACACAAATATTATAAATGAGAAATGAGAAATAATGAAGAACAAAACTTGGGGGACTAGACCAAAACCCAAGTGGGAGTTAAAAAAGTACAATTATCTCATTAAAAACCTTACCCGTAAAACCCAAAGGGAAAACCATATAAAGGAAAAAGAGTGCACTGCTCCAAAATTTAGCAAAATCTATATTCAAGAAGACAAAGTCTATTTCTAGAAGAAGAAATAAAACATTACATAAACTAGAAGGTACAATACCCCACCATTAGAAGCAGAAAATATTCAAACCAATATTAGCAAGACCATCCGTACATTGATTCCTTCTCTAAATATATGAGAGATAATAAAAGTCATCTTATTAGTAAAATCAACACAATTCAACCAACGATTTTGAAATTTGTAGTAGACCAAATATATGATAAAAAAATTAGTAGGTACTAAATTTAAGGGAGATGTTTTGTAAGAACCAAAAATATATTTATCTCAATTCCCTCTATATTTGCCTTCCCAAGTTTGTTTTAATTGCAAGTGTTGAAAAAATTACTAGGCGAAGATGAAATTGGTCGGGTTCATGGTCGATTTTAGGGTTTTCAGTCGATTTTAGGTTTTTGGCCGATTTTAGTGTTTAGGCTAGGTTTTGGGTTGATTTTAGGGTTTTGCGCCGATTTTAGGTTATTCTGGCGATTTTACGATCCAGGTCGGGGTTAGGGTCAATTTTAGGGGTTTTGAACGGTTTTAGGGTTCAGGTTTGGTTTAGGGTCATTTTATGGTTCGGGCCAGGTTTAGGGTCGATTTTAAGTTTTTCATTCGATTTTATGGTTTAGCGACGATTTTAGATTTTTCTGTCAATATTAGGGTTCAGGTTGAATTTTTTATTATAATTATTCAAATAATATTAATTCCGATTAAATAATTATAAAAATTCAATAAGAGTGTGTTTGAATGGGGGAATGTTTTGAGGTAATGTAATGTTTTGAGGGAATTCAAATGATTTGAGGTAAATTTCATTGTTTATGAAGAATTCAAATGTTTTGAAGAATTTCCAAAATGATGGAATTTTATGAAGTATTTTGGTCAAGCAAAATTTATGGAATTTCAAATGACACCCAAAAGTAAGGAATTTCAAATTCCTTCCTCTCTATAAACTTTAAAAAATTACAAATTGATTGAAAAACCTTAAATCAGCCGAAAAATTTAAAATCGACCTTAAACACGACATAAACCCCAAAATGGGTTAAAATACTTAAAATCGGCAATAAGCCCTAAAATCGGCCGAAAAACCTAAAATTGGCTGAAAACCAAAAAATCGGCCGAATAACCTAAAACAGCTAAAAAATCGAAAATCGAAAATCGATCCTAAACCTGATCATAACCCAAAAATCGGCCGAAAAACCTAAAATATGGAATAAACTTTAAAATCGACTGAAAACTCAAAAAAAGATCTTAAACCTGACCTGAACCCAAAAATCGGCCGAAAAACCAAAAATATGCTCTAAACCCCAAAATCAACCGAAAAAACGTTAAAAGACGTAAAATCGGCTATAAACCCTAAAATTGCCCGAAAAACATAAAATCGGCTAAAAACCCTAAAATTGGCCTAAAACCGAAAAATCGACCCTAAACCTGATCATAACCCAAAAATCGGCCGAAAAACCTAAAATCGACTATAAAACCTAAAATCAACTGAAAACCGTCAAAATACCTAAAATTGTCCGAAAACCCTAAAATCGGCCAAAAAACCTAAAATCAACTAAAAAACCTAAAATCGCCTAAAAACCCTAAAATCGGCTGAAAACCCAAAACATCATCCGAAAACCCAAAATTCGACCATAAACCCTACCAGAACACAAAAATTAGCAGAAAACCTAAAATCGGCCGAAAACCCTAAAATTGGCTGAAAACCCGACCAGGACCCAAAAAATCGGCCGAAAAACCTAAAATCGGCCAAAAACCCAAAAAATCGGCCGAAAAACCTAAAGCGTCTGATTTTAGGTTTTTCGGCTAATTTTTTGGGTTTAGGGACGATTTTATGATTTTTGCCTGATTTTAGGTTTTTTGGCCGGTTTTATGGTTTATAGTCGATTTTAGTGTTTTTGGCCGATTTTAGGTTTCCGGTCGATTTTTTGGGTTTTCGGCCGATTTTTTGTTTTCGGCTGATTTTATGGTTTAAAGTTGATTTTAGGTTTTTTCGGTCGATTGTTTGGGTTTTCGACCGATTTTTCTGGTTATAGTTGATTATAGGGGTTTCGGCCGATTTTATGGTTTATAGTCGATTTTTGGATTTTCGGCCGATTTTTTGGGTTTTCGACCGATTTTTGGGGTTATAGTCGATTTTAGGAATTTTGGTCAATTTTAGATTTTTTGCCGATTTTTTGGGTTTAGGGTCGATTTTATTAAGATAAATAAAATTAAATGAAGGAAATTCAATTATATTACCCAAACAAAGAATTTTACAATTGATGAAATTTCACCACTTTATCCAAACAATGAAATTTGAATATCAAGGAATTCAATCACATTACCCAAACAAAGAAATTTACAATTGAGGGAATTTCATCACTTTATCCAAACAATAAAATTTAAAAATCAAGATCAATTGAATTCCGTAGTATTTAAAATCTCTTGAATTGCTACAATCCCTCGTCCAAAGTCCAAACACATTCTTTAAGGAAAATGTAGTTGAAAGAGTTGGAAATTTCTGAAATTGGAACACCTCTCTTCTATACAAGTATTATTGGCAAGTCCCAAAGATGCATAAGACATCTTACAGTAATTTGACATTTCAATATGAATTTCACATGACTTATCATCCTCATTATTAAGAAGATGATAAAAATGCAAACAAATATATGGAGTTGGATATCTACTATCAAAGATTATAAAAATGCAAACAAATATACATGACATAACGTGAACTATAATTCTTCCTATATATTAATTACTCTTAACTTTCAAGTGAAATAAGGAAAGAATCTGTGATACCAGAAAGATATATTAATTGATCCCACTTCCATGTCCTTAAACATGGATTACCTATAATACCCTTACAAAATTTGTTCCATTATGGAGTATTCTCCATAGCAATTGATTCGTGACGTATTATCTCAAATGCACTGTTCAGGTACCACATTAACTTTTTATCATCTATCAACTCTTCGTCCGTTGCAGTGGTCACTCTTAGCATTCCCATATAGCTCATCACTGTAATAACAAGACTCTGCAACAATGCAAGTAAAGTATTATATATCAACATTTTAGATGGAAAAGAGAGTATTCTCTCAAGATGCAAGAGAAAAAGAGAGAGATCTCAACTGTACACTACAACATTTATGACATAATACAATACCAATTGCAGAGGTAGCCTAAATAGCCGTTGTTTAACATATAGTAAAAAGCAACAATTTATATACTTTTGCATGTGAATCCCAATGCTCCGCCTCTCGGGAAAAGTGTTCCGGTATTATAAATTTAACATACCAGCATGCACACTTTTTAAAAGTGTTCCGATCTATGAAGCATGGACACCAGTGTATAAGAGTGTATGATAAGTAGTGTGCACTCTCATTAGTACTATAAATGTAACTTTCCCTTTATTTTCTCATTTATGTAATCATAAACAGATTCATCAATATAATTTCCTTTTTCCCAATTCTATTCTCTGAATTCTTTACATGGTATCACCGCCCGTGATCCATTTTCCGCTGTCGTAACCGTTTCTGTAACTAACCTTTCCGGCGAAGATGCCACCGCGTGTAGCTCCTATGGTTACCGATCCTTCTACCGGTCATTCTTCTCCATATTTCGTCCACCCTAGCGATGGACCTTATTCCGTCAAAGTTACTCCTATTCTTACTGGTTCAAATTACCATTCGTGGTCACGATCTATGCGTCGTGCACTTCATGGAAAGCTCAAGATTGAATTCATCGATGGCAGCATCGCCGTTCCTACCGATCCTTTCGATCCGTCATTCAGAGCTTGGAATCGATGCAACAGTCTTATTCATTCTTGGATCTTGAATTCTGTTTCCGATTCAATCTCTCGTCTTCCTTGAAAACACTGTTGATGTTTGGACGGATTTGCGAGAACGTTTTGCTCAAGCCGATCTTGTTCGAATTGCTGAACTTCAACAAGAAATTCACTCGCTCAAGCAAGAATCTCGCACCGTCACTGAATTTTACTCCGATCTCAAGCTTCTATGGGAGGAATTGGAGATCTATATCCCGATACCTAATTGCAGTTGCCGCAATCGTTGCACTTGCGAGGCTATGCGTTCTGCGTGCAACAATCACACTGTGCTCTATGCAATTCGGTTTCTCACTGGTCTTAATGAACATTTTGCTATGGTAAAGTCTCAAATCCTTCTTATGGATCCTTTACCTACTATGAATCGTGTATTTTCTTTGGTGTTACAACATGAGCGTCAAGGAAATTCCTATCCTTCTGATGAGTCTAAGGCTCTTCTCAATGCTGCGAAATCCAGAGGTTTTCCTTCTAAAACTCCAGCGCGTGTTTGCACTTATTGTGGCAAAGACAATCATATCATTGACAATTGCTTCAAGAAGCATGGTCCACCTCCACATTTTAGGAAGAGTTCACAATTGAACAATGCAGCAATTGAGGGAGGGATTGATGAAGCAATTGCTTCTAGTTCTACAGGACCAGTTATGACTCAGGACCAAGCCTTACAGCTAATAACTCTTCTTCAGAATTCATTCCCTAGCCAAGATTCTGACAAAGCTGCTTCCAATCAGGTTGGCTCCACTGCTTTCACTGATCATACATCAGTGAACCAAGGTAATAGTTCCAAATTCATTCATTCATGTAGTCTAGGTTCATGGATAGTAGATTCCGGTGCTAGTCACCATATGTGTAACACAACTCAGTGGTTTCTTTCCTACAAAGAAATCATTCCAATTAGAATAAAATTACCTAATGGAAATTGCATGATAGCTAAACACTCAGGCACAATAAAGTTTTCTCCTAGTCTCACCATCACTGATGTGTTATATGTCCCTAATTTTTCTGTAAATCTCTTATCTGTGTCACAATTATACAAAACAGCTAAACACTCAGTCACATTTGATGGCTCACAATGTCATATTCTTGACCAGGATACCAAGATGATGACTGGTTTTGCTGATGTGTTTGAAGGACTATACTACCTTAAGCTTGCAAATAAGGATGTGCATATCCACAATGCCAATGGAACCACACATACAACTATACCAGACCAAGCCATCTGGCATTTTAGACTAGGACACATATCTTCTAATAGAATGAATTTACTGCATTCTCAGTTTCCTTATATCATTGTAGATAATAAAGGTATCTGTGACATTTGTCACTTAGCTAGACAAAAGAAAATACCTTACAATGTAAGTTTGAGTAGGGCTTCTAGCCCATATGAAATAATACATTTTGACATTTGGGGTCCTATAGCTACAAAATCTTTGAATGGTCATTCTTATTTCTTAACTGCAGTAGATGATCACAGTAGATTTACTTGGGTTATTTTAATGAAACACAAGTCAGAAGCAAGACAAAACTTAATTGATTTCATAAAATTAGTGGAAACACAACATAATGCTAAGGTCAAAATAATAAGAACTGACAATGGTGTTGAGTTTTCTATCCCTAATTTTTATTCTTCAAAAGGTATAATACACTAAACAACTTGTGTTGAATCCCCTGAACAAAATGGCAGAGTAGAACGTAAGCACCGGCATTTATTAAATATAGGCAGAGCTCTTCTTTTTCAAGCTAATTTGCCTAAGTCTTTTTGGTCTTTTGCTGTTCAACATGCTACATATATCATAAATAGATTGCCTACTGTTGTTTTGAAGAATAAATCCCCTTATGAATTGTTAAACAATGTTGTGCCTGATTTAAGGGACATGAAAGTGTTTGGATCCCTTGCTTATGCTTCTACTTTACAAGCTCACAGAACAAAATTAGCTCCTAGAAGTAGAAGTATTTTCTTAGGTTATAAGCAAGGCGTCAAAGGCACAGTCCTTTATGATCTCAATAATAAGGAAACTTTTCTTTCTAGAAATGTCATTCACCATGATAATATCTTACCATACCAATGTTCAACCAATCCCACTTGGCATTATCACACTTCCTTCTCATCCACTATCCCTTTGCAACCATATAATCACTCTCCATGTGTTCCCATAGAGCCACATAACCAAACCCCAGAACAAACACTCTCTTCTGTAGAACCATTACCTACTGCACCAGAACCTATCACTTCTTGTCCCAACCCTGTTACAGACCAAAATGTTTCTAACAATGATACTTCCATTCCTAACACTATTCCACCACTTTCACCCACAACTACTGACACCATTCAAAATGCTTCCAACAATGACACTACCATTCCTAACATCATTCCCACACTTTCCCCCACAACTACTGACTCCATTCAGACTCTTGTTAATGATCCCATTCCTACATATAACAAACCCATTAGATCAAGGAATGCACCATCTTATGTGTCTGATTATGTATGTTATCACTCAGACACATCATCATCACCATCTATCACAGGTACTCCTTATCCTCTCTTAGGTTATCATACATTAAATAATTTGTCTCTTTCTCATCATGCATACACTGTTGCACTCACACACAACACTGAGCCCAAATCCTATTTGGAAGCTTCTAAGTCTCAATGTTGGCAAAAGTCTATGAATGATGAACTGGATGCCTTAGCTAAGACAGGCACTTGGAAAATTGTTGATTTACCACCCCTTGTCAAACCTATTGGGAGTAAGTGGGTTTATAAGGTGAAATATAAAGCAGATGGTTCTATTGAGAGACACAAAGCTAGGTTAGTAGCCAAGGATTACAATCAAGTAGAGGGTCTATATTTTTTTGATACATTCTCCCCTGTTGCTAAACTTACAACTGTCAGACTTCTTCTTGCTACTGCTGCCACCCAAAACTGGCATTTACACCAACTTGATGTAAATAATGCATTTCTCCATGGTGACCTAGAAGAAGATGTATACATGGCAATTCCATATGGTGTTGTCTCTCCTAAACCCAATCAGGTTTGCAAGTTGCTGAAAAGTTTGTATGGGTTAAAACAGGCTAGTCGCAAGTGGTATGAGAAATTAACTTCTCTCCTTCTTCAAGAGGGTTATACACAATCCACTGCTGATTATTCCTTGTTTACTTTAAAATCTGCCACTGACTTCACAGCTCTTCTTGTATATGTTGATGATGTTATACTTGCTGGTACCAGTCTTTTGGAATTTGCAAGAATTAAGAGTATTCTGGATGCTCGTTTTAAAATAAAAGATCTTGGTATTTTGAAGTATTTTCTTGGCCTAGAGGTAGCCCAATCAAGGGAGGGCATAACTGTTTCTCAGAGGAAATACTGCCTTGATTTACTCAAGGATTCTGGTCTGCTAGGTTCTAAACCTGCTGTTACTCCTCTAGATCCTGCAATAAAATTGCATAATGATGATGGGAAATTGTATGAAGACATATATGCTTATAGGAGACTTATTGGAAGACTTCTTTATCTCACAAACACTAGACCAGACATTAGCTTTGCTGTCCAGCAGTTAAGCCAATTCTTGAGTAAACCCACCATGGTTCATTATAATGCAGCCTGCAGGGTGGTCAGATATTTGAAACACAATCCTGGAAGAGGCTTATTTTTTCCTAGACATTCTGATCTTTAGTTGTTGGGATTCATTGATGCTGATTGGGCTGGGTGTATTGACACCAGAAGATCAACAACTGGGTACTGTTTCTTTTTAGGTTCATCACTTGTGTCATGGAAAGCAAAGAAGCAATTAACTGTCTCAAGATCCTCTTCTGAAGCAGAGTATAGAGCTCTCTCAACAGCTACTTGTGAGCTTATTTGGCTGACCTTTTTAATGAAAGATCTGAACATTCATTGTAGCAAACCACCAGTGATCTATTGTGATAGCCAAAGTGCTATGCACATAGCTTCAAATCCTGTTTTTCATGAACGAACTAAACACTTGGAGATAGACTGCCATTTTGTGAGGGAAAAGCTCCAACAAGGTTTGCTGAGGCTTCTTCCTATTTCTACTGAAGATCAGTTAGCAAATTGCTTGACAAAGCCTTTAGCTGCACCAAAATTTAATAGTTTCATATCCAAGCTTGGTCTTCTAGACATATATGAGCCTAAGGGTGTTAAGTTTCACTATTGTAACTCCACATGGGTCTGTATACAGTGTATAAGAGTGTATGATAAGTAGTGTGCACTCTCATTAGTACTATAAATGTAACTTTCCCTTTATTTTCTCATTTATGTAATCATAAACAGATTCATCAATATAATTTCCTTTTTCCCAATTCTATTCTCTGAATTCTTTACAACCAACACGGACACTGACATGTCGACACTGATAATAATTTGAAAAAATGACATAATTTAGTGTAATCATAAGTGTTGTGCTTCATAGTTCCGGTATGTAATTTTTTTTCTCAGTAAAATATACTAAGTAACATAAGGGTAGAATGAAAATATTTGAAAATATATTGGAGTAAAGAGATAAATGTAGGGGTAGGAAAAAATTCTTATACTTGTCATATTTAGGCCCCCTTCATATTGGGGCCGAGTCAAATGTGTTTGGCTCTAATCATATTGTGTATGACTAATCTCTTCCATTAGACTCAACCACGATGATAGCTTGTCGGTTCCCTAAACTTACTAGGAATAACAAAATCAATATATAGCTTATTAAAGATTGATGCAATAATAATTTAGAAACTACATCTTAGAATGAAAGAGGAAGGAGGGAGTTGAGTTACCTGAGGAATGCCGGACAATGTAAAGAAGAAGCCTCCTATAGGATGATTTGCCCAAGCCATTTGCTCAATTGGTCCAGCTACGTTTGAGATCAGTAAGCTTGATTTTCTCATTGTTCCATGGATATGTTTAGCCAAAGCCTATATAACATTATCAAAACATAACTAAATTCATACCTTTCCAACATAAATGGTTGAAATAAGTGCTTATGTATATACGAAATTTTCAATATTTAGAAGCTACTCTGACCCAAACTAATTTGAGTCAAGTGGGAGGGTCAAATTTAAGACAAAACTATCTAAAAAAATTTCTTTCCATTTGTCCCTGTAATTTCAAATTCTTTTCATTTTAGTCCCTAATCTGGCAATGTCACACAAAAACACCGACATGATGAGAATATGCTAATTAGACCACTGCCACATGTTCAGGAGGCGCTGACTTGACATGTATTGAAGACAAATCCTTAATTATATGCCAATTGTAACTCACCTGAGGGCCTTGAAGCTTATTCTTCATCCGGAGAAGCTTTGTAATCAAAGGAGGAGCAAAGGAATTTTTCTGTCTCTTGATTGAAATGTGTGCTTTTCTGATAAATTGGAGTGGATTTGAAATTGGGATGTCTTGTAATTTCGGCACTGATACATGATAGTAAGTAATATGGTTACCCCAAGAACCCTTTTTAGTCTTTAACATATCTTGCACTTTTTGGTAATCTTTAATGTTCCTTGTGTTTGCTATCACCAATGCAGTTGAATTCAATACTCTTGATTTATAGTTAATATTTTGCATGTAAAGCCTAATCCCGTAGAAGATTATTCCAGTAATCACATCATTTATAGTCTGCAATATTTCCAGTAATTTCATCATTTATGATTAATGCAATGGAAAAGTAATTGATTAGGACATATAATGTTTTCTCAAACTAAATAAAAAGTAAATAACCTTTGAAATTTTAGATTAATTTAAAGGCTTAAACGACATTTTCGTCCCTGTATGTATGCGCTATTTTGGTTTTAGTCCCTGTGTTGTTTTTTGTTTTAAAAAGGTCTCTGAATGTGCAAATTTTGTTGATTTTCATCCTTATTGTTAACAAACGACGGCATTTGCAGCTAATTGCTAGCTAATTAGCTACCACTTAGCTACCAAATTAGCTACAAAGCTGATGGGAGGAACGAAAATCAACATGTTTTGCACATTCAAGGACCTTTTTAAAACAAAAAACGATCGAGAGACTAAAACCAAAAAAGCGCGTACATACAGGGACGAAAATATCATTTAAGCCTAATTTAAAACAAGATTCAATATATTTGTAGGAGAAAACAATATATACTGAAGCCTAAAAATATGCCATTCAAAAAAAAAAAAAAAACTGAAGCCTAAAAATAAATGGAATTTTTTTACCACTCGAAGATTAGACTTAATTTCTTTGATATGGTCCATTGAAAATGTGACATTTGATAACTTGAATGGGCGAAATTCAACTGCTTCAACTCCTGACCTTATAGGTGTTTTATCATCTTCAACTAATGTGCTTTTGAGAAGAGACCATCCAAAATCTGATACAAAAGTGAAAGGCATGGAGAGAAACTGAGACATTTTATCAAGAATGAATCGACTAATCTTTTTTGGTTTTGAAGATGATGACTTGAGTGATGGAAAAGACAAAGGGAGAGAAGGATGATCAACTCTTTGTAGGCTAGAAAGAATTACACCCATAAGATTGTAACCATCTCCAATTGCATGGTGAAATTTGAACACCAATGTTCCTGCAGCATTGCTTGTAGCGTATTTGATTACATGAACTTGCCATAATGGCTTTGTTTGTGGTAAATTCTCCATTGCCATCCT
Organism: Trifolium subterraneum; assembly: GCA_951799995.1. Taxonomy (NCBI): domain Eukaryota; kingdom Viridiplantae; phylum Streptophyta; class Magnoliopsida; order Fabales; family Fabaceae; genus Trifolium; species Trifolium subterraneum. The sequence goes on from OX637464.1 coordinate 39,722,710, forward strand.
TGATATGTAGTCAGCAAAATGCTTGTCATATGAATCAACTGTTACTTGCATGCCATCATCAGTGAATTTTGGTTCAGTGATATGTTCCTCTAACTTCACTTCAACTCGTTTCCATCTTTTCACTCCTCTTTCATCATCAACCTGCTCTCAAACATTAAAAATGTTTACAAAACCATAAAAATGCATACATTCATTATAAGAAAAGCTTATTGTAAATAATAATGCTGACCGATTTGGATTATCTAGATTTGTTTTTCCTAAATTTACCAACATTCAAGTAAAAATTAATTAAGAAAGAGAAAATATTGCATATGTTGGTGCATTTATGTACGTTGGCTCTGTTTGGGAAGACCAAGAAGCTAGCTTTTAGCTTATAAGCTTAAAGCTATGTTTGATAACGATTTTTAAAAAAGAGCTTATAGCTTATTTTATTAACTTATATAGCTTATTTTTCAAACGTTATTTCAAGTAGCATATGGCTTATAACTTATCAACTTTTCTTCCAATTTTACCCCTATCATCTTCTTTGAAAAAAATTAAATATTCATTAAACATATATTTTTTATATCATTTCACACTTATAAGCTAGTGCAACCGCTAATTCTACTAAACACTATAAATCCAATCAGCTAGCTTATTCGCTATAAGTTAATTTATCAGTTATCAGCTATTTTTTATTCCCTCAGTTCCAAATTATATGTCACTTTGACACTTTTACACATATTAAGAAATGTAATCATTGTTGTATGAAAAAGAGAAATTATGAGTTGATTTACAAAATTGTCCTTCATTTATGGTATTGAAAAAATAAATTGAAGAATTGAAAGAAGATAGAGTAATAAATAGTTAAGGGTATAATATGAAAAGTTGCATTAAATGTTTCATTGGTAATGTAAAGTGACATATAATCTGGTACAAATTTTTTCTTCAAAGTGACATATAATTTGGAATGGAGGGAGTACCAAACAGGGCCGTTTTAAAAACCAAAATACCTTAGAGTTTTGCCTAAATGTAGAAAATATAGGAAAATATGACTTCAACAACACACTTTATCCTTTTTTTTTTGTTGGTAGACGAAATGACAAAGCCATTATAAACTCACACACACAAAGTGGAGTGATCAGGGATCGAACTCCGGTCATGGCGTCCGACACTAGTAATTTCGGTATTTCTACCATTTGAGCTAGGATTTGTGCACTTTATCTTATTGGTTAAAATTCACAAGTCTAACCAAATTTATATGGTCGTATAAATTTTAACCGATAATAAAAAGTGTTGAAAAGTGTACGTTGAATAGTGTGTTGCTGGCTATCATCTCTTATAAAATCATGAATGAATATTACATAGTGCAAAAAGGTTGTTTTATTTTGGTGTTGCCTGTGTTGTGTAGTTACAAATTACATATATGTAAGAGAAGTAAGAGAACAAAAAATGTCGAGTGAAATGTCAAATATTCTCTTGAAATTTTAAAATTTGTCAAATACTTCATTGAAATTTAGAAATAGGTAAATACTCTCATGAAATTGTAAAACGTCAATCAAATTGCCCTCTGCTCCGTTTACTCCGTCTATTTTGATGATGTGGTGGTTAATGGCATACATGGCACCTGCCAACGTGGTGCCACGTCACATGGGTAATTGATTATGATGCACGTCACATGGAATAATTGACTAAAATTTGCAAAACCATGGGCTAATTGCTCTGATTTCAGTCAATTAGCCCCCTAATTTTGCAAATTTTAGTCAATTACCCTCTTGTGACGTGTATCCTGATCAATCCTCATGTGACGTGAGACATATGCAGTTAACAGCCATGTCATCAAAATAGACGGAGTAAACGGAGCATATGACAATTTGATTGTGATTTTACAATTTCAAGAGGTATTTGACAAATTTTAAAATTCCAGGAGTATTTACGTTTCACTTGAAAAATGTTGGAAGAAAAAAAGCAAATTAATATCTTTTAAAAAAATAATTTATATAAATGCTACCAGTTGTTTTTTATAGCAATAGCAATGAACATATCCTACATTTTATCAAAGAATGACATGAAGTTAACAATTGACAAGAATATATACCAACCATTATAGAAGTGAAGTGAGGGATAGAAAGGAATGCATCTTCAACCAATGAAACAATTGGTAAGTTATGGATTGGAACTTGAAATTCTAAGAATGCAAGAATATACAAGCATAGAGAAGTGTTGTCCAAGCATTGTCCTGTGGGACTCACTGGCTCGTTCAACTCCTCTCCAAAATACTCCATTGCATTGAGCTCCATTGCTTTTCTTGAGTATATATGTATGTATGTATAAATATATTATATTATTTTAAAAACTAGACTTTGGTATGGAAGTTGGATTATATACTCGATTACAACCTAATCTATTCTAAAATGATACGGGTAACTAATTATGCAAATTATAACTATAAAAATATATAACTTTTTTTTCTTTTGTTTCACCACTAGTTTAATCTGGTTCGGGAGTCAATTATGGCATGTGGTTTCAGTCCCCTTCCGATTACAGTTGCAGGGAATTGAACTGTAACTCTCTCTACTAAGTTCAACGCAATCAAAATATTTAATTTACTCATAAAGAAATAATAAATAAATCAACAAATAGTCACAACTAAGGTGGCTTAATAAATATTATAAGATTGAAAGACCATTGCAGTTATATTAATACTAAATATGTAAGATCTTAATTTTATTAATGATTTTAAAATTTCACGTTTGAAACGACGTTTCATGAATATCATATATTAAAAATGATTTTAAAATTTATTTAGGTAATAAAATTAGATCATCAAGCTGAAATTAATAACCCAAAAAATACAATATTAATTTATTTTAAGAAAACATGAATTATCAAGCAGATAGAGTTAAAAATAATATTTTATCTTTACTTTATTTAATCTTGTATTTTTTATCTATATGACATGGACATGATGGTTAACCTATATGAGTGACCCAATTTTTTTTTTTGTCGAGTAATATAGTGACTAGAATTTCCACTCATAAAGTAGATAAATGGAGTGTCTGGGATTCGAACTCCGTCCGTACATATAATATGCAATGTCCCTTACCAACTGAGCTAATCTCATGGGACTGAGTGACCCAATTCTACTAACACCAAATCACACTATTTATTTTATATATAAATATTGTACATATTATCCATCAATTTATTTCATTCATGCCTTCTCGTTGCAATCAAAATACGTAATAATAACATAAAAATAATAAGATAAAAATAGAGAAGATGACGAATTAACAAAATAAAAAACTAAAAGACAAAACATGCACAAGTCATATCCTTTCAAGGTAGTTTTATAACATAAAGTATCATTTCAATAATGAGAAATGTACGTTACGTAGAAAAACGTCAAAAAAAACCTTAACAAAAGAGAAGACATGGACAGAACCTTTAGGACAAAAAAGGTATCAGCAAAATTTTATAATGAAATAAATTTTTTTTTAGTGCAAATAGAGTATCACTTGAAATAAAATTAAAAAAAAAAACGGATTTTATAATGAGAAAATGACAGAAACGTACATTGGCACCGTGTATTATATGGACAAGCCATCCATTTCTTGGTCGAAACCAAAGTGCAAGATGCTTTGTAGTTGTTAGGATCTATTTCAAAAATGCAGAGATTCTTCTTCTTCTAGAGTCTCAATTTTGAAAACGCGAGCATCAATGGAGTTCATCATGGTTTTCTAATTTCTCTTTTCCCATGTGTGTGAGCATCAAACGATCGAAGAACCACATTTCACTTATTCGATCATCGCGAATCAACATTTTGAACACCTTTGATCACTTCTAACTACTCCCTCCGTCCCATTTTCATTGTCACATTTGACTATATTGCACTATTCACATATATTGTTTTGACCATATTTTTCTATTAATAAATAAAAATAAATATTAACATATAAGATGTTGTTGGATTCGTCTCGGTGAGTATTTTTAAAATATCAAATTTTTATAATTTTTACTATAATACAATTAAAAATATTAATCGTCAAAGTTATGCATCGGCATGCGTAAAACAATCAACTGTGTCAATCAATTTGGGACGGAGGGAGTACTACTTTGATCACCATCATAGATCAATATTTTTAGAGAAATGATATTTGTACAACCAAATTTAGACAACTTTAGAGACAACATTCTCTCTCATACTCTCATTATGTTTTTACTCTCTCTCTTCCTCTTTCTTTTTATTATTTTAATCCCAAAAGATAAAGGGAAAAAAAATGTTGTCCCAAAGTTGTCACTAAATTTGTTGTACAAATAACACTACTCATATTTTTACCACCATTGTCGACCTTTACTCTATCTACCGACAACCCCTTTGTCCACATTTGACCATCTATTCAATCATTTTGACCACCACAATTAGCCATATGATACCACCATGATATCGGCATATATAGTGAATCACAACTAATCCGTTTCTAACGATGCAACGAATTGAAATAAGACTTAATAAAAAAGAGATATTTTGGCCATTAAAAATTTAATAGGTTACATTCCATAGTGTTCCAAATGGGAGGGGAAGAAAAATGAAGGAAATGGATGAAATGTATTTTATGGTGTTCCATCCCATTCCATTAAATTTTTAAATATCCAAACAATAGAACCTCATTCTACACTACTTCATTACATTTCATTCCGCATTATTCTATCAATCCAAACATATTCTTACTTTTTAGCTTTCTTGAAAAACTAATGTATTTGGACTATATTATATATAGTTTAGATAATGTTAGTTTACGACTAGTCTAAATACATTAGTTTTCAAACTGGAGATGGTTGTAGGTTGTATTATTGGAGCATTATTTCTTTGTCATATCAGCGTTGACTTTGTCAAAATTAACCTTTTGCAAAATGAGATAAATATAGAATTTTCATAAGTGCTATTTTAAAAATTCGATAGACAAAATCGCAAATTTGCCAGAACTAACCCCCGAACCAGATTAAATTGGTGGTAAAAAAATCGCAAGTTTGTGAAACTTATGGGTCAAAAGACTATTTTTACCCATAAAATTAAAAAAGCCCACAACAAGTCCACAAGCACAACCGCCATTGCGTACCAAACACGCTGCTTTCAAAAGCTATAAATACGCTGCCATTTCACTGTCACTACCTTACTTACTTACTTACATACAAACCAAACCATTCTTTCTTTCTGTTTTAACGATCGATCTCTTCTTCAAACATTCACACGCTGCAGATTCAATTCAATATTTCTTATTTCTTTCTCATTATTTCCGTTTTCCGTTTCAAATTCTTTCTCCATCTCACTTTGTTTCTTATTTGCAGGTTTCTTTATTTGATCTTCATTATCAATGGCTCTTAGGAGATACCCTTTCCGCATAATCAGTTCTTCTTCTTCGAAGGATAACGTAAGAATTCATTTCTCTCTCACTTTAGGGTTTAGGGTTTTATCGTCATATATTCAGAAATAGTAACAGAAAAGATCATTTTTCCCTTTTATTCAAATTTTGTTTTAATTTATGGTTTTTATCAAAACAGAGAATTATTTTCCCTTCTATTTTATCAATTTAGGGTTTGTTATCGATATATGAAACTTAGACACTGACACAGAAATCGGACACAACTTGGACATTGACAGTGATAATAATTTGATAAAACATTGGTGTGTGTCCGGTGTGACACCGAATACAGCTAATCCAAGAGACTTGATAGTTATTTATTTAGTCCCTTTGATTTTATTGATTCAGAATGAATGTCTCACCCTAGGTTTTTTGTTGGAACAGTTGGACAGGTTTATCCCAAATAGATCTGTGATGGATTTTGGTTATGCTCACTACATGCTGACGGAGGGTACAAAGGGTGAAAAAGAGGAAAAGGAGAATCCAATGGTGATGTCAACTTACCAGAAAGGACTCGCTGAAGCCTGTCACTACAAGAAAACCTTCATTTACAAACAGAATTTAAAATCATTTAGTGGCAGAAAATTCCGCCACAAAATTATTGGTAGAAAAATCCACCACAAAGTAATATAAATCCGCCATTAACTTTATCAGAAAATTAAAAATAAAAGAAAAAGATATAATATACATACTGGCGGATTTATCCGCCAAAAAGTATAAAATTGAAATAAATAAAAAATTAGAAAATGTTTGTGGCAGAATATATCCGCCAGTAAATTTCAATGTCAGAGCATACACACCAACTACACGTGAAACTCTTCTTTTAAGATTTTTTTCTTCTTTGACCATTATTACTCACCTCAACTTGTACTCACACCAACCACTTTCAAACTCTTCTTCTCCCTCAAACCTTCAACAATGTCAATCTTCTCTTTTCCATAACATTTTCAATTTTCAACTGCCACAAGCACAAACTAGAGAACAAAGACTTCTTTTGTTCCCTGCTCCCATCCATCTATATTTTTTAAAGCCACAAAACAAATCTCGCCCTCCAACAAACATAGATATCTCGACGATGGAGGACGGCGGAGATGCAGCGACATATCTGGAGAAGCAGCTTTACATCTTGAGATGGAAGAAACAAATGATGGTTAAAAATCTCTCAAATGTGTTTAATGGAGAAAAATGAAAGATGTTATTACTAATTTTATTTTTGGTGATTTGGATTTAGTTTGTCAATTTCTTCATCTCTGCAAGCAAGTTGGGTTTTTTTTTTTTTAATTTTATTTATCTTCCTTGTGTATAAGATTCTCAAAGAAGCTGTTTATTTCTTTTCCATGTTTCTAGCATTTTTGTTTTGTTCATTTTAAGCTTTTCCTTATTTTTTTCATTCCCTGTTTGGGTTTAAGCTTGTTTGTTTCTTATACCTGCAACTTTGGATTACTAGTAAAATTTGCTTATAATTACTAATAAAATTTGATTGATTAAAAAAAGTAGACTTTCTTATAAAAAAAAATTAGATCTAGACTTTATTTTTTAAATTCTTTTAGTTAATTAATATCATCTTAAAAATAAAAACAAAAATATGATATTTATTAATTATATATATATATATATATATATTATGGAAAAAAAAAGAGAATTAAATATGTGGTTTTTTTTTTTTTTTTAAACTAGACTTCAACCCGTGCCTTGCACGGATTTTGTGGAGTGTCAGTTATACGATTTAAATTAGTCTAAGATTATAAAAAATCACATATAGAAATCACATAAAATAGTCTAAGATTATAAAATAAAATAACAATCGAAAAAATTGGATATATTTAAGGCAACTTTTATATTTTATTTGTTATGATTTATTTTTGCGAGACAGAATATTTGTTGTTGACAAAGTGGGATATATTTAAAAACGAAAAGCAAATCGAAAAATAAAAAATGTTGAATAATTATCATATAAGTCATAACAACCGGTTCTATTTGTATTTGTAATGCAAGATTTTTTTTTTGCCAAGGCAAGATTTTATATTTTTAGTTGGACGCAATTTTATTGAATAAAAGTAAAATATCAGAATTGATAATCAATATGTTCAATTTTTTTATAAGAATAACCAATGTTCTATTTGTTGATCGAATATATTAATTTATTTGAAATTTGTTATCCTAAATATAAGAAAGCATAAAAACAATAAATATATTCAAGTCAACATAAGAGACAATGGATTTCAAATGGCTGGAAACTTTTGTATTTCTTCAAAATCTTATTTTTCATTATAATAATCAGATTAATTGAAAAGTTAAAATACAAAAACTAAAAAAAAATAAAAATTTTATAAGGTTCCTAACTCAAAAGAACAACATTAACCATAAAGTTTAAGTATTAGGAATGAAGTATGGTTCCGTCATGTAAAAAGGAACATCTCTTTCATCTCTTCCATCTCCCAGGATCTACATCAGCACCTGAAAAACATTGATCAACTTCTGTATACAAAAAAATTGGAACTTTTTACAACAAAAACAAATAAAATTAAACATCAGTATACAAAAAACATCAATATACAAATGATACCAACATGCCAGAAGTAACATTAGCAGCTAAAAAGCATCGATCAACTTCTCTCGATCCGTTGCAGGATTATGATTTAAAGGACCTATTATTGTAGGAATAACAAAAAGTAAGGAAAAATATAAAAATGTAATTATAAAGATAAACAACTAACACTTATAAAAATATTTTCAAACCTCTCAATAAATTTAGAGAAATATTAGTAAAAGGATTAAGATTAACCATTTTTATTGTAGCAGTGAAAGAGAACCTGTCCACAGAACCAAAATAATAGATGTGAGTTTGAGGGATGAAGGAGATAATAGATGAAATTTGTGAGGAAACAACAAAGAAGCCGGTTAGACTGCAAACAACGACAATTGCAAACCTGTGAAATATACTGTTAAAAACCTGCATTGACATATATAAAAATACAAATATAAAAAAACTTTCAAACAAACATAGACACTTAGGAAACTTTATTTGTAAATAAACTAATTCATAGACACTTTCAAAGATAAAAAACTGAACTTTCTCTCAAACAAACATTGTTTGAATTCTAAAAAAAACAACGTGAATCATCAACGTGTGTGTATATCAAATAAGTGATCATAAATTTTTGAGAGTTTGTTATGGTATATATAATATAATAATATGGGATATATTTCAAAATAGTTGATTATGTTGTGTATGTATATCAAATAAGTGATCATAAATTTTTGAGAGTTTGTTATGTTGTATATATAATATAATAATATAGGATATATTTCAAAAGAGTTGGTTATGTTGTGTATGTATATCAAATAAGTGATTGTAAATTTTTTAGAGTTTGTTATGTTGTATATATATATATAATATATTAATAATAATATATGGGATATATTTAAAGTTTTTTTTTTCCGTAGACATTAGACATATTACCCGTATTGAAGTATTATATAATAATAATATATAATAATAATAATAATAATAATAATAATAATATAATATAATATATAATATAATATATAATAATAATAGCAGAAAGTTAATATAATAATATTTGTAGAAAGCTAATAATAATAATAATAAATAAATATTTAACATGGTGAGAGATTCCATATTTATTAGATGCTGGTTGCAAAATAATAACATAATAATAATAATATTAGTAGAAAGCTAATAATAATAATAATAATAATAATAATAATAATAATAATAAATATTTAACATGGTGAGAGATTCCATATTTATTAAATGTTGATTGCAAAATAATAACAACTTGATTGATGTAGTGTAGTGGCAAAAAATACAAAATAGATCTTAAATGTTGCGGGTTCGATTCTCGGTGAGGCCTTTTTTAAACATTTTATTTTAATATTTTAGGGTAAAATGAGAGGGAAAAAGAGCGGGAAAAAAAATAGGGTTAAGGATAGCAAAACGGAACAAGCTTATAATATAAGACATACAGAAAAGTTACTGGCGGAAATGTCAGTTGTTGTTCTTCCACGTTTTGACGAACTTACTAGCGGAAATTCACACTTAGTGAGGGAATTTAGTTGCCAATAAATAAGGATTTTCTTGTAGTGTGTGACCTTCCAACCCGAATATTGGCCTTCAAGAACAAGCCTCCAACCCCTAAGGAAAATCGGTCCCCTCCTCCTCCTCCTCCTCCTCCTCAATCCAGATCATCCAAGCCCATAAGACACATTCCTAAGGTTAGTTACTAGCTTTTTACAATTATAGAGTTTATATAAACCAATAATGAAATTCTTGCAATTCTTAATTCGCGTGTTTTGAATATGTTTTTGAAAATGATTTTGCAGACTTGGGAGAGGACGTTGGATGCCCCTTTTATCGTAGACGATTTTTGCTTGAATGTGTTAGATTGGGGCAGCAGTAATGTCATTAGTATCGCCCTTGAAAATAGTGTCTATCTTTGGAATGCTTTAAATAGCTCCAGTTCAGAACTTGTCACTGTGGATGATGAAGATGGTCCTGTTACAAGTGTTAGCTGGGCCCCAGATGGACGGCACATAGCAGTTGGTTTGAACAATTCCCTAGTCCAGATTTGGGATGCAACAACTACTAAACAGGTAAATATCATAAAAAAATTTAAAAATTATTCATTTTTATGATGCTGTTTGTGTTCTTTATTTATATTCATTATAGTGAATATGGATACGGAAAATGTTTGTTCACAACTTCACATAATATGTTAATTGACACTCACCAGTAAACAAATATATTATCCTTCAACTATTCTTTGTATTGTTTTCAAACTTGAAATTGTTCTTAATTCTCATGTTTATTATGGTGACTGCTGCAGCTAAGGACATTGATGGGTGGACACAGAGCAAGAGTGGGTTCACTGGCTTGGAATAGTCATATTCTGACAACTGGAGGAATGGATGGTAAATTAGTAAACAATGATCTTAGAGCGAGATCTAACATTGTTGAAACTTACATGGGACATGATCAGGAGGTTAGTGGGCTCAAATGGTCACCCTCAGGACAACAATTGGCGAGTGGTGGAAACGATAATGTTGTTCACATATGGGATATGTCTGTGGTTTCTTTAAATTCACCTACCAGTTGTCTTCATAGGTTTGAGGAACACAGGGCTGCTGTGAAGGCACTGGCTTGGTGTCCTTTTCAAAGTAATCTATTGGCTTCTGGTGGAGGTGTAGGTGATAATTGCATTAAGATGTGGAACACCCACACAGATGCAGGAACTGGATTTTCAATAACATCAACAAGCTCGGGATTGGAGCTAACACTTCAAGTTGGAAGACAACTTTCATGACCACTTGCTGGTTTTTGTGGAAGTGGAGAAACAAATCTATTTTTGAAGACGACTTTCAGCAGCCAAACAACCCTATTTTGGCTATACATAATTTTTCTAGAGTGATGGATTTGTGTTTAACTCAATTACCTCATGGAAATATTCAGAGAAAGGAGACGATCTACATCGGCTGGAAAAACCCCCCTGAAGGTTGGATAAAGCTCAATAGCGATGGTGCTTGCAAAAGAGGTGGAGAGTCTTCAGGCTGTGGCGGCATATTCCGCAACCCGGATGGAAGATGGGTGAAAGGCTACATTAAGAAGATTGGTGTGTGTGATGCCTTTTACGCGGAATTGTGGGGAATGTATCTTGGCTTGGATATGGCTTGGAAGGAACGCATCCCACAACTCATTGTGGAAAGTGATTCTAAAATTCTGATCGATATTGTTATGAATAACTACGAGTTTCACGGAGTGGTTCCCACATTGGTGCAGCGTATTCGAAACCTTTTGGCTTTAGATTGGCGTGTCCAATTTTGTCATATTTGGAGGGAGGACAATCGATGTGCTGATTGGCTTGCTAACTTTAGTCTTTCTTTAAATTCTTTAGTTTGTGTTGGAATGGAGAATCCACCAAATGAGCTCCAGAAACTTATTTTTGACGATTTTTCTGGGGTTTGCATGCCTAGCTAGAAATGTTTGTCTAGTTTCTTAATTTGTCTCTTGTTGGGCTTCGGCCCTCTCTTGTACCAAAAAGAAAAAAAAGAAATCATGAGTATTGACGGAGAAAGTTTTCTCAATAAGTTGTTCGTTACTGATTTATCTTTGTGATGTTAGTTACAAGCACGCTACATTACTAAGTTATTACTCTCAAATGATCTCCATTGAGAAAATTGTTGACAAATAAAGTTGATTCGATCTCCTTATTATGAGTTAGAAATGTGAAATGATATGATTCTCATTTCCTTATACAAAATAGTTCACGTATAATGGTTTATATAATACTAGCTAGTGTCTATGTTAAATCGTGCACCATCATCAAGTAGCTTACATTAGCTTAGGATACAGGTAACAAACTAAAGTAAACTAATAAACTAAGCTAATATGTCTTGGTGTAATATCCTCCCTCAAGTTGGTTTAGTGAAGAAGTCTGCTAGTAATGGTCTATGTGGTCTTACAGGTTTGTCCGACAAATTTCTTTATTATTATTTTTTCTATTTTAAAAAAGAGATCCAATGGATAGTAAAATTATACGAGTATATCCAGTGTTTTAAAAACCGGGCCGAACCGGCTGAACCGTGAACCGGAGGGGTAATCGGTCTGGTTCAAATGTTGGACCGGGCATGTAGTTAGACCGGAACGAACCGTTAAAAACCGGAAAAACCGGTGAACCGGCGGTTTTCCAGAACCGCCGGTTCGATTGCGTCTGCTATTTTTTTTTTTTTAAAATCAAAATGACGTCGTTTTTTTTACATAATTATTTTTTTTAAAAAAAGTAAATAGAAAAAACTAAACTAAAACAAATAGTGTCCGAAACAAATATGTCTCATTGGAATTAAATTTATTATTAGACTTTGTTATTTCGTTTATTGCGATTAAATTATGTTGCAACTAGACTTTGTTTAAAATCTATTTGGTTTTGTAATTTGTACTATTTTATAGTGCGTGGTGACAACATTTAAGATTTGAATTTAAGAACTTGTGAGTTGCGACATTATGACATTTTAAATTTTTTAAATTTTTAGTTGTCATTAACTTTTAAAGAGACCGAGTCATCATGTTCGACCGGTTTAATAGCTATATAATTTTATTAAAGAGACCGGTTCATTCCTCCGATTTATCCGGTTTGATCCGGTTTATGCATGCGGTTCAACCAGTGACCCAGTGGTTCGACCAATGAACCAGTGACCCAGTACCCTCACCGGTTCGATGACCGGTCCGATTTTTAAAACACTGAGTATATCATATAAATTATTGTCCATCAAATAAGTGAGTGTCATGATTTTATAAGTGATACATACTAAAAATAGAAGTTTAAGAAAATAAAACCGAATATGGAAAAGCTTAAGAAAAACAAGAATAAAATAGAATAAGATTTTGAAACAAGCAGGAAATGAAGCTTAAGAAAATAAAAGAGGAAAAAAGAGGAGAAAAATGAAAAAGAGAAGAAACTGAGATAGGAAATGAACAAAAAGAAACTTGAGATTCAAATAAACGAAGTTTGAGATACGAAGTTTTGGAGAAAGATTCTTTCAATACCGGACCAATGAATCAGCTGAATATATAGCCTCTATCTAATTTGACAGTTCTAAGTAGTACACCGGTTGCCCTTTGCCACTACTCTTGAAATGTTACTATCAAACAAAGGAAACTAATATGATCCATAAACATATACTAACTCCATCCATAATTTTTTTTCTTCTCATTTTCAATATGTATATTTATTTTAAATTAATTTTTTATATAACATTAATAATAGTTTTACATAATATAATATTTATGTTTATTTATTTTTAACTATTAATTTGTATCTATTATATTGTAAATTTCATCGATCCTACTCTTATAAAATTTATAGACACTAAATTCTCATAAAATTATTTTCTTAATGAAATGATTTTAATAATTATGAATTCTTAAAAATTTAATTCTTAAGAAAAATACTTTTATTTGTTTTATTTTTTACTTGGTGTTGGTGTAGGTCCGCCACCACTAGCAGAGAGAGACATATAGGCTCTGTTTGGTAAAAATAGCGGTTAGCTGATAAGCTAGCTTATAGCTTATAAGCTAAAAGCTACTTGAAATAGCATTTGAAAATAAGCTATAAGCTAGTAAAATAAGCTATAAGCTCATAGTAAAATGATCGTTACCAAACAGAGCTTTTAGCTTATAAGGTAAAAACTATAAACTAGTTTTTTGACCTTCCCAAACAGAGTCATAGAGTAGTAGGAAGAGCAAGACTCTATTTGGTAAATCGAATAAGCTAGTTCATAGTTTATCATATTAATTTATAAGGCTCTGTTTGAGAAAACCAATAAATTAGCTTATAGCTTATAAGTTAAAAGTTTTGTTTGGTAACGGTTTTTAAAAAAGAGCTTATAGCTTATTTTACTAGTTTATAGCTTATTTTTAAACGTTATTTCAAGTAGTTTATGAGCTTATAGCTTATAACTTATCATATTATGTTCCATATTTACCCTTATTATTTTAACTAAAACTCATTTTTAATCCTCTATAATTTATTATTATTTAAAATAATATAATTATATTCTTAATGCAACTAATGGTTTCTTTTCTTTTTTCAAATAATACTTACTTTTTATATTAGTACGACGTCTTCTCTTTTTTTTTTAATCCATTTTTACCATTTTTTTAATCTTTATTAGTTAAATTAGTTAACGTTTTTATTTTTGAGATAGAAAATTACTACTAGCATAATGTTTTTTCAACGAAAGTTAGTATAATGTTATCATTAGTTACTACTGTAACATGTAATTTTTTTTTTTTGGATTCAAGACGTAATTTTTTTTGAAATTATTTTTTACAAATAAAAAATATGTTTTGTTAGAATATATTAAGATATGTATAAATTTTATATTATATATGTTGAGAAAATATATTTAGATTTGTTTATTTTATTCCCTATGATTAAGGGATTTAGTTTAAATTTAAATTAGTTCCCTTGGTTATAAATACCAAGGTTGTTTCATTATGTAAATAATGTAAACACATTATATTAGGTGATTATCAATATTATTCTTGTTCAATTTGTTTCTTATTGTTTTCTCTAATTCAACATGGTATCAGAGCCATGGTATCCACCTTGAAACATAATTCCGCTGCTTTACTTGACTTTTCTCATATAACCCTAGTTGTCAGTCTTTTTATTTTGTTCCACCTTTTTATTTTGTTACTCTTTTCGTTCTTATTAATATTTTACTTAACTTTGCTGTACCCCTTTTATTACCCTGACATATGCAGTTCATGAGTTCCCGTTACCTTTACTTTACTTCCGTTACCCGTTTGTGATGTTTTAATCCGCGGTCCCGTTTGTGATACTTTAATCCGCGGGTCTCCGTTTGTGATACTTTAATCCGCGGTCCCGTTTGTGATGTTTTAATCCGCGGGTCTCCGTTTGTGATGCTTTAATCCGCGGGTATTTTACTTAATTTGATATGGATTCATGCTTCGGCCGCTGCTCTACTACTTACTTGATTGCTCCTCGTTGGCGCTTTCAATGACTTTAATTTATTTTCAGGGTTTATTTTGTATCAAGCTAAAGCTTAAGCTTTAGCTTGAGGGGGAGTGTTAGAATATATTAAGATATGTATAAATTTTATATTATATATGTTGAGAAAATATATTTAGATTTGTTTATTTTATTCCCTATGATTAAGGGATTTAGTTTAAATTTAAATTAGTTCTCATGGTTATAAATACCAAGGTTGTTTCATTATGTAAATTATGTAAATAATGTAAACACATTATATTAGGTGATTATCAATATTATTCTTGTTCAATTTGTTTCTTATTGTTTTCTCTAATTCAACATGTTTTAATAATAATAATATTATATAAAAGATATACTGAATTGATAAATTTAATTTATTTAAGTCCGCATATTTTAAAAATTAACTGATATAAATTTTATTAGGAATTGAGAATGCCCTTTTAATTATGTCATTTTACATATATCAGCTAGTTATACCGCTAATTTTACCAAACACTTCAATTAACTTATCAGCTATAAGCTATCAGTTATAAGCTAGCTTATCAGCTAACCGCTATTTTTACCAAGCAGAGCCTAAGTTTCTTTCATTTTGATTGATGTCACTATATTATTTTTCTTTTAAATTTTTGAATTTGTGTGTATATATTCAAATAAGGAGTACCGTTGAAATGTTAATCTATGTAACATGTTTTGTTGTTGCATCGGTTCTCATGGTATCTTTGGTTTCTTTTCGACTATCATTTGTTGTTGCTTTATGTGGAATTGGTCAGGTCAGTTATACAAAGCATGCTTATCTATAGTATATTTGTCTATGCTTGGCCAGTTTCGCTTCTTAAAACCATAGAAGCTTGGACAAGAAATTTCATATGGAGTGGGGATGTCAACCACAAGAAACTAGTGACTGTGGCATGGAAAAAAGTTTGTACCCCTCTTAATGAAGGTGGGCTAGGTCTTAGATCACTGGTAAGACTCAATGAAGCTGCTAATCTAAAATTGTGTTGGGAATTATTTGTTTCAAAAGAAGATTGGGCTACTACATTAAAGAATAGAGTTCTGAAAAATGGACAGGCCATTAATTATCACATTTTTTCATCTATTTGGAGTAGTGTCAAAGTTGAAATTTCAACTGTCATGATTAACTCTAGTTGGAAGGTTGGCTCTGGCGATTCTATTAACCTTTGGCTAGACTCTTGGTGTGGTTTACCTTTAGCTCAAGTCTTGAATATTCATGAAAATGCCTTAGTCTGACTATACCTCCTAAAGTCAGTGATATTATTCAAGATCAGCATTGGAATATTCCTCATTATTTGGATTTATTGTTCCCTGATCTTAAGAATTATGTCAATAAAATTATTCTTCCTGTAGAACCATTGGCAGACAAACTATGTTGGAATAATGTTTCTTCCGGAATGCTTACCATGAAAGATGCTTATGCCTTTAAAAGATTGCACTTGGCTGTTTTGAATTGGGCAAAATCCATCTGGTGTAAGGAAGTGCCTCCTTCAAAGTCCCTTCTTGCCTGGAGATTGATGCATGACAAGATTCCAACTTATGACAAACTTATGGAGAGAGGTTTCAATCTCCCTTCTATGTGTTCTTTGTGCCATCAGTGTCAGGAGAGTACTTTCCACCTAATTTTTGAATGTAATTTTGCTTATGCTATCTGGTGTTGGTTTGCTTCTATTTTGGACTTGACCCTTCAATTTCAATCCTTAGAAGACATTTGGAAGTTATTTGAACAATCATGGTCCCCAGTGGCGGAGCCAGGAATAATGTTAAGTCTGGGCACAAATGTTTATTGGTTTAAAGGTTTTCGGATCGGAGTTTAACCGGATCAAACCGTTTTTAAGTAATATATATATATATATATATATATATATATATATATATATATATATATATATACTGAAATTCTAATAAAAGTTATTAATTTTAAGAATTTAATCTAAATATTTGATTCAAAATAATTAGATAAGTAAATGTTATAAACTCTCCACAATCCTATATATGAAAGAAAGTAGAATTACAATATATTTTTACGATATATAAAAAGGAAACAAAGTTATATTTTTAGTATTTTTTATAAAGAAAACAAAGAAATATATATTTTAAAATTTTTAGATATTTTTAAAAATGTATATAAACAAATAAAAGAAAATGAAGTCAAAAAACAAAAGGGTCTAAAAAATAAAGAGGAATAAAAAACAAAAGGTTATAAAGAGGAAGAGCTGAGAGTCAAACCCAGGGCCTCGACATGTTGAACTAATACATAAACCACTATGCCAACACGCGTTGATTGTAATAAAGACAGATCAATTAATATATGTATTAAAACAAACTGTTGTTACAATGTTCATCATCTTCAACCTCATGCTCACCCAAACCTCAAAAATCATTTTTTTTATTCTTGCACCAAATTGGACATGTAAATATACCATTTTGCTCAGAATTTCATGAGGATTATGAATATACACTTAAATTTTACTAATTCTTACTCAAATTCGAATTTTAAGATTAAAGTAAGAACCCTAAAAAACAATTATAATTGGGGGATCCTGGGCACGTGCCCAGGCATGCTGGACCTTGGATCCGCCCCTGATGGTCCCCTTAATGCAAGGTTGTCCTCAAATCTACTGTCATTAATATACTGGGTGCAATTTGGTTGGCTAGAAATAATGCTAGATTTAACGATAAGACTTCTCATTGGAGGTCTACCGTTAACTGGATTAAGGCCAATGTTTATTTGGCTAGGAACAACTCTAGTTGCTTCTCTTATTCATCTGTTGCAGATTTCATCATTCTTAAGAAGTTTAATGTCTCAATTCACCCTCCAAAGGCTCCAGTTATTAAAGAAGTCATGTGGCAGCCACCAATTGGTTTTTGGGTTAAATGTAGCACTGATGGTGCAGCTAACAACAACACATCTTCTTGTGGAGGTATTTTTAAAAATTGCAATTCTGATTTCTTATGTGGCTTTGCAGAAAACACCGGTATAGGTTCAGCTTTTGTTGTAGAACTTTGTGGAGCAATGAGGGCAATTGAAATTGCTTCAAGTCATAATTGGAACAATTTATGGTTGGAATCAGATTCAGCTTTAGTTGTTATTACTTTTAAATCTTCTGATTTGGTGCCTTGGTCATTAAGTAACAGGTGGTTCAATTGCTCAAGGCTTATTAGAAATATGAATTTTGTTATATCTCATATTTATAGAAAGGGGAATCAATATGCTGATGGTCTTGCAAATCTTGGTCTCACTATGGATAGATTCACTATTTGGTATGATATTCCTCATGTCATTAGAGAATCCTTTAATTTTAATAGATTAGGCAGACCTAATTTTAGATTTTCTAATACTTAAGGAGGTTTTGGCCTAGTCCCCCTCCTAGATTTTGTAGGTTCTCTCTTCTACTGATTAATGATTTTTGAGGTGGTAGCCCTTTGCTACCCCTTTTTCTCTTAAAAAAATAAAAAATTATGTGGAATTTTCGTTTCTTGCTTAAGTTTCTTTCCACAAGAAGTTAAGAAAGTTCCTATTAATTTTATAAATAAAATAAATATAATAATTCATAAAACTAATCTTTTACAATTATCTTTTTGGTTAGACCTAATTGAATATGTATTACGTAGTATTTTTTTTTCCGTCTCTTTTTATAAGTGCGCCACTATATTGATAATATTTCATACATATTAACAAAAATTGATAGTATAATTAATTTGTTTTTTGTAAGGAGATATATTTAAAGATAACTTTTCGTATTTCAATGTAAAGTAGTACTCACTCCGTCCCTGATTATAAAAACCTTTTACAAAAAAAGTTTGTCCCTATATATAAGACCGAGTTGAGATTCTCTCCATTTTTAATTATTTCAATTTCTTCCATTACTATATAGTTTTAGAAATATAAATGCAAAAGTGTGACTTTAAATGAGGTGTAATTACTTTTATACACTCCAAAATATTTAAAAATCGTGGTAATGGAAAAAATTGAGAATGAAATTATTACTAGATGCAATCATATGAGACCATTTACAAATTTCTAGATGCAATTATTACTCTTTTTCCAAATATATCATCGTTAATACCACTAACGTGCATTGAAATATGGAAAAACAACATTGAATACATTAAATATAAAGGACAAATTTGAAAAAGTTTCACACAAGACAAACAAAATTATTACCCCAATAACTTTTGTAAATACCCGTATTTTTTTTTGTAAAGGTTCCTATATTTAAGGACGGAAAAAATAATATTAAATAGGATTATATTTGGAAAAACAAAGTGTCTTGTCAAGAACACTCTACTGATGGCTAGTGGACTGACTACTACCAATTTTACCGTACATATGCATATTTAGCCTCTCTAACCAAAGCTTAAAATAGAAAATTTATTTTTATTTACCAATAAAAAAAATCAAATTTTGATTTAGGCGAAAAAATACATCCATTGTTTAACAATTAAAAATGCCAATTAATTCTTTAATTTGGAAACGGTTACTTTACTCCATAGTACAAATAATGAAACAAATTTCATAGTACATAGTACATAACACATTACTGTCCGAATACAACATATACCATAATAAAACTAAATTAAAGAATAAACAGTAATAATACTAAAATAAGTTGCAATACATAATACTTAAACAAATCTAAAACATAATACTAAACATCACGTTGCAATACATAATACTAAAATAAATCCATTAAACTAATACTAATAATCCTAAAACAAATCTAAAGTAAAGTCCATTATCAATTAACCAATTAATTCAAATTAAAACTATTACTAATTAATACTAAAACCAATACATAAAACAAGGAATAGTAATAAACTAAATACTATTCTTCTACTTCCATTAAAATATATCTTGCATCAGTTGTTTTCCAAATAACAAACCAACAGCTAAGTCCCCAATCAACAATACCCCTATATTAGGATACACTTCAACTTTTTTCTTTAGATAAGATGCATCTTGTGGGAAAAAGACTGCTATAAAAGCTATAATTGATGTCACAGTAGAAAAAATGGACGATGTGGGACAAACTATATAAACCATTATGTTTGAACAGTTCTGTTATAAAATCACTTAAAATGATCACGGCCGTACAGTTTTGATCGGATGGTCTTGATATAAAACAACATGAAAACCTTGTGTAAATTTACAGCATGCAATCCGTCTTCGTACTACTTGTCTTATTTTTCATAAATAATATAATTTTTTGTCTTTTAAAAAAGTATGAAAACTATACAGTTATCAATCTTATCTTTTAAAAAAACTATGAAAACTATATAATTATCAATCTTACAAATATTCACTCTTTCTGGTAACTTTTTAATACTTATAATCGATTCTACATATTATTCTTCACAAATTCAATCCAGAAGTGTGCATATGACATTAAATAATTCTTCTTTTGTTAAGTAGTTAGTGACTAGAAATTCATACTTTAAAATGAATAAGCGAAAAATTATGTATTCAAATTTTAACGATTGCATATTATAATTGTCATACCCCATTTTTTGACCGATCGAGTTTGTTCGGCGCTTAAAACCTTTTTTCCCTCTTTGTCATTTCTGACGAAATTTCGGCAGAGAGCTATTTTAAAATACCTCATTTATTTGGTTTCTTATTTATTTTCATTCCTTTTATTACGTGCATATATATTGTTTTATTTTTATTATTATTATTTAATTTGTGTTTTTTATTATTATGTTTTTTAAGTTTTTATTATTATTTTCGTTTTTTGCTTGCTGAGGTATTTTTTAGTTTTTTATTTTGGTCCAAATGTGGGTTTTTGTCCTGGTCCAAGCCCAAAAGGGCATTTTTGTCCAAATGAGGAAATTTCATCTGCCAAAATCCTAAATTCCTGACACACTATATATAGTGCATTTAATGCACAGTGCCCTAGGTCAGAAACAGTCAGCCGCAATTCATCTCCTCTGAATCCAGATCAAAACAAAAAAATTAAAGAAAGCAAAAAACGAAAAAAAAAAAAAATCAGAACCTTTATCTTTGTTCATCACCATTACTAACACTCATCACCAGAAAATCATCAAATTAAAACCCAGAACTCATAATCATCAACAGAACTCATAAACAAACCAAAAACCCATCATTGATCAAACCAATCACAAAACCTAATCCGATCCAAAAAAAAACCTAGAAACCAAAATCATAAAGGGATCCAAATCCGAAATCAAAACTTCACCAAATCAAACAAAACCCATTCATCAAACGAAACCGTTCAAACAAAACAACCCAAATCATTCTTCATCAAACCACACGAATCAAACCAAATTAAAATCATAAACCCAAACCGAGAACCCAGAAAATCGTCGCAGATCCAGAATCAAAGAAAATCAAATCCGACGAAACCAAGAACAGAATAGAAGAAGAAGAAGAAAGAAACCCGTATCAAGAACAGAAAGCATCAAATGTTGTTTCCTTACTTCCATTTTTTTTTGTTTCCTGCTTTCTTCGACTCGATCTGGGTTATATGTGTTTTTGTTTGTTTATTTTGGATATGGATTTGTGTTTAGGATTAGGTTTTGTATGTGTTTAGTGTTAATTTGTATTTTAAAAAAAAAAAAGAAAAAAAGAAGGAGGTTTAAGGTTTATCAATGGAGTTTTGTTTTAAAAAATGAAAAAAAATATGAGGAGGTTGAAGAAGAAGACAGATCCGGCCACTAGAGAGAGAAAGGGAATGATGTTTGTGAATTTTTTTTAGGGTTTGGGGTATTTATACCCCCAATCCGATCCGGTGTGCGCATGTCCATTGCAGCACACCATACACCCTCTCCTCTCAGCCTCTGATTTCGATCAAGCGGCCTAGATCTTTCCTCTTTAATTTTAGATCAAGGCCGTCTGATCCATCAGACGACTATATTTGTTTCTGCGTTTTTTGGACTGTTTTTTGGCAGAAAAACTTTTTGGACTGGGCCTTTTTTTTCATTTTTTATTTTCTGCTTCCCCATTCCTACTTCTGTTTATAACTTTTTTAGCTTATTTGAAAATGACTTTTTATTTCAGTGACCTTTTTAAGTCATTTTGAACAAAATAAGCCATTAAAATTAAATTCATCTTAACATTTAAATTATGCCATTTATTTGCTTATTTATTTTATACACCACATTGTTATATTTATTTGTTGTCTATTTGTGCATTGTAATATTATTATATCTTGTGGTTATGTTTAAACTTTTACTTATTTATTTATTTGTAAGGAAATTAGAATGTGATTAGGAAATTTTTAATTATAAATAAAATTTGCATTGCGTACGTATCTTGCATTCATGTCATGTTTATTTAATTGCAAAGGAATTAGAATGTAATTAGGAGGATGTAATTATAAATGAGAAACCTTGCATTGCATGCATATTTATTTT
The DNA here is from genome assembly GCA_951799995.1 of Trifolium subterraneum. Lineage (NCBI taxonomy): Eukaryota > Viridiplantae > Streptophyta > Magnoliopsida > Fabales > Fabaceae > Trifolium > Trifolium subterraneum. The sequence continues at coordinate 39,745,037 of OX637464.1, forward strand.
TATTGTTTTCCGTCAATAGTTAGAAATTTAAATTCCGAGAAAAGACACCGTTTTGATCAAAATATCATTTCGGTTCATCTCCGCGCTTATTTAGTATAACGTTAGTATATTGTTCTTCGCGCGTAACCATTATTCGTTTACTTTTTATCAAAAAAAAATGAGGTCAAAACCTCTTTAAAAAAAAAATACGCAAACAATTTAGTTTCAAATATCGAAAAGCATCAAAAACATTTTATCATCAAATACTTTCAAAAACCTTGGACTTCAAACCAAGTACTTTTTTTTCCAAATCGCGCAAAAAACCTTGGACTTCAAACCAAGCGACTTTTATCATTCAAAACCATTTTCACAATAAACCTTGGACTTCAAACCAAGCGATCGCGCCTCTTTTCTAAATCAAACATCAATCAATCTTAATCATTTAGACTTAATTTCACAAATAAAAATGAACCAATCTCACATTTTTTTTAAACCATTTTCAAAACCTTAAAATCAAACAAACAAATTTACCCGTCCTTTATCCCGAACTACGGTGGTTTGATCCCTCGGGTACGTAGGCATGAGACTTGTCTCTCCAATCAATAAAATCAACAAAAACATTTTTCTTTCTTTTTCGTCACTTTAAACTTTTCTCGATCACTACTTTAGTTCTCACACTTATGCATTTTTACAAGCAAATAAAATTAAGCGCAAAGTTAGAAATAAAAACAAGAGGTTCCTATAGAGCACTATAGATACTTAGGGTGCTAATATCTTCCCTTCGTATAACCAACCCCCGAACCTTGTTCTCTAAAAATAGGGTTTTTTCGAACTTTTTCCATTTCCCTCGGATAAATTAAAGATCGGTGGTAGAATATCAAATTGCGATTCGAAGTTAATTAATAACTCGATATCCAAAAATCACCGCGACAATAATGTACTGTAATTATCAATTGATCGAGTTTTGAAACTAACCATGGTTAATACAACAAGTATCTTCTTTTTTCAATGGAGCATATGACCCAAATTACTTTCTTCACGTCTTCTCATTTTTCCCATTTTCATTTAATATATATTATTAGGCATTAAACCACTTAATTTGAACCTGATACTAGAGGAGTGTTATGAATTGTAATTCAAAGTGTAGTTTGTTAGTTGGTTAATAACTTGTAATTGTTTTTTTGTAACTACTTTCAGTTTGTTAGGTTAGTTTACTATAGTTAGACAGATGGCTTATGCATTCTACCATAGTACATAATACATAAAGAGTTGTTGTCCGAATACAACATATACTTTAATAAAAACAAAATTAAAGAACAAACCTGATCTTTACCTTGATCAGAGTCGACCAGATGTTGGTGCACGGCTGTTCGAGATGTCGAGCAGTCCGAATATACTCGGAGGGGGGTTGTGTACCTGCAGGCACTCTGACGCTCAAGTCAGTTGAGGAAGGAGTAGGTTTTCAATATAGAATGTTACGTACCTTTGTGAAGTTGTGAAAAGGTCTATATATAGCCCCAGCGCTTGGCCAAGGCCGTTGATGGGCAATTAATGCCCATCAATGGCTGTCGGAAAACGGCTGAGGAGCCGTGATGAGCATTAAATGCTCATCATTCCGATGTTGGGCGTTACGAATCTCAGGGGAGACGTACGCTGCTCAACGGTTGGGCGTTGTTGGGCTTGCACCTTGGGCCTTGCTCGACAGCCCAATAGAGGAGATGCCCAACGTGTTGGGCACTCAGGCCCAGTCCAGAACAGGAGCCCCCCAAGTCACCATGCTCGGGCAAGAGGATGGCGACTTTAGTGGTCGTAATTCTGATACTTAGGATAATGGTGTTGAAGGCCCAAATTTCCCTTTGATGTCGAGCACAACGTTATGTCGAGGAGATTATATCTTTTTGGACTAACTGGATTTTAAATCTCGAGCAAAATGACGTGTCGAGGAAATTAATCCGAGCATTTATCACGAGTCCGCGAATCTCGCCATTGATTTCGCGCATCGTTGATCCGTCCAGGATTTTCGACGTGATTTCCTAGGGTTCCGACGAAGTCTGCGCGGACGTGACTTGAAGGGACAAGCCGCTTCGTCTTCTGCTGACACGTGTAAAGGCTATTGGAATATCAATCAAGTGCCTAGTCGTTGGGTTTGAATCGCGAGGACGTATCCTGACCGTCGGATCTTCGCGCCCTTTGGTCTCTGTGATGGTCGTATCTGGACCGTTGGATTGTCTTTCATCTCAGCCTTTGGATTGAAGCAACGGTCCAGATTCAGATGGCGCCCAAAACTTCGAGCAGGTGCGTCCACCGAGAATTCCCCTATATATAGGGAAGTGGAGGGATTTTTCGAAATCTTTCTCACTCTTCAACTATCCAACTTCCAAGCTTTGGTTTTTCTCTGAACTTTGTCACTGTCTTCCGGCGATTCAATCAAGTCTCAAGCCTTTTCCTCCGATCCAACTCTTTATTCAAGAACAAGTAAGTACTCCTGGACTTCTCCTCTTCCTTTGCATTTGATTGGATCTTGTTTTGATAGGATTTAGGTTGTATTTGCACTGTTTTTTGCGTTGTTTGCTCACGGTGGTTGAGGGTTTGAAACGGGTGGTTAATACCCTTTCCCTCCCACGAAATGGCGGTTTTGAAGAAAACCGCTGTTTTTAGAATAGATTCTAGGTCTTTGTATAGAGTTTACCGGTGTTTTGCGCCTTTACAATCTTTGTTTTTGACTGTTTGGGGTTTGAAGGTGCCGGGCATTCATGATATGCTTCCGAGCATTCATACTCTAAGATCCTCGACGATTTTAGGTTTTCCTTAGAATTTCCTCGTGTTGTTGGGCTCGACCTGCGCGTCCATAGGGATTTCCGGGCATTTCCTGTTAGGCTCTTTGTGAACTAGGATTTAACATTAGAATTTTCCTAAGTGTTTTTGTGTTGGACTCGAGCATATGTTGGGTACTTCGGGGATTTAGATTCCTCGTATATTTAGGACTTTCCTTTAGAATTAGGATTTTCCTTTAGAATTTACTTGCGTTACGTCGACCATTGTCCTCGCCCCTTCACTTGAATTGGCGGTGGAAGGGGTGGATTTGATGTTTTTTTGGGAATATCGAATTCATTCGTTTCCTCTGCCTTTCAGGTATTATGGCCGACGAGGGAGTCCAACGGAAGATCCCCGTGGAAAGTAATATTAACTGGGTTGCCGACGATCCAAGGACGACGCCCAGCAAATTTGAATTCGAGGAGACTTTTCCCGAAGACTTATGGACCGATATAGAGATTCCCGGCCATGCTGACTGGGAGGTGCGGATCCCCGGAGCTAAACAACGAATTTGTACCACATTCAAGAATGGCGGATTCCCCATGTACCAGATTGCTTTCGAGCATATGGGTCTTCGCCTGCCCTTCACAGATCTAGAGATGGCGATCTTTAACCACTTAGAAGTATGCCCGTCTCAACTGCACCCCAACTCCTTGGCCTTTATTCGTGCTTTTGAGATTGTGGCTGCTTACCTACAAATGGCGCCCACCGTTCCCCTGTTCTTTCATATATTCGGTATTCAGCGCTCCCGCCCAAGGGGAAATGTGACCGACAAGTGCGGCTGGGTCTCCTTGAAGCAGCACAAGAAATACTTCGAGATCTTCGAGGAGTCTCTTCGGGGTTTCAAGGACAAATGGTATGTTGTCCGCCCCATTACTTCTGCTGGCTGGAAGACGATACTCGTTAGGGGGCCCAAAGTGGACGACGAGGGGAGGGTCCAGCATAGGGATGACGGGGAACCGATAGAAGTGGACTGTGAGCGGTTCCCCTTTTGCTGGACGAAGAGACATTATGCCCGGGAAGCGAAGAGCTTCACATTTAAGAAAGGAGCTTTATCGAAGGAGGAGCTCGCGGATCTGAAAGCTCTGGATGACTTCGTGGAGGAGTTTTCCCCGAGCTTATGGGAAGATAGGGAGGGTAACCCTATTTGTGACGAGGAGGGTTACCAGCTCTCCTCCAAGAGATTCATCCATACTAAGGCCCTGTTGAGATGCTCGACTAGGGTCGAGGCCGAGGACTTGCTGCGTATGATTTTAATTCCTCGCGCTTTATTTCTTCGTATGTTTGTTTTCTCATGAGTTTACTAACATTTAGTTTTATTTCAGGCGAAATGAAAAGTACACAGCAGACTCTTCGCAAGCTCCAGGCTGAGAAAAAGAAACGCCAGCTCGGCGCGTCATCCTCGACTCCAAATGCCTCCGGGCAATCGTCTCCGTCTCCGTCCATCGAAGTGGTGGGGGAGAAGAGGGTTTCTGATGAGGTTACCGGTGGGTCGCGACCGCCCAAGAGTGCTCGGATCGAAGGGGGTGTTGTATCTGGTCCCCACAAGTTGATCCCCGGGAGAGCGGCTGCCGAGTTTGTCATACCTCCGGCGATGGGGCATGATTGTGTGGTCGACGGGAGGACGAGCATGAGGATATCTGATGCTGATCAGTCCATCCTGGCATCTATGGGGCCAGACTCTATAAGGAACGTGGTCGCCGAGTCTTCGGTGGCCGTGTTCAAATTGCTGGAGGTGGCCACCTTCCTGAACGGCCGCGAGTGTAAGTACCTGCGGGAGAGGGACGAGGCCCGAGCGAACGCCAAAGACTTTGGGGAGAGGCTGTCTGTCGTCGAGAAGGAGCTATCTTCGGAGACCAAGGCTCTCGAGGAATCCCGGGCGAAGGTTGCCCAGCTAGAGGAAGACTTGCGGGATGCCAAGGGTGAAGAGGGGAGGTTGAAGGAAAGGTTGTCCGAGCTCGAGGAGAAGTTGTCTTCTATGACTCTGACCCCCACTCCCGACGAGGAGGAGAAGAAGGTGGACCCGGCGGGCACCTATGCTAGTTTCAGCCGGGCAGGTCTAATCTCCAAGATCTTCGAAGTTGGGGACTTGCAGTTAGAGGTCGCCTCTTCGAGCTTTAGGAACGCGCTCGCCCAACTCCAGGTCCTCAATCCAGACGTCCAGTTGGTCACCGAGGGCCTGGACGAGATGAAGGAAGTTAGGGATGGCCAGATTGCCTCTCCTCCTCTCGACGACGAAGATGCTTAATTTTGACGTAATAATTTTATGACTTTGTAATTATACGCCGGCGTTATGCTCGCCTGGCTTTTTGATTTATTTCGGCGCTTTGCTCGCCTTTTTTGTAACCTTCAGACATCTCGGCCTTCTGGTCGCTCATAATTCATGACTACTTTGCAATTTGTGCTTTGTATATTTTGGATATGTCGATGAATTTTATAATGTTCGATTGTTATTTCCCTGCAAATTTGATCGTTTAGAATACTCGAGGATATCTTAAAAACGATGCTCGATTCTTACTTAGGGTTTCAACTTAGTGTTTTTAGACGTTCTATTCGTTAGGCAGATTACCTTTTACGTTAGTGCTCGTCTAATAGTTACGGTTGCTTCTTGATGTCGCGGATCATAAGCACCGCTTCCGAACAGTTTGTGGAACTGTTCGAACGTTTGGCTAGCTCCCAAACTAGAGTCGAGGAAATTTTCTTCGTTGGAAATTGTTCCTCGCAGCATTGAGCATCCCATCGCGAGCTGGGTGCTCTGCCGGGCTTGTACTGAGCGACGGTGGGGCTCGCATGGAGTATTCCCCCGTCGAGCATGGATGTTAGCATCTAAAGCTAACGTCGAGCTTTAAGGATTTTAAGATTCCTGCCCGTACCTAGGCATTCCTCCGTTGTATAGGCGCGTCTCCTCGGTGGGATTTGCAGCCTTCGTTGAAGAGCATGTCGAATTACGCTATTTTCAACTGTAGTATTGTTTTAGCTTCTCGGCGTTCCACGTGCGAGGAATTTCTTTGCCATAGAGATCTTCGAGGTGGTATGCTCCGTTATCTGTTTTTGCCCGGACTCGATATGGTCCTTCCCAATTAGCTGCGAGCTTCCCTTCTCGTGCATCCTTTTGGTTTCTCCTTAGTACCAAACCACCTACCTCGAACTCTCTTTTGATGACCCTTTTATCGTGCCGAGCAGCTATTTTCTGTTTGAGGGTAGCTTCTCGAAGAGAAGCCCCTGTTCTTAGTTCCTCGACAAGATCTAGCTCTTCTCTTAACAACTCGTCGTTTATATCCTCCTCGAGAGGATATTCGATCCTCGAGGATGGTTCTCCTATTTCCACGGGAATTACTGCCTCTGTTCCGTATGTTAATCGGAAGGGCGTTTCCCCGGTTGTGGAATGAGGAGTAGTTCTGTAAGACCACAGGACGTTGTGCAGTTCCTCGGTCCAATTCCCTTTAGATGCGCCCATCCTTCGTCTTAGTCCTCGTAATAACACGCGGTTGGCTGCTTCAGCTTGCCCGTTGGTTTGAGGATGCTCGACTGACGTGAAGTGTTGAGTGGTACCTATTGCGGCGAGGAATTCTTGGAACTTTTTGTTCGTGAACTGCGTTCCGTTGTCCGTTACCACTACTTGAGGGATTCCGAATCTTGCGAGGACGTCTCTTTTGAAGAAACGTAGTATGTTGGATGCGCTGATTTTTGCGAGGGGTTCTGCTTCAATCCACTTCGTGAAATAGTCCACGGCCACTATGAGGTATTTGACTTGCCTCGCAGCTGTTGGAAAGGGGCCGAGGATGTCTATTCCCCACCAGGCAAACGGCCACGGGGAGATCATCGTTTTCAGCTTGTTAGCTGGTGCGAGGTGCATGTCCGCGTGTCTTTGGCACTTGTCACATCTAAGGACGTGGTCTTTGGCGTCGTTTTGCATCGTCGGCCAATAGTACCCAGCTCTTAGTGCCTTTCTTGCTAAAGATCGCCCACCAATATGTTGCCCATTGATTCCTTCGTGGATTTCTTGCAAGATGAACTCTACGCGCGCTTCCTCCACACATTTGAGCAATGGGATTGAGAATCCTCTCCGATATAACTTATCGTCGAGCAATACGTACGAGCACGCTCTCTTTCGGATTTTCGCTGCTTCTTTGGCGTCTACGGGCAGTGTGTTCGATTTCAGGAAATTGTATACCGGGGACATCCAGCTTTGTTCGTCGACAGCACAAATGTGCATGACTTCTGCTGTTTTTTCGATGCTCGGTTTCGATAATGTTTCCTGAATGAGGGATTGATTGCCCGCTTTTTTGCGCCTTGTGCTCGCAAGTTTTGAAAGGACATCTGCTCGTGCATTATGTTCTCGAGGAACATGTTTCACCTCCGTTTCTTTAAACTTTGCGAGTTTTGCCCTGATGAGGTTCAGGTATTCGAGGAGTCGTTCCTCTTTTGTCTGGTATTCTCCTGATACTTGGGATGCTACTAGCTGCGAATCTGTGAATATTCTGATTTCCTCGGCTCCCATATCCTCGGCTAATCTTAACCCTGCTAGGAAAGCCTCGTATTCGGCTTGGTTGTTCGTCGTTGGGAAAGAAAGTCCGAGGGATACTTCTATTAGGACCCCGTCCTCGTTTTCGAGAATGATGCCCGCCCCACTTCCCTGTGAATTCGAGGATCCGTCGACGAAGATGGTCCATTTATTCTTTTCGGAAGTGGTCGACGTTGTCATTTCGGCGACGAAATCAGCAAGTACTTGGGCTTTCAAAGCCTTTCTACTTTCGAAGCTTATGTCGAATTCTGCGAGCTCCAACGACCATTTCAACATTCGTCCGACCATATCTGGTCGTGCCAGCAGTTGCTTTACGGGTTGATCTGTTCGGATGATGATGGAATGGGCGAGGAAATAATATCGAAGTTTCCTCGCAGCCATTATTACTGCTAGAGCAATTTTTTCTATTTGCAAGTATCGGAGTTCGGGTCCTTGTAGTGCTCTGCTTACAAAGTAAACAGGCTTCTGCCCTTGCTCGGTTTCTCTTATGAGAACGGCGCTTATGGCCTCTGATGCTACTGCAAGGTAAAGATAGAGTTTTTCGCCCTCGACTGGTCGTGTTAATACTGGAGGTTCGGATAATGCTCGTTTTAGGTGTTGTAATGCTCCTTCGCACTCTTCAGTCCATTCGAAAGCTGTTTCTTTCCTGAGGAGTTTAAAGAGGGGCAGAGCGTGTTGAGCAGATTTGGCGACGAATCTAGCCATTGAGGTTAACATGCCGTTCAACGTTTGTATGGACTTCTTCGATTTTGGAGTTGGATAATCAAAGAAAGCTCTGCATTTGTCGGGGTTGGCTTCTATTCCTCGTTCAGTTAAATAAAAACCGAGGAACTTTCCAGCCTTTACCCCAAACGTGCATTTTTCTGGGTTGAACCTCATGTTAAACTTTCTTGCTTGGTCGAACACCCTCTTTAAGTGGACGGTATGATCGATTTCCTCCTCGGATTTAACAATCATGTCGTCCATGTAAACTTCGAGCATATCCCCAATTTCATTGTGAAATACTCTGTTCATCATCCTTTGGTAGGTGGCACCTGCATTTTTGAGCCCGAAAGGCATTACATTATAATAATAATTACCTGTTTCGGTCATGAAAGCTGTTTTCTTTTTATCGATTTCAGCCATTTTTATTTGATTATAACCGGAATATGCGTCCATAAACGATAGTAATTTAAATCCCGAGGAATTATCTACTAATTTATCTATGTTCGGCAAAGGATAAGCATCTTTAGGGCAAGCCCTATTAAGATCGGTATAATCAACACACATGCGCCACTTTCCATTAGATTTTTTAACAAGTACAACATTAGAAAGCCAGGTTGTGTACTGGGCTTCAGCAATGAAATTGGCCTCTAGGAGGTCTTTTACAGCTTTTCGAGCAGCCTCCGCTTTTTCGGGAGACTGCTTCCTACGACGCTGTACTACAGCACTAGCCCTAGGATCTATGGTCAATTGATGACAAGCGACCTCAGGGTCTATTCCGGGCATTTCAGCTGCACTCCAGGCGAACAGTTCAACATTTTCTCTTAAGCAAGCTTTCAACTGCCTTTTTACCAAGTCGGGGAGATCAGCTCCAATCTTCACACCTTTGGTTGGATCCTCGCCAAGGGGAACTAGCTCGAACTCTCCATCAGGGATGGGTCGATAGTTTTCTTTGATCAAAAGGTCGTCCTTGCCTGTCTTTTCTTGTTTGCGCTCCTTCTTGGAAGTTCGAGCATCCAATTCAACTTCATCCTCGGTACTGATAGAGTTTACGCCGGGGAGCTTTGCCTCTGCTTTCTTCTTCCTCGGCGTAACTACAGAGTTGAGGTTTTTGGACGCAGCTTCAAAGCATCGCCGAGCAGCTTCTATGTCCCCGTTGATTGTGGCGACCTGGCCATCTCTGGTGTAATACTTCAGCTTCAGATGGATGGTCGAGGACACTGCAAACAGTTCAGCTAGAGTTGGTCGTCCAATGATGCAGTTGTATAGAGACGGGCAGTCGACGACCAGGAATTTAACCTTCACGGATTTCATGGCTTTGTTTTCGCCAAAGGTGACGATCAGGTCCACGTATCCCCAAGGTTTTGTCGTTGATCCATTGAACCCTTGAAGGTCAGATCCAACGTAAGGGACCAAATTTTCCTCGGTAAGCTGCAGCACTTTGAAGAGTCCTGAGTACATAATGTCACAGGAGCTTCCTTGGTCGACGAGGATTCTCCTCACGTCGAAGTTAGCCATTTTTGCTCTGACGAGCAATGGAATTTGAAAGTTCGGTGATCCTCCGGGGACCTCTTCCCTGTAAAATGCCAAAGGGACAGAGCTTTCTTTTACCTCCGTTATTTTTATTTCCTCGACAGGGGATGCCTTTTCTAACTCATCGAATTTTCTTTTGATGGATCCGATGGTTATGGGGTTAAATCCTCCTCCGGAGATGACTAGCGCTCCGGGGAAATTTTCCCAACTCCCGTCCAGATGCGCAGCAAGGTAATCAAGGGCTCCTTTTTCCTCGTCAGTTTGCAGAGGAAAGAAATCTTCAGGTCTTGAAATGGCGAGGGCCACCCCTCCGATCACTCTATTTTCGTCCTCGTCATGTTGTTTCGGGCTTGCTGGATCAACTGCCAACTGATTTTGTCGAGGAGCACTATTATTGGCAGCCCTTGGCTGCCCATCCACATACTGTCGTGCATATCCCTTTTGAATAAGGATTTCAATGGCGTCTTTCAGATGCACACAGTCATCAGTAACATGCCCGTAACTTTTGTGGAAACGACAAAATTTCTTCTTGTCCACGTTCGGTTTTGCGGGCAGCTGTTTTGGGAACCTGATCCCCGAGCTTTTGAATTCAGCATTCGATATTTCGGACAAGATCCTATCTCGAGGAGCATTCAGGGGAGTGTGGTAGGTGAATTGACTTTTTGGTGGTTTAGCCTCTCGGACTTTTCCACCTTCTCTTTTCTTTTCGTCTCCTCGACGCTCTTCTCTCTTCGAGGAGGGTCCACCGACCTCGAAATTTTTAGGTCTCCTGACCTCGGAAGCCTTTTGTTTATCCTCGTACTTGATATATCGTTGAGCCAACTCAAAGAATGCGTCGAGGGTTTCTATTTCGAGGATCCCAACCGCTTCTTGGAACTTTGTTCCTTCGCACAATCCTTCTTCGAGGAGATACAGCTTCATCTTGTCGGTCGCCTCGACCTCGACAGATATTTTGTTGAACCTCTCGATGTAATTCCGAAGAGATTCCTCGGGACCTTGGACGATTGCCTTTAAGCTGGCCACCGTTTTCGGATGTCGCCGAGAAGTTGTGAAGTGTGCCGTGAACGTTCGGCATAGATCCTCCCAAGAGTCGATCGAGCCAAGAGGTAAGTTCCTCCACCAGGTTGATGCTCCTCGAGTTAGAGACAGTGGGAACAACTTGCACTTGATTGATCCTCGGAGATTTCTATAGTCGAGGGCAGTTTCCACGCTCTGGACATGCTCGTCAGGATCAGTTGTCCCATCATACTTGTCCAGCGTCGGGGGTTTTTCCAATCCTCGTGGGAGTGGAATGTCCATAATTCTTCTCGAGAGGGGTCCTCGATGCCTCTCGTCTTCACTGCTCGGAGATTCTCTTCTTGGGGAATGTCGGGCATTGCCTCCACGAGCAGCTGCTCCACCGCTCCTCGGTGGTGATCGGTTATTTCTCCGAGGAGGGGAACGTTTGTTCCTTGGCGGGGAAACGTGGTTGTTCCTTCGTGGAGGAGAGTGATTCTTCCTTTGAGGAATGTCTCTGGGAGGACTTACTGGTCTCTCCGCATTTCGTCGAGGTGCAGGCCTCGGGGACCTAGACCTCGATCGTGAGCGATCGTTCACAGGGGTTGGTGATCTCTGTCGACGAGTACTCCGCGACGCCCTTGAAGCAGCACGCGATTCCTCGACTGCCCGGAGCCGCCTATTCTGCTCGCGGATCAGCTCATTCTGTCCACGCATGTTGTTCGCTTGCTCGCGAAGTATCTCTCCCTGTCTGTTGATAGTGTTGACCAATGCAGCCATCACTACCTCCATGGGTGCTCCTTGTGGAACTTGTGGAACCACCAATGGGTCTTCTGGTTGTGGAGGTTGCGGCGGCGGTACATCAAGCGGAGTTGCTTGTGCATGCGCAGCGCTGCCTTCTGGTGTGACAGAGGCTTCCATTCCATCAAATTGGTTTTGGTTTGGGTGATTTTGAGGATTTGGGTTGTTCTCTCCTACAAATTCACGATCAGCACCAGCCATTTGGTCAAGAAATGGGTTTTTTTGTAAGTTTTGGTCTAATTCTGGGAAAAGACGGGGGAAACTTTAAATCCCCACAGACGGCGCCACTGATCTTTACCTTGATCAGAGTCGACCAGATGTTGGTGCACGGCTGTTCGAGATGTCGAGCAGTCCGAATATACCCGGAGGGGGGTTGTGTACCTGCAGGCACTCCGACGCTCAAGTCAGTTGAGGAAGGAGTAGGTTTTCAATATAGAATGTTACGTACCTTTGTGAAGTTGTGAAAAGGTCTATATATAGCCCCAGCGCTTGGCCAAGGCCGTTGATGGGCAATTAATGCCCATCAATGGCTGTCGGAAAACGGCTGAGGAGCCGTGATGAGCATTAAATGCTCATCATTCCGATGTTGGGCGTTACGAATCTCAGGGGAGACGTACGCTGCTCAACGGTTGGGCGTTGTTGGGCTTGCACCTTGGGCCTTGCTCGACAGCCCAATAGAGGAGATGCCCAACGTGTTGGGCACTCAGGCCCAGTCCAGAACAAAACCCTAGTAATACTAAAACAAGTTGCAATACAAAATACTTAAACAAATCTAAAACATAATACTAAACATCACTTAATTTATTAATAATACTACTACTCTATAAAAAAATATCATGGGTCTAACAATTGGACTTTTGCGGCGCGTTGTAATGTATTAAATTTTACACCTCTTAATTTACTAATATTACTATTCTGTATAAAAAATTAAAAGCCTTCAATTTCATGAGACCCACTGCCACATTTAGCGTAACCCATTAATATTTACTCATGGGCACTAGTTAGCGTAACCCATTAATATATATAATTTCATTGTTTTGTCCATCAATCTAGACAAATTGAAAATTTCTAAAATATAAGTCATAATAATTATAATTTTATTGCGTTGTCCATCATTTATAATTTCTTCGTAAAACTCAAAAAATATGCATTTGTCTCAATTATTATCTTTAACTAAAAAGTCTACAAATTGAAAAACTTAAAATAACACAAAGAATTCTGAACAACAAACTCACAACAAGAGCATGCGCCTCATTTGCGAATTTGGATCGTCTCCTTCACTTTCACCTCCATCTCTCTCCTTCCTTTCTATCTCTCTCTTGATTTCATTCCCTCTCTACAATAAAAAAATTAAAAATCATCATGAGAGAGAGTGAGATAGAGAGGAAGAAGAGAGACGGAGAGAAAAGTGAAGGAGATGATCCAACTCCCTCATTTGCAGCTTCCATTATTTCTTCTATTTTCAAATTAAGCTCTAATTATGATTTATGAGCAAATTAGCAAGTTATTAAAAAAATTTATTTTTCTTCTTGCCTTTTCCATACCTGGGACCCACTTCCCTATTTTATAGAATGCTTTTTTTTACAAATAGAACTATAATATTCATCAATGTCGCGGTGATTTTTGGATGTCGAGTTATTAATTAACTTCGAATCGCAATTTAATATTCCACCACCGATCTTTAATTTATCCGAGAGAAAGGGAAAAAGTTCGAAAAAAACCCTATGTTTTAGAGATCAAAGTCCGGGGGTTAGTTATACGAAGGGAAGGTACTAGCACCCTAAGTATCTATAGTATCCTATAGGAACCTCTTGTTTTTATTCTATCTTTGCGTTTAATTTTAATTGCTTGTAAAAAATGTATAAATATAGGAATTAAGGTGATAAATAAAAAAGGTTTAACGTGAAAAAGAAAAAAAAGTTTTTGGTTGATTTTATTTGATTGGAGAGACAAGTCTCATGCCTACGTACCCGAGGGATCAAACCACCGTAGTTCGGGGTAAAGAGCGGAGTGATTTGTTTGCTTATTTTTAGAGTTTTGAAAAAGGTTTTAAAGATAACAAGAAAACTGTGAGATTGATTCATTTTTATTTGTGAAAGAAAGTCTAAATGATTAGGATTGATTGATTTTTTTTATTTAGAAAAGAGGTGCGATCGCTTGGTTTGAAGTCCAAGGTTTATCGAGAAAAGGGTTTGAATGATAAAAGTCACTTGCTTTGAAGTCCAAGGTTTTTTGCGTGATTGAAAATACACTTGGTTTGAAGTCCAAGGTTTTTTGCGAAAGAAAAATGAACACTTGGTTTGAAATCCAAGGTTTTGAAAGTGTTTGACGACAAACATGAAATGAATGTAAGAGAGAGGATGCTATGCAATTTTTATTTATATTTACATCAAATCCTAAAATACATACTAAAGTCCTTGCAATAAAAAAATAGTTAATTAATAAAGCAATAAATAAATTGTTAGATTAGATGAATTATTAACAATAAATAAGATTGACATGTATGAATGAAAATGTTAAGTTAGAGAGGATTAATAAGTTAATGACAATAAATAAAATTGATATTGTTAAGTTAGTGGGTTAGTAACAATAATTAAGTATAATATAATAAGCATAAATAAAATGTTAAGTTAGTGAGTTAGTAACAATAATTAAGCATAAATAAAATGTTAAGTTAGTGAATTAATAAAAAAAAATAATAAAGAAACCTCCAATTAGTATTTAATTTGGATTGAATAGCTTATTGAAGCACATTCCATAAGCAATTTTTGTCATAGGTTAAAAGATAAAAAGAAACCAATAAATAAAAAAAAATGGAAGAAAACAGAAGGGGTGCAAATATCAAAACGAAAATAAAAGGGGGTGCAAATAGTAACAATAATAGCAAAGCCCAGTCCCAAAAGAGGCCCATCTGCCAAAAAACGCCCAAAAAAAACAGGATCAAGCTTGGCCGTCTGATGGATCAGACGGCCCTGATCTAATATTGGAACGGAGAGGTTTAAGCCATCTGATAGAGAGCAGTGGCTGAGAAGAGAGGGTGCACGGTGTGCTGCGATAGACACGCGCACACCGGATCGGGTTGGGGTATAAATACCCCAAACCCTAGAAAAAATTCCATTTCTCTCATCTTCTTCTCTCTCTCGCCGCCGGCAACAATTCCTTTGTCTCTTCTCTCTCGACCCATTCTCAAACCTCAAAACCCCATTGTTTCAAACAAAATTAACATCAATCATGCACAAATCAAAACTCTAAAACCCACATCTATACCCAAAATAAACACATAAGACCACAATCCAGATCAAACAACAAAAACGGGAAAGGGAATCAACCTTTGTTTTTTCAAAACCGATTCGTTTCTTCTTCGTGTTCTTCTTCGCGTTTTTCGATCTGGAAAAATGAGATGAAGGTTTGATTCTATTTTTTTTTAATTTTTTGGCTTCGGGTTTTGATTTGTGTGGTTTCGGGTTGATGATTTGTGTGGTTTTGGGATTCTGGTTTTCGGTTTTGGATGAAGGGTTTTGATGATTTGTGATGATATTTGTTTTTAGTTTTTTATTTCTGTTTTGATTTTGATTCAATGAAGAAGATGAAAGTTTCTTTCTTTGCTTTCTGCGGCTGATTGAAATTTTTGCTGACCTAGGGAACTGTGCAATTAACACAGTATAAATACTGTGTCAGAAATTAGGGTTAGGACAGATGAAATTTTCCCCTTTTGGACAAAATTGCCTTTTGGGCTTGAATGAGGACAAAAACACAGATTTGGACTTTTGACAAACTGGAAAAAAAAACACCAGAGAAAAAAACGAAAATAAAATAAAAATAATAAAAAAGACTTAAAAATAAAATGAGATAAAAAGCTAAATTAAATAATAATGATAAAAAAAAATCAAAATATATGATGAAATAAAAATAATAATAAAATAAAAAAAATAAAAAAAAACCAATAAATGAGGTATTTTAAAATACCTCTTTGCTTAAATTTCGTCAGAAATGAACAAAGAAGAAAAAAAGATTTAGCGACAAACAAAAGTGATCGATCAAAAAATGGGGTATGAAAATCAACGATACAAACAAGTAAAAAGTTGGGTCACCTCATTCCTCCTTATATCTATAAATCCTTTTTTTTTTGCTTCTAAAAAAGCAACTAATAATCCAAAACTCAATTTTATCCAATAAACAACAATGCACTGATGGCCACCCTACCACTACCTGACCACTGCACTGATGGCCACCCTACCACTATTATTATTTTAATTTAAATTATTTTAGTGGATTTTTTAATCACTAAATGTTTTATATTAATTGAATCGGCAAGATTAGTTTCATTGAGGTGGTGTGTATAAACTAATCATAGACTGCATCATGCACAACCGTGGAACTACATTGCAACTATGAAATTATATTTGACAATTTCATGTTAAAAATTGTTCAACGCAAATAACTCTTTCAAGCCAATAAGTTCAGCGTTATATCAGAGCATGATGAGGATAACAAAAATAGTTCGAAATCAATGGTAATAAAGATAAATGGTATGTGAACTTTTAGAAACACCGAATACGGATTTTGAGAAAGGCCAAAAGTATGATCGCCACAACACAAATGCATAACCCTACGCCTACAACTCACTATGCAACAACAACACAGTAAGGTTCGACTGCCATTTCTTGCCAATAATTCAAGCCACGTCGGTAGCCAACTAATAGTAACGCGAACAAATGGTGAGACTATTGGAACAACACCACCTCCTATTAAGGTGAACACGAACCAAAAATTTCACTAGCACAAGAAGAAAACTGGATTGATTATGACCCACGAACAACCTTTTATAATCTAATTGGAATCTTAAAGTCACATGTATGGAAAAGCCACCAGAACAACAAGATAAGCGGCGGCGTGATATACACCATCCTCATATGAATCACAACCTCTAATGACGAAATTTTATTCATTTTAATATTCATAGTTATTACGGTTTTATATTCAAGATGTGTTTATTTTTTTTCTATATCTATTTGTTAAACATCCGTATGTCCATATTATTTTCAAAAAATTTCAAGGACGTGTCAAAATTATGTCCATTAGAGACGGAAAAAAAAAACCATAAAATATGCCTATGTTTTGTTTTGAATCATAAAATGTGCCTATGTTATCTCTGGTCGATTTATAAATCCAAACTAAATGTGTTTATGTTATCTCTATCTATTATGTTAAACTTTTATATTGTGTTCAAGAAATGTCAAACATGTGTTAAAATTATATTGCGAGTGTTGGCCCAGTGGCTTACATTAAGTCCTAATCTTAGACACGGAAAAAAAAAATTAAGAAAAAGAAAATATCTCATTTTTATTTTTAGAGACTATATAAATTAAAAATTAACTATATTTTTACGGACAAAAAATTTAGTATTAAAAATTAATTTAATTTTAAGTAAACTAATTTTATATAATTAAATTCGACTTTACATGTAAATTGACTAAAATATAGATAGTCCAACCTCACAACTAACCATTAACACTCCACTACTAAATTACCTCATCTCATAGTTCTTTGATCAGCTATATTTTCCATTTCGACTTGCCTTGTGTTCAATTCAAGTGTCCGTTTAGAATGGACATTTACATGAATTGGTTTGTGATAGACAAATATGCTTGAATGATTAGATTAAGTGCACTAGATGATCTTATGTACTCTCTCTACCATATGTATTCTCTCTCATCTTTTTTATTCTTCTTTTACCACCGGTTTAATCTGATTTGTTTGTGGGTCAGTTCTGGCATGAACTAGTTCCAGCCTTCTCCGATCACAATTGTGGGTGATCGAACTGTGGTCATCCCTATCAAATTCAGCGTCAATCACCACTGAACTAACTAACCATCAGTTATCTTTATTATCTCTATTTATTTCTCTTCAACCCATCTTCTTCAACCCCAAGAATGTTGGGTTTTTTTGTTTTTGTCGGTGATGAATGGGTTTTTATTTTAACTTTTTTGGTGATTGAAATTTTTATTCTATATTAATAACTAAATGAAAAAGAATGAGTTTGAGAATTTAATTTGAAGCAATTTTAAGTTCTAACTCCATGTTTTTCCTTTCAAATTCCACTGCTATTGGATTGAGTTGCTGCAATACTTTATTATATTTTTACTTTCAAATTCCCATTGTTGCCGCTGTGAAATTGCAATGCTGCCATCTGTACAGGTCTGAGAACAGCACTTGATAATTTTGCTTCTTCGTTCAAACTTTCATTACTAGTGAATAATGAAGTTTGAATGAAGAAGCAAAATTAGGGTTAAAAATAACAAAACAGAACAAATTTATAATACAAGAGATTAAGTAAGCTATCTTGCGCTTGCTGTATCGACGTGTAAACGATATTACTATGTTCCTACTTTCATAGCTAAGCTTTAAATTCAAAACAGAATTTTCAGAAGAATATTTCTTTTGACGATCGTCATAATTAAACAATATATAATTTATATCAGTTCCATTGGTTCGACGGTCCTCTCATTTTGGCCTCAATTAAACTACTGAGACATAATAATAATAATAATAATAATAATAATAATAATAATAATAAATAATTCTCCTTTACATGATTTATCATCATTCCTGCTATTGATAAGCCTATTTCAATAGCAGGGGAATCGAATCCGCATCCCTTTAATTTTTTCTTTTGCGATGTTTATATTAATAAAAGTCAGAGACAATCTCTTAAACATGTTGAGATATATCTTTTGTCGACAGTGTTTTTACATGGTCAGTTGTATGTTGCAACTTCAAGAGTTATTTAAAGAGAATGATTAAAAATATTGATTATCGACGAAGACGGTGAAAATACGAATAAAACTTTCAATGTAGTCTATAAAGAAGTATTTCGTAATATATCATAATTTCTGTTGTATGAAAATTTATACAAATTTATTGTCGAACTAATATTTAATGGTACTCGACTTTTTTATATACATTTTAGTGTTAAAAAATTTATATCTTATTTTTTCATACTACGGCTAATTAGACTCGTGCGGTGCCAAAAGCTTTTGAAGCCATCCTCTAATCCAGTTCAATGCGCTACCCAAAGTCGTAGTCACAACGATGGAAAATGGAGTCCTCTTCCCAGAAATAACTTAAAATTCAACGTGGATGTTCATTGTTTAGGTGATGGCCATTGGGGTTTGGGGTTGATTTTGCGGATGGAGGATGGGGTTAACAACGTTGTGCAAGGAAGTAGGTACCCTAGGAGATAATGGGGGCAAATGGTTTGGAACAACGTTGATTTTCTCGATGCCAACCTTAGGGTGAAGTGGATTAGGAGGACATGGAATAGAGTTTGCCTACATGTTAGCTAGATGGGATGAGATTGAGCCCAATAAATTTTGGGTTGATAATTAACTATATTATTTTTTTTGTTTAGTATAAAAAAAGAAAGTTTTATTATATTAAAATGAAGTTTTACTAAAAGAAAAAATCTAGGTTTTAATATAAGAGCGGAGAATTTGTAAATAAAAATATATGTATATATGTGTGTGTGTATATATATATATATATATATATATATATATATATATATGGGAGGTTTCAAGTGAGAGGGATTTTAAAATGAGAGGGTGGAGGAATTAATCGCAGCCATTAGATTAATCATTATAGTGACATTTCATTTTTTAATCCGTAGATAATCTTTTAATTGCCCTATGCATCTTCCTCTCTCCACCTCGTGATGATTGTTGCGTTTTCTTCTCTCCTTCCAAATCTGACATTTCCAGATCTTGGCCAAGGCTTTCTTCAAGTTATACCACAGATCGTTCTGGTTTGTGCTACCCCCACCATAGAATATTTTACAAAGCGAGTAAAGAGGGGAGGATAACATCCAATTTGAGTAAAAAGGTTTTGTTTCAAATTGGTTTCGTTTCTACTTTCTAGTGCTCTGCACCCATGGCTCTAATTGTCAAAAATTTGTATGATTAATAAATTAAGGAAGAAAACTATGGGTTTTGATACAAAACCATGTATGATTAATAAATTATGGATTTTGATTTGCGAACTTTCAATCAATTTCCTCAACATAGTTCTTAAGTGGAATCGGAGAATCGTACATGTGAAATAGAAGAAGCACAAATAATAAAATAAAAAATTGCAGGGATAATTAATTTCCAGCGCCCTGCAAGTTTGATAAATTGTGAAGATTTGGAACCAAGACATGGAGGAAGATGAAGTGGGTGTGTGTGTCAATAAGAAAAAGAAATCACGTGAGCATTTTATTGAAACCTCCCACCCTCTCATTTTAAAACCCCTCTCACTTGAAACCTCCCCTATATATATATATAAAAGTGGGGATAATAATGAAATTCAAGCTTCGTATAAAGAAGTGTATATTTTAACATAAGAGGAAGTGTAATTTAAACATCTTTCGAGGGAGAGGAGTGTAATTTCCTCTTATTATAATAAATAATATTATGCAAAAATAATAATTAAAGAGAGTCATATAAATAACCTTCTTCAACACAACCATTACGAAGAAAAAAAATATTAGGGTTCCAGCCTCCCAGATACACATATCCGCCGCACGAACCCATCAGATAGCTTTTCGTGGAATTGCCACAAAATCGACTAGACAAGTGTTTTGAAGCATCACGTTTGTCAACCACATCGCATACCAACCTCGATCTATAACTTGAACAAATCACTGTGCAATTTAATTTTGCGGCTTGATCGAAGATTCAAATATCCGAGTCTTCCCAAATACGGTAATCCCTTATTTTCATTTAATAGTTTTTTGAATGTCTTTAATTTTTTGGTTGTTTTATTGTCATCTACAATTTGTATTTGTTGTGATGAAATAAAAAAATTATCTTCTATATTCGAAATGTTGACTTGTTTTGAAATTTGGTAATCAAGGTTTAGTTACAATATTAAAAGCTCACATGGGATGTTTGAGGTTCGGTTTGAACGAGTTTTGAGACCAAAAATCATCTAATCTAAAGATGAAGTTACTAACAGTTTGATTCGATTTTGGATGACTAATTAAAAAAATACGATATGATCTGGTCCAATTTAGAGGAGTTTAATTTGAATTGATTTTTTAACATCCAAATTACAATTTGTAATTTTTTATTAAGTATTAATGTTATAAATAATACATGGGAAAATAATATGTTTGATGTGTGTGTATTAAAATATAATAGTACCGAATGACAATGATGGATTATATTTGAAAGATTTAAAATAGTAAAAAATAAGTAAATTAAACTAATAAGTATATTAAAAAAAATTATCAACCAAAAAAAAGGTATATTAAAAACCAAACAATTATTGAGTTAATGCAATATATTATACTAATATAAGTTACGATGATATATCATCTAATTCATCGTCACCTTGGTAAATCATCTAATTCAGCTTTTTTAACTTCATGAGATCCCTGTGAAAGTCTTGAGATGTATTGTACTGTAATACTCCTTTATGTTGACTTCATTAATTAACCGAGTTTTATGTTTCATTCTATTAAATTATTATTTTCCTTTGCTTACTCATATGTAATTTCTTCCAATAAAGCTAGGTTATAATTTATAATGTGTGATTTTATATAATATTTTTCTGGAGTTAAGATCCTCTCTATTTTTCATTTATTTCATTTCTTCTATTTTTATATAATTTTGGAAATATAAATACAAAAGTGTGATATTAAATGAGTCAAAATCTCTATTTTGTTCTTTGAAATATTAAAAAACTTTGGTAATGGAAGAAATGAAAATCATAGAAAATGGAGAGGATCCTTACTCGCCTTTATGAACCTTAAAACGAGTTGGGATCCTCTCAATTTCAACTTCTTTCCATTTCTTCAATTACCAAAGTTTTTAAATGTTTTGGGGTGTATAAAAGACATTTGGACCCACTTAATGTCACACTTTTACATTTATATTTCGAAAAATATATAGTAATGGAAGAAATTGAAAGAAGTGGAAATGGAGAGGATTTCAACTCCCTTAAAATGACAATTATTCTTTTTCACTCTTACTCAGAAATGGAATGAAATTAGTTGCCTTTGTGCGATTAAATCGCGGTTAGTTGATCAAAATTGTCCAATCAAAATTTAATGGCTCAAATTTTAATACAGTTTTAATTTTTCAAAATATAAAAATTTGACCATTTTCTAATTATTGCACCAACTAAAAAATCATCTCACTTTTCACTCATTTTGTTTTTATTTTATTTTTCCTTCAACAATCTTTCCTCTATTTTTATTTGTCTTAATTTCCTTTGTCATCCAAAGAAAGCCTACGACTACAACCGAAATATTGCGGCCGAATCAAGTCACACGTCACTAAGTTGATAGTATTTTTTTTCCCTTACGCATGACATGTCATGAATCATGATAAAATGAAAAAAAATTATTGCTAATAATGTAGTTTAGATATGTAATTTTGATATGAAAGAGGGGTTGATATGAGTTGCTACTTTGGGTAAATCTTAAACCGTAGTTTGTAGCTGATTTTCATGGCAACATACATAAACGACGCAGATCACTGAACAAGACGACCCTTTTTCTTCACCCAACCTCAGGAGAATTTTTTACTTTTTTTTTTATATATAAAAAAATAAACCACTATTTTTGTCCTGAACAAAATTGAAAACGAAAGTTGAAAAATAAAATAAAATTTTCCCTTAGGGTTTGACTGTGAAATTGCGAAATCGCGTGTGGAATAATCGATTCCGTCAACTTCGGTTTTCTGCGGTGAAAGATCCTTCCTCAATTGCACCGAAAGTCACGGATTCTAGAGAGAGAAAAAGTTGGTGTCAGTATCAGCAGGTAGAGAGAGAAAATTGGTGCTGTCATCATTTTTTGAACGTTGCGATCGGAGGGAAAATAATGCGTTTTTCTTGAAATTGAGAGGGATTTTTTAAGGTTATTGCATTTCTGGCTAATTTTGTTTTGTTCAAAGTTTGAATTATTTTTCTCAGTGGGAGTGATCTCAATTTTGGCGATTTTTGATAATGTAGGTAGTGGTTAATTTTGTGTGACTGAATGCAATATGGCGGCGCCGGCAGCAGTGGACCCGGCCGGAATCCGGTAGGGCGGGCAGCGTCGACGTCGTCAGCGGCTGTGTCGCCGTCTTCTTCGTCTTCGGCGGCCTCTCACATGGGAATGGACTCATTGCAGCAGCAGCAGATGATAGGTTCTTCTAGACAGGTGTGAATTTTGAATTGTTTAGCTGAATTCCTGTGATAATTTGGTAGAATGTGTGTTACTCTACTGACAAATTCTTCTGCATGGTTGGTTGTTCTGGTAATTCAGTTGTGTCAGATTTTTAAATCACATGATTGGCTTTGGAAATGAGAATGTTTTGCATTTAATACTGTTGGTGATGGGATTTAATTAAAGGAATGTTTTCAGCTAATTGGTTGGTAGGGTTTGCGGTTTTGTTTTGAGCCAATTGTTTTTCAGGTATTTGAATGGAAACTGATTGGTTGGACTTTTGTACTGCTAGTGTTGTCAGTTCTACTCTAGCTTCCTTTTAACACACTCAACAGCTTGCACTCTTCTGCTGACTGTGAATTTTTTAGTAATTAATTGATCTTTGGCTTTAATTTCTGTTCATATCTGATGCTCAATTATAGGCAAGTATAACTCTATTCTGCTTATTTTATTATTTTCTGCAGTTTTTTGAGAGAATTTCCTTTTAGATTTCATGTAACATCAGGGTAATAAAACTTGTGTTTTGTTTAATGAACTCCGTTTTTTTTTACCTTTCTTTCTATCTCAAGGTGCTGTTGTTGAAATTATAATGTACTGATTAATTTTGGCTTTTTCATCACCCCCCTGCCCTTTCTTTTTCTCTTAAGTAAATAGGTTCGAAAACATTGATTAGTTGTCGATTGTAACCAAACATGATATACTTGCAGCTTGCTAAAAAGTGTTTCCTTGTCATCTTCTGTGAATTGTCAATTTATCTTAATTTTGTCATCTTCTGTTATTATTAGTAAAAATGTTTGATGCCAATAATTGAGATCGTCTGTTTCTTGTTTGACTTATAGTTTTCTATCAAATGCAGTCTTAATTAAAAAATCATCATTGTATCATCTTTCTCAATATGGTGTGATCATTAATATATGACTGATTTCTTTATGTTATGTGGTTGTCGAACTTAAGAAATCCGATTTCACCGTTATATAACTTCAGCAGAGGACAGAGTTCCGTTTTTTCCTATGTATATTGCTTTAATAGACCCCGCATTACTCTTCAGATTTTGATAATGCCTTCTAAGATATGAATTATGAAGTCAAAAGCGGGGTTGTAGGTTTTGACTTTGAGAACCAAATAGTTTCTATTATACTTGACAAGTATTTGTCTACTCGTGTTTGTCTTGCGATCTAGGAAATCCGCATTGCGACCTAAGTTATAATAATTCATGTTTTTTTTAACCTTCAGTCATGATTTGTGCTGTGGAATGATGACATTTTCTCAATTGTGTGTGTATATCTATGCAGTCGTTTCAACAGCAACTGCTTAGAAAACCTGAAGGGAGTGAAGCAGTGCTGGCATATCAAGCAGGGCTTCAAGGAGTATTTGGTAATAACAATTACTCATCTCCTACTGCTATGCAACAGCAGTCTCGGAAATTTATTGATTTAGCTCAGCATGGACCCAACCAGGTCCAGGGGCAAGGCATTGAGCAACAAATGCTAAATCCTGTTCAACAAGCTTACTATCAATATGCTCTCCAGAGTTCTCAACAAAAGTCTGCTTCGGCAATGCAGCAATCTAAAATGGAACTGTCAGGCTCCACAGCTGTTAAGGATCAAGAAATGCGAATGGGGAATTTTAAATTGCAGGACCTTATGTCTATGCAGGCAGTGAATCATGGTCAAGGATCATCTTCTAGGAATTCATCTGAACATTTTTCTCCTGGTGAAAAGTGGATAGAGCAAGGGAAGCAGCCAGCTCCGGATAAGAAAAATGAAGGAAAACAATCAACTCAGGGACCAGCCATTGGACACTTGATACCGGGGAATATTATAAGGCCTGTGCAAGCACCAGCAACTCAGCAGAGCATCCCAAATGCTATAAACAACCAAATTGCTATGTCTGCTCAACTCCGAGCTATGCAGGCATGGGCACATGAACGGAACATTGATCTATCACAACCTGCTAATGCTAACTTAGTGGCTCAGCTCATTCCCTTGATGCAATCAAGGATGGTTCAACAACCAAAGGAAAATAATACTAACATTGGTGCTCAGTCATCTTCTGTCCCCGTTTCAAACCAGCAGGTTACTTCTCCGGCACTTGTAGCAAGTGAGGGATCTGCTCATGCTAATTCATCTAGTGATGTGTCTGAACAGGCAGTTTCTGCGAAAGCCAAGCAGACCGCTCCACCCATCCATTTGGGCTTACCCATCAGTGCTGGTGTGGCTAGTAACTCCAGTGACATGGCAGCGCAGCAATTCAGTCCTCATGGTAGAGATGCTCAAGGATCTTCAAAGAAATCCGTTGTAGTTGGAAATGGAATGCCTTCTATGCATCCACAGCAGTCTTCTGCAAACATGAACTTAGTTGCAGATAGTTCTTTGAATGCAAAAGCTTCATCATCTGGATCTGGTACAGAACCTGCAAAAATGCAGTATATCAGGCAATTAAACCAACATGCTTCCCAGGTTGGAGGGCTAACAAAGGAAGGGGGCACCAGAAATTACACCAAACCTCAAGGGGCACCATCTCAGACGCCTCAAAAAGTAAATGGTTTTACGAAGCATCAGCTTCATGTACTTAAAGCACAAATACTAGCATTTAGGCGGCTGAAGGTTAATCTCTGCCTCCATTGAATTTTCTCTTGGTTCCTATTTCACTTGTGATCATGTCCCTTTATGTCTCATTGTCTATGGTTGTCTTCTACTGTTTGCTAATTTTTGTGTTTATCTAGGACAGAATATTTACTATATAATATCTGATGTAGATTGCGTTCACTAATATTGATTTTCTGTTGGTTGATAGAAAGGAGAAGGTACACTTCCCCAAGAACTTCTTCAGGCCATTATTCCACCACCTCTTGATTTGCAAGTGCAGCAGCCAATTCACTCGGCAGGAGAACTGAATCAACACAAATCTGTTGGAAATACTGTGGCAGAACAACCAAGGCAGAATGAATCCAATGCCAAGGATTCACAACCTATCACATCTATTGTTGGAAATTCTTCAAAGCAGGAAACTTTTGTAAGAGATCTGAAATCCACTGGAGCAGCAGTCCCTATGCAAGCTACGCCTCCTGTGACAAAGGGCTCTGCTGGAAAGCAAGAGCAGCAATCCGTTGGCTGCTCTGCTAAGTCAGACCAGGAAAGTGAACATGGGATTAACAGAGCTCCTATTAGAAATGAGTTGGCATTAGATAAGGGAAAGGCTGTTGCCCCCCAGACTTCGTTAACTGACACTGCAGAGAGTAATAAACCTGCACAATCAAGCACTGTTGGCCAACCAAAGGATACAGGACTCACCAAAAAATATTATGGGCCCCTATTTGATTTTCCTTTCTTCACTAGGAAACAAGATTCCTTTGGGTCATCAATGATGGCAAACAACAACAATAATTTGTCACTGGCATATGATGTAAAAGAGCTTCTTCATGAGGAGGGTATGGAGGTCTTTAACAAGAGGAGGACGGAGAATTTAAAGAAGATTGAAGGATTACTTGCGGTAAATTTAGAGAGGAAAAGGATTAGGCCAGATCTTGTGTTGAGGTTGCAAATTGAAGAGAAAAAGCTCCGCCTTTTAGATCTTCAGGCACGTTTAAGAGATGAGATTGATCAACAGCAACAAGAGATAATGGCAATGCCTGATAGGCCATATCGCAAGTTTGTTAGGCTGTGTGAACGGCAGCGGGTAGAACTTGCTAGACAAGTGCAGGCATCTCGGAAAGCTTTTAGGGAGAAGCAACTGAAATCTATATTCCAATGGCGCAAGAAGCTTCTTGAAGTTCACTGGGCCATTCGTGACGCTCGTACTGCTCGCAACAGAGGGGTTGCCAAATATCATGAGAAAATGTTGAAAGAGTTCTCAAAACATAAGGATGATGACAGGAACAAGAGGATGGAAGCCTTAAAAAACAATGATGTTGACAGATATAGGGAGATGTTGCTGGAGCAACAGACTAGCCTTCCAGGTGATGCTGCAGAGAGATACAATGTACTTTCAACTTTCTTAACCCAGACTGAAGAGTATCTCCAAAAATTAGGAAGTAAGATAACTTCTGCCAAAAATCAACAGGAAGTGGAAGAGGCAGCAAAAGCTGCAGCAGCTGCCGCACGATTACAGGCATGATTCATTATTCTCTCCTCCCTAAAATTAAAAAAGAAAAGGAAAACTCCAATGGCCTCGGAGAAACCTTTTACATTTGTTTTCTTTTTGATATTTTTTTTTTCCATACAATTCATTTTTGAAGTTTCTGCTTCTAGATGTCTTCTAATGTAACATTTAAAACATCTTTTTGAAATCATGTATTAATCATTGATCCATTATTTATTTTGTGATTAAAGGATCTTTCTGAAGAAGAAGTCAAAGCTGCAGCAGCTTGTGCTGGAGAGGAAGTGATGATTAGAAATCATTTCATGGAGATGAATGCTCCAAAAGATGGCTCGTCTTCTGTCAGCAAGTGAGTTTTGTTGAACTTTTTTGTGTGTATCTCTAGTTTTGGGTTTTTGGCACAAGAATAATTGAGGTCAGGTGTATTGTAGTACTGGCTTTTGGCTTAAAATTTGCCAATACCTTTTATAAATTTTTTAATGATATATTATTGTTTATCTAAATTAATTTTTTTTTAAACATTTTATTGGTTATATAATATGTCTGATGTTTGCTGGTTTCCATCGTTGGCCACATACCAGGTATTACAACCTTGCTCATGCTGTAAATGAAAAAGTTTTCAGGCAACCATCAATGTTGCGGGCTGGCACACTGAGAGAGTATCAGATTGTAGGTTTCTACAGTTAGTGAAGTTGTTCATAATTTCTTCTTATCGTCTTTGAGTAAGTTTTTAAGTATATGTCATGTTATTTTTGAAGGTTGGATTGCAATGGATGCTTTCCTTGTATAACAACAAATTAAATGGAATTTTGGCTGATGAGATGGGTCTTGGCAAAACAGTCCAGGTTAGTACAATGTTTTGCTGGGTCCTCTTCCCTTAATCTGGGAGTGACCTCTATTATGTTTTTTTCTAACCTAGTGTTTTTACACTTAACATTGAAATTTATTATGTAATAAGTTGGAGATGTAAGAAGATTACTCTTCTGTTTTTAAATGTTATATAGTGTATACATAACTGTTGCTGTGTTAGTTGTGTGCACCTCCTATCAACTAAAATATTTCTTCCTTTCCCAGGTTATGGCGTTAATTGCCTACTTAATGGAATTTAAAGGAAACTATGGCCCGCATCTTATAATAGTTCCAAATGCCGTTTTGGTTAACTGGAAGGTGAGCTTCAACCCATTCATTTCAACAATATTCCTTTTCTTTGTGATTAAGTGTGCCTTTAACCCAAAAATGTCATTGACCCTGCAGAGTGAATTGCATACATGGTTACCATCTGTGTCATGCATTTTTTATGTAGGAACAAAGGATCATCGGTCAAAATTATTTTCTCAAGTAAGTGTGCCACAACCTATTGATGTATAGTTGTTTACTGTTAGGAGTAATTCAATCCGCACTAAGTGGTATATTTGCAGGAGGTTATGGCTATGAAATTTAATGTCCTTGTGACTACTTATGAGTTCATCATGTATGACCGAGCAAAGCTTTCAAAAATTGATTGGAGGTATATCATAATTGATGAAGCTCAGAGAATGAAGGATAGAGAGTCAGTTTTAGCTCGTGATCTTGATAGATATCGGTGTCACAGACGCCTGCTTCTGACAGGAACACCTTTACAGGTCTGTTCTGCTTTGATATGATATGCATTATTGCTGTAGATTCCTAAACTCATAGAATGTTTTATACCCAATTGAACCAAACGTTACCATAAAATTTCCAGATTCCTGTTATGCTGTGCAGCTTGTTCTTCCATGTTTAAAAACGATCTATATGCTTCCACCTAGTTGCTTAAACTTTTCAGCATGGTGTTTGATGTTATTGGAATTTCCTTTGTTCTTCAACTTTTTAAATATTTGCAAAGACACTAGTAAGAGGGCACTATGAATGGATACTGCTAGCTCATTTAACTTGCTGAGCTATGAATCAAGAATTACTTTACTTGCATGCATTCGACATCTACAAATCTCAACTTTTTTCAGAAGCTGGAGATAAATATATTATTCATTTGTATGAGTAGTTTTAATTTGTGTTTTTTTTGAGTGAGAGGAGTAAAACTTAAATTATCTGCATAAGGCTAGACTTAGGTTTTCCCGAGCTCATGTCATATTCTTGCCATGCCGGCCTGATTTCTGATGCTAAGATGTGGTTTGAGGCTTTTAGCCAATTAGCAGTTATTATGGTTTATTTAGTTTACAGTCAGATATTACTTCAGTGAATAGTACTATCATGACTTTTTATTGAAGCTAGAGTGATACTTTAATTATAAATAATCTCAAAATAGGTCTCATGTTGTCACCATAACTTTGGGTCAAGTATTTATATCATATTATGTTAATGGCAGCTGTGGCTGTTTAGTTGTTACTGGATTGTAGTCAAAGTTCTCTGACTAGTAATTCATAATTTTAACGAGTCTTTCTTTATAAGATTTGTAAGTTACTGTTTAAAATATTAACTCTTGTTTTATATGTTAATTTCATGTAGATTTCAGTTTTCTGATTGATGAAATTGTTAATGGTTTAATTTTCTCTGCAGAATGATTTGAAGGAACTTTGGTCACTTTTAAATCTACTTCTTCCCGAGGTTTTTGACAATAAGAAAGCCTTCAATGATTGGTTCTCGAAACCATTTCAAAAGGAAGATCCCAACCAAAATGGAGAGGATGATTGGCTTGAGACAGAGAAGAAAGTTATCATTATCCATCGGCTTCATCAGATTCTTGAGCCTTTCATGCTCAGGCGTCGTGTTGAAGAGGTTGAAGGCTCGTTACCTCCAAAGGTTTGACTTCAACTCTTAACCTTTTACTCTACTTTAGGCTTAATCCTGATACCAGTGCTGAACTGCAGGTATCCATAGTTTTACGATGTAGAATGTCAGCCTTCCAGAGTGCCATTTATGACTGGATTAAATCAACTGGAACCCTTCGTCTTAATCCTGAGGAGGAGAAACGTCGGATGGAGAAAAGTCCGCTCTACCAGGCAAAGCAGTATAAAACTTTGAATAACAGATGCATGGAGCTACGTAAAACTTGCAATCATCCATTGCTTAATTACCCATTCTTTAGTGACTTATCTAAAGATTTTATGGTAAAATGTTGTGGGAAATTATGGATGCTGGATAGGATTCTCATAAAACTTCAAAGAACTGGACATCGAGTTCTGCTGTTCAGTACCATGACAAAACTCCTAGACATATTGGAAGAGTACCTGCAATGGCGAAGACTTGTGTACAGAAGAATTGATGGTACAACAGCTTTAGAAGATCGTGAATCAGCTATAGTGGACTTCAATAGCCCTAATTCAGACTGTTTCATCTTCTTGCTTAGTATTCGGGCTGCTGGGAGAGGCCTTAACCTTCAGTCTGCTGATACAGTTGTCATTTATGATCCTGACCCGAACCCTAAAAACGAGGAGCAGGCTGTGGCCAGAGCTCATCGCATTGGACAAAAAAGAGAAGTCAAAGTTATCTACATGGAAGCTGTTGTTGACAAAATCTCTAGCCATCAGAAGGAGGATGAACTGAGAAATGGAGGCACTGTTGATATGGAGGACGAGCTTGCAGGTAAGGATCGTTATGTAGGATCCATTGAGAGCCTCATAAGGAGCAATATTCAACAATATAAGATAGATATGGCTGATGAGGTTATTAATGCTGGGCGTTTTGATCAAAGGACAACACATGAAGAGAGACGTTTGACTTTGGAGACATTATTGCATGATGAAGAAAGGTGTCAAGAAACTGTGCACGATGTTCCTTCATTGGAGGAGGTAAATCGCATGATTGCTAGGAATGAAGAAGAAGTTGAATTGTTTGATCAAATGGATGAAGAAGAGGATTGGCTTGAGGAGATGACTCAGTATGACCAGGTGCCTAAGTGGCTTCGAGCCAGTACAAGAGAAGTGAATGCTGCTATTGCTGCTTCTTCAAAAAGACCATCAAAGAAGAACGCTTTATCAGGTGGTAATGTTGGCTTCGAATCCAATGAAGTGGGTTCTGAAAGGAGAAGGGGACGACCAAATGGAAAAAATCCTAATTATAAAGAGTTGGAAGATGAAATTGGAGAATCCTCGGAAGAAATCTCTGAAGACAAAAATGAAGATTCTGCCCATGATGAAGGGGAGATGGGAGAGTTTGAAGATGATGGGTATAGTGGGGCTGATGTAGCTCAACACATGAATAAAGATAAGTTGGAAGATGTTACTCCTTCTGATGCTGAATATGAATTTTCTAGGTCTTTAGGAGGTTCTAGAATTAATCATGTGGTTGAAGAAGGTGGTTCTTCAGCATCATCTGCAGACGGTCAAAGATTGACACAAACAGTGTCACCCTCAGTTTCTTCTCGGAAATTTGGTTCCCTGTCTGCACTGGATGCCAAGCCAAGATCGGTCTCAAAAAGGACGGTATGCTGCGTTATTTTGTATTTTAAATATTTTATTCTTTTGTCAGGTGGTTTGTTTTGTTCTATTACATTCTTATTAATATCTTCTGATAACCTTTACCAGGGAGATGAGTTAGAGGAAGGGGAAATTGCAGTATCTGGTGAATCTCACATGCATCATCAACAGTCAGGAAGTTGGATTCATGATCGTGATGAAGGCGAGGAAGAACAAGTTTTGCAGATACCCAAGATTAAACGTAAACGTAGTCTTCGTGTTCGGCCTCGTCACACCGTGGAAAGGCCTGAGGATAAGTCTGGCAGTGAGATGGCATCTCTTCAACGTGGAGAACCATCTCTTTTACCAGGCCATAAATATCACTTGCAAACAAGGATGGACCCAGAATCAAAACCATTTGGAGATTCCAGTTCCAGCAAGCATGACAAGAATGAATCAATATTAACAAACAAGCGAAATTTACCTTCAAGGAAAGTAGCTAATGCATCCAAATCACATGTCCCATCTAAGTTCAGTCGTTTGAATTACATATCTGCTCCTTCAGAAGATAATGGTGAGCACTCTAGAGAAAGTTTGAAGGGAAAGCCTAACAATTTAAGTGGATCTTCAGCTCATGGCACTAAAATGACTGAAATCATCAAGAGACGGGTATGCGTCATTAAGTAATCAATGTTGTGTTTACTTTTCTGGATCTATCTTATTGTTGTTTTCCTGAATAGATTTGATCTTATTGAATGTTTTAAGGACTTCCAACAGAAGCCCTTACTAATCTTACACAATTATAATAAAATATTACAAATAATTTTTTGGGTATCTGATCACAGGTTTCTTTACCAGATGGTCATGTAACCCTGAAAATATTACTTAATTCGTTCTGTTTTTCACCAAAACTTTCTGTTGGCTATGCAAATTGTAATCTCACCTTTATTTTAAACTTTATGTTGAATAATCTATTTGGATGTGTTTCGTGTCATTGTTTTGGCTATGCAAATTCATACAACTTATGTACTTGCAGTGCAACTTGCAGTGCAAAAATGTAATTAGCAAGCTCCAAAGGAGAATAGACAAGGAAGGCCAACAAATTGTACCTTTGCTGACAGATTTATGGAAGAGGATTGAGAATTCTGGGTTTTCAGGTGATAATGGGAACAATCTCTTGGATTTAAGAAAGATTGACCAGCGAATTGATAAATTGAACTACAGCGGAGTAATGGAGCTTGTTTTTGATGTGCAATTCATGTTGAAGAATGCAATGCATTTCTATGGGTACTCATACGAGGTGAGATTTCTTATCATTGTTCAAAATGGCTTTAGCAGAAACATAAACGGATTAATTGTATTTTGTATGATTGAGATGAGATGGCTATCGAATATTGATAAATTGATAATGACACTAGGATTGTTTATATATGATCTCTATTTTTACAAAGGTTAAAAGTTCCTAGTGATCATTATTCACAGGTAAGATCTGAAGCAAGGAAGGTTCATGATCTCTTCTTTGACATCTTGAAAATTGCATTTTCTGATATTGACTTCGGAGAAGCAAGAAATGCACTTTCTTTTTCTAGTCAAATTTCTGCAAGCACTGTAGCAACCCCAAGGCAAGCGACTGTTGGTCCAAGTAATAAGAGAAAGAGAGGGAAGACTGATACGGAGACTGATCCATTCCCTACAAAAAAGCCGCTAGAGCGCGGATCCACTTCCAACGGCGAAAGTGGCAGGATCAAAGTCCAATTGCCACAGAAGGTATCAAGAACTGGAAGTGGTAGTGGCAGTGCCAGGGAGCAACTTCAACAGGATAGTCCTTTGCTGCTTGTTCACCCAGGTGACCTTGTTGTATGCAAGAAGAAAAGAAATGAGAGGGAAAAATCATCGGTGAAGCCAAGGATTGGATCAGCTGGTCCTATTTCACCACCTAACATGGTTCCAGCTATGAGAAGTCCAACTTCAGGGTCCGGTTCTTCTACCCCCAGGGCTGGCAATGCACAGAGACCAAATGGGTCTGGCTTGTCATTTGGATGGGCAAATCCCGTGAAGCGGATGAGAACAGATTATGGGAAGAGGAGACCAAGTCATATGTAGATTTTTCAAGTGATACAAAGGATAGTATATAATTGGAAACATTGCTGTTAGTTTCAGGAAAGAATTTTAGTTGCCCTTATTATCATCCATTGATAGAGTTGTTCAGCATAAACTGTTAATAATATAGATAGAATTAGATCGGTCCTTTGTATTTTTAGAGCTACCTCCAATAGGGTTGGTTATATTACAGGCGATTAATTTTTTTGATTGGGTATATGCTGCATTTTGCAGGAATTGCTTTTATCTTAGATATATCTGTCGAATCTTGTATAGTGACTTGCTGGTTCATATTAGTCATTCAAGGATTAATAATTAGTTTCTACTACATGGTTTTTTTTCCCCATAGACAACAAACCCTTCCAAACTATTATATATATGCTCTGGATTTTATTTTTAATGAAATTTCTTTTTTACATGTATGTGTGTGTAATATAGAAAATTCCCCCGTATTTGGAGCGTCCCCTGACTAGCGGACAGAAAGAATTCCTCCAGCTCTACGATTAATTGTTCCGTTTAAGGGATCAACGTTCAACATAGTGTTCGGATTCATGTGTCTTCTAGAACCTGGGGTATCCGAGCCAGCTGTGTACAATTAGCTAGCCTTGCGGTATATAATAATCAGGGTGGGCATAAAAACCAAACCAAACATGTAAACTAAACCGAACCAAACCATTTAAAACCGAACCAAATTGTTTGTGAGACAACATGTAAACTGAATTGAACCAAACCGTTTAAAACTGAACCAAACTGTTTGTGAGACAACAGTTCAGTTCACCGGTTTTTTTAATTAAAATCGTGTTAACTTAAAACTGAACCAATAAACCAAAAATTACTAAAACTCCAAAACTAAAACCCTAAAATCAAAATTTGAATGAAACCCTAAAATGGAAACCTAAAATGTTTTGTTCTCTCTATCTCTCTCAGCTTCATCTCCGCAATCACCTACCTCCATCACCACCGACCTCCACCGCTGCTCTGTCACTGCATCAACAGAACCTCTCTCTCTCTCTCTCTCTCTCTCTCTCTCTCTCTCTCTCTCTCTCTCTCTCTCTCTCTCTCTCTCTCTCTCTCTCTCTCTCTCTCTCTCTCTCTCTCTCTCTCTCTCTCTCTCTCTCTCTCTCTCTCTCTCTCTCTCTCTCTCTCTCTCTCTCTCTCTCTCTCTCTCTCTCTCTCTCTCTCTCTCTCTCTCTCTCTCTCTCTCTCTCTCTCTCTCTCTCTCTCTCTCTCTCTCTCTCTCTCTCTCTCTCTCTCTCTATTTTGAAATCACTTCAATCTATTTTGAAATCACTTCGAAAATGATATTACATGTTTCCTTGTGCTCTGCCATGTTTTTTTTATCAAGTAACCTAGTGCCATGTTACTAAATTGATATGGAAATAAAGTGAATATTGATATGAGACTTGTTTCTTTTTTGTGGTTTTTAGACATAAAAGTTAATAAATATTTATTGACAGATGGACTCTCAGCTGTTGGATGATGCAGTCCCTCCTACAACAGCTGCAACAACTCATCATGGTTTGCCACCTTCTGGGCGTAGACGTCGGTCACATGCAGGGGCGTCTTCACCCGATGTACGGCATGTGCGACCGCATAAGGCTTCATAATAATAGGGGCCTCTAATAAAAAATTATAGGGTAGTAGTATTAGTAAACGAGAGGTATAAAATTAGGGATTGCATGCTTACAAATGAGAGATTGTGGGAGTACAAATATTTGAGATTCTCTTTATTCTAAAATGAGGGATTTATTAATTACAAAATGTCTTCTATTGTGAATAAATTTTTTACACGATTTATAGCTAATTGTTATATAGTTTTATCAAATGGAGAGATGTGTAATAGAGATTGTCCTATTTATCAAACATTTTTATATTAATGAAAAATGCTTTTTTTTAATGTTATTTGTAATTTAAATCGATGACAATTCTTTTGATTTTTTTTACATTTTTTATTAGGGTCTATTTTTAATAATCGCATAGGGTCTCGAAAAAGTTAGAGACGCCCATGGTCACATGATGCAGTCCCTCCTACAGCAGCTGCAACAGTTATGTGTTGTCTCTTCGCCTCATGTAAAATTTGACCAAGTTAAGTGTCGATTGAAGCATGTAAAAGATGTTTGTGGGAGAAGAGCTTCCTTTTCGGTTTGTGGAGAATGAGTTTTTTATAAACTTTGTGAAAGTCTTGCAACCACGGTTTTATATCCCATCCCGCATTACTTTATATTTGGTTACTTTATAAGGGGGAAAAAGAAAGACTTAAACAATTTATCTCAAAGCACTGTGGGAAAGTTTTTCTTACAACAGACACATGGACTTCGGTCCAAAATCTTAGCTACATGATACGCATTTCATTGACAAAAAATGGAATTTGCATAAGAAAATTCTGAATTTTTGTCAAATCACATGCCATATGGGAAAGATCATGGCTAAGGAAGTTGAGACATGTTTAAATGCTTGGGAGATGAATCAAGTATTTAACATAACAATAGATAATGCGTCGTTACGTAGCGGTTAGATTCATGAAAGATGGGATGAATGCAAATAACTGTTTGGTCTTGAAGGGAGATTATGTTCATATGAGCCTAATGCATATTTCTCAAACGGACCATGCAACAACATCTGCTAGCGTTGTTAATCTTGACGATTGAAGTCATTCAGCAGATATTGAAGAGGAACAAGCTGCTGTGTATTTGATGGCACTCTCCCGTTGCTTTGTTTTTGCACCAATTTTTTTTAGGGCTTAGAGCCCTCAATAATGCACAAAATTGGTTTAAAAAAAAAGAATCAGCATTATTAAAAGCTAGCCTTCAATAATGCACTTCGGTATTGCCAAAAGCTGCAAAGCTGACATATACATTATTGGAGTCTGTGGGCCGCCAATAATGCAAGTATTTGTGAGGGCTGCAAACCGTCAGTAATGCGTGCTGACCATTAGACCATTTGTGAAGGCTCAGGGCCGCCTATAATGCGTGCAGATTCATTTTTACACTTTCCTTCATATTTCTCTAAAATTATATTGCATTTGTTAAAAAATGAAGAAAAAAAGTTAGTATTTTTGTGAAATAATAAAGCATAAAACGAAAATTAGTATATTTAAAAATAGAAAAATGTTAAAAGTTTGTATTTTTGTCAAAAAATAAAAAAATTTACGGAGTAGTGTTTTTTTATATAATAAAAACGAAAATTATAATATTTATAAATAGAAAAATGTTTTAAAATTTTGTATTTTTGTCAAAAAATAAAAAAGCTGGTATTTTTTTATATAATAAAAACGAAAATTAGTACATATTTAAAAGTAGAAAAATGTTATAAAAGTTTGTATGCTTGTTGAAAAAATAAAACAAATATGGTCTATCTAAATTATATACTATTTTATTTTTACTAAAAAATAAAGATATTCATATGTTTTTTTTTACTAAAAAATAAAGATATGTTTAAAAATAATTATGTATGTTTTTTTATATAGGGTTTTTGTATTATATAATTTTTTTTTTGGGTAGAGTGTATTATATAAAGCTGGATAACATACGTGTTTTTATAAGATTTTTTTTTGTCAAAAAAAAAAAGAAGAAAACTATAAGTTTTTTTAAAACTAAATATTTTATATAAAACATAAAAAAACTAAATATTTAGTAATAAAACTAAATATTACTAAATAAAACTTATATAAAACTAAATATTTTATATAAAAATTACAAGAATATGCATGTTTCAAAGATATATATAGTAATTCTTTGATGATCGAACTCTAAATGTAAAGACACATCGTAACTAACAACAGTTTCATCGGAAATCTAGTTTTAATGAAAGGGTCATGAAGTTTGACTAAAACTACGAATTGTATCGATCCGACCGTTCAATATCACCTAATTGGACTAATAAACATATGAGTAAAAGAATTTTGATGATCGGACTCCGAATGTATAGATAGATCCTAATAACAATCTCGTTGGAAACCTTGTTTTAATGAAACGGTCATGAAACTTGACTAAAATTACGGATTTTGACTGGAGACTTCGAATTTTATCAATCCGACCGTTCATAACCTAATTAGAGTAACAAACAAATGAGAAAAAGAATTGTGATGATCAGACTCCGAATGTATACGCTGATCGTAATAACAGTCTCGTCGGAAACCTAGTTTTATTGAAAGGGTCATGAAGTTTGATTAAAACTACGGATTTTGACTGGACATTTCGAATTTTTTCAATCCGACCGTTCAATATCACATAATGAAAAACAAACTGTTATGCATTATTGAGGGTCTTGGGCCGCCAATAACGCTTACTAGCGAGCGTTTTTATGAGGGTCTAGGGCACTCAATAATGTTTGCATTTGTGACGAATTTTTGACATTTCTGGAGACTTATGGCACTCGATAATCCTTTGTTTTCTTGTAGTGTACGAACATTCAACAGATATTTCATCTATGATCATCATTTCATTTGTAAATTGGATTTTAGCAGTTTCTATTTTGCAAAAAGAGAATATGGTATCAGGTTAATATGTATGGATTCACATTGGTTTATATGTAGCAGGTTTAACTATGTGTGTTACTTTGAGTTATTGAAGAAAACCAATTAAAAACAATTCAATTCAATTCACTGTACAGTTCGGTCCAATCAATTACCAAACCGTTAAGTTCATGTTAAACAATTACAGTTCAGTTTGGTTTTTCCGAACTGCAAAATAGTTCTGTTCGGTTTTCATGCAATTTTGGTTTTAAACCAAACTTTGCCCACTCCTAATATATATAGATGGAGAATTGGATTTTCTCAATTTTATTTTCTTCATGTTCCTCAATTTTTTCAATCCCCAGTCCCTACCACTTCTTTCTTCTTTGCCTTTTCTCTCTCCATCTAAATCAATGACTCAAAAACAAAATTTATCTAAAGTAACATGAGAGAATCCTCTCTCTTGTTGATCAATGAATTCAGTGATTCTTTATTTGTTTATTATATTCAATATGTGTGAGTAGTTTAATTGAGTCCAAAACGAGAGGACCGTTGTACCGATGGAACTAATATAAATTACACGCTATTTAATTATGACAAAATGTTATTGTTTTGAAAATCCTGTTTTTAATTTAAAGCTTCTGCAAAACTAGGAACATAGAAATACCGTTTACGTGTCCACAGAGCGGGAATGATATTGGACTTAGAAAATTCAGATTTTTAGTTAAATAGTAGTGAAATCATCTTTTTAATTAAGGGGAATGTTAACATGTGCCCTTAAGGGCACATGTTAAGAAGTTAAATGTGGAAAAAATTTATTGAACTTGTGGTGTATTCAATTATCTAAGCATTAAATTCTTTGTATCCATTAAATGCTATATTACTATTTTTAGGTAGTTTAACATGTGCCCTTAGGGCATATGTTAACATGACCCTTTAATTAATTAAGAACTTATTTTAGCGAGTAGTTAAGCGCTGCGAAAGAAGGCAATTACACACTAAAATCTGATAACGGTTGTCCCATGAGTTTGACTCAATTGGTTGGACATCGCATTTTATATGCAGGGGACCGGGGTTCGAACCCGGGTCATCCCACTTATCCACCGTAAGAGTGGAATTTCTAGCCGCTAGGCTACTTGACCACAAAAAAAAAAATCTGATAACGGTTTGCGAAAGTAAAACAATATCTCTAATTTAATTTTTTTTTTCTACAAATAAATTATCTCCTCGTCATAAATAAATAAATAATATAGTTTATGTTAGTAACTTTAGTCGACGGAAATCATCGTTTTGGCCTCTCGTTGTTATTATTAAATTAAATATATTGTTTAGTTTCACGCACCAAACAACCAAACTTTGAACCAACCTTAGATAAACAACGAGATACCAGATAGCGGTACTTATAAATTGGTCTTCGTGGATTCGACAACCTTTTATACTAAAACCAAATATAGCCGTATACTTGCGGCCTATCACCTGACAGACACAATACTTGATGGGACACCGTGTAGTTTCACAATTACCTTCAGATATATATCAACCAATTTCTACAACGAAAAAGTAAGGTTGATCGGTATAAAGTAAGCTGACTTGGTCAACCGATCTACTATTACCGAGATTGCATCATACTCTCCTACGGTCCTCGGCAATCCACTCACAAAGTCCATGGATATACTATCCAATTTCCACTCTGGAATATTCAGTGGCTTCAACAACCCTATCGGCTGTTGGTGTTCGATCTTCGATTAGCTCTCGGGTGGATGCGCAATTTACTATTGCATCCTTCTTCCAGGATGTTCTTCTTAAGTTCCGGTATATTTGGCGCACATATACTATTCCGAATTTTCAACACCTCTTCCTCATCTATTCTGAAGTTTGTTCCTCTTCCTTGGCTAATTAATTTTCTGTACTTGTCCATCTCCGAGTCTGTCTTCTATCCCTCTTTAATTTCTTCAAGCACATATTGTTAGTTACTTTCAGCATACCAAACTTCACACTATGAGGTGTCACATTGCACACTAAGCTCAAGCCTCTAAATTCTAAAATCAACTTCATTTCCCTTGCCATGAGGGACGACATATGCAGGGCCTTTCTACTCAACGCATATGCTTCTATGTTTGCTTTTCCCTGATGGTAATTCAATTTAAAATCGTAGTCTTTCAGAAATTTCATCCACCTCCTATGTCTCATGTTCAACTCCTTTTGACTAAAAAGATATTTCAGACTCTTGTGGTCGCTAAACACGTCCAACTTTGCGCCATATAGAAAGTGCCTCTAAATCTTCAATGTGAATACTACAGCTTCCAACTCTAAGTCGTGGGTCGGATAATTCCTCTCTTGAACCTTCAATCGTCTCGAGGCATAGGCTACTACTTTTTCACTTTGCATCAATACACCACATAACCTCATCTTCGACGCATCACAGTACACAACAAAAGATTCATTCGAGTTAAGCAATGTCAGCACTAGCGCAGATGTCAGCTTCTGCTTCAATTCTTGGAAACTCTCTTCGCATGTCTTATTCCATATATAAGCACGTCCCTTCCGAGTAAGTTGAGTCAACGACAAGGCTTTTTTCGAAAACCCCTCGATAAACCTTTTGTAGTAACTAGCCAACCCCAGAAAACTTCTGATCTCCGTCACTAACTTTAGAGCTTCCCATTGTAACACCGCACTCACTTTAGATGGGTCGACTGCTATTCCATTAGCAGAGATAACATGCCCCGGAAAACTTACTTCTCTCAACCAGAATTCGCACTTCAACAACTTCGCATACAACTTCTTATCTTTCAAAGTTTGCAACACAACTCTCAAGTGCTCGACGTGTTCTCCTCCTGACTTCGAATACACCAGAATGTCATCAATGAAGACAACCACAAACTTATCT
This sequence comes from Trifolium subterraneum, assembly GCA_951799995.1. Classification (NCBI taxonomy): domain Eukaryota; kingdom Viridiplantae; phylum Streptophyta; class Magnoliopsida; order Fabales; family Fabaceae; genus Trifolium; species Trifolium subterraneum. The sequence goes on from OX637464.1 coordinate 39,785,489, forward strand.
AAGTATGGATGAAAATTTTGGTTCATATACTCCATGAAACTCCAGGCGCATTGGATACGCCAAACAGCATGACAGAATACTCATAGTGACCATACCTGGTTCTGAATGTCGTCTTCGGTATGTCATCTTCCTTTACTCTGATATGATGATACCCCGAGCGCAAATCAATTTTACTGAATACACGAGCTCCAACTAGTTGTTCCATCAGGTCGTCATTTCGTGGTAGACGACACTTGTTTTTAATGATCACCTTGTCTAGTTGACGATAGTCACCACTGAGTCTCATACTCCCATCTTTCTCCTTCACTAACAACATTTAATTGGCACTCCCCCACATCGATACACTTGGTCAAACAAACTTCTTCTCCAACTACTCTTTAACGGCTTCTTTAATTCACTTAACTCTGCTGCAGACATTTTGTAGGGCGCCACAAACATCGGCCTAATGTCAATACTAGGCCTATAGTGAACTCTACTTCTCGTTCTGATAGTACGTCACTATTATCGTCTGAGAACTCACACACCATTGGTAAATCAACGATTTCTGCTTCTTTCTTCAATTCCATTTTTGCGAACATCATAAACATTTGAGCGTCTTCCTTCCTTAACTTTTGTACTTGTCGAGAAGACGCCATCTCCAAGCTTGCATTCTCTTTTGATTCGGGAAACAAAATTGTCTTATCCAAAACAGTTGGTTGTCTCCCCCACTTATTTTAAACCCATTTGCGGCCCTCTATTGAGACGCCAGACTTCCTGTATTAACCTCCAACTCTTTCCTTCGCTTGCAAGGGTACGAAACATCGACAATGTTTATACACATGTCACCTGCAAAACAAAAGATCGTAGACTTAGTCTGACTGGACTGACCGACTCTGATACCACTTTGTAACACCCAATTATACCCCCTTTATTTTATTTATAAAAACATTGTCTTTAATTAAAAAAATAAAAAATAATTGAGCGTTACACACCCAATACACCCGATTAATAAAATTATCAATGGAAGATAAAGTCTTTCGTCATGTTGAGAACTCCAAAGTCTCAAACATAGTTTTTCAAAATATATAACACTAGTTCTTCAATGAAAGTAATTAAAATGAAAAACAAATATAAAGTCCCCCAACAACATCCTAACAGAGCAACTCTAACTGAAAAGAAACAAACGACAGCCTTCTAATGTCATCCTTAATACACCTCGGCTAAGCACCATCACTTACCTGAAGGGGTGAGTAATTCGATCACGAGGTATAAGGAATCAACCTCGAATATGAAATTAAGATAAAACTCGTCTTTGGACGAGTAAGCAACAACACACAACGAGAAAACACACCCAATAGGTAAAACACTACTTCATCAATTCAAATACAATACAACTTCAATAATTTAAATAGAATACAACTTCAATAAATAAAATGTATGCAATGCGCCTAGACTCGCTACAAGCATGTGGTACCAATAACAACATCATTATTTTCAACTTCGTTGAACAACACTAATAAGCAACACCATTATTTTTAACTTTGTTGAACAACACCTATAAGCATCACCAATAGACACATGGATGAATGCATGATCATGTTCATGATAAACAACAACAATTACAACGACATGAATTCGACATCATTAATCAAAACCACAACTTATAGAACAACATCAATTCAACGACTTAAAGAACAACACCAATAATCAACGACTTTAAAGACAACAACAATAATCAACGGCTTAAAGAACAACACCAATAATCAACGGCTTTAAAGACAACATCAATAGGCAACATATTTTAACAACTTCACCATCATTATATCAACCCAAAACATTCCCCGACATATCCGGTTTTTAATTTAATTTAATTAGCGAGATTTATGAAAAATATTCAATGATTTGAAGCAGAGAGAGTGACTGACCTCAAAAGGTCCCAAAATACTCAAATTAATTTGTATAAAAGTTTGGGAAAGTTTCATGAAATTTTAATATTTTTAATTACCATTTTATTTCAAATAATTAATGAAAAATAGCTACAGGTGTCCAAAAAATCCCAAAGAGGTTACAAAATTTCAAGAAAATTATTTCCTATTTTTTTTTTAAAAAATAATTTTTTGAAATTTTTTTAACGTGTCAGACGCTCCCACACGCCTGGGTGTGACGCGCAACATTGTTCATCATCTCTTTCACCCAATTGTTTTTCCTTTCTGAAAATGGGTCGCACGAACTAGAACTCGAACCTACTCATTCTCCCTCAATACTTGATCCGCTGTCGCACACGGGTCAAAAACAAGTATTTAAAATTGTAGTTTAGAGAAGTGACAAAAGTGTCGTATCACAAGGACTCTCTTGATCAATTACGAAATATTAGAATCGGTAAAATATGGGGGTTTTCAGTTTTGACTTCGAATTGCAAAAATAAAAGATTAAAAATAAGTGATTATCAAATAAACTTAAATCGATTAATCTATTGTTCGGTTTCCGGCTAATCACTGGTCTTTACCTTACCAATTCCCTAAGCGGCTTCGATCTCTATTCGATTTCCATACCAATTGACAAGCATAACAGGTATAGAATACATTGAATTCCTATATTCTGAACGAAGCAAACGGATAAATACAATCGCAAATTAAGCAAATACGATATAGAAACGCAGTTTAACGACAAAGCGACATAAACAGCGATTAAAATTAGGAATACAATCATACGAATTTAATCAAAACATTCCACGAAATAACATATTAAGCAATTGCAATTTCATAGAATATAATTGAAAGAGAAACAAAATTGAATTGATAGAATAAAAACCTCAAAGCTTTTGGAAACACAATCACAATAGATCAACCTCAGTGATTAATTAGTTCTCCATAGCAAACAACATACTTCAGTTTCTATTTAGTGAACAGTACTCGAAAATATTACATATTTCTGGTTTGAGTTGTATATATAGGAGAATGAGTGAAATTCAAAGGCCAAAGAAACAAAAGGCCAAAATTAAGTTTCTACTAAGTTCGAAATCTTCAATGAATTATTAGAGACTCTTTCACTTCGAAACAGCTCTTTCACTCATCACAACACTTGTAGCTATGTCTCTTAGCTTTCCAGCGCATATTTCCGCGCCTCAATCCGATACCCGAAGCTCAAGTTATGATCTGCAAAGCAAAAATGTATTAAATAGCTACTAATGCTGAAAATTAAATACGAAAATAAAATAAAGACAAAAATAAACTTAAATCTAAAAACACAATAAAATAGTAAAAATAATAAAACAAACTAGAGAAATGTCTAAGTACAATAGTAGAAGAATGTGCATCAAAATGCACTGATCAATACTCAACGAAATTTGATGTTCTTTATTTTGTTTTGATCGTCATTCAATTTTAGAAAGATACCCGGTGTTAGTTTTTAGAATCGGCGATCAAATCGCGAGTTGGAAAAAAGAGTTTTATACTAAAAGTTGTTATATTTCACTCGCTGCTGCTTCTCAGTTCTAACTATCCGTTTCAAATTTAATTCTCAGTGTCTTAAAAGCTTTACAAAATTGTTTATGGATAATACAAATACTCAGAAACATTTTAAAAATTGAGAATCATCCAACCCGAAAATTTAAATTATTTTCCAAAGCTTCATACTAACACCAATATCGAGGTCTCCTTAACACGATATGATTCAGCTATATCAGGACACAAATATAATCGACAACAAATAACATGATCAATAATAACAACAGGGGCAGAACAAAAAATCAAATTGAAAAGGCTTAAACAACAACATCTTCAAAACAACAACAACAACAACATAATATAACAACAAAACAAAAATACAACAACAAAACAACATCAATAATTTCAGAAAAATAAACGAAAGAATCAACCCCCTTACCTGAACTGCAGTGATTCTCCTAAGCTTGAGGTTTGAGACTTCCCTTCCTTCCCTTCTCTTCTTCTCCCATGTGCTCTCTCTCTATTCTCACACTATATATATTTTTGTTTGTATGCATCAGTATATTGACTCTTCCTAACCTTACACCCCTTTAACCCACTTAATTCCAAGGGACAAGATTTTTAATATAATTAAAGTGAATATATTGATTTTCTTTTATTCTTATCTCTACTATAATCTTATCCACACCCCCTATATACACTCAACACATCATTATCTAATTTTTCTACTTCTTTTCTTTGAATTTTTATTTTGTAATTAGCAACGTCAATACTTCATTTGCGGCCCTCTGCTGAGACGTCAAACTTCATGTACTAACCTCCAACTCTTTCCTTTGCTTGCAAGGGTACGAAACATCGAAAGTGTTTATACTCATGTCATCTGCAAAACAAAAGATCGTAAACTTTGTCTGACTGGACCGACCGACTCTGATACCACTTTGTAACACCCAATTATAGCCCCTTTATTTTATTTATAAAAACACTTTCTTTAATTAAAAAAAATAAAAAATAATTGTGTGTTACACACCCAATACACCCGATTAATAAAATTATCAGTGAAAGATAAACTCTTTCGTCATTTTGAGAACTCCAAAGTCTCAAACATAGTTTTTCAAAATAAATAACACCAATTCTTCATTGAAAGTAATTAAAATGAAAAACAAATATAAAGTCCCCCAGCAACATCCTAATAGAGCGACTCTGACTTGAAAGAAACAAACGACGGCCTTCCAATTTCATCCTCAATACACCTCGGCTAAGCATCATCATTTACCTGAAAGCCATGATTGCACATCGTAGGGTCAAACCAGAAGGGGTGAGTAATTCGATCATGAGGTATAAGGAATCAACCTCGAATATGAAATTAAGATAAAACAGACACAATAGGTAAAACACTACTTCATCAATTCAAATACAACATCGCTTCAATAATTTAAATAGAATACAACTTCAATAAATAAAATGCGTGCAATGCGCTTAGACTCGCTACATGCATGTGGTGCTAATAACAACATAATTATTTTCAACTTCGTTGAACAACACCAATAAGCAACACCAATAGATACATGAATGAATGCATGATCCCCGCAACTGCGATATGGAGGGGGCTGAAATCACTTGATGCCAGAACTGACTCCCGAACCAGATTAAACTAGTGGTGAATACCAAAAAAAAGAACAACATATTCTTCAAAACAACAACAACAACAACAACATAATACAACAACAAAACAAAAATACAACAACAAAATAACATCGATAATTTCAGGAAAATAAACGAAAGAATCAACCCCTTACCTGGATTGAGGTTTGAGACTTCCCTTTCTCCCCTTCTCTTTTTCTCCCACGTGCTCTCTCTCTATTCTCACACTATATTTTTTTTGTTTGTCTACATCAATATGCTGATTTTTCCTAATATCACCCCCTTTAAACCACTTAATTCCAAGGGACATGATTTTTAATACAATTACGGTGAGTTTATTAAAATTAAAATAATGGTTTTTCTTTTATTCTTGTCTCTAATATAATCATATCCACCCCCTATATACATTCAACACATCATTATCTAATTTTTCTACTTCTTTTTCTTTTAATTTTTATTTTCTAATTAACAACGTCAATATTTTTATTTATCAATTATTTAATTATTCGCCACACAAAATAATTAAACACACATCGTCAAATAACACCACAACACCTAAATAATTAAATAAAATGAATTCTAATTTTTTGGGTGTTAAATCACACACAAACCAAACAATCGTTCCTTCTATTTTTTTCCCATCACATGAGAATTTCTCCCTCATTTATACTACTGAAATTTCTCCCTCCCTACAAACCACCACCGACAACCTCTTAAACCCCATCACCACCACCACATACATCCTTTATTTCCCTACCTTTGTTTCCTTTGTCTCTCTCGCAACTCCCTTAGCCTCTCTCTTTTGTCTCCCTCTCTCTATCTATATATCTATCTATCCAATACCACGCCCCAAGTTTTTCACTATCTCTATTCGACTTCTAGTAGAAAGATGCAAAACAAAAAGTATATGAATCACAAAAATAATGTATATTTTTACCTTTTGTTTCGGTTCTCTAGAAAATAATTATAAAATATAAAAAATAATAATTCATAAAAAATGTCAAGTCAACATCAAAATCCTAAGCGACAGTGGTCTAGTTAGTAGATCAAACGCAACGCCAATTTTTTTGTGTGATGATATCAAAACAATAGAAATAAGATATTATAAGGACAAATCCTAAGAATTTCTTTTAGGAACGAAAACCCAAATTTATCTACGTTAATGGGACGGAAATCACATTTTTCACAATAAAAACTGTCTCTACAACTTTATGAAATTTTTTATCAAACCAAAACATTTTTGTTTTAATATCTAGAATATAACTTTTCCTTTTCAATTTTTTAAATGGAATAAAATGGAACTAAATTATAATCAACATATTTAACTTTGTATCAATATTTCCAAAAAATTAGGATCTTTTGAAATGAATAAGAGAAGTAATTTTCAATAAGAGATGTACTTTTCACACCCCCTATATTTCCTTTGTCACCCCCTGAAATTACCTAACTACCTCTCTCACTTTTTAGACGGCGAAGAAGGTTTGCATTTTAGAAAGTGGGCATGTTAAATAAATGATAGTTTAGAATGGTTTCACCCCTAGGTGAAATTTTGGGAACAACACGCGTGATGTGTAGTTGGGAAACTGCATTAACCACTAGCAACAAGGTCCAAGTGTTGCTTCGTAGATTGGACAACTTCCGGGAGTTGGTAAAGGATCTGATTGCAAGCGACGAAGTTGCAAATGATTCTTATGTTTATTAAGTACTCCAGGATGTTATGGCGGAGACTAGGAGTATTACTTATGTTCGGGACAATGGTGGTTCTAGTAGTCAACATTAGTTTCTTTGCTTATGTTGTGATAATTTTAAGATATTATGTTTTTGGATAATTGATGACTTTTTTGGTTATGTAAATATTTATTTTGGATATTATGAAGTTTATTTTGATTAATTTCTGTTTACACATGCTTCATTATTTTTTGAATAGTTACGGCAAAATGAAAGTTCTGCACGTTTGGCAGGTACACAAACAGGTTGAGTAACACCAAATGAAAAACACTCATTTATGTTCTGATACTGTCATATTTCGCTCACTACCATGCCAGCACCCCCTATATGCTCGCTGTCTACAGGGCGAACGCATACAATAGTACCAACAATTGTGTGGCCATTAACGCACCAGCCTTTGTGTGGTGACAAAATTTATCAAGGCTTGTATAAATAGGTGTGATTGGTTCAGTAGCAACTCAAGAAATGAAAATGGAATATTTAGAACATAAACCTAACACTCACTTAGCTACAGTCTACTACAATCCGGGTAAAGCAATTGTTTTTAGAATCCACGTCGATGTTACACTGGGTGATCTGAAGCATCAGTAGAACCAAATCAACAGCCGTGTCAACTTCCGGGGTTAAAGAAGGGTGACTGAAGTCGAGTATCGCCGTCCATCAGTCAGCTCAAACGGAACCTTGTTGTTCACGAACATAAAACTTCAAAACGACGCCGATTTGAGAACAATGTTCTCTAGTTTCTACGAGCACCAGTACATCACGAGGGGACCGATCGAGCTGGACGCTAAGCTTGTTAGATCTGTCGAAGATATACTTGCAAACATGGTTTAACCTCAGAAGGATGAAATGGAACCAGTTCATTTATCCGATACATAGTATCATTAATGTTTTATTGTTTTATTTACTTCTTTTTTTTAACTAATGTCAAATTTATTGTTTTATCTTATGTTTTTTTAATTAATGTCAAATTTATTATTTTATGTATGATTTTTTTAATTAAATGTCAACTATTGTCTCTTGTTGTTTTAGTTACTTCTTTTTTTTAATTTATTACATACAATGCTCGCTGTATAGGCAGCGAACGGTGTATGCACTCACTCTGTAGACAGCGAGTAGTATCAACGCAGTGTAGGTGTGCACTTCTTAGAATGCGAACGTTGATAGTAACAAAATAGAAATGAAAAATTGCATAAACATAAATGATAATAGCAACAACAAAATTTAACAAATTATAATTTTATTTCATTAAAGATTACATCATGAACTTACATTAGACAAAAGAATTACATCATAATAATATTTTTAGACAAAAAAATTACTTTAAAATAATAATAGTAAAACTAAAACGAACACGTTTGCAATTTTTTTAACAACGGACGGATCAGTTGAGGTCGTTCGAATGTAGAGGCCATTCGAATGTAGAGATTGGACACCAAGTACAACAGTTTTTCCATTACCACCACATTCTCCGTTATTTAGCTCATACCTTTGTTTCGGTTACTCATAACATTTCTAATTTGGACACAAAAAGTCCAATGACGATTACCATAGCATTCCCAACCATGGTGATAAAACAACACCGGTAGAAGTGTTATGAGTAACTGACAACAAACTATGCGTCCGTTTCCACAAAACCAACTACAATTAAACTAAAAAACAAAACAAAAAACAAAAGTAATAAAATAAAATGACAGAACGAGGGAGAAGAAGAGAGATTTGGTGTGATTCTTTCACTCCATGATCCCCCTTTTAAAGCATTTTTGCCTCATTGTGATTGGCTGAAACCACATCACAACCTCCCATGTGGCCAATCAGATTTGGCCACGTGGCAGTCAGTTTTGACTGCATGGGGGGCTTTTTTTACTGCCGACATGTTTGTTGTTTACATAGCGAGCACGCATGCTTGCGACGTAGCCGCGTGCAACGGTGTTTCAGTTTTACAATTTAACACACTCGCTGTCTACGTAGCAAGAGGGGTAGATTGAGAATATCAGGGGGCACGCATGTATGACAGGGGGTGGGAGAAGAAGAACTTTTTCAATAATATTAACATGTGATGATTCAATTTCATGGGCTATTTACCCTTTGCCCTTTAACAATTTGTTTTCAAGATTTTCCAATACAAATCCATTTTTTCCTATTCAAAAGCCTAACACAACCACCTTTAAACCATGGTCAAATACAAACCATGGTTAATAAATCATTCTTTAAAGCAATCAATATTAAAGGTGATTTTTTCATTCCCCCAATCTCTATTAAAGTTCTATTTCTCCCATCTCAAGTTTGAAACTCTTCAAATTCTCTCCTCCTTTCTTTATCTCCCAAAGAGAGAAACATAGGGAAAAAAAAATTGGCCTAGGGCTAAAAATAAATACAAAAGTATCGAGTAGTTAAGAGAAAAGTGGGTGCCAAACCAAGGGTCACCACAAGATTTATCTTGTAAGCAACTATTCTCTCCTCCACCTCTCTATATTCTCACATTGGTATGTCCCTCTCTCAATTTTTTCATCTCCAATGAAAAATTGATTAATTTTTTTTTTTTACTTTCATTGAAAATTTAAGATATGTTTGGGTAGAAAATTTTATTTTATTTTCTGAACAATATTTTAAGATTTCCATAGCCCTAGATCAATCAAATCACTTTTTTTTAATTTCTGAAAAGTTTATAATTTTTTTCAAAACCCTTTTAGATTTTTGAAGAATAGGGTCTGCATCTGTTCAAAACTTGAACTTTGGCCCCTCCATTTTTTTTCCATTCACTCCAAAAAATTCACCAATCATCAATAGAAACAATGCGCGGGATACCCAAATTTTTCTCTCACTCTCCCTCTTCTATATCTATATAATATATACAAAGTTTTGATGTAGAGAGAGAAAGTAAGCACAAAGCTTTCTCTCTCCAAGAGCTACACAACCCTTGATTTTCATCTGGTACCTTTTCACATTCCTCAGCTTGAATGCTTCCATACCCATTTTTTGTTTTACGTTTCTGCTTTTTTTTTTTTTTTTTTAGTTATTATTGTTTTTTGGGATGTGGGTATGGTTAAAAGTGGAACTTTTATTATAGCTTGGTTTTGTTTTTGATTGGTTTTTAAATTGATTTTTTGATATGCATGACAGGATTGTTGTTGAGCTAGCTGAAATCCTTTGAAGAGTTTTGGAGATGAAGTTGATAGTTTTGTTTTTGTAGATTTATCTGGTGAGATTGAATGTTGTTTTGGTAAGAGTTGATTGGTGGTTTTTTTTTGAAGGAGATCTAGAAAATGTTGGGTAATGAGCAACCTTTGGATTTGTATAAGCTCTTCATGGTGGTGAAGGATAAAGGTGGTTATGATGTTGTTTGTAAGAACAGGCTGTGGGATTTGGTTGGGGAAGAATATGGGTTGGGCGTGAAGGTTGGTTCATCTGTTGAACTTGTTTATAGTAAGTATTTGAGTACTTTAGAGACACCTTTGAAGAATGTTGTTGATGGTGAGTTCCCTAAGTGTGATTTAGTGGATGATAGAGTTAAATTTGGCGAGCGTTTAATGGAGCTGCAAGCTGAATTCTTGCTGGATGATTATGGTGAGGAAGATGCGGGGGATAGTGTATATGAATGTAGGAGGAAGTTGTGTAATAGAGTGAAGGGCGTGAAGGGTGTGAATCAAGAGTTGAATGCGGCCGAACTCGAAAGGGTATATGACTACATAGATGGGAAGAAGTTGTGTGGTACTAATAGAGTGAAGGATGTGAATCTTGAGTCTAATGCAGCCAAGAAAGTTCAGAATGGAGTTGTTGACGTGTGTATGCAGGATTGTAAGAAGAATGAGACTAGTCTCAGAAAGTTGGTTAACCATAATGTTGGGATGGAAATAATGGATGATGTATCCGATGCAGCAAACAGCATGCCTGGATTGTCCGATGGAAGCAAGAGTTGTGCTAATGATGATGCTAATGACAGTGGTGACGATCTCTTAGTGTTGGAACCGTCTAGTGTTAATAGAGAGAGCTTCGGTCGTAAGAGGAAGAGAGACTCGATGACAGAAACGCTAAGTTGGGTTACTAGCATTGCAAAGAATCCTTGTGATCCGGTGATAGGTTCAATGCCTGAAAAGCCGAAGTGGAAGTCTTATGGTAATCAAGAGACCTGGAAGAAGGTTTTGTTGTTTCGAGAAGCTGCCTTTTTGAAAAGAGATTTTGCATCAAACTGTGAAAAACTCAGTTGGCTGGTAAGTTGAAATTAACTATATGCTCTTTGTTTGTCATGTAGATCATCGATCATATCTGAAATATAATGTAGGGCTGCATGTCATTTTTTTGCTGAGACTGTGCATCACGGAAAATATTGCCAATATTTCCTAATGTAGGTCCTTTTGTGATTAGCACAATAATTTATTGTATATGTATGTTATCATGTATGGTGTGTTTCTCTTCTTCGTTTGGTGATAAGGATATATGTTGTGTTTCTAAATGCATTATATTTGTTGATAACTAATTGTTACTCGACTATGTTGTTACTTGTTGGTTTCTGCTTTTTCAATGCACGTATCTTTGTTGTATCAAAATATTCATATTGCTAATCTTCTATTCTTTTACCCTGTTGAATGGTTGTATTTTGCTTTGGTCGTTAGTGTGCTTCCATGACTTAATCCCGTATTTTTAGTCTCTTTGTTCCACAATGAGCGTCACATTTGCAAATTAAAAAACCATTTTCAATTTTGTTAAAAAGTCCCACATCGAATATGAGATGACCTTGACAAGTGTTTATAAGCAAGTGGCAGTCACCTTACAAGCTGGTTTTGTAAGGATGGGTTAGGTCCATACTTATTTCTAAGATGGTATCAGAGTCTCTAAGATCCATTGGACTACCCATTATTTGGGAACCCGTTATTGTTGAGTCCATGTTCCAGCTTGTTCAGTTCTGGACATGGGGGGTGTGTTAAAAAGTCCCACATCGGATATGAGATGGCCTTGACAAGTGTTTATAAGCAAGTGGCAGTCCTCACATTACAATTATTTTTTCTTTGCCTCGACGCTCTTTGAACACCTCTCAAAAACACATCTACGGATGTCAGGGTTTGTTTGATTGGAGGAGAGGGGTTGTTTTAACTTTAATGCTTTTGTTCATTTTCTTCTGAGGGGAGCCAAATCCCTCCTAAGCTAAATTTATCTCCCCTCCAAAATGGTGGGACGGAGGGCAGATAAATTTAGTTTTGAAGGGGAGATACTTTTATGGGTGAAAAATGTAATTTTACACTTTCCTTCCGTTAAAAGTCCTCCACTCCCCTCCCCTTGTCGAACCAAACATGAAGCATATTAAAATTCCACCCCTCCCTTCCCCTCCATTAAAATCCCTCTTCTCCCCTCCATTGAACCAATCAGACCCGGGGGTGTGTTTCAATTTGTATTTCTTTATTCCTGGGAATATAATGATACAAAAATATATTCCTATGTTTGTTAGAAGTTTATTAAATTTTATTGCCGGATATAAAAGATTCCTAGGAAAAGAATAATTTTCCAAAAAAAAGGTTCCCGGGAATAAATTCATGTATAGTTATCAACTAACCTCCCTATTATAAAGGTTATCGGGAATATTTGAATGTTAACCAAACATATATTTTTTAAATATCAAATAATCATTATTTTGGAGGGTTCATTTTTTTTAATAATACAAAATGAGTAAACCATCAAATTGGTCTCTATGACTCGTTCTCTAATAGGTCCTGACTCTTTAAATATCGCAAATTAGATCCTGTCTCTGCCAAATGTTTCTCAATTTGGTCCCTCCGTGAACATTTGTTTCACTTACTGACAAATAAGTCCCCGTCTTCATCAACTTTCTATCAAAATAGTCTATAACTTTACCATTTTTTTTATCAAATAATCGTTATTTTAAATTGACCATTGACTACGCGATACTTAAATTGTGTAATGTTATTGATCACAACTTCACATCACATGACACGTAACACTCCACATCAACACATTTAACCATATTATTGAGAAACATTTGACAGAGATAGAGACTAATTTGTGATATTGAAAGAGTCAGTGACCTATTTGAGAGCGTGTTACAAAGACAAGGACTAATTTGGTGGTTTACTCAATACAAAATCCTTCTGATTTGGTGGAACTCTAAAAATTGTTTTGACCGATTTTGAAGGGTTTATATGAATTCTTAAAATTCAATCTATGTTGTATATTCTCAAAATTAAAAATGTATTAATCATAAGTATTTATTTATTTATCATTCTCTATAAAAATTTCACTCTTTCAAAAAATGTGAAAGGAAGCCCTCCCTCCTTTATTTTCTCCTCTACTTCTCTCCCTCCAAAGCCCTCCCTCCTTCTCTCCAAACTCGTAAACAAAGCCTAAGACATTAAATTTGCTTACATAGTTCTACCTTTCTGCTAGTAGATGGTTGAATACAGGTGAAACGACTATCATATCTTGTTTTGGAACTTTGTTGTAATCAAACAAATTGCTCAATTTAGATGCACATATATGTTCTGATTTTCAATATGTATTTATGTATCGGTTCCCTATGCTTTTTTATATTAGAGGTGTCGACATGTTTGTGTCGGAATCTGTGCTTCATAGTGCATCACTCCGAAGTCAATAATTTCTGCTTTGCATTTACGATAATGATGATAAATCAGTACCTGATAAAATTAATTTAGTAAAACTATCAATATGTGGTTGATCCGAGCGGTAAGGGACACAAATACCTTAAGTAAGGGATAGGAATCCGATCCCAGACTCTTGTGTATGAAAAAAACTTGGTTCGGAGGGGTGAGTCCACCTTGTGTGCCCAACAGGTTTTCTGACAAAGATTAGTCACAATTAAACGACAATAGATACTTTAAACCTATAACATGGTTATAAAAAAAAAGGTTAATTTGGTAAAACTACTATTCTCGTTATTTCATTTATAATATTTTCTTAATGTGTAAAATAAATAAATATGTCAACCATTGTGGAATTAAAAGATTGTTTTTTATTACCTTTTCATATGTGATGCAATTCTATTTAGTTTGGCTCTGTTTGGCAATGCCAAAATTTGAGCTTATCGGTAGTTGATAGCTTATAAAGTTCATATTGTGAGAGCTTATAGCTTATTTTTACTAGTTTATAGCTTATCATTTATTCTCTCAATTATACCCCTGTTATCTTACTTGAAAAAATTAAAATAGTAATTAAACACGTCTTTTTTTATCATTTCATATTTATAAGCTAGTTCAACCACCAATTTGACCAAACACTACAAATGCAATTGGCTAGTTTATCTGCTATATAATCTAGCTTATAAGCTATAAACTATAAGCTCATATGCTATAAACTAGCTTATTAGCTATCCGCTATTTTTTGCCAATCAGAGCCTTTGTGACACTAGTTTTTCATCAAAAGTTTGACGATGTGCCATAAGTTTTCGTGCCATATGTTTTAGCACAATCAAATTATTGTTACACAATTCAAAATTTAAATTTACCACATTCATAGGCAATTCAAATTTGAACCTTTGGTAATTTACTTTTGAGGAGATAATTTATTAATTTTTTTATTACATAATACTTCACATTTTCTAATTTTAAGTTTCTGTAAATATTTTTGTTTCAGTATGAATTATTGCTAATTTAATGTTAGATTCCGTAGACTGATTCAGAATTGTGTGCTGTATCATCTTTTTAATTATTCTGTCTATGACGTTGGTATGAATCTAGTTTTGTTGGAAAGCAAAGCTCAATAAACAAGATAGTGTGTATATTGACAGGACAAGATTCTCCAAATTTATGTTCCTGTCTTATTGAAGGCATGAATAATATAAATGGATTTATGAACCTCTTTTGGGATGTTATCATGAAACAACAGAAGTGTATATAGACTCTAGTAGGGGCTTAACATTTATAGATAAGTTCTTGGGTATTGATAGAAGAAATTGCTTTGTTTTTGGATGATAGATGTCTTTTTCTAAGCTGCTTCTTGAGATGACTTGAATATATGTCTAAATATTGCTATGTTGTATTGTTGAAAACGAAAATTTAAACTATCTTCTGCCATTTTTTAGGCTCAGAGGATGCATCCTTGTATGTATGATGATAACCTTGGGACAAATTACAATCTTAGACAAAGGATCAAATGTGACAATGGACTTTTAGCTGGAAAATCTTCATCTGCTTTGCAAAGAACACCAAGTTCTTTTACTGAAAATAGTGCCAAGAAAAAGTTACTTGACTCCGGTGATTCACAATCAAGTCTTGATACACCTCCCACCGTGAACATCCCTCTCGGGCCAAACCATCAAGCTGAATTGCCTGAATGGAGTGGCACAACTCACGAGAGTGATTCTAAGTGGTTAGGAACCCAAATATGGCCACTGAAAACTGTAAAATCCAAATTTTTGGAATGGGAGCATGTAGGACAGGGTAGAGAAGACTCGTGTAGTTGTCGAGTGCAAGGTTCGGTCGAGTGTGTTCGACATCATATTACTGAGAAAAGGTCTAAACTCAAGCTGGAGTTAGGTGTGGCCTTCTACCAGTGGAGTTTAGACAAGGTAGGTGAAGCAGTAGGGCGATGGTGGACGCAGCAAGAAGAGAAGAAGTTCAAAGATGCAGCAAAATCAAACCCTGCTTCGATGGATAGATGTTTCTGGGATAATATTTTCAAAACATTTCCTAAGAAGAGCAGGGAAAATTTAGTCAGCTACTACTTCAATGTGTTTCTTTTGCAGCGCAGAGCATACCAGAACAGGCACACTCCAGATAACGTTGACAGCGATGATGAAGAATCAGAATTTACATCATTGAGGGGTATTTTTGGACATCAAAGTAATAAATCAAACAGCATCACCATATTATCTCCTAAGAAGCCACAGACAAAGCCACATACAAAAGGAAGATAGCTAGTGAATGTTGGTCAAATCATGAACTTCACTGTGAGTAAATATTTTGAAAATTGTGTCTTCACTGCAGCAATTTTTCAGTATCAATGGATCTCTCTCCTTGCGTAGAATATAAAATCATCATTGCTATTTAGGACTAAAGATTGTTTTGGTGTAGGGTCAGTTATGAGGTAAAAGATGTTGCCTTTGGTGGTGGTGGAAGCTGCTAACTAGTAACTTTGAAAATCTGACTTATTACAAGTTAAAGTTGCTTTTTCTTCACATGCATTCAATTTTGCGACTGTTCATAGCGATGCATTAAAGCCACAGCTTCCTTTAATTACACAATTTTTCACTAGGATTTGACCATGGTTACATGAAAGTTAAAACCGCATCAGTAATATACAGCAACATTTTTATTGTAGATGGTCTTGAAACAAATACATCAAAGTTTAACTTCAATTTGAGCTGATCCAAGTTTCTTTATGGATGTTTCTTTCAATGTGGAAATTATTTTTGGCTCAGGTATTTGCAAGTTTGTCAATTACCTTTCCAATATTCCAACTGCCAAGTAATTCTACTTTCTAAATGCAACTAAGATATTATATTGACTCTTTCTATAGTTATGTGGGAAAGTGGTTTTTGTAGTATGAATTTTCATGTATCATTTAGAAGTGGTTTTTGTAGTGTGTTAAAAAAAGTGTGGTTAGCACTTTCCGTATCCCAATACATTATTGTTGATTACATTTAGGCTTTGTTTGAGACTTTGATTGAGAGTTAGGAGGTGAAGGGGGTGTTTGAGACTTTGATTGATCACATTTTAACACTCTAACTCATGAGCCTCATTACTCTATGTGTAACCTATTTCTAAAGTAAGAGATCCACAATTATTTCAACCAATTAGAGGGTGTGTTAAAGGGTGTTGAAAAGAGTGTTCCTAGCACTCTTCGTCGGTAGTTGGAGTCATAACCTTACCCTTGCTTTTGCACTTGTTCTTGTCACTGCTTTTTTTTTTCCTTCATTTTTTGTGATCAAATCACCTTTGAAGAATAGATGGTAGACTTTCGGTCCATAGGAAATCTCACTTCCTGTAATACAATATCATCGGTAATACAACTTCATAAGTGCGAGAGGTGAGACTTCACCACTCAGAGGCCTCCTTTAATAGGCATTTTAGTTGCACCAGTTACGTGGCAGACCTTTGACTGAGGCAGAAGACTCTACCACCGATTGGTCCGCTACTTAAGTTGTGGAAAGGGTGTTCCACAACTTAAGTAGCAGACTAGTCTTTGATAGAAACTCAACCACACAAAACCAATAAATGGCGATTACAAGGAAAAGTCATTTGGTAAATTGATTGAGCACTTTGTGTTCAAAGTTTCAAAGTTAGTATAAATGTCGATGAAAATTGACACCGAGTGTTTTCACAAATGTGCAATTAACAAAGTTTTCTTTGAAAATAATTTCAAAACTCACTCCAAGTGTTTTTATCAAACACTTGGTGTGTAGGTTACAATGAACCTTTGAACACTAATTAATCAACAACAAATATAAATATGATAAAGGAAATCGAAAGACACGAATAATTTGTTTAGGTAGTTTTTGGATTTGTCGTCCTCGCTTGTTTGGTACGTCTCCCCCCAATTTCCCAATTTCCAAAAATGGAATTGAGAATCTTATTTCAAAAAATGATTTGAAAAAAGTTTAATATTAGAGTTAGAAATACACTACAATACAAATATTAAGCAAACTCTTCAATCTTTGATGATGATGATTTTCCCACTCTTGCTTACTTGATCTTCAAACAATATCAATGCCCTAACGCTTTCTCAAATCTTCAAGGATCCCTTGTTGCGAGTACCAAATCTTCACTGAGGTTTCAATCTCCAAGCCGGATCTTGACCGATTCTAACGAACAACGTTTGTCGCAAAAACTTTAATCCCGAACTGAAGTAGACACATATGGTTCTTCCTTGAGAATCTTCAAACCTTGATCAAACCCAAAAGCCAATATCAATTGGCCACCATGGACGTTATCCCCAAGCTTGAATCACCAAATCATAGTGAAGGTGATGAAGAATGAAGAAAATGAATGATGAAGGCTTTGATGTGTTTCTCTCCAAGACTCGCAATGACTCACTCATAGATTCTTCTTACTTAGTTGTTTTCTAATTTTTATAAAGAGCTATTTATAGGTAAACTAAATTGAGTTGATAGGAAGACAATTTTAACTGTGTAACAGAGTCATGCACCGGTGCATGTAAAATATATGCATCGATTCATACAAAAAAAAACTTTAAAACAAAAATATTAGAGAAGATCTTGTACCGGTGCAAGATCATTATGCATCGGTTCAAGATTCCCAGAAACATGATCTTGTATCAGTACAAAATGTTTTGTACCAGTTCAAGAAAGATTCAGATTTTTCGCAAAAGAGCCATGAAATGTTTCAAAGGTTCTATGCACTGGTACATAAAATCTGGAAATCATGCCACCGATTCATACCCTGTATGCATCGGTTCCAAATGCTTGAAATTGAAAATGTTGACAAAGTTTAAAGTATTTTTAAATCATTTTTGAAAAACTTCTTGAACTTAAAATTGTCTTAATCAAATCAATTTATTTTAAACTATTTTTGATATCATTCAAAACATACGAGAATATGCATGCACTTAGACAAGTCACTAAGGCGCATAATCCTCAATAGAACTTCACCACAAATGATAATTGACCCCTCTTAACATATTTTTGACTCATTTCAATCACATGGAGGACCCACAAACAAGTTTTTTTTTTTTTACTATATATGCACATATGCATTTATCTTCAAGGTACATGTATTTATCCACCGACAGAACATTCTTTTCTGAACGTACGGTTCAATTATAAATTTGGTGTGCGAATCTCTCTTAGCTTTAAGTATTTATTTTTTGTAAACACATTACACAAACCACTTCATTTACATTTTCTTTAAATTCTCACAGCAGTAGAGAACGTTATTAGAACAAGCTGATTTATACTATCATTTATCCAAGTATACACTTGAGAACAATTTTGTAAAATGCAGGATTGATTTCTCAATGGGTCACAAATCAAACCCCCTTTCATGTGAATTTGTCTTCCACTTCAAGGAGATCGAGCACGGAAATGACAGAGGAAATGGGAATTGTACATATACTAATACATCTCTCTCTCTTTTTTTAGATAGAATGTTATGTTTTAGTATATTCTATGCATTTAAAACATAACTATTTTATTTTAATTTTAATTTAAAATAACTTATAAAAGGTAAAAGTGGATTTTAGTTAAAATAATAAGGGTAAAAATGGAAGAAAAACAAAAGTTATTATCTTTAAGCTCAAAAGCTATTTGAAATAACGGATAAAAAACAATCTATAAATTAGTAAAATAAATAAGCTCGTGATGAAGCTCATCATAAACTATAAGACATAAATTACAAGCTACCTTATTTACCTATCTAAACTGACCCTTAATAGCTTTGAATTGAATCTTCGGATTGGTCGAATCATTAAATGACTTTGACCTTCGAAATAAACTCTTACAAAGGTAAACATACTTGTACTTAAGCTACTAGGTTTGGTTTAGTAGTGAAAGATTTGGATAGTATATATGAGTACCTAGATTCGATCATCATTGTCAATATTGTAAAAAAAAAATACTTGTACTTATGCTATTTCCTTTTATGCGTGAATGCTCTTTTGTCATTTATTTCTAAACTAGAATAATACCCGTGCGCACGCACGGGTCGCAGCGTTGCCGCGATTTTTTTACTACATGGCGAATATTTCTATAGTGTGAAATTAGTCCCGTTATAAAAATAGAAATTTGTATTAATATATGAATATAAATATTAATCTTTGTAGAAATAAAACAAATAGATTAATATGAGTAGAAATATAGGTCCCGTAGAATTTTAAAAAAAAAAATAGGCACTCATATATTAATATATGAGTAGAAATAAATGTTCCCATAAAAAAATAGGAATGCACATTAGTATATGAGTAGAAATATATAGATTCGCGTACAAATTATAATAAAGTAGACATGTGTATTAATATATGAGTAATGTATATTAATATATGAGTAGAAATATAAGTTCGCGTAGAGATATATGAGTATAAATTTAAAATGATTATATAATAGGTAAAAAAGTGAACTGCAGATTTTAAAGACATATACATCAATGTAGAAACTATAAAAAATAAACACTTGTATTAATATATGAGTAGAAATATTGATCCCCTTAAAAAATATTAAAAAAATAGTCAGTTGTATTTATATATGAGTTGAAATATAGGACTACAGAAAAAAATTTAGACATGCATATTAATATATGAGTAGAAAGGTACTTGAAATTTGAGATATCTATTTGAACATTTATGAGCGATATTTTGTCTAGTGTATATTATTCATTCATAAAAATTCATATTTAATGCATCCTTCTATACGAAAATTATTTTTTGCAAAAGATTTCCATAATGTATTAAACATGATTGAGAAAAATATTCAAAAATTTTAATCGCAAAAAATATAAAACATTGACTGGGGAAAACAATTCAAAATTTCAAATGATACATATGAGTTGATTTAAAAGTAGAGACTAAAAGTTGCGACGGAAAATATTAAGGGACTGAAACTCGTTGAAATTATTTGTAGAAATTAAGAAAGAGAAAGAAAATAAAAAGATATGGGGTTATTTTTTTTAAGAAAAAAAAAAGCAAAAAAAAAGTGATAGGACAATGTGGCCAAATATAAGGCAATCAAGGATAATATTGTCCTTTCATTAGTATATTCTTTTCTTATATATATATATATATATATATATATGAGAAATGTTATTTAAACATCAAAAAATGGGACATCTCTACAACATCAAGGGGAGTCACGTGTATATAACCGAGGAGTTCTTCAACACATTTGGTTAATGCCCCAATTAACCAAATCTGTTGAAGAACTCCCTGGTTATATACACGTGACTCCCCTTGATGTTGTAGGCATAAAATCTTTCAAACTTGAACTTTTAACTTTGTTTTAACCTTATCATCCGCAAACAATCAAAATGTATCTCATATACAATTTCTCGTAAACAAATAGTTGAAGAGTTGGAGATCAAATTTGGTTAATGTCAGTTAACCAAATGTGTTGAAGAACTCCTCGATTATATATATATATATATGATCCTTTGTTGATGGCATACATATTATTTTTGTTCCAAATCCTCTTTCAGATACTATTAATGATAAAGGTCGGAGATTAGTTGAAGAGGCATCCTAATAGTTTTGTGGCTCGGTTACAAGCACGTACGACTAGTTTTCAAGGGGTATGCTCAAACATATGGAGTTGACAATACTATTTTTTTCCTTCATATTTTTATACTTTCATATGTTTGCACTCTTATATTTAGAGATTTACTTTTGTCACCATGTCAATTTTTCGTGCTGACTTTCCTGTTTTACCCTCCCGCTACTTAAGTAGCAGACATTGTAAAAATAATTAATAAATTTTGCCAATGTTATCCGGTACTTAAGTAGCGGACTCGTCAGTGTGAAGTAGCAAAGTTTTTCACAAGAAAGGGGGGATTTGAATTGTGAACCTTTAAAATATTGCCTATAAAAATTATTAACCACAATATACTTAAAGAATATTATTAGATTGTTAGTTAAATCAAATATTCAAGAAGTGTTGTAGACTGGAGAACGATCTCCCAACACTCTCTGACAGTATATAGAAGTGATAACTTGTGATTTCTGTGATGAGTGTTTGCGCAAATTAAATCAGAGTAAGGGAACAGAATGCACACAAACAATTTATCCTGGTTCACCCAAAATACTTGGGCTAGTCCAGTCCCCACACTCCTTGTGAGTTGTCCACTAAGAGATGCTAATGATCTCAAGTTACACTTCATTTGATCTAGATCCAAGACCAACAATTCTTCTAAGCCCTACAAGCTTAATCTACCTCAGTCACACTGACTATGAAGGTGTCACTCAATTAGTAGTTACGTACTAACTTGAGCCAAAGTTACAATGATGGAAGATTTGATTATCAAAGCCTATTCACTCAATACACTATGAGAAGCTTTGAAGATGGATGGAAAAACTCTCAAAACACTCAATGGATATTCTGATCCTAGATATATGAATTACAAATCTGAGTGAGAGAGAAAAAGAAGAGCTCTTGATAAAAACTTGTATCACAAAAACAAGTTGTAGTGAAAACTCTTGCTCTTCAAAGTTGCCAAGGACCTCTATATATAGATGAATGATGATCAGGGAGTCTTGGCCACGAAGTATATCCGTTAGAAGCTTGAAAATAACGGCTAGTAGCTCTGCATAATGACAGCTCATGTATTTTGAAGAAAACTGATCAGTCTGAGATTGATCTCCAAAGTTTCTTCTTCTGACTTTTGAAAGAGGAGCGTGTGATGAGCTGTTGTTGAACTGTAATGTTGCTGTATGTTGCTTAACAAACAAGTATAACCGTTGTGCAGCTTTAGGATAACCTTTGAACAACTGTATGCAAGTTGATGTCACTCCAAATGAATGTTTTCTCTTTCCAGCATTGGTCTGAGACCGTTCTCCAAATTCTGGGCGTGAATGAATTTCTTCCCTATGATGCAAAGAAGCTAGAGCACATAAAAGCCAGCTGTTTATGGATAGAATCAGCAGCTGGAGGTTGTACTTAATGTTCCAAGATGTCCTTGTTGCAAGTACAAGTGTCATAGAGAAAGAGAAACAACATTGGAGAATGTTCTTTCTTTATTCCTTTTAAGTACAAGTCAAATTCAAGACTAGGTTGTGCTGTCTAATTTTCCATGGTCCATACACAGTCAGTTCCATCAATTATGTATAAAAATATCCTTGTGTCATATGGTTAATTTTCACATGTTCAAACATAAAACTTGGTAAAAATAGTAAGTTCTCTATTCATGAGAGAATTCTTTGCCTTAAATGAGCTCTTGGACTGTAGAGATTTTGTGAGTTAAGCCCAAGATAAAAGTGATCATTTGACTTGTACATGGTTGACTTATCCATAAGTCCTTTTGCCTTGATTGTGTGAAAATGATGTTGCGCAGGTTTCAGAGATCAATCTGAGACCGTTCTCGAAGCTTTTGTTTTTATCAAAATAAAAACATGATATTTGATCTAATTGCTCAATTGTTCCTAACTTAATTAAAACACTCAAGAGCACTTGTTAGATACCAAAAAGATTATAATTACACTTAAAAATAATTAAGAGGTTTGTTATCTTTAAAACATCAATTTGGGATTTTGCCTCAACAATCTCCCCCTTTTTGATGATGACAAACTTCTTGAATTATGTTTTGAGATGAAATTCTAATTTTAATCAAAATTCAAAAGTACTTGAAATAAATTTTCTAGTGTTTTTAATTTCTAAACTCCCCCTCAATTCAAGCATTCAATTTTCAAAGTGATCATGCTTATGACTTAAAAGAATTGAGTATCATGAATATGATTTCAATCATGCAACATTCATTAATCATTAATCTCACATAAGTGAGCATCCAAACACAATTTACAACCCATGATTAATACAAAATGATTCAAACATGCATCAAAAAGCAGATTAAACAAACAAATCCTAATTTAGACAACAAATACATAGTAGGAGAAGTTCATATGACATCAAAAGAAACTTCCCAAAATATCTAATCACTAAACAGGATCATTAAAAACAGAGTTCATAAAATTAAAAACAAGATTATAAAATATCCAGAGCATGCATCAGACAGGCTTGTATTTCAAAACATCATTGAGCTCCCCCTTGATTTATCAATTCATTCTCTCCCTTTGTCATCATTGAAAAGGGGTGACCAGGAGCAACACACAAGCAAAGTTTATCATTCATTAGCTCCATCAGGAGCAGGTGAAGTGGTAGGATTCTCATCATCATCAAATTTATCATTCTGAGCAGGAAAGGGATCAAATTGTGGTGTTTCAATTTCAGGAGGTGGAGGAATATGGAGTTGGGAACAAACAACAGTAGTAAACCAATTTCTCAAAGTCTTGGATTCCAGAATTAAGTGATCCAGCATGGAGTGTTGAACAGCCATACCCTTAATCACAATATCCAAATCTTTTCTCATTTGTTCCATGTCAGTTTCAAGTCTAAAGCGTTTGGTGGGCCTTGAAGGGCCAGGAAAGTCAAAGTTGACATTTCCCTCAAACACTAACTGTTGAGTTCCAGCATTAGCAGCATTTACTGAAGAGCAAAATGAATCAAATGATGATGGTATGGATGGTAGTGTGCTATCAGTAGGATTTGGGATAGGCATGGTGGAAATATCTGGAGTATCAGAGGTGAGAATGTTTCTTATAAACTCAAAAGTGCAAAAGGAAGAGAGACTTCCTTGGCTTGAGGTCATTAATGGTGAAAACATAGTGGTGTTTGGTGGAACAGGCATGGGCTTAAAGCCTTGAAAATTAGTAGCAGCAGTGGTTGCAAGTTTCTCACTTTCAGTGGTGGGATCAGCATCATCACTGATTTGAGTATTTCCATCAGTCTGAAGAACGTTCTCCAAACGGTCTCCAGAAGCATCAGCAAGCACATTTAAATTTGATTTTTCAAAAACTTCTCTTTTTCTCTTAACCCCAACATCAGCAACAGAGGATTCAGCTTCTTTCTTCATATGACTCACATTTTTCAAGCTAAAAGTATAATAGTGGTTTTCAAAGGATGTGTCACTCATGTTAGCATAATAAAGCCTAAAAATTCTTGTTAAAAGCATGGCATATGGTAGGGCTATTTTCTTAAAACCAGATGTGGCAGCATGAATCATGTGGTGAAGGATAATGTATGGGAGGTTTAGTTTAACTCCTTTGGCCATGTGATACATCATGAGTAGGTCAAAATCAGTTACCTTATCTTTGCTTCCAGTGCGAGGGAAAAAGGAATGTTGACACATGTTGTGGAGTAGCTTGTACTCAGTCTTCAACATGGATGATGGAGGTGCATTCTTCTTGGCTCCTTCTTCAGTGAACATCTTTTTCTTGAGATCTTCCTTATTGATCTTGACTTGGTCATACCAGTCATTGCCATAAACTTCCAGCCCTTCACTTTTGTTTCCAATCACGCTTCCAATCACATAAGGATCCACCACTATTTCAACATCCTTGATGTTTGATGTGATCAAGTCTTTTTCAGGAAAAACCTTGGCATTGAAGTAAAATGCTTGGACCAATAGAGGGTAAACAATTTCTTTGATGTGAAAGAAACTTTTCCATTCAAAAGGTTCCACAAATTTGACTAAATCAACTCCTCCAATTGATAATTCAGCAAAATTATACATCCTTGATACTGCTACAGGTTTGGTCTTCCAATACTTGTCAAATATCTCTTCATCTTCAGGTTGAATGAGTGGAGCAGGCAACAATTTCTCCTTTGATTTCTTCACATTAATCTTCTTCTTTGTTCGTGGTGCCTTGACTGCAGTTTCAGCCTCCTTTTTCTTTGGAGTTGGAGTTTTCTTGGGCTTGACAGGTTCAGATTTTGTAGATGTAACAGGCTCAAGTTCAAATTCATCAATTTCTTTTTCCAAGAGATCAATCTCAGAGTCAGATTGATCCAAAACATGAACTGTGGTGTCCACCACATGTTTCTTACCAGCACCAGACATTATTCTTGATGATCTTTTGATTTTAGAGGAATCAAAAGACTTGGATTTCTTTATTTTGACCAAAACAAGTGGAGAGTCCTTTGGACTTGGTATAGTAGCAGTTGGAGATGGAGAGTCATCCTCATTTGTTGGTTTTGGAGATTGCTTTGGTGAATCAACAGGTGATGGACTTGGTGGTTGATTTTGAGTGAGGTTGATGGGAGAATTTTCTGGAGATTCAGATTGTGAGGGTTGGAAAACAGTGTTTGGAGATTTTGGGGGATTTTCTGCAGTGGTTTGCATGTGTGTGATAACTGGTGTAGATTGAATTTCAGGAGAGGCTTCACGTTCTGAGACTGATTTAAAGGATTCCGAAACTGTTTCAAATGAAGATGAGGATGATGATTTTGGTGTAGGTGGTTTTGGAGGTGATGGAGAACGTGGTGGTGAAGCTGAAACTGAGGGGTTTTTGGTTCTAGGAACCTTTCTACCACCAGCATTTTTGGTTCGAGCCATTTTTGTAGATCTGAGTTTGATTTTGGTTGATGGAAGTTGAGAGAGTTTTCAGAGATTATAAAAAAGAAAACTGAAAACTTGGGGAAGAGGGAGAAGATAGAGTAGGTACTTTGTGAATAGTGAAAAAATGTACTTTGGTATTGCCAAAAGCGTGGGAAGGAGAGAGAGAGTGAATTGAAACCGTTAACCAATGAGGAGAGTGATAGAAAAACCCAAATCAATTTTGCCATAAAAGCTTTGTCTCATAGCCCAATTAAAAAAAAGTTAACATATTTTGTCATGCTTCAGCACAGGTTTAGAGAACGTTCTCTGAACGGTCTCCCAGATACGCAAATAAGCATACATCAAGTAAGATTGGGATTTTTGATGATTTTCAATTTTTCTTTGATAAAATTAAAACGATCCTCAACCAAAGGTTTAGTAAAAATATCAGCAAGCTGATTTTCAGTATCAACAAAAACTAATTCCACATCCTTTTTGTTAACATGATCTCTAATAAAATGATGTTTTTTTTTTTGGTGGCTTAATAAAATGATGCTTGATTTCAATATATTTTGATCTTGAATGCTGAATAGGGTTTTTAGACAAATTAATAGCACTAGTGTTATCACATAAAATTTTGATACATGTGTACCTTAGTGAGAAATCCTCAAGTTGATTTTTGATCCAGATGACTTGGGAACAACAGTTTGATGCAGCAACATATTCTGCTTCAGTGGTTGAAAGTGCAATGGTGTTTTGTTTTCTACAACACCAACTTACCAATGCTTCTCCAAGGAGTTGACATGCTCCACTTGTGCTTTTTCTTTCAATTTTATCCCCAACATAGTCAGCATCACAATATGCTTGTAAATCAAAGTGTGATCCCTTTTTGTACCATAATCCTACATCAGGTGTTCCAACCATGTATCTAAAAATTCTTTTGACTGCAATCAAGTGTGATTCTTTTGGAGACGTTTGAAATCTAGCACAAAGACCAACTGCAAACACTATGTCAGGTCTGCTAGCAGTTAAATAGAGGAGAGATCCAATCATTCCTCTATACTCTTTTTCAGAAACATCTTTTCCTTTTTCATCTTTGTCCAAACTTGTAGATGGATGCATTGGAGTTGACATTATCTTGGCTTCATTCATCTTGTATTTCTTGAGAAGATCATTTACATATTTTTCTTGACTGATAAAAATTCCATCTTCTTGTTGCTTGATTTGCAAGCCAAGAAAGAAACCAAGTTCTCCCATCATGCTCATCTCAAATTCACTTTGCATAAGGTTAGAAAAATCTTCACACATTTTTTCATTAGTAGCACCAAAGATAATATCATCAACATACACTTGTACAATAAGTAAATTATGCTTTTCATTCTTTGTAAAAAGTGTAGTATCAATTTTTCCTCTAGAAAAACCATTTTCAAGTAAGAAAGTGCTTAATCTGTCATACCAAGCTCTTGGGGCTTGTTTAAGTCCATAAAGAGCTTTGGTAAGTTTATAAACATGTTTTGGTTTATGCTTATCAACAAAACCAGGAGGTTGATGCACATAAACTTCCTCATTTAAAAATCCATTTAAAAAAGCACTTTTTACATCCATTTGAAAAAGTTTGATACACTTATGTGATGCATATGCAAGCAATATTCTAATAGCTTCTAACCTGGCTACAGGAGCAAAGATTTCATCATAATCAATTCCTTCTTGTTGATTATAACCTTGTGCTACAAGTCTTGCCTTATTTCTGACAACCTTACCATTTTCATCAAGTTTGTTTCTAAAGACCCATCTTGTTCCAATAATTGAATGATCTTTTGGAAATGGTACCAAATTCCAAACTTCATTCTTCTCAAATTGTTGTAGTTCTTCTTTCATAGCCTTAATCCAGGATTCATCAATGATTGCTTCATTTATGGATCTTGGCTCAATTTGGGAGATCAATCCCAGATTGGTCTCTACATTCTGCAAGGCTTTTCTGGTTCTTACACCATCTACAGTATTACCAATTATTTGATAAGGAGGATGATAGCCAACAATTCTCCAGGTCTTTGGTGGTCCTTGAGATGTAAGATTTTCATTTGAATCATGATTTGGTGCAATGATTAGCTCATTTTCTTCATCATCAGTGGTGTGCACAGTTGGTTGATCTTCAAATTCATCAAATTTTACATGCATGCTTTCCTCCAAAGTTTGAGTTCTCAGATTGTAAATTCTCTATGCTTTTGAGGTTAGAGAGTATCCTAAGAATATTCCCTTGTCTGACTTTGAATCAAACTTACCCAAATTGTCTTTGATATTCAAAATGTAACAAAAACATCCAAATATATGAAAGTAAGAAATACTAGGTTTTCTGCCTTTCCAAAGTTCATAAGGTGTTTTGTTTAAAACTTTTCTAATGGTGACTCTGTTTAAAATATAGCAAGAGGTGTTAATGGCCTCAGCCCAAAAATATTTTTCAACATTTGATTCATGAATCATTGTTCTTGCCATTTCTTGCAAAGTTCTATTTTTCCTTTCAACAACTCCATTTTGTTGGGGAGCTCTTGGACAAGAAAAATTATGAGAGATTCCATTATTATCAAGAAATGATTCAAAGAGAGTTTTCAAATTCTCCTCCATGATCACTTCTTATAGAGATAATATTGATACATTTCTCATTTTGAACTTTCAAGCAAAAAGTTTTAAAAGCTTCTAAAGAGTCATCTTTATGTTTTAAAAATAGCACCCAAGTGAATCTTGAAAAATCATCTACTATGACAAAGCCATAATTTTTGATAGGTCCAAATAAGTCTATGTGAAGTAACTCAAGAGGTCTTTTTGTGGAAATAAATTCTTTTGGTTTAAAACTGCTTTTAACTTGTTTCCCTCTTGTGCATGATTCACATACTTTATCTAGATCAAAACTAATCTTAGGCAAACCTCTAACTAGATCAAGTTTGGAAAGTTTTGACATAGTTTTCATACTTACATGACCAGCCCTCTTGTGCCAAATCCATTTGTCTTTTTCAAGTGAGACAAAGCATGATTCAGGAGGTAGTTCATCTAAGTATAATACATAAACATTCTTTATCCTTGATCCATTAAATAGGACTTTGTTAGATGAAGACTGTTTTATTTCACATGAGTCTGATTTAAAACCAACTTCAAAGTCATTGTCACACAATTGACTTATGCTTATTAAGTTATGTTTTAAGCCATCCACATAGTGAACATTCTCAATCTTAGCAGAGTCAGACTTACCAATTGTACCTATACCTTTGATGCTAGCTTTTTCATTGTTTCCAAAGGTGACTGATCCACCTTCTCTTGTTTCAAATGACAGAAAGTTGTTCCTATCTCCTGTCATATGTCTTGAGCATCCACTGTCCAAGTACCAAGGCCTTCTCTTGACTGCTAGAAGGTATTCCTACATTTGAGTTTAATAAGTTTTTAGGTACCCACAGTTTCTTGGGTCCTTGAATGTTAGTTTCAATATTCTTATAAGGGATCTTATGAGAGTAAGATGATCTCTTATAAGGTGTTCTCTTATAGACATCTCTTCTGAGAGTGTTCAGAGAATGTCTATATACAGGTTTTCTAAAATTTCTGTTTCTGAGACTGTTCTGAGAATGTTCTGGTGTTCTAAAGAAAACTTGTTTTCTTGCTTTCTTTTTGAAACAGAAGGCTTCAAGATGTCCATCCTTGTGACAAAAATCACATTTGTATTTTTGGAAATTCTTTTCTTTATTTGGAATGAGACATTTTTCATATAGCTTTCCGTTCTGATAAGGATTATGTCCTATACCAGATTTATCAAAAAATCCAGCTTGTGATCCCAAAATATTTTCAAAAGTTGTAGTAGTGCTAATAAACTTTGTTAAATCATTTTCAAATTTAGAAATATTCCTTTTCAAAATACCATTTTCTTTTAGTACCTCAGAACATTCTTTTTGATCATTTCTAAGAATTTCAAACCTCTTAGAAAGTTCAGTTCAAACCCGGCCTCTTAGAAAGTTCAGTGTGAGCAGTTTGCATGCATACCTTTGATAAGATGACTTTTAAGACAACTCTCTTTCTTATATTCATCTCTTTCTTTAGTCAACACAGTAATCTCATCTCTGAGTTTAGCATTTTTTTGATTTAAGATTTGAGTGTCATATAGTAAATTATCAAAGAGATGTTCAGTTTTTTGACAAGATGAACAAGGATCAAGTGTTACCTCTTCTGCATTTGAGTGTGTCATGAGACATACATTTGCTTCTTGTTCTTCATCTTCTGATTATGCTTCTTCTAGATCATCCCAAGTAGCCATCATGGATTTCTTTTTGAAGAAAGGCTTCTTCTGTTTGTTCATTGGACAATCATTTTTGTAGTGACCAAATTGATTGCATCCATAACATTGTATTTTGCTTATATCCACTTCTGGTTTAGCTCCATTCCTTTTGGGTTGAAAGTTCTTCTTGAGTTGATTTCTCCTTGTCATCAATCTCTGAATTCTTCTTGATAGGAATGCTAATTCTTCTTCATCATCTTCTTGAAGTGATTCTTCATTCTCACAAAGTGTTTCATCTTTTTGAGAACATTCTCCAGATTGAGTTTCTAGAGCAATAATCTTCTTTTTAGGTTTATCCTCTTGAAGAATAGATTCATGAGCTTTTAATGATCCAATAAGATCTTCTAGTGATACTTTAGTGAGATCTTTTGCCACTGTGATGGCTGTGACTATTGGTCTCCAAGTCTTTGGCAAGCATCTGAGAATTTTTCTTATTCTTTCATGTGTAGTATATGCTTTTCCCAAAGAGTTGAGTTCATTTATGATGCTTGTGAATCTACCATACATTTGATCTATGGTTTCTTCTTCCTTCATTTCAAACAGTTCAAACTTTCTCACTCCAATGTCTATTCTTGTTTCTTTGACACTGTTGGTTCCTTCATGATGAGTTTGCAGAGTTTCCCATATTTCTTTTGCTGTTTTGCACTCCATTATTCTATCATATTCTTCCCTGCACAAAGCACTTTTAATAAACAATTTAGCTTTAGTATTAAGGAGTACTCTATCAGCTTATGTTGCTATCCATTCAGCTTGAGGTTTAGGATTTGTTGAATCTTTAGCCAATGGAACATATTCTGCAACTTCCACAACATGCCACATGTTGTTATCTTGGGATCTAAGAAAGAGCTCCATTTTGTCCTTCCAATAGTAGTAGTTATCACCATCAAATAGAGGTGGTTTGTTTGATGATCCTCCTTCAGATGTAAACTTTGCATTTTTAGCCATTACTTCCTTCCTGAATCTTTTCCTCTAGCACTTGTTAGATGCTTATCCTTAGAGCCAATGCTCTGATGCCAATTGAAGTAGCAAAGTTTTTCACAAGAAAGGGAGGGGTTTGAATTGTGAACCTTTAAAATATTGCCTATAAAAATTATCAACCACAATATACTTAAAGAATATTATTAGATTGTTAGTTAAATCAAATATTCAAAAATTGTTGCAGACTGGAGAACGATCTCCCAACACTCTCTGAAAGTATATAGAAGTGATAACTTGTGATTTGTGTGATGAGTGTTTGCGCAAATTAAATCAGAGTAAGGGAATAGAATGCACACAAACAATTTATGCTGGTTAACCCAAAATACTTGGGCTAGTTCAGTCCCCACACTCCTTGTGAGATTGTCCATTAAGAGATGCTAATGATCTCAAGTTACACTTCCTTTGATCTAGATCCAAGACCAACAATTCTTCTAAGCCCTACAAGCTTAATCTACCTCAGTCACACTGACTATGAAGGTGTCACTCAATTAGTAGTTACGTACTAACTTGAGCCAAAGTTACAATGATGGAAGATTTGATTATCAAAGCCTATTCACTCAATACACTATGAGAAGCTTTGAAGATGGATGGAAACACTCTCAAAACACTCAATGGATATTCTGATCCTAGATATATGAATTACAAATCTGAGTGAGAGAGAAAAAGAAGAGCTCTTGATAAAAACTTGTATCACAAAAACAAGTTGTAGTGAAAACTCTTGCTCTTCAAAGTTGCCAAGGACCTCTATATATAGATGAATGATGATCAGGGAGTCTTGGCCACGAAGTATATCCGTTAGAAGCTTGAAAATAACGGCTAGTAGCTCTGCATAATGACAACTCATGTATTTTGAAGAAAACTGATCAGTCTGAGATTGATCTCCAAAGTTTCTTCTTCTGACTTTTGAAAGAGGAGCGTGTGATGAGCTGTTGTTGAGCTGTAATGTTGTTATATGTTGCTTAACAAGCAAGTATAACCGTTGTGCAGCTTTAGGATAACCTTTGAACAGCTGTATGCAAGCTGATGTCACTCCAAGTGAATGTTTTCTCTTTCCAGCATTGGTCTGAGACCGTTCTCCAAATTCTGGGCGTGAATGAATTTCTTCCCTATGATGCAAAGAAGCTAGAGCACGTAAAAGCCAGCTGTTTATGGATAGAATCAGCAGCTGGAGGTTGTACTTAATGTTCCAAGATGTCCTTGTTGCAAGTACAAGTGTCATAGAGAAAGAGAAACAACATTGGAGAATGTTCTTTCTTTATTCCTTTTAAGTACAAGTCAAATTCAAGACTAGGTTGCGCTGTCTAATTTTCCATGGTTAATACACAGTCAGTTCCATCAATTATGTATAAAAATATCCTTGTGTCATATGGTTAATTTTCACATGTTCAAACATAGAACTTGGTAAAAATAGTAAGTTTTCTATTCATGAGAGAATTCTTTGCCTTAAATGAGCTCTTGGACTGTAGAGATTTTGTGAGTTAAGCCCAAGATAAAAGTGATCATTTGTCTTGTACATGGTTGACTTATCCATAAGTCCTTTTGCCTTGATTGTGTGAAAATGAAGTTGCACGGGTTTCAGAGATCAATCTGAGACCGTTCTCGAAGCTTTTGTTTTTATCAAAATAAAAACATGATATTTGATCTAATTGCTCAATTGTTCCTAACTTAATTAAAACACTCAAGAGCACTTGTTAGATACCAAAAAGATTAGAATTACACTTAAAAATAATTAAGAGGTTTGTTATCTTTAAAACATCAATTTGGGATTGTCGCGGTGATTTTTGGATGTCGAGTTATTAATTAACTTCGAATCGCAATTTAGTATTCCACCACCGATCTTTAATTTATCCGAGGGAAAGGGAAAAAGTTCGAAAAAAAACCCTATTTTTTAGAGAACAAGGTTCGGGGGTTGGTTATACGAAGGGAATGTACTAGCACCCTAAGTATCTATAGTACTCTATAGGAACCTCTTGTTTTTATTCTAACTTTGCGCTTAATTTTAATTGCTTGTAAAAATGTATAAGTGTAGGAATTAAAGTGATGATAAAAAAAAGTTTAAAGTGATCTAAAAGGAAAAATGTTTTTGTTAATTTTATTGATTGGAGAGACGAGTCTCATGCTTACGTACCCGAGGGATCAAACCACCGTAGTTCGCGGTAAAAAGTGGAGTGATTTGTTTGTTTAATTTTAAAGTTTTGAAAAAGGTTTTAAAGATAACAAGAAAAGTGTGAGTTTGATTTATTTTTTATTTGTGAAATAAATTCTAAATGATTAAGATTGATTTGAATTTTGATTATGAAATAAGACGCGGACACTTGGTTTAAAATCCAAGGTTTATTGATAAAAATGATTTGAGTGATAAAAAGACACTTGGTTTGAATTCCAAGGTTTTTGCGATAAAAGAAACACTTGGTTTGAATTCCAAGGTTTGATAAAAGAAAATATCACTTGGTTTGAATTCCAAGGTTTTTGCGATAAAAGAAACACTTGGATTGAATTCCAAGGTTTGATAAAAGAAAATATCACTTGGTTTGAATTCCAAGGTTTTTGCGATAAAAGAAACACTTGGTTTGAATTCCAAGGTTTGATAAAAGAAAATATCACTTGGTTTGAATTCCAAGGTTTTTGCGATAAAAGAAACACTTGGTTTGAATTCCAAGGTTTGATAAAAGAAAATATCACTTGGTTTGAATTCCAAGGTTTTGCAAGAAAAAGAACACTTGGTTTGAATTCCAAGGTTTTGCGAGAAAAAGAACACTTGGTTTGAATTCCATTGTTTTTTATTGATTAAAAATGTTTGATTGAAATTTGATTGTATTTCCTCGATATTTTGAAAAGAAAATATTTATGTATTTTTGAAAGAGGTTTAGACTTCATTTTTGACAAAAGAATCGGGTAGCGGTTGCGCGCGAAAAAGATACTGACTTAAAACGTCATAACGAGTAAATTAAACGCGAAGACAATTCACAATGATATTTTAATCAAAGCGACGCCTTTTCCCTTGGAATTTAATATTTCGCTTATGGACAGAATGCGATAAAAAATAAATATGCATGAGATGCAATTTTTCATTTATGAGTACATTTGTTCCTAATTACGTTCTAAAATATTTGCAAGAAAATAAACATGAAATGATGCAAGAGAGGGGATGCTATGCAATTTTATTTATAGCTTACACTTGGCCTATCTACATCGTAAATTCAAGAGCAAAAATAAATGACAAATAATAAAGCGATAAACACTCAATATTGTGATAATAATGATATTACAAAAATAAAAGGTAAAAAATGATAAATAAATGGATGTAATGAAATAATATGATATGCATGGATAACTAACATAAATAAATACGAAACTAAAAAGATGAGAATAAGCCTCGACATCGTGTTTGATTGGCTAAAATAGCTTAAAAATAAGCTTATGCCAAAAACACTTATTTCATAAGCTCAAGAATAAGATTAATTAAGAATAAATAAAGACAATAAATAACATTAACAACACCTAAATATCAAATAAATAGGAAAATGAAATAAGCCTCAACTTCATGCTTGATTGGCTAAAATAGCTAAGAATAGCTTGTGCCAAAAGCACTTATCTCATAAGCTTGAAAAAATAAAATTAAAACAGAGAGGGGGTGCGAATATTAAAACGAAATAAAATAGGGGTGCGAAAAGCAACCCTGAGGTCCAGGCCCAAGGCCCAGAAGAGGCCCAACTGCACAAAAAGTAAAGGGTTTGATCAGGGCCGTCTGATTGATCGGACGTCCCTGATTTGATCACATGAGAAGTTAACTATGGCGTTTGATTTAGATCAAGAAGACACAGGCGCGCAGGTGCACCGTAAGGTCGTGCACCTGCGTGCACAGAATCAGAATGGGGGTATATATACAAAAAACCCTAAAAAAAATCACAAAAATCATCCTCTTCTCTCTCTCTTCTCAAACCGCCGTCACTCTTCTTCTTTCTTTCTCTCCCTCGCGGCCATTTTTTCTTTCTCTCATCAAACTCCAATTTTTACAAAAAAAACCTCAACATACATAAATCTAAATCCAAAATCCGAATCTAAACCCAAAATAAACAAAAAAAACCCATAGATAGATCGAAAAAACCGAATGGAAATGGAAGAAAAAGGGTCGACCTTTTACTGTGTTTTTGTGTTATGATTCTTCTTCTTTGATTTCGGTTTGGGTTTTGATTTCGAAATTTTGTTTTGGTTTCGTTTATTTCTGTTTTGATTTATCGTTTTGGGTTTGTGTTGATGATGGTTCTGGATTTTATTTGAATGATGATGATGATTTTCTGTGATGATAAGGATATTGTGTGTTTATGGTGATTTGGTATTTCTGATCTTTGGTTTCTGGTGAAAGAAAAAATTAGGGTTTCTGAGGTTGTGGTTTGATCTACAGCCGAATCCCCCCTCTGCTTCTTAATTTCGGTTTGCTATATACCCTAAAAATTAGGGTTTTGATACTCATTGGATTATGCTACAGATCTGGACAAAACTATTGTTTGATGGACAAATTAAAAATTTGGGACAAAAGGACATTGAATTTTCTGCAGAAAGCTGTTCCTGTAACGTGACTTTGGCTATTTTGATTTTTTCTGATTTTTTTTAATTAAATAAAAAACATAATAAGATAAAATAAATAATAAAAAACATAATAATAATAATAATAATAATAATAAAACGAAAAATAAAAAAAGGATAAAAGAAATAGAAAAAATTTAAAATTATCAAAATAATAATAATAGTAATAATAATAAAATAAAGATAAATACAAAAGAACAATGAGGTATTTTAAAATACCTCTCTGCCGAAATTTTTCTCGATTCTCGAAGCAAATTTTTTTTAAAACACATATGTCGAAATTTCTTGAAAAAGTGGCGATTATTCAGGACTAAAAAAATATGACTTGCAAAAATAACGTGGGTCAAAAAATGGGGTATGACAGATGCCCCTATTTAAGTTCCTTCCACCGGAGATTAAAAGGATGATTTTTTGATGATATATGTTTTTGTTTTGATTCGTCGGTGGAAGAGACTTAAATACCAAGTACACCATTTTTTGATCGGTTTAAACTATAAAATGTTATGATACAATATTATGAGTGTTATGCTCGTGAGTGTTTGAATGTAGTGAAGATTATCTGATTGAGAATGAAACAAGTTTGCTGACGAGCAAAAGTAACGAAGATAGAAAGCAATAAAGTCTTGTATGCGGACAGAAAGCAGTAAGGTCTTGTATATGGATGGCGAGTAGTAACGTCCTGTATACGGACAAAAGTAAAGGCATAAAGCAATAAAGTCTTGTGTATGGAAAAAAGTAAAGACATAAAGCAATAAAGTCCTGTGTGTGGACAAAAGTAAAGACATAAAGCAATAAAGTCCTGTGTAGGGACAAAAGCAATAAAGTCCAATGTGAGAACAAAAGTAAAGACAGTGTCTACCAACATTGTGGGATGGTAAGGACACAACGAGGAAATAAATTGTCTGCTGTCATTGTAGGAGAGCAGGACATAACAAGAAAAGATATATTTCTTGACCAGACGCACTAGAGATGACTTCTTTTGGGGAATTGAAATGTAAATTTGCAAATCGGTTGTTTGTAAAACCTGTCATTTGAAATATGTTTGATGGAAACATCTCTAGACCAGACACACTGGGGATGACTATTTTTGTGACGATGTATGATTGATGGAGACATCTCTGGACCAGATACACTGAGGATGACTCTTTTGTGAAATAACTGAAACAAGACACTGGATAGTCAATGCAGTCATGTATGAATGATTCTGTTTGCATGTTGCATGTGAGTATGAATGTATGTATGGATATGTGAATGGTTGTATGTATGGATATGTGAATGATTATAGGTATGTATGAATGTGTGAATGATTGTATGTATGGATATGTGAATGATTGTATGTATGTATGTATGTATGAATGTATACTATGAAGCTTGTATTTGTATGATTGAATGATATTTGTACATGACTGGATGAGATAAAAGTTTGATCAGGTAATATGAGCATTGAGCCGACGTATCTGTACAACCACTCAATAGTTCTCCACTGGGGACATCATCCTTATAGGTGAAATAAATCAGATCCTTAGGCTAAAACCCGGTATGGTACGTCAATCCATGGTAAGAATGATTGCTTCTTGGGGTAAAACCCATCGGTCAGAGGTTTGGCAGAAGTCGCCATTTCGTACACTGAACCATAATACTTATTATCAGTCAGACTTTACTTTTTGTATTTGATTTTTCTTTTGAGTCCCTAACTTTTGCCTGGATCGCCCTTTCGGGTTTTCAATCCACCGGGATTATATTTCTTTTTTTTGTGCCCCCTAATTTTTGCCTGGACTGCCCTTTCAGGTTTTCAGCCCACCGGGACGCTCATTTTTGCCTAAGCCGCCCTTTCAGGTTTTCGACTTATCGAGCTTTTGTTTTTTTTGCTTTTTTCCTTTCCTTTTTTTGATAGAAAGAATCAAGATTGATATGCCGATATGCAAACTTCTCAAAGAGATGCAATTTGTTGTTGAATGCAAACTTCTCAAAGAGATGCCATTTGTTGCTGATATGCAAACTTCTCAGAGAGATGCCATTTGCTACTGAATGCAAACTTCTCAAAGAGATGCCATTTGTTGTTGAATGCAAACTTCTCAAAGAGATGTCATTTGCTGTTCAATGCAAACTTCCCAAAGAGATGCCATTTGCTGTTGAATGCAAACTTCTCAAAGAGATGTCATTTGCTGCTGATAAGCAAACTTCCCAAAGAGATGCCATTTGCTGTTGAATGCAAACTTCTCAAAGAGATGCCATTTGCTACTGATAAGCAAACTTCTCGAAGAGATGCCATTTGCTGTTGAATGCAAACTTCTCAAAGAGATGTCATTTGCTGCTGATAAGCAAACTTCTCGAAGAGATGTCATTTGCTGTTGAATAAGCCTCCCAAAACGGGTCTCAGCCCCTTCTTTCACTGGGGAAAGGAAAAAACATACAAGCTTCTTAAAGATAACCACTTACTGGGGATAAAATTGATAATTTTTTGCTGGAAAGGTTTGAAGGCGGACCAATATTGGTGATTCCACTAGGGAGACAAAATTATGTTGTGGAGTGTCGAGTTTGCAAAATACATGCAATCTCCTGAACCACCTTCCAAACAGTAACTGCTGGAGGATCAAAATTCAATCCAGGAACAATCTGGAGAGAAACAGTCAATCAAGACTTTAGTGAGGGAATAGCTCAACTAAAGGGTTGTTCTATCCAAATATGAACTGGAGTAGAACGCTGAATAAAATGTTTCCATAAGGGACAAGCTTAATGGAGATTCAAAAAATAGTGTGATTTTCTGCTTAAGGGGTAAACTCTAATTGAGAGAAGTACATAGACCTTATGAGGAGAAGGGACAAATATCAAAATGCAAAAATGAGCAACGAATATAAATTCGGCTATGCGTGATGAATGAATAAATGCATGAATGTTATGATGCGTATCATGTATATGCTGACAAAACAGACAAAACAGATAAACAGACAAATTGGAGATTACCAAACAACACCAGTACAACCGGATACTCAGCCAATCTCAATCAAGAAGGAAGCATCACTGGAGAGAAATCAAAACCACCGATAGAGTAGAGTTTTTTTAATTCTCAAGTCTCACTGAGGAGAGGAAAATACTTCTTGGGGATGAACCTCCAAAATTCAATCTTCTAATATCACAAATCCGTTGAAAGGATAACAACGCGAACTCTTCTTCGAGTTTTAGCTGAGGAACGCTGGGGAACATTCAAGTTCAGTATTTAGTTGAAGAATGCGAGATCACATACCCAACCCATTATAGCAACACTCTTCTTTAGGGGAACACTGCATATGTCAATAAAACCCAAAAAGATTAACTCCATCGAAGGCTGATTCTTGGCTTAAGGAGGAAGAAATATAACATATATATTGACAGATCTGGATTGCTCCCAGAAACCACTTCAGGTGCCCCAAATTTAATGTACTGATCAAGGTAACCTCTGATTCACAACTTGTCTCGGAATGCACGGTCTTTCGGATAATTTGATTGATCAACGGATTCATAGAGAGATTCGCCGAATCTCGAGGTAATTGCCCCAGATTAACGGTATTTGGCATATTCTTTGCTCAACAAATCTTCTAGGCAGCATGCCCCTTGCTGATGGTCACTTGCAAGTTTCCTTGATATCAAACAAATGTTTTTCGAGATAAAATGTCTATTCAGAGAATGAGAATTTTAATATGACAGTTATGTGAGTCTTGAAGATTTTATAAAAAAGTCGTCGCAAAACCTTGTGACTGAATCACTGGTTAGGATATGACATTGATTTTTGAAAGACAAATATACAAAAGCATATGATACCATCACATATTTTGAGCAAAAATCATGGGAGTCAGGAATGCTTTAAAGTATGCTATCAAAATAAACCCTACTTCAATTAGGACTTTTGAGGGTTGTAATGTAGCCTGGTTCACGGTTTTGAAAAAAGGCTCAAAGTTTATTTGTGCCCACCCATTCTTTGTGATATTCTTCAGTCCTATGCACAATTAATTCATCAGACATGCTTTGGTTGACAAGAGATTTCTTTTTGACAATGATGTTTGAGGTTGAGTGACGCTTTGGTCGAAGCTTTGATGAGGTTCTTGAAGTGGCAGTCACTTTTTCATTCACAAGCTTGCTTTTGATTTTTGCTTTTAATCCCTTATTTTTGCATGGACCAATTCTTTTGGATTTCGCGGTCCATCGCGATGCCCTAAAGCCTAAGTCTTTTTACTTAGCGGGCTTTTGTTTGGTTTTTTTTTGTTTTTTTTTTGTCTTGTTTTTTCTTCTTGATGTAGGACGATTGTGACTTCCACATGTTATTGAGTTTTGTCTATTCATGACTTCCTCTATCTCAACAGATTTATCCTCTTGTATTGGGATGTATCATTGAATTAATTGAAATACTACCCTGCCTCGGGTTAAGATTAAGGGTTTTTTTTTTTTAAAGAAAGAACACCAACTTCTGGCTCAAAGGGGTTAACTACGGATTATCTCCTTATTTCTCCGGTGTTTGGGAAGTGAACAATGCCTTACATCGTCAACAAGGTTTTATTCAAAAGCACACAATCAAAGATTTTTGCGTTTTCAATCGTCATCCTCCCTACAATTTCTGCCTAAGCAAGAAGATTGGTAGCATTTGGTATCATAACGTAGAAAAACAAATCAATTGAAAGAAAATATGAGTGAAACGAATGAATTTCTTCAAGACAAACATACTCATTATATTAAGATAAGCATTCATGATGCAAACATTATAACATCAATCAAGAAAAAATGCAACTGACAAAAGCAATGCAATGCTAACAAAACTTAGAAACATTTTTCCATTTAGACTTGAATATCTGCAGCAATCTATTTCAAATTGGCTTCCCCCACAAGTTACAAAACGTGGTCACTCGAAATTTGAACCAATCTCATCAACAACAGCCATGACCTGAGATCATGTTCATCTGAACAGCCATCAATCATATTCACCCCTGATCGTAGAGTAGTCACCTCTTCACGAAGCTCGTGATTCTCTTACTCTTGTGTTAGATCCATCTTGATTAGCTTGGTTGTACTTTATGACACAACTCGACTAAAAAGGTACGACCAAATTCTCGGAATGAGAAAACTTGAATGATGAATGATGCATGAAATAAAATGAAATGCAAATGATTTATTTTTATTGGTTTCCAAGGAACACAATATTACTTGCAAACATCATAAGGAGTCCCTTTTTTTTTTAGAAAAACATGCCATCTTTTACTAAAAAAACTTACCAAATTTTATCGGAGGTAGAAAAAAGAAAAACTTTATTTCATTGATAATGGAAGATTACAAGATCTATAACGTTCGCAAAGAGAATCCTAGGTTCCTCGAAAACCAAAGTAAATAAATTTTATGAATGCAGTATGATGCATGATATATGTTATGCTAAAATATGCAAAGTTTTTTTGTTATCGAGGGACTTATCCCAAATTGATTGTAAACATTGTAGATATGGATATTGTAAGGAGAAAAGAAGAAGAAAAAAGAAAAATTTATTATGTATCATTTGAAATGAATGTTCTCTATAATGTTTGCAAAAAAATTTGTTTAAGTCCTTCGACATCGGATGAGGAAAAAGAAATTTATGAATGAGTGCATGCATGCATGATTATGCCACAATAATTCACAACACAACTTGAAGGTTTGGGATACATAGTGATGGAGTTAAAGGTAAAAGCCCTCCCATATGATAAGTACTAGGGTTTATTTGTACCTGCATTACGGGTTCTACAAAGTTCCCAAAGTCGTTAACCACCTCATGAAAATCACTGGATTACGTGACTACTCTCGTTCCAATAATATTCACAAGATGATCTCGTTTGAGTGTAGTCTCGCGTGACAACTAAATTCAAGACTTACTCTTGATTAGCCACCGCACTACGCCCTAAAAGGCCAAGATGGGTTAAAGGTAATTCTAGAGGTTCTCGGCTTCTCCGGACACTCACATTGAAAGTAATAACACCATCATGACTTATCATGACGACGAGTACTACCGTCATGAGGCCTCCACCGAGCGGAATCATATCACATGTGCTTCATAATCTAAAGACATGTCACTATGATTTCATCCCATCCTATCTTATTGTGTTGCTCAAGCCCGGGTTAGGACTTATCTCACCACTCAATGCAAACCCAAGTATATAAACACACATTTACACAAACAATGGAATAATAGCGCAAAAATAAAGATTAAAAACAAGTTAGGTTCAACCCGCTTGGTTGTCCCCAGTGAAGTCGCCATTTCTGTCGCGGTGATTTTTGGATGTCGAGTTATTAATTAACTTCGAATCGCAATTTAGTATTCCACCACCGATCTTTAATTTATCCGAGGGAAAGGGAAAACGTTCGAAAAAAAACCCTATTTTTTAGAGAACAAGGTTCGGGGGTTGGTTATACGAAGGGAATGTACTAGCACCCTAAGTATCTATAGTACTCTATAGGAACCTCTTGTTTTTATTCTAACTTTGCGCTTAATTTTAATTGCTTGTAAAAATGTATAAGTGTAGGAATTAAAGTGATGATAAAAAAAAGTTTAAAGTGATGGAAAAGGAAAAATGTTTTTGTTGATTTTATTGATT
The DNA here is from genome assembly GCA_951799995.1 of Trifolium subterraneum. NCBI lineage: Eukaryota > Viridiplantae > Streptophyta > Magnoliopsida > Fabales > Fabaceae > Trifolium > Trifolium subterraneum. Next base: position 39,827,745 of record OX637464.1, read on the forward strand.
GGAGAGACGAGTCCCATGCCTACGTACCCGAGGGATCAAACCGCCGTAGTTCGGGGTAAAAAGTGGAGTGATTTGTTTGTTTAATTTTAAAGTTTTGAAAAAGGTTTTAAAGATAACAAGAAAAGTGTGAGTTTGATTTATTTTTTATTTGTGAAAGAAAGTCTAAATGATTAAGATTGATTTGAATTTTGATTATGAAATAAGACGCGGACACTTGGTTTAAAATCCAAGGTTTATTGATAAAAATGATTTGAGTGATAAAAAGACACATGGTTTGAATTCCAAGGTTTTTGCGATAAAAGAAACACTTGGTTTGAATTCCAAGGTTTGATAAAAGAAAATATCACTTGGTTTGAATTCCAAGGTTTTTGCGATAAAAGAAACACTTGGTTTGAATTCCAAGGTTTGATAAAAGAAAATATCACTTGGTTTGAATTCCAAGGTTTTGCAAGAAAAAGAACACTTGGTTTGAATTCCAAGGTTTTGCGAGAAAAAGAACACTTGGTTTGAATTCCAAGGTTTTTGCTTGATTAAAAATGTTTGATTGAAATTTGATTGTATTTCCACGATATTTTGAAAAGAAAATATTTATGTATTTTTGAAAGAGGTTTTGACTTCATTTTTGACAAAAGAATCGGGTAGCGGTTGCGCGCGAAAAAGATACTGACTTAAAATGTCATAACGAGTAAATTAAACGCGAAGACAATTCGCAATGATATTTTAATCAAAGCGACGCCTTTTCCCTCGGAATTTAATATTTCGCATATGGACAGAATACGATAAAAAATAAATATGCATGAGATGCAATTTTTCATTTATGAGTACATTTGTTCCTAATTACGTTCTAAAATATTTGCAAGAAAATAAACATGAAATGATGCAAGAGAGAGGATGCTATGCAATTTTATTTATAGCTTACACTTGGCCTATCTACATCCTAAATTCAAGAGCAAAAATAAATGGCAAATAATAAAGCGATAAACACTCAATATTGTGATAATAATGATATTACAAAAATAAAAGGTAAAAAATGATAAATAAATGGATGTAATGAAATAATATGATATGCATGGATAATTAACATAAATAAATACGAAACTAAAAAGATGAGAATAAGCCTCGACATCGTGCTTGATTGGCTAAAATAGCTTAAAAATAAGCTTATGCCAAAAACACTTATTTCATAAGCTCAAGAATAAGATTAATTAAGAATAAATAAAGACATTAAATAATATTAACAACACCTAAATATCAAATAAATAGGAAAATGAAATAAGCCTCAACTTCATGCTTGATTGGCTAAAATAACTAAGAATAGCTTGTGCCAAAAGCACTTATCTCATAAGCTTGAAAAAATAAAATTAAAACAGAGAGGGGGTGCGAATATTAAAACGAAATAAAATAGGGGTGCGAAAAGCAACCCTGAGGTCCAGGCCCAAGGCCCAGAAGAGGCCCAACTGCACAAAAAGTAAAGGGTTTGATCAGGGCCGTCTGATTGATCGGACGTCCCTGATTTGATCACAGGAGAAGTTAACTATGGCGTTTGATTTAGATCAAGAAGACAAGGCGCGCAGGTGCACCGTAAGGTCGTGCACCTGCGCGCACAGGATCAGAATGGGTATATATACAAAAAACCCTAAAAAAAAATCACAAAAATCATCCTTTTCTCTCTCTCTTCTCAAACCGCCGTCACTCTTCTTCTTTCTTTCTCTCCCTCGCGGCCATTTTTTCTTTCTCTCATCAAACTCCAATTTTTACAAAAAAAACCTCAACATACATAAATCTAAATCCAAAATCCGAATCTAAACCCAAAATAAACAAAAAAAACCCATAGATAGATCAAAAAAACCAAATGGAAATGGAAGAAAAAGGGTCGACCTTTTACTGTGTTTTTGTGTTCTGATTCTTCTTCTTTGTTTCTTCTTTGATTTCGGTTTGGGTTTTGATTTCGAAATTTTATTTTGGTTTCGTTTATTTCTGTTTTGATTTATCGTTTTGGGTTTGTGTTGATGATGGTTCTGGATTTTATTTGAATGATGATGATGATTTTCTGTGATGATAAGGATATTGTGTGTTTATGGTGATTTGGTATTTCTGATCTTTGGTTTCTGGTGAAAGAAAAAATTAGGGTTTCTGAGGTTGTGGTTTGATCTACGGCCGAATCCCCCCTCTGCTTCTTAATTTCGGTTTGCTATATACCCTAAAAATTAGGGTTTTGATACTCATTGGATTATGCTACAGATCTGGACAAAACTATTGTTTGATGGACAAATTAAAAATTTGGGACAAAAGGACATTGAATTTTCTGCAGAAAGCTGTTCCTGTAACGTGACTTTGGCTATTTTGATTTTTTCTGATTTTTTTTAATTAAATAAAAAACATAATAAGATAAATTAAATAATAAAAAACATAATAATAATAATAAAACGAAAAATAAAAAAAGGATAAAAGAAATAGAAAAAATTTAAAATTATCATAATAATAATAATAGTAATAATAATAAAATAAAGATAAATACAAAAGAACAATGAGGTATTTTAAAATACCTCTCTGCCGAAATTTTTCTCGATTCTCGAAGCAAATTTTTTTTAAAACACATATGTCGAAATTTCTTGAAAAAGTGGCGATTATTCAGGACTAAAAAAATATGACTTGCAAAAATAATGTGGGTCAAAAAATGGGGTATGACAGGGATTTTGCCTCAACGCAGTGGTCATGTCTCCTTCATCAGTCAAAGGCCTACAAAGTGGCCAATTTTAATTGGCCACCTGTGCAGCCAAAATTGCTAAAACTGCCAAGCTTCCTGATGTTTCACACCTCTCTCATCTCTTTTCTATGTTTTTTTCTTTCTTTCTTGTTTTAGTAATTTTAGTTTATTTATTTTTTCTCATTTCGTGTGTAAACAACCGTATAGTCATTCGTCGACTAATCAACGAGGGACTTTTGTGTCAAAATTGGGTACGGTATCAGTAACCGAAACATAATCTACCAAGCTTCCATTTAGGGTCACACAAATGAGACTGTCTTATGATGCTGAAATAGTCAGTGGTAAAAGGAGCAAGATGTTGAGTCACATTCGTTCTTTGTAACGAGGGCAAAATTTCACATGAGGAGGCTCAGGCTCTTTAGTTTATTTAATTAGAACTTGAGATTTTAGATGTAACATTTAAATCGATGTAATTTTTCTATCTACTGTTTTAATAAAAGATTTATATTTCAACTTCACTTTGCATTTATTGGTTTTGTGTGGTTGAGTTTCTATCATAGACTGGTCCGTTACTTAAGTTGTGGAACACCCTTTCCACAACTTAAGTAGTGGACCAGTCGTTGGTCAAGTCTTCTACTTCAGTCAATTTGAATTGGCCACTGGTGCGACCAAAATGCCTATAAAAAGAGGCCTTCAGGTGGTGAGGTCTCACACCACTCCCACTTATGTTTTTCTACTTCTTCCTTTGCTTAGTTTGTTTAGTCTGTTTAGTTTTTGTCATTTTGTCTGTAAATGGTCACATAGTCCTTCATCGACTAATCATACCGAATCCACCGGTGTTTTTTAGTCACCATGGTTGGGTGTGGTATGTTAATCAACGGGGGACTTTTTGTGTCCTAATTGGGTACAACAAGACTAGCCGAAATCGAGGCCCTGCCAAACTTTGTGGGTCATACCACGTTGTTTGCAGGTGAAATATCCTCATCCATTTTGTTGGTATTGTTAACACCAAAACCAAACGAGAATATACGTGTACTCACAATCAGAACCTAAGCTTTAATAACAGTTTGTTGGAAAAGGAGAGGTTTATGGTGGAGTTTTTGGAGGAATTGAGGAGGGGATATTTTAGAGAAGAACAATTTTATTGCTTGTTGTTTCCTTTGCTTACATGCTTTTCTTCTTGGTTTACAAATGACCAGCTATTCCCTTTTTGAGTTTTAAATACATCAAGAAATAATTCTACATACTTCTAATAGAGATAATTCTACACATTTCTCTATATTTAATAATATATCTCTAAACTACCAATCTACTTCTACGTATTTCTAAAATATTCTTTGAACTTACTATCTTATGATGGTCCTGGGTAGAGCTGGATATGTGGGTTGGCCCGCCCCATTTAACCCGCCCTGCATAAGCCCGCACATTAAACGGAGTGGGCAAACCCGTCAACAAATATAAACGAGTTAGATATGTAGGCCCGAGTCCGGTCCGAGTTAGATTTGAACATGGATCAAGTTATAATTTGTAAGTGATAAAATTTATAATTAATTAATTATATATATATATATATATATATATATATATATATATATATATATATATATATATATATATATATATATATATAAAAACGGGTCACGGGCCAACCCGCGAACCCGCGATTTTAACGGTCAAACCCACACGGGTAAAAATATGAACGGACCAAAAAAAATTTGGTCTTAAATCCGTGCGGGCTGCGGGTTAAACGGGTCAACCCGTGGACCTTGACCCGTATCCCCAGCTCTAGTCCTGGGGGAAGAGAAATTTATAATCCAATATTAACTACGCAGCTTAAAAAAAAAAAAAAAAAAAATTTAAATTCTTAGCCAATGTCATAAGACACTTTTTACCATGTTTTTTTGGTACAAGAAGGCAAAACAAACAACAACAAAAACTAAAAGAAATTATCTAGAGAACCAAGTCCCACCAGCATCAGCTAGCAGAGAGAGGTTTAAACCAGCAGGAGGAATGACAATTGAGGAATAGACCTCCGTGTTGCTTGCTCCAAGCTTTGCTAAGTAGTTAGAATACCATTTGCCTAAACATTATACACACTGAACAATTTTTCAAATTCGACGTGTAATTAATTATAGTATTAAGCAACAATAAGGGAAAATAATTTATTTCATCCCATAGCCTCCAAACTGAGTGGAAATAACAAGAGTACATAGTTTGTATGGGATCGAATTGATTCCATCGTGTTTCATGTCACACTTCATCCCAGTGGCGGATGCACTTAGTGAGAGGGTGCAGCTGCACCCCCTGGAATTTTTAAATGTAACCTACTATTTTATTATATAGTTTTTGTACCCCCTGAATTTTTATAATTGCATCACTTATCCAAAGATTTTTCTCAGAAGGAGCAAGGACGGTGCATATATGGACTCTATTTTAGATGCACAACTGACTTGGTTGGTGAATAAACTTTAAACCATTTTCTTTACACATATAAATCATTTTTGTTGCATCTTATTTATATATTTATATGTAGAATCAGTCGAGATTAACGATTTATGCGTTTTTATTTAATGTCGTTCATTTTTATGTCTTAATAACATATCAAACAATTTTAAATTTTGGTAAAATTTAACATAGATTATTTATATGATATAAACAGTAAATTTTGTAAAAAAAAATTACTCGTTAAAGCGTCATTGAATGGTGTAATAGTCAAAAGTTTGCACCCTGACCCAGGGTTTGGATCCGCCACTACTTCATCCATTTTGCTTAAAAAATAAACAATAATAGAATATAAATTTATACAGCTTCATTCTAACTTATTCTATCTATCCAAACAAAACCTAAGCTGTGAAACTGTTCACACCCATATTTTGGGTTGAACTTTTCGGATAAATTAATTTATAACATGTACCTAGCGATAAACATTTCCTATGATTCGATATTACATTTAATGATGGGTGGGATGGATAGCTCATCATCTGGTTAAGCTAGTTGAGCTAAGGGTAAAAAGAGTAGGAGGTCCAAGGATCAAGTCCTAGCAAGAAGAAAAACTAACATAACATTGTAATATAGTACTAACAAACTGACAATTTGCCATTTAAATAAAAAGTTACATTTAATGACATGATTAACAACAATTTCTGTACATACATAATTACACTTTTTTGGTAGAAATACAAAATTACACTTTATTACGTGATTAATAAGTAAGTTCTACTTGTGTCAAAAAAAAGAAAAAAGAAGTAAGTTCTACCTGGCTAACAAATGCACATATTTGTCACCTAATACGGATACAATGGCTTAAATCTTCTTGATTTCTACATCTCACTCATTTCTGATTCTTGTCCAGTCCATTGCTTCATTCTTTCATTTGCTTGTTCAACCTGAAAATTTTAGATTTATTAGGCCTGAGAAGGAGAAGATCCATATATATTCTCTCACTTGCTTAAGCTTTTGTCTTATAGCTTTTTGTTTATATTGCAATAACTTTTAAGCATTCAATATAATCAATTTCTATATGTTGTCAATTTGATGAAATTGTGACTATGATGATTACTCAGAAAAGCACTTAATTTCACCTCTTTGTTCCAATTTGTTTTACAGATAATGTATACCAAGATAGCTGTCTGCAAAACTGTCCCACATATCATTCCAACCCAAATACCCTGAAACAATACTTTCCATTAGTAATAGTAAGCACAGCTTGATAAGAGGGTAGAATAAATTTGAATCTCATAATTGTTTTGAGGCAAAAGGATGTTTTAAGTTTATACAATTAGGTACTTTAAATTTTTTAGGTAACAAATAGACTATTTAAGTTTCTAACTTGTTACACCATTACACTTCCGGGTTAACGTTAATCTTCTCCAACATGTGTCTTTTCAATCAAAATATTCACCATGGTAGAAATCAACATTAACGGTCACAGTGAAACAAGGTGACGGAGATTAATGGATGGGTAAGCATGCAAGTTAGAAATGTAAAGACCTATTTGGTACCTAAAACATTGAAAGGATTACTTAAAAAAACTTAAAGATCTAACCGTTAAAAACGCAAAAGTGACATGTAACGACAATGCAGAAATTTTTCACCGTCACTGAATCATGTGTGACCATATAGATATTTGTCAAAATATTTTAAAAAATAATATAATAAAGTATCATTACGATAGGAAATGAATTAGGTGCAGTCGACTTTGCGGTGCAGTTGTTTTATAACCATCTGATCACGATCAGACGGTTTAAACAAATGCAGTTAATAAATACCGTTTTTAAATCATAATCATTCGATCTTGATCTGCACGATTGCACTGAAAAAACGACTGCATGGAATCCGAGTTTGTTGCAATATGATATTATTGAATGGTCATGTAAGTACATAGTCGTTACCTGTACTCTATAGCCCCCTTTGTAACCAAGATAAAAGCCAAGTGGGAGTCCCATGATGTAATAACAAAATAGATTAATATAAGCTACTAAACCCTGCCATCCTCCTCCGACAGCAACACCTACAAGATACAAAACCTATCATGGTTTCCTTATTGCACAAGAGTTTGAGATCACGCCCGCACACGCATAACCCTCACATATATATTTCAGTAGCTAAGTTCAAAAAAGTCGATCCAAACAAATATAATTTTTATATGTTGAAAACAACTTATGGACATTTCATAAACGGTTTTCATATGTCAGCAGATAAATTCAAAAAAATCAATCGAAACAGATACTACTTATATGTATCTTCTATTAGGACGGCGTCTTACCTGATAAAACTGGCTGAACACTATTTAAAATCATGGTTATACCAAGAAGTGGTGCTAATTTAGAAACTGCCTTTTGCATTTCTATACTGTCAGTGAAAATGACAGCAAAGTGGTCTTTTGTAATTAGAATAATGCCTGCAGATACTACTCCAATCATGAGGGATTCAAGAACTGTGACAACAACAGAATATTTTGCAGCTCTAGGGTGTCCTGATCCAAGCAAATTGGAAACTCTTACACTGATAAAAGAAAGACAGACAAAAAATCATTCACAAAAGTTGTAAAATATTCTTGCATGAAATGAAACAAATTAACCAGAAATCAAGAGTTAACCTGACAGCTGCATTGACTCCTATGAACAATATGCCTTCCCACCCATTTACATTCATGCTGATAGTAGAAAAACAGAACTGTCAGTAATTTAAGAGTATATATATAAGTTTGATTCGTAAAACAGTAAGAACTGGACAGAACAGTACAGGACATGACAAAACTGTACCGAGTAGAGATAGGGTGATAATGTTTTTATAATAAAAAATAAAATGGATATTTTCGTATTTTTTATAATTGTACTGCGGACAAAAAATTGTCTTGTGGTTTAGTGGTTTAGTGGGGGACAAAAATTCTTGTTTTTGTCCTGTCCACTGCTACCTAATTTGTCCAGTCCACAATCAGTTTCAAATCAAACAGGGTACAACAAATGTTATCCAGTTCAGTCTCCTATTTTTTAGCAGATCAAAACGCACATAGAGTGTAGAGTTGTTTAGGGATGGATGATCTTAATTACCATATTGAAAGTGAGCCAACAGCAATAATTGGATTATCCAAGTGTCCAGTGAGAACAATCAAGGTCATAAAATACCAAACCTCTAAACAAAGCATAACAGCAGAGGCAAAAGACAATTTAATAAACCCCCAAAGATCCTTAAAAGCCAACCAAGACAAACCCCTCCAACCTTCTTTACACCAACCAACAACATAAACCATTTGAGCCAAAGCAATTCCCCAAGCTGATATATCATAAGCTGCAGCAGCACCAGCAGTACCCCAACCAAGAACTTTAATAAAAAGAATCAGAATTAGAATGTGAATAATAAGGAATATGAAACCCAACCATGCCAAAATTCCAACTTTGCTTTGTGCTTGTAAGAATTTTTGTGCAGGAAAGTTTATGGCTAATGAAAATAACTGAGGTATAGATTGGATTGTGAATACTCCAGCTAACTCTGCTATATCACGTTCTTGTCCAAGTAGTATTAAGATTGGTGTTGAATAAAGGTAAAGTGGTAAGATTAAAAAACATGAACCAAATAATATTAAAATTGAACGTTGCATGTAAACTCCAAGCATTTCTACTTGTCCTGCACCAAATGCTTGTCCACATAGTGTCTCTAGTGCACTTGCCATGCCAAGCTGCAAATTTATAATACAAAAATTTTAAGGCCTCATTCAATGCAAAGAGATATGATAACAATCAACATATCTAAATAAGGGATTATTCTTATATGGTCACAAGACCGGGAATAGATTTGCTGCTGTAACTGCGTGACGTAGTTACAGCTATGGGCCGTCTGATCTGATCAACAGATAGAATTGTTTTAATCTAGACTGACCGATTTAAATCTAATGGCTGCAAATGAAAACTGTGTGGTCCTGCTACAGCAGGAAATCCACATCCAAGTGCAAATATAAATCATCTCTGAGAGAAAAGGAAGTAGTTACATGGGAAATGTAGCAAAAAGATTAATAGAAACTAACCATGAAGCCAAAAGAGAAATTTGAAATGACAGACAAAGAGATTGAAACTGATGTGAGTTCTAAATTTCCAAGATGTCCAACAAATATATTTGTGAAGGTATTAATTGCATAATTGCATAATATTCCAAAACAGATAGGGCTTGCAATGGACCAAAGCTTTACAGATTCAACAATGGCTACATGTTTTACATCTTGAAAGTTATTTACTTTTGTATAATCTCCAACATTGGTCTCAACGAGACCTTCAGGAGCATGATGAAGCTCTGTTGTATCCAAAGAATTAGAGGACATGTTTTCTTTTATAAATGGTGTCTCTCCTTTTGATGTGCTTCTTTCAGGTGATGTTGCAACAGAGGATAAGCTATTGCTTCCCCCTGCTGTAGTATTTTCTTCATTTTCTGTACCTATTTTTGCAGTTTTCTATGAACCTTTTTGGAGAATGGTGTTAGCTAGCATTTGCATGCAAATATTAAAAACTCATTATACAAAAAATAGGATTGAAAAGAAAAAGAAAAAGAAAAAGGGTCTTTGTTTTTCCACCATTGTTTCTTTGGTGAGAGAAGAGATGCACAATTTTATTATTCTATAATGTAGGATAGCCTTATAGAGTCAAGTCATTTAAGCCAATAAAACTTTTGACCAGGTCTTTTCCATTAAACTCACCAAACCATTATATACTTATGACTCTTAAAATCCATTTGTCTGGTTTTTTTTTTGTGAGACCTTGAGAGGAGCATACTCCAAGGACCCAAGCAAATACCACTAGATCAACCTAAATAGGTTTCTCTGATTTATTATTATTATTATTATTATTATTATTATTATTATTATATTACTAGATTTAATTGCACTTTTAATCTTCTATTTTATCAAAATCACGAAAATAGTCCTCCTATTTTAAAATCAAACTTTTTTATTCTCTATTTTCACATTTGTTGCAATTTTGTTCCCAACTCGTGTTATTGGCCCCAAAAGTGACGACTTTTGATGCCAAAAAAGATGAATTTTGGTCTCAAATGTTATTTAGAGGAAAAACATGGACTGAGACCAAAATTGCAACAAATATGAAAACAAAGAGACCAAAAAACTCGATTTTAAAATATGAGACTATTTTTGTGAGTTTGATTTTTGTGAGTTTGATAAAATAGGAAACCAAAACTGCAATTAAGTCATTATGATTGTTGGGTTCAGGTGTGAGTGGTTAAGTCTCACATCGCCTATGAATGGGAAGAATGTTGAATTTATAAGAGAGGTGACTCATTAACCTAATGCCTTAAGGTTTTGGGTTGAGATGTTGTGTTTCCCCCTCTTGTGATCCTGGACCATTGACCCCATTGTTTCTCCTGTACTTTCACAGACTCCCCAACAACAAGTATCAGAGCCTTTTGGTTTGATTTAGGGGCTTATGGAAAATCAAGTCAATCTAAACAGACCCTAAAATATGATCTAAACAAAAACATGGAACTTGCACCATAGTTTTCAACCTGTTTTTTGACATGTAAAAAATTCATGGAGTGGTTAAAGTGAAGTATACGATTTATGGTGGGGTATGACAGTTCTTTTGAACTATGATTGTCATTGACAACAATGAAAGCTTATGTATTATTTTCAATCAAGGTGTAGATTGTTAGCGTTGGTTGATGAAGTTCTGGCACCTACTGGGGACAGATGTCAAGACAAAAGCTATAGCAATTGTCGTACGTAATCAGTTGTAAAGCTAAGACAAATGCTCTAGCGTATGTCCACAGTAGTATATAATAAACAAATGCAAGCAACATACAATGAAGTAAATAACACAGAGAATTGTTAACCCAGTTCGGCGTAAACAACGACCTACTCTGGGGGATACCAAGCCAGGAAGGAATCCACTATAATAGATCTAGATCTAAGCCCACGGCAAACATACAAGTTTACGACTTATCTCCTAGACTCTACCTGTGCTAACTCAACCTAGGAACTCCTAAGTTTGAGACCCCGTCTCACTTCCTTTCTATCACAAACCTTGTGATTATAACAGTTATACAAACAGTGCGGTTTCACTAACCAAAAACAAACAGTCTCCGTACTTAAAAGCTTGGGAGAAGTTTCACAAATTACAAACCAAAACAGTCCTAAGCTTGCATCAAGTAGACACAAGAAAGGCTCACAATTAACAAGACTCAAACCCTAAAACTCTATTCTTTGAAATACGGCTTCAGTAGTCTTTAGGCTTTTAGTCTTCACATATATATATATGACCTGAGTTAGCATGGGCCAGGTCTTCATCTTGGGCTTTAAACTTCAGCTGTCCTTTTGCAAAGTCCAGCACACATGAAATGGAAAGAATCACTTGTTTCCATAAATGGCGTAGCATCTTCTGGAAAGTATTTCTTAGTGCAGCCGCCTTATAAACCCTTGTTTAAAACGTGCGTCTTGATAAGCAAGTAAGGCGAGAATAGTGCTTCAGAGAATCTTCAAAGATATGGCGTGCAAATAGAGCATTAATTACCGGCATGACAAATGTTGTACCCACATGCTACGGCATCTGGTCCAACATCTTCCTTGAACTTGTTTTTGCAAAATGAGGCCAACATACAAAACACCAACAATCTCCCCCTTTGGCAAATTTTGGCTAAAACAAACTAAGACCAGATCTGGAGAGATGCAGTACATACATTCCTTCAAGTCAACACAAACACACAGCTAAGAAGGAAGATAATACATTGTCACATTATTTTCAAAAGAGATCTTCAGGTGAGAAATAATGAACAAGCAGCATCAGAGGCATGCAACAGCGGAAGTACACAACTTAGCCTCATAGGATACAAGATAGGAGAGAAATAAACTCTCACACATAAGCGCCATACAGTTTAACCAGGAAAAATAAATTCCCACAAATATGAATCACCATAGGAAAAAAATAAATTCCTACACCTCTGAGAAAAATAAATTCTCAGGTATCATGTAAAAGTGGATTCCTTTGAAATAGACATGATGCCTAAGCATTTGGAATGACATCTGTCACACACAACATGCAACACAACAAAAGTAGATTGCTCCCCCTGAGTTCATGCATATATCACACAGTAGAGAATGCTCCCCCTCAACAGAACATACATAAATAGATATAAGATACTTGCTCCCCCTCAAACATAGCACACACAAAGATAGATAGATGGTATAGCATGTGTCACATTATTATCACGAACAGATAACAGATACCTTTACTACTACTCCCCCTTTTTAGCCATAATTTTGACAAACATAATATTTCATGCATAGATGGAAGAAAACAGAAGTAGCAGTAAAACACAGGAGCAAAGCCATCATTCAGAGGAGCTTTCATCAGAGCTCTCTATCACAGGTTCACCATCAGCATCAGCATCATTATTTCCAGCACCAGCTTCTTCAATCAAGCTCACTATATCAGTACACTTCAGGGCTTCTTTTCCAAGCTCTCTTTCCAGAGCTACCCTTCTCTGAACAACATATTTCCATTTGCCTACACAGCTAGCAAGATGGAAGAAAATATTATCAATAGCAACCTCAGGTACATTAGCAGGAACCTTCTTGCCACCTACACTCTTTCTGCCAACAGAAGCTCCACCAGATGCTTCACCTTTAGACACTTCTTCCTCAAAGTCAGAGTCACTCTCTACAGCCTTTCTCATCAACTTTTTCTTCTGGACAACAGGAGTATCAAAACGACACTTAGGTCGAGAGGGACCATACATGGGTTTCTTGGCAGGTTTCTTCACTGATTCTACAACAGGGGGCTGTGGGACAGATGGTATAGCTTTACTAGAACTGCTCCTCAGTCTCTTAGCAACACCAGCACCAAATGTCTTCACCAGGGGTGGAGACTTATCAGTATCATCACTACTAAAACCAGTATCAGAACATACTTCAGCTACAGTATTAGGACGAGGAACCTGTTGGTCCAAAGATGCTTCAGCATCTGGCACAACGTCAGATTGAGGAACAGGGTCCTTGATGAGATTCAGACCATTGTCAACCATGGTGTCACCAGTTTCAGTAACCTTTGCTACAGGATCAATATCCACTTCCATGTCATCAGTACTAGGAGCAGCCTCAGGATCCTTAACAGTATTCACATCAACAGTATCTAGGGTTTCAACCTGATCAGATTTCCCTAAATTCTCCAACTCAACATCCTTTTCAACTTCTTCAACAACAAGCCTAGTCTTCTCAGTCTCAGAACTAGAGCGATTCTTAACAACAGCATCAGAACTTTTCTCAACAGGTTTGGAGATTTTTGGATGTTTGGAGAAGATGATAGGTTTGGAGGCGTAGTAGGATTTAGTGGTGAGAGGCTTTTGAAATACAAACACAACAATCACACTGATGTAGCGTGTGATGAAGTAGTTAAGGGAAGTTTTTAAGACTTTCCCTAAATTAGCGTGCGCAACATAAGAGTAGAGAGAGAAAATAACTGCTGCACGTTTTTCAGACATTAACTGCTACAAATCCTCATGCAGGCAAATTCCTAATTTGCCCCTTAGCTTCTCAAATTGGTTAGCATCTAGTGCTTTCGTGAATATATCTGCGAGCTGTTCTTCAGTAGCAACATGTTTCAAAACCACCACATTCTCTTCTACTAAATCTCTGATAAAATGATGACGAAAGTCTATGTGCTTTGTCCTACTGTGTTTTATAGGATTTTTTGAAATATTGATTGCACTCAGATTATCACAATACAATGCCATAGCATCTTGCTCAACATTATACTCCCTTAGCATCTGTCTCATCCAGACAAGTTGTGAACAACTACTCCCAGCTGCAATGTATTCAGCTTCAGCAGTTGAGAGTGACACACAATTCTGTTTCTTACTAAACCATGATATCAAGTTTTCTCCCAAGAAGAAACAACCACCAGAGGTGCTTTTTCTGTCATCAGCACTGCCAGCCCAATCTGCATCACAATACCCAATGAGTTGAGAGTTGTCACTATGTGAGTACATCATGCCATAGTCACATGTGCCACTAACATACTTGAGGATTCTTTTCACTTGTGTTAAGTGACTCATCTTTGGATCAGCTTGGTATCTTGCACACACACCCACTGCAAAGCTAATATCAGGTCTACTAGCTGTAAGATATAAGAGACTTCCTATCATACTTCTATAGAGACTCTGATCAACACTAACACCCTTCTCATCTTTTGTCAACTTCAAATGAGTAGGTGCTGGAGTCCTTTTGTGAGTAGCAGCAGTGTCCATTCCAAACTTCTTGACAATATTTTTTGCATACTTACTCTGAGAGATAAATATTGTCTCATCCATTTGCTTCACTTGAAGTCCAAGAAAGAATGTTAATTCGCCAACCAAACTCATCTCAAACTCTGACTGCATCTGTTTGATAAATGCTCCACCATCTGACTTGACATCCCACCAAACACTATATCATCAACGTAAATTTGTGCTATCATTAATTTACCATGTTCTTCTTTTACAAACAGAGTCTTATCATGTCCTCATTTCCTGTATCCATGATTGACTAGAAATTCAGTCAATCTCTCATACCAAGCTCTAGGAGCTTGTTTCAACCCATATAAAGCTTTCTTTAACTTGTAGACATGATCAGGAAGATCTGGATTCACAAAGCCTTTTGGTTGTTCCACATACACCTCTTCATTTAAGTACCCATTGAGAAAAGCACTCTTAACATCCATCTGGAAAAGTTTAAATTTCAGAATACATGCAACACCAAGTAACAATCTTATGGATTCTAATCTCGCAACTGGTGCGAAAGTCTCATCAAAGTCTAATCCTTCCACCTGCATGTATCCCTGTGCTACAAGCCTTGCCTTGTTTCTTGTAATAGTTCCATTTTCATCAGATTTATTTTTATAAACCCATTTAGTACCTATTACATTCATCCCTTTTGGTCTAGGAACTAGATCCCAAACTTCACTTCTTTCAAACTGGTTCAGCTCTTCTTGCATAGCAATGATCCAGTAATTATCAGTGAGAGCCTCTTTGACATTCTTTGGTTCTATCTTTGACACAAAGCAGGAATTTGAGATTATACCTTGACTTCTTCTTGTAGTGATACCCTCATCTGGATTGCCTATGATCAGATCCTTAGGATGATTTTTCTGGACTCTGATAGATGGTCCTTTACTCCCTGGAGCATCAGTGTTAGGGCTATCAGGTGTTACCTCAGATTCTTCTTCACTTGCAGCTTCTTCAGGCTGGAATTCAAAAGCTCCAGCATCTGGCACCACATCTGTCTCATGGTCAGATGGTACATCATCTATCACAACATTCATTGATTCCATCATTACTTGAGTTCTGGAGTTATACACTCTGTAGGCTCTGCTATTAGTAGAGTAACCCAAGAATATACCTTCATCACTCTTTGGGTCCATCTTCCTCCTCTGTTCTCTATCTATCAGGATGTAGCACTTACATCCAAATACATGAAAGTACTTGATAGTAGGTTTTCTTCCTTTCCACAATTCATACAAGGTGTTTGTTGTTCCAGCTCTTAAAGTGACACGATTAAGAATGTAACATGCTGTATTCATGGCTTCAGCCCAAAAGTGTTGAGGAAGTTTCTTTGAGTGTAGCATGACTCGAGCACATTCTTGTATAGTTCTATTCTTTCTTTCAACTACACCATTTTGTTGGGGTGTAATAGGTGATGAGAATTCATGTCCTATTCCTTCAGCAGTGCAAAACTCAGAGAATCTTGAGTTTTCAAATTCTCTACCATGGTCACTTCTGATTCTGACAATGACACTTTCTTTTTCTCTTTGAAGTTGTTTACATAAGTCCTTGAAGGCACAGAAGGTGTGTGACTTTTCTCTGAGAAAGTTGATCCATGTGAATCTTGAGCAGTCGTCAACCACAACAAAAGCATATCTCTTACCACCTAGACTCTCAACCTGCATAGGACCCATCAAGTCCATATGTAGTAATTCAAGCACCTTTGAAGTAGTCAGATGTTGCAGCTTCGGGTGTGGCATCTTAGTCTGTTTCCCAATTTGACATTCACCACATATGTTTCCTTCATCAATCTTTAGTTTAGGTACTCCTTTTACCGCATCTTCATCTATACCTTTCTTCATACTCCTTAGATTAAGATGACCCATCTTTTGATGCCATAACTTGACTTCATCTTCTTTAGTAATGAGACAGGTGGAGATTTGAGCATTTTCTTCAGAAATCCATAAGTAACAGTTATCCTTTGACCTGACTCCTTTCATTATAGATTCAGCATTCTCAGTTGAGACAGTGCATTCAGATTTCGTGAAGTTCACCCTTATTCCTAGATCACATAATTGACTGATACTTATGAGGTTTGCAGTCAATCCTTCCACCAAAAGGACATTCTCAAGTTTAGGAAACTCATTTGCAGTGAGACTTCCTATGCCCTTGATCTGACCTTTGGCGCCATCACCAAAAGTAACATAGCTGGTAGTGTATGCTTTAACATCAGTTAGATAACTTCCAACACCGGTCATGTGTCTTGAGCAACCACTATCAAAGTACCAATCATTTCTGGACGAAGCTCTCAAAGATGTATGAGCTATGTGAGCAACATCATTTGCTTTTGGTTTCCATTCCTTCTTTGCATTGCTTGAATCAGATTCGTACCTGAAATTATTATACCTTCTTGGAAACCCAAATAGTCTAAAGCATAAGGGTCTGATGTGACCTTTTCTACCACAATAATGACATATCCATCCCTTAGGTTTATGACTTATTCTGGCAGACTGATGTTGTTGAACATGCTGTGGCATCTGTCTGGTTTCAGTAGGATCATAGGTGTCCTTAGCAGGAACAAATGTACTAGTAGATGTACCCTTTTTCTTTTTAGGATAGTTATAATCTACTCCAATGCCCTTAGGTTTCCCAACAACTTGACCCTCAACCAGTATATCTAATCTTTCAGTTCCATTATTCAACAGTCTAAGTTGTTTATTTAAACTAGTCAGCTGATAGTTTAATGTGGTTACCTCATCTTTAAGAGCAGATGCCTCGGACAGATGCTTTGTCTTCTCAGATTGTAGCTGCTTTGTGAGTTGAGTTATTTGAGCCTGATGCTTCACCTTCTCAGCTTGCAACTTACTTATAGTGTTTTGTTGCTGCTGACATACTTCTTCACTTCTATGACTCAGTGCTTTATAGGATGCAGCTAGTTCATCAAAGGTCAGTTCTCCATCATCTGATTCAGAATCAATAGTTCCAGTAAGTGCAGTGATGTGATTTGCAGACTCAGAGTAATCATCATCCTCAGAGTCGTCTTCATCAGACCAAGTGACAGTCATAACCTTCTTCTGTTTCTTCAGGAATGTTGGACATTCAGCTCTAATGTGTCCATGACCTTCACATTCATGGCATTGAACACCTTTTCCTATAATGGCCTTTTCTTCAGGTCTGTATTTTCTTACACCATTAATCTTTCTGTTATTATCAGAGAAACTGCCTTTAGCATTTGTCCTGCCTCTTCCATCCATCTTCTTTAATATCCTGTTGAACTGCCTGCCTAGGTGTGCCACAGTTTCAGATAAATTTTCATCAGTTTCCAAGGCATTTTCTACTTCCTCATTTTCAGTGGTGTTGGTTACAAGGGCTATACTCTTCTTCCTCTTTTCAGTTTTTTCTTTAGCAGCCAGCTCATAGGTTAGCAGGGAACCCACCAAGTTTTCAAGTTTCATCAAGCCTATATCATGTACTTCTTCTATGGTAGTAACTTTCATATCAAACATCTTAGGGAGAGATCTAAGCATTTTTCTTACCATTTTTTCCTCTCTTAGCTTTTCTCCTAGAGCATCAAAGTTGTTAGCATAATCCAGAATGGTCATGTGGAAGTCATGGACAGATTGATCTTCACCCATCATTAGATTCTCGAACTTCACGGTCAGAAGCTGTAGCCTTGAATTTTTCACCTTTGTAGTGCCTTCATGTGTAGTCATTAGAATTTCCCATGCTTCCTTAGCCACTGAGCACTGTTTGATCATCTTGAATATGTTGTTGTCCACGGCATTGAATAAGGCATTTAGCGCCTTGGAGTTACCATGTGCAAGCTCATCCTCTTCCTTGGTCCAATCCCCTTCTGGTTTTAGTTCACTTGTGGTTTTACCATCTTTGTCACGTATCACTGGATGCTCCCATCCCGTTAAGATAGCCTTCCAAGATTTGCTATCAAGTGATTTAATAAATGCCACCATTTTGGCTTTCCAGTAATCATAGTTTGATCCATCCAGAAGTGAAGGTCTGTTGACATAGCCACCATCCTTGTTCATTATGCCAGAAAGTAACTTCTCTGGTCCTCACCCACGCAGAACAGGGTGCCTGCTCTGATGCCAATTGAAATTCTGGCACCTACTGGGGACAGATGTCAAGACAGAAGCTATAGCAATTGTCGTACGTAATCAGTTGTAAAGCTAAGACAAATGCTCTAGCGTATGTCCACAGTAGTATATAATAAACAAATGCAAGCAACAGACAATGAAGTAAATAACACAGAGAATTGTTAACCCAGTTCGGCGTAAACAACGACCTACTCTGGGGGATACCAAGCCAGGAAGGAATCCACTATAATAGATCTAGATCTAAGCCCACGACAAACATACAAGTTTACGACTTATCTCCTAGACTCTACCTGTGCTAACTCAACCTAGGAACTCCTAAGTTTGAGACCCCGTCTCACTTCCTTTCTATCACAAACCTTGTGATTGTAACAGTTATACAAACAGTGCGGTTTCACTAACCAAAAACAAACAGTCTCCGTACTTAAAAGCTTGGGAGAAGTTTCACAAATTACAAACCAAAACAGTCATAAGCTTGCATCAAGTAGACACAAGAAAGGCTCACAATTAACAAGACTCAAACCCTAAAACTCTATTCTTTGAAATACGGCTTCAGTAGTCTTTAGGCTTTTAGTCTTCACATATATATATATATATGACCTGAGTTAACATGGGCCAGGTCTTCATCTTGGGCTTTAAACTTTAGCTGTCCTTTTGCAAAGTCCAGCACACATGAAATGGAAAGAATCACTTGTTTCCATAAATGGCGTAGCATCTTCTGGAAAGTATTTCTTAGTGCAGCTGCCTTATAAACCCTTGTTTAAAACGTGCATCTTGATAAGCAAGTAAGGCGAGAATAGTGCTTCAGAGAATCTTCAAAGATATGGCGTGCAAATAGAGCATTAATTACCGGCATGAAAAATGTTGTACCCACATGCTACAGCATCTGGTCCAACATCTTGCTTGAACTTGTTTTTGCAAAATGAGGCCAACATACAAAACACCAACGGTTGAAAATATACATGTTGAAAAATTCTACATGTGATTTGAGAAGATTGCCTTAAATTAGTGTCTGCAAGATTTTGTTTGTTTTTAAATTAGATATATATGTTTCAAACAAAGTGAGATTATGTTTAATTTAAAGCATATTTGATTCCGATCTGAAGGTTTATATTTCTATATAGAGATGCTAATTCTTCCTTAAAAGATGCACCAGTCGGAAACACTTTAAACTTATATCTGACTTTTTGTTTTGCTCTTGTACTCTTATGTTAGAGTGTCGAGAGATGTAATTAGGTATGTTTTGTAGAGTACGGGTGTACTAGCGGTTGTATGATGGTTGAGCGTAGTCTATGTGTTGCAACAATTTTCACATATCGTTATTCTCCGGTTGTCATTTGACAGCGGTCGTGGTTTTTTCTCCGGTTTGGAGTTTCCACGTAATATTCTTGTGTTCTTATTGTGTTCTTTTATTTTCTCTATTTCTGATTTTCTCAACATCTTGGTGGTGGAAAAAGTGTTAGATAGGATAAAGTATACGTCTTGGAAGTGATTGTTGGAAAAAAAAAAACATTTTTGTTCTACGAATGGTGTGTCACAAGCTTATTTTTGTTGTAATCCTCTCTTGTCAGATTGCTTGGATCGAGTACTATATGTAACTATCCAATTGAGGTGGTTGAGTCACTACAAGAATTTCTCATATTAGTGGCCAATATTACCGAAGAGGTTTCCGGCGGCTTTTTGACATTTCTGTCAGCCAAAGCCGACGCAACACCGTCCAAAATTTTTCAAAAAAAAAAAACAGTTTGCCACGGTTTTTGAGGTATTAGCGGCGGTTTTAAACCGACGCAAACAGGAACCAATCTGGGCAGGGAATCTGCGGCGGACAAGAAGCCGCCGCAAACTATAGGCAGGAAACTGAAAAATAAAAAACCACCGCAAATTCAAAATAACCGCCGGAAACACTAACGGGCATAAATTTTTTTTATTTTTATTTTTGCTAGATTTGTTTTCATTTTTTTTAGTAGTTTTTTTTCGTAGATTTTTATTTTATATAAAAAAATTTAAAAAACAAAATATTTAGTAATATATTTGTATAAGATGATTCTAAATAATATAAGTTGAATATAATACAAAATTAATTTTTTATATTTAGATTCATCTTAATAGAATAAAATTAGCTAGTATATTCTTTTGTTATTATTAAACTTTAATTTTTATATAATTTTTTGTATTATATAAAACTTATGCTCCCTCCATTCCTTTTTACTAGTCGTTTTGAAAAAAAATTGTTTCGAATTTGTTTCATATAAATCTTTTTATTAGAATGGAAAAAATTACTTTAATAATCCACTAAATATTTTATATAAATCTTAAAAAAAATGAAATATTTTGTAATAAAACTAAATATTACTAAATAAAACTTACAAGAATAAAACTTATATAAAACTAAATATTATATATATATATATATATATATATATATATATATATATATATATATATATATATATATATATATATATGAATTTAATGAATATGCACGATCGGTGTAAACACAGTGGTGGTTTCTTTTATGAATGACATGACCCCACTCTTGTATAGTTATTTTGTAACTACTTATATGACATGGAAGAGTGGTGGTTTCTTACTGGATGTCAATATAAAACTATTTTACACTGACAATGTATGTCAATTAAACTATATATATATATATAGTAATAAAACTTATATAAAACTAAATATTTTATATAAGACATTTTTGAACAAGTATTTTATATATAAAACTTAAAAAAGAATATATACATGAAAGATTATATAGTAATTATTTTAGTAATAAAATATTGTAATTTTTTATATGTCTTACGTAACTTTCATAGTTAATAAATTCACGTTTTTTATATACGATTAAAATTATTTAGCATGATTAAAACTACAAATTTTAATAGGAAATTTCAAATTTTATCAATCCGACCGTTCAATGTCACATAATTGGACTAATAAACAAATGGGAAAAAAAATTTGTTGATCGGACTTCGAATGTAAAGACAGGTCCTAATAATAGTCTCGTCGTTAACCTAGTTTTAATTAAATGGTCAAGAAGTTTGACTAAAACTACGGATTTTAACTGAAGATTTCGAATTTTATCAATTCAACTGTTCAATATCACCTAATTTGACTAACAAAAAAATGAGAAAAAGAATTTTGATCATCGGACTCCATATGTATAGACATATCGTAATAACAGTCTCATCAAAAACCTTGTTTTAATGAAAGGGTCACCAAGTTTGACTAAAGCTACCGATTTTCACTGGAGATTTCGAAGTTTATCGATCCGACTGTTCAATATCACCTAATTACACTCACAAACAAATGAAAAAAAGAATTTTGATCATCGGACTTCGTATGTATAGACAGATCGTAATAACATTCTCATCAAAAACCTTGTTTTAATGAAAGGGTCACCAAGTTTGACTAAAGCTACCGATTTTCACTGGAGATTTCGAAGTTTATCGATCCGACTGTTCAATATCATATAATTGGACTAGCGAACAAATGGGAAAAAGAATTTTGATGATCGGACTTCAAATGTAAAGACAGATCGTAATAACAGTCTCATCGTTAACCTAGTTTTAATGAAATGGTCAAGAAGTTTGACTAAAATTACGGATTTTGACTGGAGATTCCGAATTTTATCAATCCGACCTTTCAATATCATCTAATTGGACTAACAAACAAATAGGAAAAAGAATTTTGATGATCGGACTCCGAATGTATAGACAGATCATAATAACGGTCTCATAGGAAACCTAGTTTCAATGAAAGGGTCATGAAGTTTGACTAAAACAACCGATTTTGAATGGAGATTTCGAATTTTATCAATCCGACCGTTCAAAATCATCTAATTGGACTAAAACACTAGTATCTCTTGTACTTTTTCATTTTGTACCTTTAATTCCATATTTATATGAGTGAAATGTCAAATATCCCCTGAAATTTCAAAATTTGTCAAATACGCCATGAAATTTGGAAATAGGCGAATATCCCCTGAAATTGTACAACGTCAATCAAAATAAACAGAGTAAAAGGAGCAGGGGTAATTTGATTGACGTTTTACAATTTCAGGGGGTATTTGCCTATTTACAAATTTCAAGGGGGTATTTGACGAATTTTAAAATTTCAGGAAGTTAATTGACATTTCACTCAAATATTTGAGTTACTTAAGTGATAAGGGTATTTGTGTTATTACCTTATGCATAGGCATGACAATGGGGCGGGACGGGGGTGAATTTTGTCCTCCCCAAACTCATCCTAATTTCAAGCAGGGATAAAAAGTATAACCACAAACTAATATTCAACGGGGTTAGGTTATCCCGTTACACCTCTTTCCACATAAATTATGATTGTATTTTAATATTCTTTTTATTAAGAAAAGGTTCAAAGTACAAAATTATTTTGTTTCAACAATATTTTTTTAAATAAAGAAAAAATAAATAAAGAAAACAGTTTGTTTATTCCTCAAATTTAAAATAAAAAATAAACATATTACTTATGCATTTAGATGAATCAGTAAGTGTAAATTCCCGCGTGTGCTGCACTGCATGTTCAAAAATATGCCACATCAGCAATTAATGGATTCAAAGACTATTTTAAAAATGATTTTAAATTGCAGCATCAAAACGGATGTCTTTTAAAGTAAAGGGAACAAAACTCAAAAAACTCATATTTATAGGGACTATTTGCATAATTAGGATGAAGGAAAAAAAAAATAAACCACAAAAGTGCACAACAATAACACTTGAAAATTTTTGTCAAAAAAAATATAACACTTGAAAATTGATACCGTTTGTTGTTCGCAGGTGGACCAGATGTTAATACCACAAATATATAATTGATGGTATTGAGAAAGACTTGATTTTAATTTGTCGAAATTAGCCATATTAAGTGAAATTTGACTAGACTATTTTCTAACATTTGACTAACATGTAAATCAATTATAAGTGTTTGTATTCCAATTGTCAACCAAATTATATGCAGCAGATATTTATCAAAAAAAAAATTATATGTAGCAGATTGATGGATGTTGAAGGAATTCGAGATAGTGCTATAGATAGCAGGGTGATGTCGAAGGCTTTAGTGACATATGTTATAATTTTGATATGTTATAGATGTCATTCATATGAAGCGTAGAGGCAACTCTGAGTTTTTGTCAATTGTTCATGATATCTTTAGTCTTATGTCATCTTTTATAAACTTTGAGGTTAAGTTTGTTAGCAGGCAAGCGAATTTGGTTGCTCATACTCTTGCTAGGGCGGCCAATTCTTGGGCTAGCTTCCATAGGTTTGAGAATATTCCCTTTTGTATTGAACGTTTAGTTTTTAATGAAATGCAGTAAGTTTGTTTGATTCAAAAAAAAAAAATTATGTGTTATGGATTGAATCCTATTTTCTGAAAACTCTATAACACCCCGCGATGGCAAACGGGTAGAGATGGATTCCAGCCAGTCTTTACATTCTCTGCAATTTAATATTGCATATTGCTTTGTTCTTGCTTTATTTTCCTTTTTCTTTTGCAATTCTGCATTTCTTTTCATTTTTTTTTTCTTTTGAATGCTCACTTGAGTGTTATTTCTTTTAAGTTTTCACGAGACAACTTGTTTTATAAAAGTTGTTGGAAGCAATTCTGGCACTAATAAGAACAATGATTTTGTTCTTAAAGAATGCATGCAGTAGTAATCATAAATCGCGACACTTGAACGAATACTGTAAAAGGATTTTTATCCAGTCCTAAAGTGTTGATGGATAATGAATGTTTATTGTATCAAAAATCGATGTAAACAACAGATTAGCTGAAGTTAGTATAAATTTTTTTGTGTAAATTAAACTAGCCCTCCCCTGAAAGAAGTTTGAATAATCCTTATCACACATCTTATGTTAAAACATACACTTTAATCTATTTTAGCATAAATAATATATATTTTTTATATAACATAAATAATACTTTTTGTGATAATTTTTAACTTTAAAACATTATTTTATGTCAAAAAACTTTACGGTCATCATTTATTAATTTTATGATGTTAGAATATAAAATTCAATTTAAATTTTGTATAATTTCAAAGTTTACTAGGTTTAAAACTATACTCCCTTCATCCCAAATTATAAGGGGAAAAAAATCACACTTATTAATAAAAAGCAAAATATAATAATTTGGACTATGTGCTTATGTACAAATAATTTTCATTGGGTATTGCTTATTGATAAAAGTGGAGAGAAAGAAAATTAAATACATTTTATATTTAATTTTATGAGAATAAATAGAAATAATTATTGGAAATGAGAAATTTCGGTTATTTTCTCTTATAATTTGGAAAGAAAAAAAAATTGAGTTGTTTTCCCTTATAATTTGGGACGGAGAGAATATGTAAATAATACGAGAGAAAAAAAACATATGCATTAAAAGTTTAATTATATTGCTACCTAAGTACCAGACATTGAGTATTTTAGTAAAATCGTATGACGCATGAGAAAATGGGTAGGGTGACAAAAGTAAATCTCATTTGGGTCCTTTGTCTTCGACTTCACTATGTTGTATACAACAATATGTATAATTATAGATAAATTATTGCACAATTTAAACTACACTTTACAAGAATAATTTTAGAAGATAGAAATAAGAAATAGCTACTAGTTTGATGAACTTTGTCATATGCTTGAAATGCCTAAGATATATACAAAGAAAACATAAAGCAGACAGTATTTACAAGTACAGTATGCACCCCCCCCCCCACCACTCCCATTTCCACCCCCAAACAAAAATGAAAAGAAAATAGCATAGATAGAACAAATAAAATATTGATAAAAAAATTTGGGAAATAAATGGAAAGCAGAAAATCGCAACAAGGAAAAGGGTAAAAGGCCATCGCTGAGCATGAATTGTGGCATCTAGAGAACAAGCTATATGGTATAGCATTCTGTCGAAATTCAGATTTTCATTCTTCTTCTCAGAGATATACCAATGATCGAACCTTACTAAAATAATGATTTGTCGATGTATCACGAATTGAATATGAATCTGCAGCTACCATCATCTAAGCAGTTATCAGTTATCATACATTGAATTGAACTCCATCTATCTTCCATATATCTACCAAACTTTGATTTCAAAACAATCAAACTAATTCATTTTCTCGTCAAAATATCATCTCCTGTTATCGAAGGAAAAATTATCAACATTCACTAAAACTCAGCATAATCAAGTTAAAAGATAAAAATGGCAAGTGCATGTAGTTAGTTAGTCAGTTAGTTAGTTAATTAGTTAGTTAGTTAGTTAAGACAAAAGGGTATAGGCAAGATTAATGTGTTCTAATTGTTTTAATCCCTCTTCCCTACATTATGTTTGGTGAAAACTCCACATAAGAGTGCAGTTAGCTTCTTTCATACGCTATCTTGAAGAGCGTATGAAAATAAGCTGAAAATGGCTTAAGCACATGGCATAAGCTGTTTGCCTGTTTCTATAAGCATTCAAAGTGTCGCAAGTGTTTATACCGTAAACTCAAATAAGTCAATCTAAACAGATTCTTATTATAGTTAATATGGAATTAATGCAAAAGCCAAACCTGATCACATATAGGACAGGAGTCACTTCTTTCCATCCACTCGAGAATGCAAGATAGATGAAAATGATGTTCACATTTTGTCAGATTTTTAGGATTCTCGTCATCATATTCTGCATTAAAAATGAAAAATCTCAATGAATGTGTTCAATATACTAGGAGAGAAAACTTACTCGCAAACATAAAAATAAAAATCTAACACTTGAAATTCGTCTTTTAATTACACGAGCAAATGTACCTTCAAGACAAATTGGGCAGACATCCTCTTCTTCTGTTACCAATACTTGAGTTCCATTTGATTTTGATAGTTCTACCTTCCTTGGAGATATAGGTGCAGATTTTGTTTGAGCTTTACAATCCGATTCTTCTATATCATCACGTGTAATTGAAGTTTCAAAACTACTAACACTAACTGTTTCTCTGCCAGACTCAGAATCAGTTGACGCAGAACCTCCGAAGACAATGTCGTAAGGAAGAGGCACAGGAGGAGAGCGGAATGTATCGGGTATGGACGCTTCTAGGTTCAACCCAACCAGATATCCAGAAGCGAGCGAAGCAGCAGTACCGTCATTAGAGGTTAAAGACTCGCGCTCTTCAAAAGTTGGTGGGCACTGTAATCGGAGTTTTTCAGGTTTTAAATCATATGCACATAACAAATTTTAAATAAACAGTCTTAATTAAGCGCTTACAAACTTATAGCATAAACACTTATCATATAACAAAAGATAAAGTACAGTCAAACTATTTTCATAAGCTGTCTTGGGAAGTTTATGGAAATACTCGGAAAACATCTTATAGTCATGTTATAACTTATAAGTTATTTCCATAAGTTCTCTCATGCCTCTCACAAATGTTTATGCCATTAGACAGGCTCATACTTACATAGTAATACACTGGTGTTCCTTGCAAATGATGTTTTCTGGCGGAACAACAGCAACCTCCCATTTTCTTCTACCAGTTCTTTTTGTTACTTAATCAAAACTCTCAATGATGATTAATTGACATAAGAAAGGGGATCAAATCAAAGGCCACCGGTTTTATTTGTCCATTCTTCTATCACAGGCCTAAAAGTAACATTGTTGATTAATTCACAATTTCACATAAGAAACAAACTTAAATATTTCAAAAAGTCACAATGAAATCAAAGGAAAATTTAAAATAATAAAATATATTTTGATTCAATTATTTAAACATCCTTTCTATATCAGTCATCACTACAATGTTATTTGTCTCAAAAATCATTATCAAATTAGACAATCAAAGGATTTCAATCAATGAAACATTGACACTTCAGATTAAAGATGTGTCCAAAGTCCGACATGCGTTAGTGTCTGACACCGACATGTGTGGTTTCATTCAACTATTCGAGTTTCTCAATTATTATTACTGGTGTCGAAGTGTTAGTGCTTGATATATTTGAATCGAATTATTAATAAGAACATAGCAAAGGCACATAATTTATAGATTATACAAAATGCCTTAATTCATATCTATGATGACTATATTTCAACAACAAAAATCATTAACATCCCAGGTATTTACATAATACTAGAGTTAGCAATTTAATAATTTCCACAAAAATGAAACTTTACAAATAGAAAAGAAAAAAAATCAATAAAACCAACAACATCAAACTAGAGAAAGAACAAGAGCCACCCTAACTCACCACTACAAGACAAAGCAAAACAGAGGAAACACCTTGACACAAAACACCCCAACAACCAAAAACAAAAAACCCTTTTGAGAGAACAAAAATTGGGTCAGGAAGTAAAAAACAACACAATAAAATTCACAGCACAAAACCCTATCTGCAAGGCCCAAAAGGGTGGCCAAAAAACACAAGTTGGTGACCAGTTACAATCCATGAAAACTGGTAAAGCTATAACAGTTGCAAAAATGGAGAACACAAAAAACTTACCTTTATGGAAGCAATAGAAGAGATGAAGAGAAAGGTGGGAAATTGTTGGTTTGGTGTGGAATTTGGTTGCTTGAAGGTGGCTATGGTTATGGCTATGACTTTGTAACTTTCTTTCTTTATATTATTATTATAAAAATTAAAAATATAATATTGTAAAGTTTTCATTCTTCACCATTTTAGTTCAATAAACACAAAAACATAATTAGTGTTACATTAACATTTATTATGGATAAAGATAAGAATTTAATTGTTGTGCATCGTCGGTGTAATACTTTTTTACACATACATTCAATAATATATCAATACATCATGTATTGTGTTTAAAAATAAATGATGTGGCAACACATGATTGGATACATGTGTAAAAAACATTTACATTGACGGTGCACAACAATTAAACTCTAAAGATAATTAAATAAAAGGTGAGTGGTGTAAGGATATTTATCAAGTATAATTTAATATCTTGTCCAAAAAAATTTATAAAAAGAGTTTAAAGAGTATGGTCGATACTGTGTAATTTAATTTTAAACCGACAATTAATAAGAATAGTTTAATTTTTCTTGTCATATATAAAGAAAATATAATAAAGTGGGGTGACGTCACAAAAAATTATTCTACACTGTAAAGCCCAAAGCCAATCCCAGGGAACAGTGAAGCTTCATAGGGTCATTCTGTCCAGGTGCAGGTAGTCCGCATCTTCACAGACATGTCTATTTCACCGAGTCTCTCTCCGAGACAGTGCCCAGATCGTTACGCCTTTCGTGCGGGTCGGAACTTACCCGACAAGGAATTTCGCTACCTTAAGACCGTTATATACATATTCATTTTTCTCGTCTAAAAAAAATTAATATATATATATATTGTGGTACATATGATTTGATATATTTAATTTAGATATAAATATAAGCATTAAACTATGAATTTAATTGGTGTCCATTATCTGTATAAAATATAATTTTTTACACTAACATCTAATAAAAATTTATCATTCTTTTATGCATAATTATGGAGAAAAAAAGAAGAGAATCCAAATCCTTGTTTTACATTATCTATCCATATCTTTTAAATCCTTAAACTAAAAATGTAATAAATGAATATTTTAAAATGTTTATTATATTCATTTTATTTATTTAATATTAAATAGGTGTTAAGTTATAGGAGATGATAAGAATGCATTAATTTTCAAATATAATGACTCAATAATGTTTAAAAATGTCCTGCTTCTTAATTGGAGGATGTAGGGTTGTGTTGTATTTCTGTTTCTTTTGTCTTCTTCCAACGTGTTTATCAAAATAATAATGCATGAAAATGACTTAGGTGGTTAGGCTTTTTTAAAACCAATTTACTTATATTATAAAATTAACTTAATATGATTTGCTTAGACGTGTAGTGTGAAGCTTTTAGGAAATTTTATGACTCATCTTTCAATTTTTTTCTCCATTACGTAACACTTTAATCCTATTATTATGACTTTAATACCTCATATTTTGTAAAAAAATATTCTCCTATTATAGTACTTTAGGTTCTCCACTAAGGTGAACATTAATGGGGTGTGCTGCCATTGTATTTTACCTCGCTTTTCTTCCATGCTAGTTAAGAAATTAGTGTCCCCTCTGTCCCAAAATAATGAGTTAGTTGACCACTGTCACGTTTGCCAATGTACACTTTAATTGTTAATATTTTAAATTATATATTAAAAAATATAAAAATTATATATTTTGAAAATACTCATGGAGACAAATCAAACATCTTATATGCTAATATTTTCATATATATATATATATTAGTAGAAAAATATAGTCAAAGTAGATCGTATAAATAGTACTCAAAGTCAAAAATAAGTCACTTATTTTGGGACGAAGGCAGCACCAGAAAACATGAAAGTCAAATAAGTGTTTCTACCTTAACGCAGGTCAAAGACAAATAAGTTAATGTGGAATTCATATTACAATAAATTCAAAATCTTGTAATTGATAGTTCTGTGCTATAAAAACATATTATTGAGTTTTTTTTAACTAAAAATAAAGGATATTCGATTATTTAAATTAATAGAGTAAATCGATTTAAAATAAAATTAAAGTCGCTAAATTTTCTTCATTTTTGCTCCTTTGATGTATTTTCTTCAATTCTTTGCTTCTTGGTCAAGTCATTGCGTTCCTTAAGTATTTGACATGCATTTGGTCTTGAAACTTACTAAAAACTACTTAAAACTAACCTAAAAACTATCTAAAACATCATAGAAATTTCTGTCATCATCAGGACTCTACAAATCCCTTGAATGGACAACTTTGTTAGGTTATAGCAGAGTGATATTTGAATTGGATTGCAAAATGGTGGTAGATGATGTACACAAGCATAAGCCTAGTATGGTTCATTTATCCTTAATTGTAGAATCTTACTCTCTAATTACTCCGACTCTTTAGTCATTTTTGCTAGGCGACAATCGAATGGTAGTGCTCATGTTTTAGCAAAAGCAATTTTATCTCATACTTTTCGCATTACTTTTGATATTATTCCTCATTATATTGCTATTATTATTAATTTGAATGAAATATCTTAAGTTTACTTGTGTAAAAAAACTCCACATACGGTTGGTCTGTGTCTAAACCAGGGGCTTTCTGGGTTAACCTTGATATTAAAAGAAAATTATATATCATCTTTTAAGAAATGAATCTAAGATATTAAAAAATGGCACAGAATATGCTTAGCACCAACCACATCTAAATGACATGACAACCTCATTGATTGTCTACATAGAAAGAAAGAAAAAAACATCAAATATACATTTTGTAAAAAATACAACTATGCTTAGTAGGTAAAATTATACTCCTAGTGTTTTAGCTTAATTCAGATAACGATTTCGTTTTTATCTTCATTTTTTCCCTTCATTTTAGTTCTTTTTTATCCTTTATCTATGTTTGAAAATAGTTTTTTAAGTTTCAAATCTATAGTTTTATTTTAGGATATAACATATATTTATGATTGAAAACATACATTGAAAGAAAATGATAGATTTGAAGTTTGAAATACATTGAAAAAGGATTAAAACGACAAGAAACAAAGATAAATGACCAAATCGTTACCTAAAATTAAGTTAAAGGACTAAAGGTGTAATTTTACCTATTTAGTACTCCTACGTTCCTTTTTAAAAGTCTTTTTAGAATAGTAACATCAAATTAACAAAGTGTAATTTTTCACCAATCTTTCTATTATACCCACATTTTAATCCACCAATATTTTTTTTGCACACATTTTCTCTTTCCAATAAATTTAATATATTATTGGACTGATATAAGTCGACCCAATGCAGAACAAAACGTCTGCGCCGTAACATGCTTGAAGCTTGTATAGGAATTATATCATATGTACCCTATTACACTTTGACTATACAGGTCACCATGAGCTCTATCTTCAAATCAGTTCAACTCGTCCACAAGCTCCATCGCCAATCCAGCTTAACTCATCTACGAGCTACATCGTCACCCCAGCTCAGCTCAACCACGAGCTACACCCTTAACACAACGTGCTCATCATGGTTGTTTTGGTCATGTTGAGTTCAGTCCTTGGCTCAACTATACACGACATTTGAACTTAGTCTTGGCCTGTCATGGATGATTGTACAAAGGAACATAGTGACATTTAGGAATCATAAAGGGGGACAAACATTTTTTTAGGAATCATAAAGACCCCTTAGGTCGAAAAATGTTGGACTATAAAAGGAGACATTTTGGAATCATAAAGGGGGGACATACATTTTTTAAAACAGTGTATTGTAAAAGTCATTTCTCTTGAGTGCTTTAGAACTATCAAAGGCAACTCACCCTTTGTTTTTGTTTACAAATGTTGTCAGTCAGGATCGTACATAAGCCCTCGTGCATTTTACTCAAACTCATCACCACTAGACCAAACCTAGTGGTTTGGCAGCTCGCCCTTTTTTACATATGTGAACAATTATGTAAAAAAAAAGAAAAAAATTAATATGTTATGTACCCAAAAAAATTTTAAAAACAAACTTTAGTTTTCCAAATATATAACATTAATTAGTTTTGTTGAAAAATATAAGAGTAATTGATAGAGTATAATTAACAAATTGTACCTTTAAAATACCAAAACGACAATTAAATAGAAACCCTAAATCCGATGTCAAAAGACACTTAAAAAACAACGGATGACATATTAGTAAATTTTGATTTTTCCTTTGTAAAAAAAAAGGCTGATTTTTCCAAAACTAATATTCTAAGCATTAATTTTACCCTCTTCTATATTCGATCACATTTTTCTATTTTTGTTGAAAGCAATTTTTTTTCTTTTCAATTTTGTCGCTTATGCCTTTCTGGTATCTCAATTGTGGAAGAATTTTTTCATATAAATTATTAATTAATTTAAATAATCTCACCTACTTGTTGAATTTTGTTTAGGTGTATTGCCAAGAGTGGGTCTATATTTCCTCATCGTCACAACGATGACAATTTTTTTTTTTAACACCACTATCCAACTTATTGGACCGTTTATTCTAGTTTGAAAGCCAATTATAACAGAAAGTAGTTTTAATCTTCTATCGATCGCAGTTACGAAAAATCAAACTGTGGCAACGATGATAACATTTAAATAAAGCAAATAAGACACACGCAGCTCGCACACTAAAAAATAAGCTCAATCAAAAAATATCATTAAAATAAGTTTTAAAGTTGTAATTTAAGGATATTTCAAAAAAAAAAAAATCATTAAAATAAGTTTTAAAGTTGTAATTCAAGGATATTTCAAAAATTATTTTTTAAATATTTTTAAACATAGATACAGGTGCAAGATAGGGATAAAAATATTCTCTAAACAAACTCTTCCAAATACCCTAAAATGGAATAAAATAAAAATTGGTATGATACATTGCTACTGGTAAAAAATTGGTACTCCACACAATAACAACACTTCATCATTAGCAAAAAAAACAAAACAAACAAACCAATAACACATCATTGCTAATTTTTTTTCTTTTTCTGATAATACATTGCTACTAGAAACATCACTCTCACTTAGTAGACATCTTTAATGATGTTTTCATGTCAACCTTATTAATGTCCTTCATTGTTTACATTGTAATAAAATAGCCATCTTGAGTAAGTTGTGAAAGAAACTTCTGAAGTAGATAATATACATTATGGGGAGTACCTTTTATCACACTACACTATCTATTCTCTCTTAATATGATACAGTTCAAAAGCAAGTCTTGTTCTAAACTATAGTTACAACTTACATAAGATAAGCCTCTTTTATCTCATTTCCCATGACCAAAAATTGTCCCAAGTTTGATTCTTTTGAGGGTAAAATATTCTATAAAGAATGGCATAAGCAAACCTTATGCTGAAAAGAATTTACAAGAGACTGATTTGCTTCATCACTCTTATCGGCCTCACAAATTACTCCTAGGATGACTTCTTATCCAAGTCAGCAGAGCCACTATACATCGATTTCCATTGCGAATGTACTTTTTATCTCCGATGAACTCCATAGATACTTTGACTTGAGAGTAAATGTACCTTCACGGTTTCTCAACCATAAATAATCCGAACATACACAAATTCATATCCAGTACCGGTGGTCGCACATTTTTGTGCAACCTTCGCATGAACTCGCCTTAAACACAAGAAATCTAAAAAACAAAAATGATTCACCTCTGTCCCCCTTTTTACACCAACCTATTCCGTATATATTATTATTCTATTTTTAACCATTTCTTGGAAGTGAATCCTGATGGGTTAGTTCATAGTTTCCATTTGCAGGTAGTTGATTCTCACTATCCACAATATTTGCTTTTGAACAAAGGAAGAAGAAAGAAGATGTGTATATTGTAATATGCCAAAAGCTGTAAAAAACATTTCAAAAGAAAGCAACATGAGATATAGAGAAAGTAAAAATTAGAGAGGGAAATAATAATTGTAATACTGTAGTAATACCTATGCCAAAACCAGTAACTTTCACTGGTTTCGAGTGTCCAGCTCACTATTGCCATTGACAGTGCAGAAAAACCAGCTAAGGCAAAAGGCCAGTGGTACCGTCTTAGAAGTGACCCAACAAGATTACATAGCCATCGCTTTATCACGTGCAAACTGCAGGTAAAATTCATCACTTAAAAGTTATATTAAGGAACAACCTCGTCAGCAGTGTTCCAAGACCATCTTCGAGCACATTGTAGTTTAACATATAAGCAAAAAAATTGTGTTAGAACAGCAACCCCTGTTCAAAAGAATAAAGATACAAAAAACGCAAGCGATGACCGCATGATGTTTGATATTCAAGTATGGCTAATTGTGTCTACATCTCCGACTGCAGAACGGCTGCAACTCTTTTCTATTATTTCAAGCTTAGAGTTTACAATGTACAACTTGCATTTAAATACTATGGTCTAGATTTACAACATTACCCCTGCCCACTTGTCAGTAACTACCAACTATGAACCATACTCAACACCATGAACCCAGCATTTGAGAATTACACTTGAAGACACTTAGTGGTGGACAGTATTAACCCAAATGAGATTTAAGGTAGTAAGGAAGGAAGCCATTGGACTATTTAATCTTCAACTTCGATTACCACTTTCCTTGTTCCTTTCAATTTTTATTTTTATAAAAAGGCTAAATTGTATTTTTGGCCCCCTAACTTTCACAAACTTGCAATTTTGGCACTTAACTTTCAAAATAGCACTTTTGGCCCCCCTAACATTAGCCCCTTTTGCAAAAGGTTGGCCCTCACTGATTTTGATCAAGTCAACGCACACATGGATAGTGACTCGCATGCCACGTCAGCATGTCTCGCCACACGGATAGTGATTCAGATGCCACATCAGCATATGTGGCTAGATACGCTGACATGGCACCCGAGTCACTATCCACGCGTTGGCTTGATCAAAATCAGTGGGGGGGCAGCTTTTTGCAAAAGAGGCTAGAGTTAGAGGGTCAAAGATTTTGAAAGTTAGGGGACCAAAAGTGCAATTTAGCCATATTAAAAAAAAGCTATCATTGCCTACTTTTCAGCTCTAACCAGTAGCATAAGTATAAAGTTAGATCATACTGTGATCAGCCACTAAACTTATGGGAGTTGGAGGGGCTGAGGGTTGATT
The DNA here is from genome assembly GCA_951799995.1 of Trifolium subterraneum. Classification (NCBI taxonomy): domain Eukaryota; kingdom Viridiplantae; phylum Streptophyta; class Magnoliopsida; order Fabales; family Fabaceae; genus Trifolium; species Trifolium subterraneum. Next base: position 39,862,881 of record OX637464.1, read on the forward strand.
GACAACAATGGCTAAACATGAATAGGCCGTGAATGAAGAATAGAAAGTATGAAAGTAAAGCACAGTGCCATCCATTGCTTGCTACTATGTTGCATGTAAATCGGTATAATATAATGTTGTACTAAAAACAAATTTACCATTTGATATAGAGAACTTACCTGTGAGAAAAATCAAATGAGAATCTAACTGAAAAGGAAAGGGACCTATACTTTGTTGACATCTCTATAACCCATCCAATAAGGAGACCAAGAGCACCAATTACCATCACAAGAACAACATTCGAAGACCTGCATAATTCACCGTGAATAAATATGAATAAGACTATAACATTTTTTATGGTGTGTGTGTGTGTGTGTGTGAATATTCATATTGAGTCTATTAGTTCATTTACCGAGTTGCATTTGTTACGGCCATTAGGGCAGTAAGGATAGCTACAGCTGTGTGGATTGCCCTCTTCAATACTTCATCGATGGTAGCTAGATAAAGAAAAGTGCTAATCACAGCCATGAAAGAGAGCCAGAAATCCATGAACTGAAAACATTGATATGTAGCTATTGTAAATTCCCAGAAGCAAAACTATATAATTGATGCCTTTAAGAACAAATTCCATTTGACAATCAAATTACCAATGATTGCTGAAGCTTGTAATGGCTACACCACTTATTAAACATTTAGTTCCAAAATATTTGCTTTTTATATATTTTCAGAAAGAGATAATACAGGGGGAAAGCTCAAACCTGCAAGACATTATAGCTCAATGCACACCAGGCACCTACGTCACAAGCATGATATAGTCCGCTAGCAATTCCACTGGATGTGAACAAAACCCATTCTGCTAATGCCTGCATAATAAAAGATATTGTGGATTTTGTAGCACCAAAAAAGGTAAACATGGGTTGCATACAAAAATGTACATAACCAGATGATAAGAGTTACTAAGAGTAAAAAAAGTAACGAAAAAGAACCACCTTCTGCCGAAGGGCCCAATAGGCAGGAAGTATGGCTGCAGCATTGGAGACAATGAGAAAAAAAGATTGTCGTATGTGCCCTGCACCAATTTTCAGTAACTAGATTTGAGAATAAAAATATATATGATATGTCTTCCATGCCATATTGTGAATACATATTCAATAGCAAATACGTATATTTGACAAATGAATAGAAAAAGAGTAGTGCAGCATCTTTAGATATTAACTGTATATATCTGAATCAAATTTCCAAACTCTCTTGAAAGGTTGAATTTAACTTATAAGTGTACTGAGTTTATAAGTAATTACTAATAAACACACACACACACATATGCATTTGTAAAATTAATTACTACACATGTATAATAGTGGACAAATAATCGAACAAACTAATAATACCTATGGGTTTGCCTAATCTGCACAAGTGAGACAAGTCTTGCACCATGCACAAGCTTGTTTTCACCATTGGATCAAATGTAACATATTGGTCCAATGGTGAAAAAAGCTTTTGCATGGTGCGAGACATGTCTCACTTGTGCACTATAGACTTGGACATGCCTACATACATCCATAAAAGATAAATAGGAAAAGTTGCACTTTTGGTCCTTTATCATAATTTATTTTACCACTTTAGTCTTTTATCTTTGTTGGGTCAAATTAGTCCTTTATATTTGTAAATGTTTACATGATTGGATATAACTGCACTTTCAATATTTTTTTCCCAATGATTTTTTAAATTCTTCTATCAAGAATATATTGACTTTTCATGTGTTTTCATGACTGAATTAAGAGAATCTTGTGCTTAATTTCAAGAACCCTGTAATGTTTCTCACTAAAAGTCCTCTCTAGTTGAACTATTTCTATAAATTGAGAGAGGTTTCTATTCTTATGATCATTGTGATCAAAACCCCTCAATAATTACATGATTTCTTAACTGATTCCTTAGAGAAAACTTGGAGAATTGTGTTTGAATTTGAAATTTTTTTTGAAAGTAAGGTTAGGTCTATCAGTGTAACATTTAAAACCATAAAGGACTAACTAGACAAAAATAAAAAGACCAAAAGACAATTTTGCCTAATAAGTTACACAACAAGAATAATAAAATTGATGTGTTATATGAGTAAATATTAAACACTACAATGGCAATAAAATCACTAACTTCATCAATCTAAAAATGAACAAGCACCTTGATGTGTTACAATTTCAACGCTACAGTCAATGCCTCCATGGTTTCGATCACAAGAACAAAAGCTGAGGACAACAAAGTAAACACTTAAAATAGTGAATTCCTTAATACATAATACATCGGGGAACAAATGGAAAACATATATAATCTAATCTCCAAAAAACACTCATGTTGTTCTGTTATTTTCCTGTCTATCAAATGTTACCTTACGGCTCATGTCTAGCAATTTACAGGAAAGGAAACCAATGGAATGTAAGCATAATTGATAAATTAGGAACAAGCAAAGGGTTTAAAATAAACCTGTATGATGTCAAGCCACTTGCATCAAAAGAAAATTTACAGTCCCCGTGAGAGGAACAATGTTTCGGGCACCGTTCAAGCGAAAGAGACATGACAGTTGGCCCTTTAGCAGGAAAGATGCTGGTATTGAGATGTCTAAGACCAAAACCCCAAGTTCCTTCTCTAGCATACATAATATAGAAATTGATCTTGTCGTCACTTGAATCGTATAGCATGAAAAACATAGATGTATCGCTTCTCATTGTCTTGTTAGCATAATAATAGTCCCAGCTAATAAGTGATGGTAATCCACCAAATCTAGCGTAAACTTCATAATTGATCTTCACATCCGAGGATAGTTGTACGTGAATATTTCCTCCGGCTGCACCACGAGGAATGTCTAAAAGTAAGTAAGTCCAAATGCTACCAGGTTCTCCATTGTATGAAGAGTTACTCAAAAGTGGTTCAAGAGGGAAATTGGCAGAAGCATAAGATGTTCCACTACCGACCGGTAAATAGTATGATTCAAAGGGAGTTGGACCTCTCCGTACATATGTCTGCAAAAAACCATTCTTGTTTTGTGAATCATTTATTCCAGTGTGTAAATACCTTCTAGCATCAAGATGACATACTGATTTCTACCCCAGGGTGTTCTTAAATCAATGCCAACAAATAAAGAAAAAATAATATTCTAGAATCCTACTACCTCTTCTGGTCCTAGTTATAAAAGAGTTTTTGAAGATATTTTTTAGTCTTATGATATAAGAAAAAATTACAACTTCTAATATGTATTTATTGCTTAAATAACATTTTTAGCCTCATTTAAAACCTTTGTATTTAAATGTCACATCATTTTTACGAGGGTATATTTGGAAAAATATTCAAAAGGTTACATCAATAAATAACTTCATTGGTTTTGATTTTTCTTTTCCTGCATATAATTTGGATCAGAGGGAGTATTACACACACACAGCACTTCCTTAGTAAAAAACAGCCAGACTTTAATATCTGAGTAATATTAATAACTTGAACAATTTCTTTAAGCCTTATTTTTCAGCATTATAATAAAATAGTTCAAATCTCAAATATATTAAAAAAAAATCTCAGTTTAGCCCAGCAAAGGAGTCAAGAAATGAACTCTTGCCGATGATTTGCCGAGTCGCATTCTTCAGATGTTATTAGCATCTATAATTTTCAGACAGAAAGTTAATACTGATACTCCAATAGATTATCTTCTAATTTGTACTGCATGAAATAAGACTACATCTGATCATATCCTGATTCTACCCATTCTACTTGTAATCTTAAATGTTATTCTGTAGTCCAAGGATTATCACACAGAAATTTTAGAGTCCATTCCATAATATTATTATAAAGAGATTTTTTAACGTGACACCTTAAAGAAAAAATATAGGCAGAATAAATCTTGCAAAGAGTGCTACCTGAAGCATGTAGATATCCATTGTACAATTTGGTCCTGTCTTCCCAAGTGGGCATTGAAGCACATGAGATTTGACTGAATAGCAAACCGTTACATTACTATCCTGCATCTTTATAAGATTGATTGGTACGATAGTAATGTACCAACGACCAATTAATGGTGAATGAATAACCAGCGGCACTTTATTTAAATCACTGGAGTAATCATGCAAAGTCACTGAAGGCATTGAACCATGGCGAACAAAACACATTAAACTAACATCATTTGCACCAGATGTACTGTTTGAAGGAGTAATATTGAATTTGATATCACTTGCTGTAACAGTAAAAACTTCTGCCACATTTATTATATCCAAGGAGAAGATGTTTGGTACACCTTCATGAGCACAGGAAGTTTTCAAATTACTTTTGCAGGTCATCAAATTTTCCAACATTGGCTGGATCACCGTCGTAGCCTTTAAAGCATTATTGACATCAGAAATTGTGCATGAAAATGGATAAACAGGACTATTACAGAAATCTCCCATCATCATTGAATTTGTGCATGCTTCCACAGTTATATTGGCAGCGAAGGAGTATGCTGGACCTCGGATAATCTGCAGAGGTGGAAATATTATTATTTATAAGCTACATACCATTTCTAGAAATAGAAGTCTCTTTTGGCGATTACTTCGCTTTCTAAGTTTTCAAAATTCAACTATTTCTACTAGCTTTAAGTGAAAGTGGGTGAGTAGCATGTAGAAACGATGTGTGAAAACAGATATGCTGAACAGTTTCTTATCTTAATGGCACAATGAATTTGGTTCAAATGCCAAGCCCTCCAAAAGAAAACCACTTATGAAATCTATCCCAATGAGCATACACTTGATTGTTGACTAGAAATCATTTGCTGAAAATTATGCGAGGATGAAAACATCCCGTTTTTATTTTTAGGGACTAAAATCAAAATTCTCTACATTTGTAGGGACGAAAAACTTATTTAATCCTAAGTAATAACTGCACCAACATAAAGGCAGCCATTCTAGCATACAAATGCATTAAAACTTAAAAGACATAACACAGATAATAAATTGTTCCAATAAGTGATGCATACTAGGAAAATTCGGAATTATTTTGGGTAAATAAAACACTTGTATAATAAACCTTACCATCTTCGACTGTGTCCTTGTAGGTCCAATGCCATTGAAAAGACCAATGAACCAAACACCTGGAGATATCTGAACAATAATTTGTTATGTTTTCCGTCCAAGAAATTACAAAAAGGTCAAAACAAAAATTACTCGAAATTAACCGATCCCCAAGACACATAGATGTTAGTTATATAAAACCAATCAAGTTAGATTTTAGGAGGGTTTGTCCTTGACATGAGCCCCTATGACCAACTGGTTAGGAGTTTTAATCATCCTGTCTCCATTCTTTATAACTAAAGTTGAACTTCAACACACACAGAATGGGCATTTTCTTTGTTTATGCTTCACGTCGAATAGGATTAAAGATATAAAACTTATCTATGTCATTCTAAGCATAAGAAGACATTGAGCTAGATGAAACAATGCATAAACAAATAAAAACAATGTTGTCTATCGCGGATTGCAGAAAATAGCAGTTTGTTCAAAATCCGCTGTGCTACAGTATCAGTGTTGTAGCGTCTGTGTCACTATAGCCACCATTTCACAACACTTTATACTAAACGACATATAGCGACACAATAGTGATTTTTCCGAGTTCTAGTATGTTATAGCGTTATGGTGCCGTATAACCACTATTTAACAACACTGAGTAAAAGACAATGCTTCAATACAAAAAAGACCTAAAAAACAATACCTGACTGTTTGTCAGTTTCATAGTGATATTTTTCTGCATAGGAAAGCACTGCTCCACATCTAAACCATTTATCCCTGAAGAAAATGGGGAACAAAAATTAATCATAATAGGAAACTGAAAACAAAAAGTTAAAAGTAAATCTTGTCTCTTCTTTATTGTCATGAAGGAGATAGATAATAATGAGAAGGAGAACAAGCAGATGATGGATAGGAATCTTAGACGGCAAACATTAAAAACAATATTGTATAATTATTGAAAGCACAAATATTAAATTAGGAGAATGAGTGGATACTCTAGAAGTTAGCATGTGGCACTGGAGACATAAAAAATACTACTATTTATCCAATTTTTGTGGTATTCCCACATGTACTGACATGAAAAAAACAAAAGAAAACACTTATGATAAAACTATAATTGTTCGAGTAGTATCCAACATAACATGTTCAACGCAGATATACAACGGTGTGGCTACTATTTCATAGCATCTGTGCATACTTGTTCTCCTACCTGAGACGGCTGAATCTTTCAATGTTATGTTTAAGGCATCTGGCAGTGGAGGACCTCCATCTCTAAAGCATATTATTGGCAGTGTACTCATTGGAACCCTTTCAATTCTAGACACATCCTGAAAGATAACATCCTGATTGGCATCCCATGGAATTTTTATGTAGCATAATCGACAAAGACAGTTTTAATGCTTACATAAGGAAAGGAATTTTTAAAAGGACGTATGAAGTATAAACACTACTTTTTTCTCAAAGAGGTAGAGAACTACTATATCATTTGCATGTATACCTTAGGTAACACTATGAGGAATTTTTAAACAAGAGATATCAAAATAGAAGAATAGGATATACTTACAAGGTCTATATCTGAGTTCAGTGCAATAGACATTGCAGAAAACCATGGTGGCAAGTCAACTGAAGCAATAGAAAACATTAAGAGACAAGTAAGATGAGGTTCTTAACAATTTTTCAAAATAACAGTACTCATATAAAATTAATATTATTTTGTTCTATGATACAATCTCACATTTGTTTCCCATTGAATGTTTTTTACACAAAAGCTGATTATTATCCCTTTCTTGCATATATAATGATTCTCATCAGATTAGTTAAATGTAACAAATTAGCACATCAATCAAACACCAATCAAATAAGACTGCATCCTATGTTTCAAGTCAATATATGGTTCTAAGGTTCTTCCAGTGTTATGATTAGTAACAGCAATAGTAAACTATAGCAAAATAACCTGTTTATTCATCTCATAAATTCCTATAAAAGATTAATGAACATTAAAAACAGGACTCATGGCCAGATAATAATAATCATATGCACAACAAAAACAGTACTATGCTGTAGCCAGTCTCTTAGATTCCCCCTAATACTCCCTCCGGCCACTATTATAAGAAAAAGTTTACTTTCTAGGTTGGTTGAATAACTCGTGTATCTGGTCTATATTATAGGTCAGATACATCAATTACGATAAAAAGTGAACTTTTGTTTATAAAAACAGACAAATATTCTATAATCCTCATGCACTCAAAAGATGAAGCAAGTAAGATCAAAGAAAAAGAAGCATCAAATTCAATTGCAGCCCAATAAAATTCACACTAATGGTTCTTCACAATACAACAACAACAACAATAATAACAATAAGAAAGCAAGTAATAATGAGTAAAAATAAAAAGGGTGACTGGGAATTGGGTTAGAAACCTCTTATATAGCGCAGATCAAAGGGTCTGAGCCTAGTGTGCGGGTAGCTGAAGCTTGAAACAATAAAGGTTTCACCTTTACTGGTGGGTTCGCCATTTGCAGAAGAAAAGAGAAGCATAACACTGAGAATCAAATTGAAAAAAGTCATCTTTCAGTCAATTTTGAGACAGTTCTCAGATCATAGCGATGAATTGTTGGGTGAGTGAGTGAAGCAAATGGGTATTACTGGATTAACTAATAGTAGTAATTACTATAATTATAATTAATTAAAGGGTTTGTCTAACATGTGCGATTGCACATGTTAAAAGTAACTAAAAGTAGTAACTATTTAATGAAAAACAACAATTATTTATTAAAAAATTATATATTTAATATGAAATACAAAAGTTTCAATAGAAATTTACTATATTAAACTTCTTAACATGTGCAAACTAGCTTGCACATGATAGAAAAACCATTAATTAAATAAGGATGAAAAAACGTTTGTCAGTGAGAATGTGGGAAACACATGTATAAATTCATTTATGAGTCATTAGATAAAGAGTCGGTTTGTTTTGGATTTTTTTGAAAATAGATTTTGTAGTGTTAGAAAATTTTGTATAAAAAAATTTACAAAGAAATTTGTTATAAAAGCTTCAAATGAAAATTTGGTTTGAATAGTTATTCTTAAAATCTTATTTTAGGTATTTCATCATTTTATTGAAAATAAATTTGGATATCAAAATTTCAAAAAAAATCACTTTTTTTTAAGCTATTTCAAATAGATTTTCGTAAAAATCATTTTTAAAATACAACTTTTTATAAAAATTGAGATTTTGAGTATTTTTTTGTTCTTCAATAATGTACGTCTATGTTATATGATGTCAAAATTAGTGTTTGAATTTAGAAAAAACTAATATAAAAAAACTTGTAATATTTTGAAAAACGGTTTTATAAAATCTATTTTCAAAAATACAAAAAAAAAATCTATTTTTTTAAAGCTGGAACGAACAGACCCAAAATATAATATTTAAACACAAATTTTCTTTTTGATAAAAATACAATAAAGCTATACTTTTTTTTAATATTTGTTGGACATTTCGATATTCGTGTTGTGAGCAGAGAAAGTACAATATCGTATTTTTGTCTAACCTTTTTGTGTTTATATAGCACATCTTTTCTTTTTTATAAGATGAACAAGTGTAGTATCTCGGATTCGAATCCGAACTCCTGCACATTTAGTGCGATGTCCTTACCAACTAAGTTTAGCTCACGAGATCTATAGCACATCTCTTTTTTTTTTGATATAATGGAGGGACTAAGTCCTGAAAAAAAAAACAGAGCAACTACCCTGAACACAATAGATCCAGCTATATCTAAATCAAAAACATGACGAATTTAAGTCGAACAAGACTCTTAAAAGATTACAGTATCTACTATACCACACTCAATACTCGCGAGTGCATCCGCACATAAATTTGCACATCTCTTTTAAAAATGCACATTTCTTTTAAAAAAAAATTAAAAAACATAAACAAAACGAACCAACTAAATCAATGTTACTTATAGTTAGATACATGATGTTGTGTTTGGAACCTGATGACTCATTTTGGGTTGACTCTAGTCTAATGTGGTAAACACCTCCAAGATTATTTTATTGGATTTTGTTAACAGATGTTTCTGGGATACTTTTTAAATATTTTATTTCAAAAAAAATTATTCAAAAACTTAAATACTACAATTTTTAATGTGTTAACTTTATAAATTTCTATAAAAGTTCTATAGAAATTTATTATTTAAGGTCTTAAACAGTGTCTGGAGACACTCGTTAGCATTTGATTTTCTACCATATTGTAGACTAAGACTAATGATAGTGTTAATAATATTAGAGGGGGAAAAGTAATTCTCTTTATTGAAAAAATTTAAATGTAAGATTATGGTGTTAATTTTTTTTATTTATAATGCATTTGAGGATGGAACGATATTTGTAAAAATTCTTAGATTTGGAGAAAATAAAATTATGCAGCATATCTTTTTAATTTAGAATGCCTTATGTTAACTTTTCCAATATTAATTTTGGTCTTGTTTAAAAAAAAAATATTTTTTTTAGTCTTTAATTAACTTTTTCAATTTGAGTATATGTTAATATAAAATTTATAGTTACTTATAATTCTAGATTAGTTTTATGTCATGTCTAGTTTAAAAGTGAACCTTGGTAAGTCAAAATTTTGCACGTCAACGGGTGTGTGTAGAGGCTTCGAGAAGCTATCTTTGCCGATACCCAAATCCACGCCACCGACAGGTTTGAGAAGTGCTTGGGCTTTAAAATGTTTTACTACAATATTAGTAAAAATGATTTTTTAGATGTATATGACAGAATAGCTGTCAAACTGACCTCTTGGAAAAGTAGGTTACTAAACAAATTCGGTAGGGTGATTTTAGCTAACTCGGGTATCTCTTTGCTACCAGCTTATCACATGCAAATTAATTGGATTTCGCGGACTATGTGTGATGACTTGGATAAAATGGTTAGGCGTTTTATTTGGAAAGGTGATGGTGAGTCTGGGATGCCCCTAGTCAATTGGAAGAAAATACTCAACTATGTTGTTTTGGAGGTTTGGGTGTGCACATTGCTCGGCTACAAAATGATTCTCTTCCTGGTAAGTTAGTGTGGAAGATTATCCACTCTCCCGATAAGTTCTGGGTTTTGAAGAAAGATATTTGAAATATCGTCTTGTTTTTTATGTTTCATCTGGTGGCTTGGTTATATGAAATTCTGTTGTTAAAGCTATTCACGTGCTGAAAGATGGATTCAACCTTAAAATATGCGATGACACCTGTAATGACCCATATTTAATTATTAGGAATTAATTGATTATTTGTATTTATTTTATTTGTGATGGTTTAGTTTAATTAATTGTTATGTGGCACATAATTATTAATACAGATGAGTAGTAAATAGTAGTTAATAACTAGTAAAATAGTAGAGTTATGAGGTGATGTGAGAGTTGCGCTTTTAGTTAACGGGCCTAGGTTAAATTAGTAAAGGTATTATGGTAAATTGATTAGTAAGTTTTATTTCGTAAGTTTTTTCCCTCTTGTAACAAAAAAAATCAACAAAAGTCATTATCACCTCCTGAAAATAAAAGTTCAGTAGCACTCAAAGATGGAATGATATCAACCTCGAGTATTTTATAGTAAAATATATTTATTTTTTAAGAAAAAAAAAAGCAACACATATTTCTTATCTAAGAAAAGAAAAAAAAGCAACACATATTGTAGAAAGAAAAGAAAAAAAAACAACACATATATTTCATTTCTTTCAAGTGACGGAGATAATCTAATTACATTATTTTTTTTTATTAATATTTTAATTCAGCATTATCGTGAGAACATTCTATTTACCTTTTATTAGAGATGTCAATTTGTTCGGTAAATGGAGATAATCTCCGTGAAATTGCTCCGTTTGGGAACTAAAGATGAGAATTTTTTATATGTGGGGATGGGAGATAGAGGGGAAAGTCCTCCCGAGATAGGTTTGGAGATGTGGACGATATTTTATCCATAGCCCCGGGACTTCATCCCCGAAAATTTAATTAAGGGTTAAATATGTTTTTAATCCCTATATTTTGGCAAACTTCTAAAATTAGTCCCTACACTTTTTTTATTATATTTTTAGTCTCTCACGTTTTTTTCGTTTCCAACATTAGTCCCTACTGTGAAATTTTAGTTGATTGGATAGACAGAAAAAGTCACATAGATGCCACACAGATTCATTTAATAACGTGGACATGCATAGAGTAATCATTAAATTAGTCTGTGTGGCATCTATGTGGCATTTTTCATCTGTCCAGTCATCCAAAATTTCACAGTATGGACCAATGTTGAAAACCGCAAAAACGTAGGGGACTAAAAATATAATAAAAAAATATAGGAACTATTAAATATAGGGACTAAAAATAAAATAACATCTATAAATGTATATTTAAGTACTTTATATAATATTTTAACTATATTTAGTCAAAAAAAAAAAAATTATCACACAATACGTGTATAAGCTTGTTTCTATATGATATTTATTATTGTCACAATAATATGATATTCAATCCAAGTTTATGCAAAGATGGAATGGCGTGAGGACGCAAGGATACCCGACTCTGTCAAATTAATATATGGCATTTGGGGTTTTATTTTCTATCTCGTCGAAAGTCATAACCGGTACGGAGAAACCCATTTCGGGTTCGAGACAAAACCCTTCATCCAAATATTATGCAGCAGTGTTAAAACTTTTAGGGAGAGTTTGCCACCCATTTAGGTCTCACAAACATTAAAAGATTAGTCTTTATAATTGCACACAGAGGATGTAAAGTTTACGGGGAAAAAAAAACATTAGCGTCTCAAAACCACTGTCGTTAAAGTTATTATTCAAGTTGTTTAAAATTGTAAAACACTAACTTTTGGGGAAACTTGTAATGCTCAATCATTCGGATTAGATTCTAACTTGAGATTTGGACTCTATTTGATAAATGTTTTTCAAAAAGAGCTTATAGCTCATGATACTAGTTTATAGCTTATTTTTCAAATGTTATTTTAAGTAGCTTACGAGTTTATGATCTTATAGTTTATAATTTTTGGTCCGTTTATACTCTTGTCCGTGTGGGATGGATCGTTAGAACTGTGTGTTATGAAGGTTAAATCCACAAATTTGCGGGTTGATAAAGTTTAGTATTGGATTTGAATTAGTCATCCCACGACTTTCAATTTTTTTTTCCAGATAAGCAGGTTGATCGAGGATCGTGGCCTCGAAGCATGAAGATTCAGACACGTGAATTATGCGATTGAGCCGACATCATGTTATTCTTATATTTTATATAAGAATCAGTTAGTTTATGTTTTAGTTGTCAGCTCAATTTTGTATTCACTTCTTGGATTTTGTAATCCTGTTCATGTATTTCTAATTGTATTAATGTATCCTGATTCAGTTATGTATGCTCCTGTCGATATTCTAGATAAATCGATATGAGGTGTTATAGTTTGATTTTAGTTGCATTACTTGCATAGAGAAGATAGATAAATTCATAAAAATGTGATGAACTATTTTTGTTATTTGTTACTTACAATTTATATGTTATAATATAAAATTATTAACAATTAGAAAGAATAATTTTTTGTGTCAAAAAATTATTAACATTATACATCTAAGACGAACCTGAGAAATTTGCTCTGCATGGCTGAAAATATTTTTGAAGATGCGACGGAAGTAGTTAAAGAAAACTGTGAATTCATACAAAGGGAAAAAAATCAATACAGTGAAGAAATATCTCAGGTAAAATAGTGAAGTCAGTCGGAAAATAATTTTTAACTAAATTCAAAACAGCTTTTCAGTTTCAGAACTTAGTTTCCAATCCAAAACCTACTTAGACTATGTACAATGATACATCATCTTCAACACCCTTCAACACCCACTTTTTCACTCCACATCATTTTCTCTTTCATCCACATAATCATTCAACACCACATTCAACTTTTACCCTCTCCAATAGTTTTTTCATTCAACACTCTACCCCACCACTTTCTATTTCATATTCTTATTTAAATTTAAATTTAAATTTTTATGATTAAATAAAATTATAATTATCGATTAAAATTAAATTTAAATTATACGATACAAATAATCGATTAAAATTATAATTATCGATTAAAATTAAATTAAACTCCCGATGACAATTTTAATAAAAACAAAATTTATTTAAATAATTGATACAATACAATCATCTTAACTTAATTTAAAATACGACACACAAGAAACGTAGTTAAAACGATACAAATAATTTAAAATGCAATATAACACATAAGCAACGTAAGAAATACGATACAAATCATCTTCAGCCACGTCCCATTCCAAACTTTGTCCAAATGTGCTTCACTAGATCTGCTTGCAACTCGTTATGACCTTTTTTATCACGAAGCTCGGATCTAGCACGCACATGATTTGCAAAAGCGGGTAATACCTCGGTTGAAAATGGTTGCGGTGCACTAGATCCACTTTCCCCATACTGCTCAAAATCGGTCCAACGTTGAGCATATGAATCTCGTTCATCCTCAACAATCATATTATGTAATATGATGCAAGACCTCATGATGATACTCAGATCGGCTATGTCCCACAAGCGAGCTGGTTCACGGATGATTTTAAATCGAGCTTGAAGCACTCCAAATGCACGTTCGATGTCCTTCCGACATCCCTCCTGATGTTGAGCAAATAACTTATCGGGTTCACTTTGAGGAAGTCTAATTGATTTGACGAAAGTTGGATAAGAAGGGTAAATACCATCAGCTAGATAGTATGTCATATCATAGGGACATTGATTCACGTAGAAATTCACACTTGGAGTCTTTCCCTGTTCCACATCATCAAAAACTGGTGAACGATCTAGAACGTTTATGTCGTTCAATGTTCCCGGACATCCAAAAAAGGCATGCCAGATCCATAGATCATGAGTTGCAACGGCTTCAAGAATAACTGAGGTGGTTCCCTTATCCCCCCTAGTAAATTGACCTTCCCATGCTTTAGGACAATTTTTCCATTCCCAGTGCATGCAGTCAATACTCCCAATCATCCCTGGAAACCCCCGCATTTCACTAACATGTAGTATTCTTTGCAGGTCATCTTGGGTTGGTGCTCTCAGATATACTTGCTCATACAATCGTATGATTCCATTACAGAATCTACGTAAGCACTGCAATGCTGTACTACCTCCTATTTTGATGTACTCATCAACTGCATCTGCTGCCACACCATATGCTAACATTCGCATTGCTGTGGTACATTTTGCTAAGGGTGATATACCTTCTTTGTTGGTTGCATCAACTCGCTGGGTGAAGTAGTTATCACTACTTGAAAGGTCCCCAACGATTCGAAGGAAAACATGTTTTTGCATGCGGTACCGACGACGGAACATTGCATCGTCATATGTAGGCTCATTGGCAAAGTAGTCGTCAATTAGTCTTTGGTTTGCCGCTGCATGATCTCTATTTAGATATTTTCTAGTGCGAGGTGCACTATCTTCCAATATTTTTTTGCTACGCTCTCTAAATCGTTTGAGTACATAAGTTTCTTCAACTTCACGATTTTGCATGTACTTAGCGAGATCAAACTCACCGGTTGATGGATCCATTGTGATATTGGAAGTATATTGGATGAGATTTAGGATATTGGAGGAATATTGAATGAGATTTTGGATATTGATACATAAATGAATGAGTCCATATATATAGATTCAATTTTATCCACTGATGGATTTCAAATAATTATTGTATAGAGTTAATTATCAGATAAGGCTTGGGTGGGTGACGGATTTCAAATAATTATTGTATAGAGTTAATTATCAGATAAGGCTTGGGTGGGTGACGGATTTCAAATAATTATTGTATAGAGTTAATTTGGACACAATAATTAAAGCAAAGACACTGACATATCACAATAATGAAAGCAAAGACATTACACTGACATATTTTACAATAATGAAAGCAAAGACATTACATTACACTGACATATTACAATAATGAAGCAAACACTACATTGATTAAAATTAATTATGGAAACAGTTCTTTGGCCAACGTCTCCATCATGGCTTTCTTCACGTCATCGAGATTCTCATCATAACTTAACTTCATATACATTTCCATTTTCTTAATTTTGTTTGTCTCTTGTTGATTGGAAAGTAACATTTGTTGATTGGAAAGTAACATTGACAATTGTTCACTCTCTTTCTCCTTGATTTTGATGTAATTATCCCATTCTTTGTCCACCACCTCTGTGGATGTGGAAGCTTTCTTTTTTCCCTTCTTTTTGGCTGCATCCCTACCTATAGGGCGAGCACTGGATCCTACAGAGTTTGCATCACTGTCACGAGATCTCTTAGATCCACTACTTCCCGAGCCAACATTTCCTTCTGCTTGACTTCTAAAACGTGGTTCATCACGGACAGCTTGCCATTCTTCCATTAAAGTGAATTGAACATTTTTCCCACATGCATATAGTTCCTGAGCTTTTGCCAACACATCATTATCCGACCAACCGCTTGCTTGCATACGCTTAGCTCCATCATAAGCGTCAATCCATTTATTCAGTATTTTGTTCATGTAATTAAAACGGTTTCGGCATGAAATCATATCACGCAAAGGATCGAATGAGCAGTGCTCATTACAATACTCAGCAATTTTACCCCAATATGTTTCGGCTCTCTGGTTTCTCCCGACAATACTGTTTGTTCCAAATTTAATCCAACCACTAATTAAAACCAAATTTTGTGCAGTGTTCCATGCTGGTTGATGGTTTTTCTTGCTCTTAGGAGTTGAATCATCTGAACTTGGAATGACTTCATTAGCAGCTGTCATGGCACCAATAGTTAGTTGTGTTGAAAATTCGGGAAATTCATGAGCACCACTACTTGGAAAATTTTCATTAACCATTGGCATATAACCATTAAACATGGGTGGTTGATATGGATTTCTCATCATGGAACCATAATATGGATGAAAATTTTGAGGATATTGGTTGGAATTTGGTGGAAAACCAAAATTAGATGTGTTTTGAGGATGTTGGTTGGAAAATTGATTTGGATAATTGTTGGGATTTTGAAGATTTTGGTAGTTGTTGGGATTTGGATAATTGTTGGGATTATAATATTGGGATAATTAGAAGAATTTTGGGTGTTCAAAGGATTATTGGGATCCATTTCACTTAAAAAAAGACTAAAACTTCAAGATTAACACTAATAAAAAGATTAAGATAGTGAAAAAATGCGTTTTTTTTTCTGTGTCCAAATGAAATGAACCAAGTCTCTATTTATAGAGGAAAAAAAATCACGAATTTTGGTAAAAAAATAAAAAAAATAAAAAATTAATTTTCAATGAGATAATTGAGTTTAAAGGATAAAAATCAAAAAAATCCGCCGACCAATCACAGGCAGCCACGTGGCTGCCTTTTTATCCAAAAGCATATTCTCTCTCCGCGGATCAGAGCGTTACGCGCGCTGTCGGCGCGTGTGCCGCACGCGCCTGGGTTGGACAAATCCGGAGCTGCCACGCGTCCCCTGTGTCAGCAGTCAATAGGTGTTGAACATATTCATCTTCTCTCTCCGCAGGCAAGCTTTCAACACCCCCTTTGCAATGGTTTCAACTGTTGAAGATGGCTTTCAACACACAAAAATCCTACCATTGTGGGTAGTCTTAGTAGTACAGGTGAAGAATAGAAAGTTCAGCAAGATAGCAACATATGACTTATCACTCATTCAAAAATGAAAATAAACCGATAACTTTCATGCCTTCGGTAATTTTCTTTAGGATCAGCCTGGCATTGATTATGAAGCTCACATGCCATAAGATAACAGTATCATGTCATCAACCATTTAACCCGTTGACTAACGTAGAATAGACTTGTTTTTATTTGCTGACGGGTTAGTCCAATCCGTTTAAAGTGCAAGTTTATGTGTGGCACGTTAAATGGGGCGGGCTAGCCCGTATATACCCAACTCTACTTGTGGGACCCAAACTGGTGGCAAACTATCCCTAAAGGCCCGTTTGGTGCGCTGGATAGCGAGACAGGATAACATAAAATTAACCTATCCTGTTGTTATCAGTTGTTTGGTGCACCAATAGAAAATGATAAATTTAACCTATTACTAATCTTATCCTGTTGGCCCTTTGTTATTCTTTTCCTTAGTTTTTGGTGGGATGATGTCAAAGTTCTATTTGTTTCTTATAATGATAAGTCTGGAAGAAACAAACATTATTATAATAATAATTACTTTCTGCATGTCTGCTTCTTTGTTTGCACTAAATAGTATATGTATTGAAGATTTGGAGGCTAGCCTATAATCGCTTTCTGTTCTTCAATACATACTAGGTTATAATTGCTTTTTATTCTTCGATACATACTATTATTATCAGTATTTTTATAGCTACCAGGCTTCTTATTCATCAACGATTTGGCTTCTTGATTCCTCATTACTCCAGGCTTCATACTATTATTATCAGGAGTATTTTATAGCTATGAATAGCTATCATCTATCTAATATTATTGCTATTATTTTATTACCTACTATGATTTCTATTGCTTGTATATAAACCCATTGATTTGCTTTCTCTTTTTTATTTCTATCATAAGTTTCAAAACACTTGTTCTGTTTTTATAGGTAAATATGGATGATTTACGGGGACAACAAAATTTGATGCTATATCAAATTTTGCAGCAAACATTCTTAGAGATGATTGATCTTTGTTTTACAATTTTAATCATAGTGAGTCATTCTTCGATGTGGTTTTATGAAAATAAGTGCATCAGACAACAACCGGTATTATTATTAGTTTATTTATTTAAGATTTCAACAAGGAGTTAGACTACTTTTCCTTTTTATTATGTAATGCCTACTTATTTGAGACTTGGTTGTTCCAACTTTTTCTAATTTGAAATGGTGATTTATTTTAGTATTGTTTGTTTCGAAATTGTCTATTTTTCTTGTATGATTTGTTCCCGTTTTTTGTTATTTATAATTTTATTATACAGTACGAACGAAATTTGAGATCAAGTGTGCACCAAACACATGATAGGATAAAATAATGATATCTTCTTTCTTATCATGTGTGTACCAAACGAATGACATGATATATGTTTATCCTGTCACTATCCTATCTTTTCCTTATCCAACTTCTTATACTATCCTGTCGGTATCCTATCCTGCTCACCAAACGGGCCCTAAGAGTTTTAACGTTGATGCACATGCACAAGTCAGAGATTAAACTCATGACTTTGATTGAGTTAGAAGAGACATGGGCTATCTCATCTAAGTTCTTTGAGTTGTTTACAATTTTTTTTTTACAATTCTTTATATACAAAAGAAAAAATGCAACTAATAGTTTATACTCCATTCGTCCCTAATTATAAACACACTTTCAAAGATAAAATTTAACTCTAAATATAAGCATCTTTTCAAGTTCCTACACACATATATATAATTTGTTTTTCCAAACATAATCCTATTTAATACTACTACTTTGCATTGAAATATGAAAAATCAACTATAAATACATATTTTCACAAAAGACAATTTAGTACTTATTTATTTTTTTTACAAACTCGATTTAGTAACTATATTAATTACACCTTCTATTTTTCTTAATATGCGTGAAAATGTTGATAGGGACTTTTGGGACTAAGGGAGTAATAAAGTCAAGATACGAACTCTAATTTTTTTAGCTTATACAAAAAGTTATTTAGTCAAAAAATAAAAGTTATTGTTATTTAAAAGAAATTATTGGGATCTGGATTTATTGCTGTCAAATAATAACACAGTTTCTTGTGGTAATCAATCTTGACCATTGATTTAATATCGAACAGTTCAGATTTAAAATACAATTTTATAAAATAAAATAATCTCAACCATCAATTTGAGATCAAACGGTCAAAACCAATTACAATCCTCTTGTAACCTATGACCGTGAGAAATCTGATCCCAAATCGGATTGCTACCAAAAGATCTTTAAAATGTTTCATTTTCTACTATTGCTTTTGTGACAATTGTATAAACTACTTAAACCCCGTTTGACCCTGCTTATTTTCTACTTTTCTACTTCTCCTTAAACGAAGTAGAGAAGTAAAAAATTGTGTTTGACCCTATTTCTCTGTAAAAGAAGTAGTGAAATAAAGTAAATAAGTAGAAAGCAAAGAGAAATAGGGTGAAACACAATTTTTTACTTCTCTACTTCGTTTAAGGAGAAGTAAAAAAGTAGAAAATAAGCAGGGTCAAAGTCTTACCGTTTATGCTATAAGATTATCATATACGATTAATTTTCAATAACACTATCAAACATAATCATGCAAATAATTTTTTGCAATTATTTTCATTTAATAATTTACATAAAAGCAATAATACTTTGTTAATTTACATAAAAGTTACCCAATAACCTCTTATGTGTCTCTCATTTTTGCTTCTTGAATTGGGTAATTGGACAAAACAACAAGGGATGAGTGATTATCAAGTGTTTCATGATCACTGGCAATTCTCATCTTACAACAGAAAACCACATTTGGATAATAAGTTTTCGTCAGTACCTTTGTGGGAAAAGAAGTTTTGTGCATTGATAATTGATTGGTTCAGTTTCATGGCGAAAGTTGATAGAAGGCAAGAGGTATATGTATCTGTAAGACGATGTGATAAATTGGGATGACTCTGTTGTTAAAGAGGCATTTGACAATGCAAAATACAGGTTTTGGGCTGAGATCAATGGCTTTCCCTACAATATACCGTTGCCTGATCCTAACATTTATATTGACAATGTAGATTGGCATGCAAGTGTTGATCACGAGCTTTTTCTAGAGTTGGAAAGATCATCCAAGAGGTATGCCGAAATAGGGAAGAAAAAGGTGAGGATGCTATGATTCTTGGAATTTCTCTACCCTTGGATCAATCCTTTTCAGGTCCTGGATGGGGGGACAAGGAAGAAAAAGAAGAATACAAATGGAAAAATAGTCAAAATGTTTCTCAAGATCAATTCCCATCTCTGAACCGCATAGTTATTTCAAATAATGCGGCTAATGGATGGAAATCAAACCAACGTGAAAATAATGAAACAAACTCTCGGGAACGGTATCGTTCTCCTATTGATGAGCATGCAAAAGAATATGGATGGCAAAATGGTCAGAAGATTTCTCAGGGATGGAATCAGAGGGCACAATATGGCGGTGACTTGTGTAACAAGTACCAACAAGGAAGAACTGGTGGGATGGAAATTGGGGAAATTGGAATGGATATTATAGAAAGAGAGAAAACGTGTCATGGTCTAAGAACCTTATATCGTCATGGTAATGAGTATCAGATGAATCGAGGAAGAAGAAACCAAGGAGGCTGTAACAGTATAATAATGGAGGAGGAAAATATTTATGATTTTATTGATGTAAATGGAAACAGATCGCAAAGGATCAATTACAAGCAAAGGAAATACCAGAAAGCAGTAACAGAAAGGTCCAGATAGGAGAATAGAATAATCAGAGAGGTGAGAGAATATTCATCAATCATTGCCTACTCATTCCCTCATCATATGTTGGTTATATAGCCCTTGAGGCTAGTGCTAGGAATACGCTTCCTTCCACTTTTCCTTCTCTCCTCCAAGATAGTTGGGATCACATTTGCTGAGTCATCATTCTCGTGACTAATGTCCTTTTTGCCCTTCATAACAATACCTCCCTCTTTGAAAATAACCTTGTCCTCAAGGTTCAGTTGAGGGTAGTTGTCTTTGATCTCTTGAAAGCTCTCCCATTTGATCTCAGTCAACTTATCCTCACCCCACTGGATCAGAACTTATGGTACTTGAGTCTTACCTTGGATGATCATTCTGCTATCCAACACTGCAGTAGGAATTAGAGTTGGTCCTACATCTGTTGTTGTCAAGGGTAAAGGAATATAAGGTTCACCCGTGCCACCCTTAAATGCCTTTAACTGGGCAATATGAAATACTGGATGTATTTTGGCAGAAGTTGGTAACTCCAATTTATAAGCTACAGCTCCTATTTTGGCAATGATTTTGAATGGGCCAAAATATCTCATGGATAATTTCTGATTTTTCCTTAAAGTTGCAGAATGTTGTCTATAGGGTTGGAGCCTTACCAATGCCATATCTCTCCTATCATAAACTCAGCTTCTTTTCTCTTCTTATCAGCATCACTCTTCATAATCTGTTGGGCTCTTCTTAGATTACCCTTCAATTGATCCAAAATAGCATCTCTCTGCATCAAATATTCCTTCACAGAGGGTGTGACCTCTGTATTTGCACCATATCTGATCAGAGTAGGAGCTTCCCTTCCATACAATGCTTTGAATGGAGTCATCCCTGCACTTGTATGGTGGGCAGTGTTATACCAGTATTCTGCCATTGGCAGCAGCTTGTACCATTCCTTAGGATTTTGGAAAGTAAAACATCTCAAATACATTTCCAGACATTTATTGAGTGCTTCAGATTGCCCATCTGTTTGTGGGTGATATGCAGTGCTCATAGCCAAGGATGTACCCTGTAATTTAAACAGATTCTGCCAGAATGAGCTGGTAAAGACATTGTCACGATCAAACACTATAGATTTAGGAATCTCATGCAATTTGACTATGTGACACATGAATGCCTCTACTACAGACTTGCTAGTATATTCAGTCTTTTGTGCAACAAAATGACTGTATTTCGTTAGTCTATCAATAACCACCATAATGACATAGTAGCCAAAAGAATTGGGTAGTCCAGTGATGAAATCCATGGCTACATCATCCCAGACTTGGTTTGGAATTGGCAAAGGCTGAAGTAGTCCTGCTGGAACTGAATTACTAACTTTGGCTTGTTGGCATACTACACAGTGTTGCACATATTCTTTAATATCTTGCCTCATATTTTTCCAAAAGAATTGAGCTTGTATTCTTGCTATGGTTCTAGTAATACCTGCATGACCTCCAATGTGAGAGGTGTGGAATTCTGTCAAGATTTGTTTGATGATATATGTGTTGTTGGGTACTACTAGCTTATCTTTCCAAAGCAGTAATCCTTCTTTCACACTATATAGTTTGTACTCTTCTTCCTTGTGTTGGCAGCCAGTGATAATTTGTTGTAACTCGGCATCTTGATGTACAACTGTTTGTAATTCCTGTAGAAATTTACTCTTAGGTTCAGACCAAGCTAATAGGTACATTCTAGAAAGTGCATCAGCAGGGATATTGTCCTTCCCTGGTTTATACTCTATTTTGAAGTCAAAGCCAATAAACTTATGTAGCCAGACTTGTTGTTCAGGAGTTTGGTCCAACAAGCTTTTCAAACTTTTTTGGTCAGTTTTGATCACAAATTTATGACCAAGCAAGTAATGTCTGAATTTGGCCAATGCTTCAGTGATTGCCAATAATTCTCTGATGTATGCTAACTGTTTTTGTCTTCTTGGAGATAGCTTTTTGGAGAAGTAAGCTATAGGGTGACCTTTCTATCCAAGCATTGCCCCTATACCTGTCCCTGAAGCATCTGTCTCTAGGGTAAATGGCTCAGAAAAATCAGGTAAACTGAGTACTGTGCAGTAGTGACAACCTGTTTGAGCTTATTAAAGGCTGCTTCAGCTTCCCTGCTCCAGGAAAATGCATCTTTTTTCAGTAATGTTGTCAAGGGATTGGCTATCTGAGCATAAGATTTTACAAAACGTCTATAGTAACCTGTCAATCCTAAGAATCGTCTGAGCTGCTTAATATTCTTAGGCACAGGCCATGCCACCACATCTTGTACCTTATTGACATCCATTGAAACTTCATTTCCAGATACTATATGCCCCAAATAATCCACCTCTCTTTGACCAAAAGAACATTTGGACAGTTTAGCAAAAAGATCATGATGGGATAGGACTTGTAATACCCATTCTAATTGTTGTAAGTGACACTGTCATGTAGGGCTATAGACCAAAATATCATCAAAGAATACTAAGACAAACTTTCTTAAAGCATGTTGAAATATCTTATTCATAAGAGATTGAAAAGTAGCAGGTGCATTTGTAAGGCCAAATGGCATAACTAACCACTCATAATGCCCATGGTGTGTACGAAAGGCTGTCTTGTGGCAATCTTCGGCTTAATTAATATCTGATGGTATCTTGAGAGCAAATTCAGTTTAGAGAAGTATTGTGCCCCATGTAATTCATCCAAAAGTTCATCCACTGTTGGCATGGGAAAACTGTCTTTGATTGTCACATTATTAAGTGCTTTGTAGTCTGTACAGAAGCGCCAGCTGCCATCTTTCTTCTTGACTAAGATAATGGGTGAGGAAAAGGGACTATTGCTTGGTTTTATGATGCCCTGTTGTAACATTTCTTGCACCATTTTCTCAATTTCCTCTTTCTGGCTGTGTGGATACCTGTAAGGTTTTACTTTGACTGTTGTGGTTCTTTCCTTTAAAGGAATCTCATGATCTTGTTCTCTTTGAGGAGGTAACCCAGAAGGAATTTGAAACACCTTCATGTATGTATGCAGAAGAATCGCCAATTCTGGCTCCATATCAGCTGGTAAGTCAGACCAAATGTCTTGGGAATTGACTGACTCTACCAATTGCAAAGTAAAACATTGTGCAATAGAGTTGGTTTGTTGCATTTTTCTCAACTGATGCAACTGTGCTTGCTGAGGGCTAACATGTGGGTCACCTTACAGAGTAATGAACTTGCCTTGCTGATAAAATTTGAGTGTGAGATGGGCATAATCAGCTATGTGAGGTCCTAGGGTGGCCAACCACGAGGATCCCAAAATCAAATCAGCCCCTGCCACTGGTAATAGATACGCTGGAAGAACCAACTCGTGACCTTGGACTTGCAGATGTAATTTGCGAACCAACCCTTCAACTGTCAAGCTTTCACCATTCCCAACTAGTACTTGTAGGTTTTGTGTTGGTTCTATCGGCACCTTCAGGAATTGAGCAATTCTGGGTTGAAGGTAAGTACCAGAGCTTCCTCCATCCACCAAAACTTGGACTTCAATATTGTTAATCGTGCTAGTGAAACGAATAATCCTCATACCGCTAGTTCCCTTCATGGCATTGAATGATAAGTGATGTTGAGGTTCTTCTGGAATTGGTGTGTCTAGTTTAGTATCGGCTGGATCGGGTTAAAGGGTTTCGTCATCCTCTTCGGTTAATTGAAGCATCATCAATCCTCGGTTAGGACATCGATGTGTGTGGGAGAACCTCTCATCACAAAAGTAGCACAACCCTTTATCGCGACGGATTTGCATCTCTATCGGCGATATATTTTTTATCGCTAATGGTTTCTGGACTGGTGTGGGTAACAGGGGTGGTAATTGGGCCGTTGGTGGGTTTTGTTGGTTAAACGGGTCGGGTTTGTTGGTAGTTATTTTGGGTGTATGAGTTTTTGTATGTATTTGGGCCGTATTTGGGCTTAGTCTGGGCTGTGTATTTCTCCTCAAAAAGCTTTGCCAAAGCAAACGCCTTCTGCAAATTACTAGGAGCCAATGCCATCACGTCCCGGCGAATATCGACTTGCAATCCACTCAGGAAGCAATCGAGGAAGGCTTCGATACTCACACCCTGTACTCTGTTTGCAAGGGTATTGAACTCTTTGTAGTATTCCACCACAGAGCTCGTCTGAGTCAACTTAAACAGAGTTGCTCGCGGACAATCGTACGCCGATGGACCAAAATCCATCTCTAAGGCATTCGCAAACTCTTGCCATGAACGGAACGGGTTGGATCGTTGGATCATTTGGAACCATGGTACTACGTCTTGATCCAGATGCACTGATGAAATGATCAACCGATCTTCATCGGGTGTGTTATGATAATCAAAAAATTGTTCAGCCTTGAAGATCCAGTTCAATACATCTTTTCCGTCAAATCGTGGAAAATCGAGTTTCACAGATCTGACCTGGAATGGAGATCTGATTGAGTTCGTCGCACCACGGAGAGACTCTCCTTTCTGACGATCCATGAGTGATTCCAGAGCTTCGTGAAAGAGGCTGAAGCGTTGTGCATTAGCAGATTCAGCACTACAGAATAGTTGTTGCATTTCCATTTGAATCGATTCGATGGCTGCAACATGGGTTTTGACATCGTTTTGAAGCTCGTGAATCATGGAATTGTTGTCTGCCATGGTGGAATGAAAGCACCAAATGTAACAGTATAATAATGGAGGAGAAAAATATTTATGATTTTATTGATGTAAATGGAAACAGATCACAAAGGATCAATTACAAGCAAAGGAAATAACATAAAGCAGTAACAGAAAGGTCCAGATAGGAGAATAGAATAATAAGAGAGGTGAGAGAATATTCATCAATCATTGCCTACTCATTCCCTCATCATATGTTGGTTATATAGCCCTTGAGGCTAGTGCTAGGAATACGCTTCCTTCCACTTTTCCTTCTCTCCTCCAAGATAGTTGGGATCACATTTGCTGAGTCATCATTCTTGTGACTAATGTCCTTTTTGCCCTTCATAACAGAGGCGCAAGAGGTGGTGGAAGGACGAGGAATTTTGCTTATGTGGACAAGGTACCTACTCCTAGTGCATGGTAAAGGAGGATTAAATACGTTGGACTACAAACAAAGACTCATATGGAGCTACTAAAGTTCAATTTTGTGAAAGTATCCGAGGATATAATTTGTGTTGTATAGCTAATAAGTTACCTTATATGATAAGAATTGCATCATTTTCAATCTTGTTACATTCTTTCAGAAAGTTTTTATGGTGTATTGGTATATTATTATCAATTTTCTTGTAATTCTTATTTTGTTAAACAATGTCATTATGATATTATTGAAACCTCAACTGTCACTTTGTGTTTCTTTCTAAACTGTATATGTGATTCTAACAGTGACCATTGAGAAGGAATTAAGGGAGAGGAGCCTGTTGAATTAATTGGTTGGAAGAGAGGCTTATCAAAAGGGGTTTGTCCCATCACACATTGTCATTTCTTCATTACAAAACTTTCCCTATAACATCGAGCCCCAAATACAAAATCTCATTGACAAAATTCATAAAAGGCATACCGAATTAAAAAGAGAAAATGTTTGTTTGGATTAACTTATTTTTGAGCTTATGAAAAATAACTTATGCAAATAAATAAGCTTTTATACATTATTATAAGTTTTTCAAGGTAGTTTATGAAAAAACAACTTATAAAAGTACAATATTTTTAATATTTTTTTGACTTTTACCACCGGTTTTAATCTGGTTCGGGGTCAGTTCGTGATTCTCTATCAAGTTCAGCGTCAATCACCACTAAACCAACTAACGATTAGTATAAAAGTATAATTTTTGTAAGTAAAAACTTATAAACTAACATAAAATTTTATTTATTTGCATAAGCTATTTTTATAAGCTAAAAAATAGGCCGAATTCAAACGGCCTAAAAGCTAATTAGGATTAATCTTTCACAACCACTTAAAAGAAATTTTGAGAAAATGTTGCTATAAGTTTTCTAAATAATACCTTCACTTATAAGTTGAATTTAGCTTCTATATCTCAATTTATTCAGACTCATTAAATAAAATTCACAAACACCTATAATTGAGAAGCTTTAAAATCTAGTCTCAACTAAGCCTAATATATATAACTCACTCGGTTCATTTTTAAGTGTCATTTTAGATTACACCACACATGTTAATGTACAACTTTGATCATTAATATCTTTAATTATCTATTATAAAAAGTTAAGAAAATTTAATATTTTGAAAATACCCGTCGAGACAAATTGAACAACATCTTATATGTTAATATTTATTTTTATATGATCAAAGTAGATTATATGAATAGTGTGCACGATTCACAAAAGACACTTAAAAAGAAACGAATGGAGTATGTATTATTGATACTTCATATTAAAAATGTGTTTGGTATCAAACACGTGTGATTATATTAATCACTTTTATTTTCTTAAATTTTTTCAATTGTATACATATCAGTGTTGTCAATAAGTCACTAGATTTGGTCTAGTGGTGATGGATTTTGATAGTATGCATGAGGTCCTAAGTTCGATCTTCATTGCCAACATTGTAAAAAAAAAATATTAGTGTTGTCAATGACTAATGTGGTTTTTTTTCCTATCTGCCACACTTTGAAAGTAAAAATACTAAATTGCCACACTTTGGAAAAAATATATCAAAATGCCACAGTTTTGACTTTGAATATTTTTTTATATTTTTTTTTTCACTCCTAGCCACTTGAAGTGGCGGTAATGTACAAAAAATTTTTTTTCTTTTTCTAGCCACTTCAAGTGGCGGTATTGTAGTGTATTTTTTTTGTTATATATATATATTAAATGATAAATTAACATTATTACACAAACTAAGTAAACAAGTGACAATTACATATCTAAAAAAATATTATCGGTACCATCCAAAAAAGATATAGTTGGCAATAAAGAACATCATACTCTAACATTCACTGTTTAAGAGGAAATACGTATTGTATCAGTCTCATCTCCTCCATCTCTATCATAAAAAAACATTAATTGTGGGTTATGTAAACTACCCGGTCATAACCGTAGTAATTGGTCAAATATTTAGGATCCATCTCAATTATTAATAATTAATATGTATTTTTATGGTTAGTAAAATATAATTAAATAGTCCACAAATCCTAACTCAACTGATAAAAATATCGAAATTGCTAGTTTTGGACGCAATGATCAGATATCGAACCCCGGTCATTACACTTTGTGTGTGTGAGTTTCCAATGACTTTGTCATTTCGTCTGTCAACAAAAAAAAAATATTTAACCTTTTCTCAATATATATATATAGAAACAAAACACAACAATACCGCCACTTGAAGTGGCTAGAAAAAGAAAATAAATTTTTATACATTACCGCCACTTCAAGCGGCTAGGAGAGAGAAAAAAATTAAAAAAAAAATTACAATTGAATACCGCCATTTGGTATGGCGGAAACAATATTCAAAGTCAAAACTGTGGCATTTTGGTATATTTTTTTTAAAGTGTGGCAGTTTAGTATTTTTAGTTTCAAAGTGTGGCAGTTAGGAAAAAAAGCCGACTAGTGTATATGTGAAAGCAATTCATAGTTTAATACTAGTATTACTGTATCAAAGGATTTTGAAAATCAATAGTTGAACTTACTAACTCATTTCATTGTTGAAATAGTTATCAATACAATGAGGAATCTAATTAAAGATACTATACAATTGTCATACTCCAATTTTTGACCTAAGATCCCACCTCATATTCTCATCATTGCATTCCATGCATAAAAAATCCAAAAATATATGTCAATCTTTATTTTTTCCTTATTACTATTGTAGCACCCCAATTTTGTCCCAACTTTTCCCTCCGCAACGATATTTTATCTTTTTTGCCCACCACCATTTTTTTTAGTTTGTTTTTTTTTCCACACTTCATTTCGAATACATAAAGTAACCCATTTGAGGAGCGTTTGGTTGAGGACAAAGTCCTTATTTGTTGTTTCAAAGATAGCAAATACATTAATTTTAATTATTATTATTATCTTGCTATCTATTAATGTGTTCTGTGAGATTTGTTTCAACGATAATGTTATGGTCGTGCAACGGTAATGTACTTGATGAGATATTCATACACATGCCAAACATGGCATAAAATGATTTCATGGGCCTAGCCTTTTTGGACATATGTTCTCAAAGCCTTTTATGCAAACAAAAGGAATAATGAGAATGATGTTCCCACGTAAAGCTTCTTGTTTCCAAGAAACATTTGCAACACATGGGAAATAAATGAATGGACAAGCATGAAGCACATCCTCTTTGTTTGGCAAAGGACAAGAGTCACCAAACAATGAAACAAAGGCACATGATTTGGTTCCCTCTTGCAAGACAAAGACTTTCCACTTGGTGTCCTCAAATTATTTGAGAAGATTCCCTCTTTTGGACAAAGAAGAAGCCACGTAGAAGACTACAAAGTCATGCAAAGCATTGCAGCAAAAAATCAACTAACGGTAATGCACTGTTCAACAAAGGACAATTAATGAGTCATCAAAAGCACATGGATTTGTTCCCTCTTGCAAAGACATCCAACTTACATGCAAGTTGTCAAAGACTCACAAAAATAAAAGATTCCTTCTTATGGACAAAAGGAAAGCCACGTGAATGGATACAAAACCATGCAACATCTTTGTAGTGCAAAATCAGCAACGATAATGCACTAGTCACAGCAAAAAAAGAAAGTTGCAAGGGCGTGTCTCTCTCTTTGTCTTTCCAAACTCTTTCATAAGCCTCTCCAAAGGTCTTTCATGCCTATAATTTATAAATACAAGGAGCTCTCCATGGCAAAGAAAAAAGGAAAAGGAGGAGATTGACAAAAGAAATTTCCACATAAATTGTTGAAACAAAAACCATAAGCTCTTCCAAAACCAAAAGAAAAGGTGTTCATCATACCCACCTGTTGTTCATCAAACACAAAACCAACTTCATCACATTCAAGGTAAGTTCTCTAACTCTTTCATATTTATCATTTTTAGTTATCTATTTCCAGAGTTCTTTGGTCCTTGCCATATTGTTTTTGTTTATTTTCATTATTATTACCAGTATTTGCTTTTGCATTGTTATTATTATTATTATTACTATCATTATTAAGAGAAAAATCAAACAAAGAAGGAAAAAGAGAGAAAACGGAGAACTACAACATCATTGTTGTGTTCTTTATAAAAAAAAAATCAACTTCATCATCTCCATGATCACAAACCACCATTCTTACACCATCATCTCTACAAGAAAAAATCATCAAACCAAACCAAAAGAAAAGAAACAAAATAAACAACACAGAACATGTTGTGTTTTCTCACACACCACACCCACCATTACTCCATTCTCCACCGTCAAGCTTCATATTCATCAAACTGCCACCAACAACAATCTCATCCATTGTGATAACAACAACCATAAAACCACCATTATCATCATCAAATTCAAACCACTAATCTTACTACACTCAACCTTCTTCCAAAATCCAAACATTTCAAACTCTCTCAAATCAAACATCCACAACTCCTCATCTCTCACCACTACAAACAGAAAACCAAGACATTAGAAACAAAGCTACAAAGAAAAAAATCAAAGAAAAATAATATAAAGAAACCGCCGCCGTTATTTCACTGAACACCACTGCCAAAAAATGCCACCTGGAGAGAAAGATAGCTCGTGAGAATGAGAGAGCGAGAGAGAAGATGACCAGCGACGAAGTTGGCAAGCGCTGGAGCTACCGCTACCGGTGGTGAAATCGAAACCGTGAGAGAAAGGAGTGAAAATCTCAAAACCCGTGTGAAAATAATGAAGAAGATGACCATCGTCCTCTGTTTTCCTTTTTTTATTTTGTTATTTTATTATTATTATTATTAGCACTTGACACGTGGCAATATCACAGTAGCATGATCAAACAAATCTTGACCATCTGATCTTGATTTTTTTTATTGTTTATTTAAGATAAGTCATTTAATTGATTTTTTTTTTTTACTTGCTTACTTTGTTCATATATTTATATTTTCAAAATTCAAAAATATAAAAATGCAAAAAAACATAAAACTCCAAATATATCTTTTTTAAAACATTAAAACCAATCTCGACCAATCCAAACTTTATTTTTCGCGCCCATGTGCGTTTATTTCTCTTTAACAAACGGATACCACCGCCCAAGTGCGAGTCCGTCATTTAAATTATCAAACTTTTTTTCGCCCAAGTGCGAGTTCATCCTTTTTAAACTTTTTCGCCCAAGCGCAAGTGCATCTTTTAATCAAGCAAACTTTTCGCCTAAGTGCGAGTTTTTTTTCTTATCACGAAACTTTTTCGCCCAGGCGTGAGCAAATCATTTTCATAAATAAAATCAACCAACGCACAAACATTTTCCACCAGAACTACGTGAGCTTTGATTTCTCCATCGCACCTGGAGATACGTAGGCACAAGATTCAACATCTTGTCGAGCTCAATAATAAAAAACTAATATTTTCCCCCTTTTTGTATATACTTTAATAAAGCAACACAAGGATAAAAGCATGATATTAATAAAAAGCACGCAAACAAATTGACAGAATATTTTTAAACCCTAAGCTAAAAAGGAGGTTCCCGTTGAGTACAACGGATGTGAGGGATGCTAATACCTTCTCCTTGCATAATCGACTCCCGAACCCGGAAATGGTTGCGACGACCATCTTTCCGTTGTTTTCAAGATTTTATCGATATTTTCCTTTTCCTACGGGAATGAATAAAGTTCGGTGGCGACTCTGTGTCACTTCGAGCGTTCATTACGCTCGGGCGTTTTTCCGGCCGCTTCAACAATGACTATGCCAAAAATTATCTTCATTTAACTTACGAGATTTACTTTTGCCACCCTACCCCATTTTTCGCGCGCCCTACAAAATTATCAAAATATCTCCGTCCGCTACTTAAGTTGCGAATTCTATGTTTAAAATCTTGAAAATTTCATGGTACGACGGTGTTTTTTCTCAAAAATCTCATTTTTATAATGTTCACTACTTCAGTAGCGGATGTTATAATAATGAGAAATTTTCATGTTAAGGTGGTGTTTTTCCCTCAAATTTCATATTTTTATAACGTCCGCTACTTAAGTAGTGGACAGAATCCGCTACTTAAGTAGAGGACTGGTAAAAATCTTGAATTTCATATAGGATGTTTTTTCCTAAAAATTTCTTATTTGTATAACGTCCACTACTTAAATAACAGAAGGATAAAACTGGAAACTCATAAGGCGGGTCAGAAAGTGATAAAGTGATAATATTTTTTAGGATTAAATATGTTTTTGGTCCCTACAAAATAGCGACCTTCTAAGTTTAGTCCTTACTTAATTTTTATTATATTTTTAATCACTGAAAAATTATTATGCACTCTATTTTGATCCCAATTTTTGAATGATTTTTTCGCAAGTATGTTTGGAACAACATAAAAAGTTCCCCCAGAAAAAACGAGCTTAAAATTTGATTTTTAGGTCATGATTTTCATTATTTTTATCTTTAACTTTTGCCCTTTGAAAAATTCATATATATTTAATTCATATCATGTTAAAAAATTATAAATTTTAATAAATAAAATTTTATATGATATTTTAAACATGCCTATGAAAAATCATTCAAATTTTTTAAGAGTTTAATGATAATAGCAGGCACAAAAACATGGAAGACTAAAAATGCAATAAATAAATTAAATGTAAGGACTATTTTTAGAAGTCCGCCCAAATGTATGGACTTGAAACATATTTAACCCTTAAACAAACTTAGTATTAGTAAGGACTAAAACTATGTGAAAGAAAATTTATAGGGACTAAAAATATATTAAAAATAGTAATGACTAAACTTAGACGGTCCACATTTTGTAGGGATCAAAAACATAGTTAACCCTATTTTTTATATTTGAAAATAAAAAATGTATTTTTTTATAGTTGTACTATGGATAAAAAGTTGCCATGTGGTCAGATGAAGGACAAAAATTCTTGTTTTTGTGATGTCCCTTATTTTATCCAATCTCATAACCAATTTTTAAATCAAACATTGTGCAAAAAAAAATTGATTAGTCTAGTCCTCTGTTTTTTAGGAGATCAAACTCACCCATATAGAAAATCATTAAAGTAATTGTTGCTTTTCTAGGCAATTTACTGGCAAAAATATCCGCCAATAAATGATACAATTTTTTTCTAGGCAATTTATTGGCGGTGTCATCTGCCACAAAGTGCATCGCGAAATCTCTTATATTATAAGCTTATTTTGCTATTCTTAACCCTAATTTTTTCCGCTCATTTTTCCTCCCATTTTACCCTAAATTAATTCAAATAAAATGTTAAAAAATACTCACCAAGAATCGAAACCACAACCTTTAAGATCTATTTTGTGCATTTTGCCATTACACTAGATCAATCAATTTGATATAATTTTGCAATCAACAGCTAATAAATATATGGAATTCTATATATATCTCTCACCATGTTAAATATTTATTATTATTATTATTTTATTATATGACTTGCATATATGAGCATGAAAAGAAAATCAACAACCACTTCCTATTATTATAAAAAAAAAATTTACAATAACTGAATGTTTTAAAAACCGGACCGGTCATTGAACCGGTGAGGGTATTGGGTCACTGGTCGAACCATCAGATCACTGGTCGAACCGCATAACTAAACCTGATAAATCGATCGAACATGATGACACGGTCTCTTAAAAAATTCACGACACCAATATGACATTTGAAAATGTCATATTGTCACAACTCACAAGTTCTTAAATTCAAATCTTAAACATTGTCATCATGCACAATAACGTAATACAAAATAGGTTTTAAACAAAGTCTAATTGCAACATAATCTAATTGTAACATAAACGAAATAAAAAAAAGTCCAATAATAAATTTAATTTCAAGGAGGCACAGTTGTTTCAGACACTGTTTGTTTTAATTCGGTTTTTTCTACTTCCTTTAAAAAAAATCCGAAAAGAAAAAAAAATGATGTTGTTTTGATTTAAGAAAAAAAGCACACAATCAAACCGTCGGATCACCGGTCCAACATTTGAACCAGATCGGCGACACATCCGGTTCACGGTCGACCGGTCAGACCGGACGATCTGGTCCGAGTTTTAAAACACTACAATAACTTATTATTATTATTATTATTATTATTATCATCAATATTATTATTATTATATGACTTACATATAGATTTTCTCTGACACCATATGACGTAAGAATTCCATTAAATTTCATCGGAGAAAATTTACTTTAATGATTTCTTTTGCGATGACTATTAATAAGAGTCAGGGACAATCTTTAAAGCATGTTAGTGAATGTGAAAAACACAAGAAGGGGGTTGAATTGTGTTTTAAAAAAAATTATTTTCTAGTAAACAGATTGTAACGCAGCGGATGAAAGAAGCTATTCAAAACGCAAAACACAAATAAGACAATGCGAGAGAGAGAGAAGAGTGCACACACAGAAATTTTATACTGGTTCCTCTCACAAAACGAGAGTAGTTCAGTCCCCTTGTACTTCCAAGGGATTTCACTATAATCGCAAAGATTACAATCCTAATGCTCAAGCACACAAGTAAGAGACTTCTTTGCTCTAGGTCACACAAGACAAAGAGACTTCCTTGCTCAAATCACACAAGATAAGAGACTTCCTTGCTCAAGTCACACAAGACAATAGACTTCACAAACTAACTTAATACACAGATTAAGTAGGACTGAAAGTTCTAAGCTAGACTCTCTAAACACTCAGTTCAGAGCCTACAATATCAAAAGATATTTTACTTAGAAGGTTACACAAGAAATAATGAAAACATTTCACAGCTTGAATACAATTTAAGTCTTTCTCTGAGTTTGATAATCTTCCAGTAGTCTTCTCTCTAGCAAAAAGTCTTCTATTTATACTCTAAGTATAAAGACGTTGAGAAAGGACCGTTGGTAGTACAATCTTCTTTTTGCTGATAAGACCGTTGTACTATTCCATTAGCTATGAGTTGTCTTTCTTCAGAGAGTGTCATTCAGAATCTGGTAATAACATTTAATTGATCTTCTGAATGATGTACGCAAGCTTCAGACTGTGTTTCTCTTTGGCATCTGAGGACTTCTTCAGAGGCTCTGAAGCTTCTTGCTTCTCAGAGTCTTAACGCTTCAGACTGTGTCCTTCAGAGGCTCAAATGATGATCTAAGTGAATAAGATTTTTACTTTGTTCCTACACACTAGATCATTCATTAGTAATACCAATTGTCCATTTAATACTTTGTTATCATCAAAACTTAGGGTGTTTTATAACTAAAACTCATTTTGTTCCAACAATCTCCCCCTTTTTGATGATGACAAATATAAAGTATTAAATACAATTGTTGTTGATTAATTTAATTATGTCAACATCAGGTTGTTGAGGTTTGTAAGCTCCCCCTGAGTCTGATAAACCATTAGGGTTAGGTTTGCAAGCTCCCCCTAAGTTTTATCCATAATTAAGTTGAATCAGTATAAGAACAATTTGATAAACTTGATTGTATCGACATACTTAACTCTCAGAGTGTGAGGTTTGCAAGCTCAACTCCTGAGTCAGATAAAAATAATTAAGAGCACAATCTTAACTACCTTCATCTATGCAAACACAATTATGTTTATTAATTTGTTCTCCTTATCAATTAAGTTTATAAACGTTTAGCATAGATATGAAAGAGATTAGATTCTTATTTTTAAGACAGTTTCAGATTCTTATTGAGTAGTTATTAAAAAATACACTACTGACAATTGTACAACTGATTACTCCCCCTTTTGTCATTATCAAAAAGTTTTAAAACAAGACAAAAAAGAATAAGTAATAAACAAAAGGTGAAAAAAAATAGAATC
Source organism: Trifolium subterraneum (assembly GCA_951799995.1). Classification (NCBI taxonomy): domain Eukaryota; kingdom Viridiplantae; phylum Streptophyta; class Magnoliopsida; order Fabales; family Fabaceae; genus Trifolium; species Trifolium subterraneum. The sequence goes on from OX637464.1 coordinate 39,898,162, forward strand.
CTAAGGGTGTTTGGACAAGAAGAGAGTGAGAAGCTGTTGAGTCTTGTTTTTAGATGCTCTTGAGTATGCCACAAGCTCCAGAAGCTTATCCTCTTGTTGATCAAGCAAATGTTCTATTAAGTTCAGAATCCTTGACTTCTTGTCTGAACTCCCTTCCTCTTTCTGTTCCTCAAGTGGTGCAGAGTCTGGTTGACTTGGACCACTAGGTGAACGAGTCACATGATCATCTGGATTATCAATTCTATCATTTATTGCAATTTCAGTATCTATAAGCATCTCAGAAGGTGTTATAGGTGATGAAGGTTTTGAAGAGTCTGATGGAATTGACATGGTTGGTTCAGATGATGGGATGTTTTGTGGTTCAGAGGTTTCACGGATAGGAGAAACTCTGAAAGATGTTTCCTTCAGAATCTCGTCCTTAGTGAGAATTGTGGGTGATGGTTGAGGGGTTTCAACAATGGATGGCTGAGCTATTTCCTCCTTAGGAATATACTTAGCTTTGGCTTTATGTCGTGCAATATCAGCCATGATTTCATTATACAATGACTCAGATGAGGCTGATTCAGACGATGATGATGAAACATTTATGTGTTCAGGTTCTGAGTTTGTGGATAGATGGTATTTAGATGTTGGACATTTTCAAGGATAGATGCTTCAGATATTTTATTGCAATAATTAAAAGAATGATTAATACCTGCATCTGACTTTTGTCTCTTCTTTCCCTTAGTGATGCCATGCTTTGTACGAGTTCTTCTGAAAACTTTTGCACGCAGCAAGTCTTCAGTAACTGGTTCTGCATCCACATGATCTCCATCAACTTGTTCTTCATCCACAGTATCTTCATCCTCTTGATGATCATCCTCTGACTTATTAACTGTAGGTTCTGGCATTGGTGCTTCCTCAACCATTATATCCTCTTCATAGTCACTGAAAACCTCTTCCTTAACTGCTCTCATAATTTGTGCAAATGTAGGACTTCAGGAGGTTCACAAATTAATCTCATGTATTCTAAGATGACTTCAGGAGGTTCATTGTAAAATATGAAGGCTTCACTCATGGGTTGAAATTTAGCCTTATTTATCAGGAGAGGCTTTTGAGGGTAAATAAGTTTGCCTGACTTCTTCAATCGTAGACTCACCAAGACTTTAGCATCAAGTATTGGTGCTCTAACTTGTTCAAGATCTTCAGACACCCCAGCCAGCATGAATCTATCTGGAAGGCCAAGTTGCTCAAAAATGAAGCTTAAGAGCCTTGGATGTGAAATCAACTTGGAAGGGTTGTCAAACTTTTGAGCTTCACAAATTGTTTCGCAAAGATGTTGAAAGATGTATGCAGGTAGATTCATTTTCCTTTTTCCTGAAAGGAAGTAGATGAAGTGTCTCTGATCCCAATTCAGAGAGTCACTGCCAGTATCCCTAGGGAGAATTGAAGAGAAGACAATCTTAGCAAGAACCTTTTCTCGATCATTCAGATGACCAACTTTATTTGACATCTTTTGATCCTTAAAACAGAGTCTGGCCATATCATTTAGATAAACTGACTTTCTTCCAGATGCTGCAGTGTAGAGTCTGACAATTCCAGAGTTGGGAAGATCCATCATCTTGGCCAAATTGCTTCTTGTTAAGATAACTGGAAAACCATAAACACTAGAACGTATCTCTGTTTCAGTGAATTTCCTCAGACCCAATACCACTCTTGATTTTCCCTTATTTTTACTTGGGTTCTGATCAATTATCCTTTGAAGTCCTGCATTGGAATCCACCAAAGTAACTACTTCACTCTTTCTCCAGAAATCAAACACTAAGTTGGAGTAGATAGGACCATTAAGCATATCAAAGTAGTGCCCCCAGCCTTGTTAAACAAAGAACTCTTTATAGTCATGCCCATTGACTCTTAAGGCTTCAAAGTCTATTGGTCTTTCCATAACCAATTTACTTTCTTCAAAACGAAGATCCATTGTGGCATCTTTAAGATAGGAATCTTGAGCGTGATGTTGATTGGGATGTCATCTGGAAACTTTAATTGAGAAGATGAACTTGCCATTTCTGAGGTTTAAGAACTGGGTTTTGCTAAAATGGGGGAGAAAGAATATGTTCTGGGTTTTAGAGAATGAAAAGTGTGGGATGTGAGGGTGAACTTGTGTGAAAGTGAGTAAAGTGATTTTGAAAAACTCTGATTAAAACAATCATGAGGGAGTACATTCGTTGCATTAAAGAATTTTGTCATAAACTGCCTTTACTCTAACCAATCACAGACTGTGAGTAAAGACAAAGTAATTGACACGTGTACTCCACTTGGCTGAAACACTTCAGAGTTTAAAAACTTTCAGCGTCTGAAGACCTTTCAGAGTTCAGAGGCTGAATTCACAATTTTGTTTTAAGAGCTTGTTTTCTTCAGAGACTAAAGTCATGTTCAAATGCCTTTTGATAAAATCTAATCTTTCAACTGCTAAGGGTTTTGTAAATATATCAGCCCATTGTCTTTCAGTTTCAATGTATTGAATATTTACACTACCCTTCTGAACAAGGTCTCTTATAAAATGATGTTTAATTTCAATGTGTTTAGCTCTTGAATGCAAAATTGGATTTTTAGAAAGTTGAATAGCTGCAGTGTTATCACAGAAAAGTGGAATATTGTGACTATTAACTTTGTAATCCTCTAACTGATATTTCATCCAGAGTAGTTGTGTCCAACACTTGGCTGCTGATATGTATTCTGCTTCTGTTGTAGACAAAGCTATAGTAGTTTGTCTTTTGCTAGCCCAAGATATGAGATTCTCTCCAACAAATTGACAATTGCCACTGCTGGATTTCTTCCTCTCTATCTTGTCTCCAGCAAAGTCAGCATCACAGAATCCTATCAACTTATAATCATTTGTTTTCTTATAAAATAATCCAAGATTTGTGGTTCCCTTCAGATATCTAAAGATTCTTTTTACAGCAGTAAAATGAGATTCTCTAGGATCTGATTGGAATCTAGCACACAAACAGACACTGAATAAAATATCAGGTCTTGTATGCAGTTAGGTAAAGTAAAGAACCTATCATACCTCTGTATAGCTTCTGATCTACTTTGCCTTCTGAATCATCCTTGCTGAGACTGCTTGTTGGATGCATTGGTGTTGTCATTGGTTTGCAGTCTTCAATGTTGAATTTCTTCAGCAGCTCTTTTGTATACTTGGTCTGATGAATGTAGGTTCCATCTTTGTTTTGGTTGATTTGAATTCCCAGAAAGAATTTTATCTCTCCCATCATGCTCATTTCAAATTCTTCCTGCATAATCTTAGAAAATTCCTTGCACAAAGATGGATTAGCAGATCCAAAAATAATATCATCAACATAAATTTGAATAATTAAAATGTCATTCTTAAATGTTTTACTAAAGAGAGTATTGTCAACTTGACCTTTTTGAAAGCCTTTTTCAACTAAGAAATTGCTCAGCCTCTCATACCAGGCTCTGGGAGCTTGTTTCAGACCATAGAGTGATTTCTTTAACTTAAAAACATGGTCAGGATGTGAAACATCCTCAAAACCAGGAGGTTGTTTGACATATACTTCTTCAGAAATGTAACCATTTAAGAATGCACTTTTAACATCCATTTGATATAAAATTATATTATGATGAGTAGCATAGGAAAGAAATAATCTAATAGCCTCAAGTCTAGCAACTGGAGCAAATGTTTCAGTGTAGTCAATCCCCTCTTGTTGACTATACCCTTGAGCTACTAGTCTTGCCTTATTACGAACAACTTCTCCTTGTTCATTTAACTTGTTTCTGTAGACCCATTTTGTTCCAATGATGTTCTTCTTAGAAGGTTTGGGTACTAAGCTTCATACTTCATTTCTTTCAAATTGGTTTAGCTCTTCTTGCATTGCTACAATCCATGCATCATCAGCTAGTGCTTCATCAGTTGAACTTGGTTCCACTAAGGATATTAATCCAATTAATGAGTCTTCATTTCTGAAGCTTGATCTAGTTTTCCTTGCACTGTCCTTGTTACCCAAGATTAGCTTTTCTGGATGTGAGGATTTGTATTTGAAAGAATGCTTTGATTGTTCAACTCTGCTCGGACTGCTTCTGATAATTTCTGATGCTGAGTGATCTTCAGAGTCCAAAGTTTCAGGAGTTGAATTCATTTCTTCAGAAGTTGGTTGAGATGGTTCTAATGTTCCTTCAGGTTCTGATTCTTCATCATCTGATAGTTGTAGATCTGAAAAGTTCTCAACTAGCTCTGACACTTTGTCAGGCTTTGATCTTGCCTTTCTGGTTACCTCCAAAGCCAACTGTTCCACCATCTTCAAGATTTAAAGATGTGAACAATTTATTATTACCAGTCATGTGCCTTGATCATCCACTATCCAGATACCATGATTGATTACCATTTTCTTTCAGTCTGGATAGCTGTAGAATAAACATGGTCAATCATTGTAATAATACCCTTCACATTCATTGTGAAGTTCTCTCCAATATTCATTAGCTTTGTCCACTTCAGCAGCTTTGGAAGTAAAGTAATGTTTGGGAACATAGGCTTTCCTTCTACAGCTGATCACTAGCCTCCATTCATCTGATTTGAAATGGTTTTTCCTACAAGGAAGATCTGAATGGTAGACAATTTTACATTTTGGTACCCATTGCTTTCTGGGTCCAGTTTGGTTAGTTCTATAATCTTTAGTTCTTCCTTGCCTCTGTGAAAAGCTTTGTGGACTCTTAAAAAATTTCTTTTGAAAGTTTGGTCTTTGAAAATTGACCTTCTTAGTCCATTGATTTTGAAATTGAGGCTTTGATTGATAATCATTATAGGACTTAGGTTGCTCTTCTAATCTAGGATTAGTTTTGCTTACCAGAGTCTTATGTTGATTATTTATCATTAGCTTGGTTTGTTTTAGAGTCTGATTGGATGAGCTTCTGAGTCCCAAAGTTTTCAGATTCTTAGACTTGACAGTCTCAGGTTCTGAATGCTTAGGTCCAGAGTTGCTTTCTTTGGGGTTCTGAGAAACAACCTCTGAAGTGACTTCAGAGCTTGTTTTGCAGATTCCAGAGATACCCTCAGAGTTTGAAACAACCACAGCTTTGCCTTTGTTTTTCGCAGGCACAAAGGTTGAATAAAGATTATCAGGAGTATTATTCAAACAAATATAGGAACTTTGTTTCCCATATGATTTACCATATGAGTAACCAATTCCTTCACCTACATTTTTACAAACATTATAAATCATAGACGCCGTTTTACTTTTGTTGACGTTCTGATGAACAAACTCCTGAAGAGCAACCTCATGCTCATCAGTAGGTTTGTTACATCTTGTGCACCCATTTTCAAGTTCTTCAATTTTGATTAAAGAATTTTTATATAGAGCTTGAAAATGTTAAGCTTTCTTTGCTAACTCATCCTTCTGTGTTTTTAAAAGTTTTAGTTTAGAGGATGATTCAGCAAACTTGTTTAGAGACATACCAAGGTAGGTTAAAAGTTGTTCTTTAGAATAATTTAAAAATATCTGTTCAGATTCATCAGAGTTTGATCCATCAGAGTCTGATCCTTCAGAGTCTGATCCTTTAGAGTCTGATTCTTCAGAGTCTCCATCAGCTGTAGCCATCAGAGCCACATTTGCTTCTTCATCATCACTGTCTGAGGATGTTTCCAGGTTCTCAAATGTTGCCATTAAGCTCTTCTGGAATTTCCTCTTGTAGCTCTCTCTCTTGCTACTGAACTTCTTGTTCTTGTCCTTTGATGATGCTTCAGGACACTCAGCAATGAAGTGTCCTGGTTTGTTACACTTGAAGCAGTTCTTCTCTTCTCTACTGGGAGTATTCCTTGAGCTATTTCCTTTGTGACTCTTGCTCATTCTTGCCCATTTTTTAAAGTTTCTGGTGAACATGGCAAATTCCTCATCCTGTTCATCTTCTTGATCATTTGACGAAGAATCCTCCTCAACTTCCAGAGTTTTATCCTTGAATGCTTTTGAAGATTTCTTGGTTGAAGTTAAGGCTACTGATCTTTCCTTCTTCTTCACTGCATCAGCATTCAATACCATCTCATGGCTCTTGAGATTGCTGATGAGTGATTCAAGAGTGATTTTCTCAAGATCCTTAGCTTCTTCAATAGTTGTGACCTTAGATCTCCATTTGTCAGTCAAGCTGTTCAGGATCTTCCACACATGATCAGAGGTTGTATAGCTTTTCTTCAGAATCCTGAGATTAGACACTAGATTCTGAAATCTAGAAAACATAGTCTCAATGTCTTCCTCAGGTTTCATGGTAAAAAGCTCATACTGCTGAACCAGTAGTCTTGCTTTGGCATTCTGAACTTGCCTATTACCATCATAGTTTGAGCAGAGAGAGTCATACATAGCTTTTGTTGTAGATCTATCCATTATTTTGGTATATTCATCATGACATATGGCTGACATCATGATTTGTTTGACTTTGTTGTGTTTGGCAAATATCTTCTTGTTCTCAACAGACAATGCTCTCTTCTGAGCTAACGTAATCATTCCATCAGGACTTATTCCATAAATAGGTACTCCTTCTTCTATCAAGTCCCAAAGTTCATCATCAATTCCATTGACGTAGTGGTAAATGCTATCTTTCCACCATTCAAATCTTAGAGCATCACCACTAAAAACTGGAACCTTTTTATTGCTGGAATCATGATTAGACGCTGAAGAGGTAGAAGTCATGTTGTCGTAGTTGTATTGAACTTGAGAGAGATCTGAAGCAGTAGGTGTAGGTGTAGGTGTAGATGTGGATTCCCCAGACACACAGTGTTTTTCAAAGATCTTTTACTGTCTCACTGTGAAGTGATTAAAAAACAGAATCGGAGCTCTTGATACCAATTGAAGGTGCAAAACACAAGAAGGGGGGTTGAATTGTGTTTTAAAAAAAAAATATTTTCTAGTAAACAGATTGTAACGCAGCGGATGAAAGTAGCTATTCAAAACACAAAACACAAATAAGACAATGAGAGAGAGAGAGAGAAGAGTGCACACACAGAAATTTTATACTGGTTCCTCTCACAAAATGAGAGTAGTCCAGTCCCCTTGTACTTCCAAGGGATTTCACTATAATCTCAAAGATTACAATCCTAATGCCCAAGCACACAAGCAAGAGACTTCTTTGCTCTCGGTCACACAAGACAAAGAGACTTCCTTGCTCAAATCACACAAGATAAGAGACTTCCTTGCTCAAGTCACACAAGACAAGAGACTTCACAAACTAACTTAATACACATATTAAGTAGGACTGAAAGTTCTAAGCTAGACTCTCTAAACACTCAGTTCAGAGCCTACAATATCAAAAGATATTTTACTTAGAAGGTTACACAAGAAAGAATGAAAACAGTTCACAGCTTGAATACAATTTAAGTCTTTCTCTGAGTTTGATAATCTTCCAATAGTCTTCTCTCTAGCAAAAAGTCTTCTATTTATACTCTAAGTATAAAGACATTGAGAAAGGACCGTTGGTAGTACAATCTTCTTTTTGCTGATAAGACCGTTGTACTATTCCATTAGCTATGAGCTGTCTTTCTTCAGAGAGTGTCATTCAGAATCTGGTAATAACATTTAATTGATCTTCTGAATGATGTACGCAAGCTTCAGACTGTGTTTCTCTCTTTGGCATCTGAGGACTTCTTCAGAGGCTCTGAAGCTTCTTGCTTCTCAGAGTCTTAACGCTTCAAACTGTGTCCTTTAGAGGCTCAAACGATGATCTAAGTGAATAAGATTTTTACTTTGTTCCTGCACACTAGATCATTCATTAGTAATACCAATTGTCCATTTAATACTTTGTTATCATCAAAACTTAGGGTGTTTTATAACTAAAACTCATTTTATTCCAACAGTTAGGATATATCTTCCGTCACGAGTGTTTTCACATGGTCAGTTGTATGTTGCGATTTTAAGAGTTACTTCTACAGAAGAATTAAAACTAATGATCTTTGACGATGATGGTAAAGATACGAATAAGACTTCCAATGTAGTCTATAAAGAAGTATTTTGTAATATACCATAATTTCCTTTGTATGAATATATTTATCCAAATTTATTGTTGAACTATTGTTTAATGTTACTCAATTTTTTCTTATACCTTTCCATATTGCAATTTTCATATTTTATTTTATTGTTACATATTATGCCTGATTGGACCCGAGTTCTAGTTCAAAAAAAACTTATTGGCGGAATATTTTCGCCACTAAGTGTAACAGTCAATTGGAGACAACTTACTAGTCAATATTTCCGCCACTAGTTTTTTCTTTTCTTTTCTTTTTTGTAATAAACTTACGAGTAGTTTATTTCAACCACTAAATGTAACGGACAAAATTTTAAAGTGTACAGTTTTTTTCCCATTTATGATGGTTTGGTTTAGGAGGAAGTCTTATATAGACACAATTATTTTGTTTCCGTCAGAAATTTATTGAAGGTCAAAATTCACCAATAAATATTTTTTAGTTATGTTTGTAAATTGAAATTTTTTTATAGTCGGAGAATAGGGAAAGACTGAGGAATTCTTAATTCATTTCCTTGATCCTAGGAGCTTCGTGAGGCTAAAAATCTAAGGCATAAATGCAGTTTTTGCCCCCCAAGTTTCACAATTGTTTGATTTTGACCCTCTAAGTTTCAATTGCTTGATTTTAACCCCTTAAGTTTCACAATTGCTCGATTTTAGCCCCCAAGTTTCAATTGCTCGATTTTGGCCCCCCAAGTTTACCCCTTTTTGCAATATATATATGTGGCATTTTAAAATTAAATAAATATTTAAAAATAAATAAAAACGTTTTTAAAAAATTACAAATTGTTTTTGTTTTTTTTTATTATATGTTATTTATAAAATAATTTTGTTATAATAAAATGTATTAAAAAATTATGAACTATTTTTTAAAAACTTTGTAAACATACTTTTTAAACAAAAAATTATTAAAGAAACAATTTTTAATACATTTTTATAAAAGCAAATATTATTTTATAACATTTTTTATTTTAAAACATATTTTTAATTTGAAAAACATATTATATTTATTTTTAATATATATATATATATATATATATATATATATATATATATTTTAAAAGCCACATAAGCAATTTTTAGACAAAAAATCAACGGGGGGCTAAGAAATGCAAAATGGGGTAAATTTGAGGGGGCAAAATCAAGCAATTGAAACTTGAGGGGCCAAAATCAAACAATTGTGAAACTTAGGGGGTTAAAATCAAGCAATTGAAACTTGAAGGGTCAAAATCGAATAATTGTGAAACTTAGGGGGCTAAAACTGCATTTAAGCCAAAATCGCCAAAATCTAAATGCATGTGAGTTTAAGTATGACTTCTAGGTTTCTATAAGAAGGTTTGGAGAAGAAAAAAAATCTATCTTTTTTTTAAATTCTCTTTCTACTTTGTTTATTAGAGAGATGCAGTTTTGAGTTTTATTTTTTTGTCTTTATACTTTTTTTTCTTTCATTCTTTTAATATAAATAAGTGATTTTTACATAGATCAAATTTTTTATGTTGTGATTTCGCCACCTGATTGCGGCGTTTTGTTGTTCGCCATATTGTACAATGTTATTTGATTTCCTATATTGTTGCGGTATTCATGTGAGTCCTATCGAATAATCAAGCTTCAGTCAATACAAATTAAATCAATAATTTGATCATCAACGCTACAGATCATGAGACATGGATATTCCAGTCACTTTAATTTTATCATACTATTTGTAATAGACGTTTTGCCGTTATATACTATTAATTTGAATATTGTGAGTTTGTTCGCAAAATGCAGATTCATCCTTTACATTGTTAATGATGTTGAATATGTGATTGTATTTGATGTATTTTATTAATTCAAATGAATAAATATCAGTTATTTTTTCTAAATAAAATAAGAACGTTTGAATTTTTTTCACCACCAGTATTCGGGCTACTGGACCACATAATCTCGTTCGGAAGTCAATCCTGACGTAAAGTAGTTTCAGTCTCTTTCCGATTGCAATTGTCGGAGATTAAAACATTGTCCCCCTATTTAATCCAACGTTAATTACTACTGCCCCAACTAATTATTGGTATAAGGTTTGGAGTTTAAGTGGTAGAGATGGTTTTGCCGTGGACGGGAGAAGGAAAGAAGAGAAAGTGATTGTAAAATATGATTTTTTGGTGTATGGTAAATAAGTGTAATTTTCACACATTTGTTTGTTTTGATTTTCCGTCTTTGTACGGTGTATTTTGTTGTCCCGTATTTATGTAGAGTATTGTGTTGTGTCGTTTTTGTGCAGTGTTCATTTGTTTTAAATTGAAAGATTAAATTCGGTTTAGTGCAGATACAATCAATATCGACTTTTGTGTCATCAACGCTATATATCCGGAGGCATTGACATTCCGGACACTTCAATTTGTCGTTTTATGCTATTAACATAGATGTTGTGAGTTTGTTCGCAGATTTATCCTTTTTGTTTTTAGCGAATTTGAATTTGTATTGCATCGATGTACTCTATTAATTTGAATCAATGAATATTCTTTATTTTTCAGTAAAAAAAAAAATCTATTTTTTGGTTGCTTCCAAACCCTTTTATGCTAGATCGTGTCAATGTCTAATTTACCCACCAAATATTTAGTAAATTACCATGCAATTATGGGCCTGTTTGTTTCGGCTTTAAAAAAATAGATTTTTTCTTTGTATTTTTGAAAATAGATTTTATAAAACCGTTTTTCAAAATATTACAAATTTTTTTATATTCGTTTTTTCTAAATTCAAACACTAATTTTGACATCATAAAACATAGACGTACATTATTGAAGGACAAAAAATAGTCAAAATATCAATTTTTATAAAAAGTTGTATTTCAAAAATGATTTTTATGAAAATCTATTTGAAATAGCTTAAAAAAAATGATTTTTTTCGAAATTTTGATATCCAATTTTTTTTTTTAATAAAATGATAAATACCTAAAATAACATTTTAAGAATAACTATTCAAACACAATTTTCATTCGAAGCTTTTATAAAAAATTTCTTTGTAAATTTTTTTTATACAAAATTTTCTAACACTAAAAAATCTATTTTGAAAAAAATTCAAAACAAACGGGCCCATAGAATTTACTAGATAGTTGGTGGGTAAATTAGACATTGACACGATCTAGTATAAAATGGTAATAGATCGTGTCAATGTTCTATTATTTTTTGTCCTCCTTTATGCCATTTGTCTTCTAAATTATAATCTATTATTGTCTTTCTAATTTGTAACTAATTTACTAGTTTATCATCCACTTGTTATACTAACTTGACTTATTCCTAAATTTATTGTCTTAATTAAATTTTGTCAAAAAAATGAAAATTTTAGTAAAAAAAAAAGGTTATAATGAAAATTTTAATTTTGTGGGATGTTACAATTTGTTTGACTTTTGATTACAAAGTTGAAAGAACTCATGAGATGTACAATTCATATACAGAACTCATGTTAAATGTTTAACATAATCAATAAATTTAATATTTTAATATCCACTAGATAAAAATGACAACAATTTGGAATAAAAAATAAAAATTACAACTATTAAAATATATTTTAAATTTATTATAAAAACACATACACAAAATAAACATTTATCATTAAATAATTGAGAAAAATGTATATACACAAACAATATAAATTAATTTTACACAATCAATCAATACTAACCATTTATTCCGTCAAATCACTCCACTACATCCTACTACAATTGTATCACATAAAAAAATATTTAATTCCTATTAGATGTCAGTATAAAATTAATTTATACTAACAAAACATATCCATTAAACTCTAAATAATTAGTCATACAAGTAAAATAATGAATAAAAACTTGACCAAAAAAACATAATGAACAAAAAAAGTTTGTTGGTAATTTAAATTAGTTTCACAATATAGATGTTTGCTAGCGTTGAGAAAAAAGTAAAACATCATCATCTTGAGATTGAGAAGCAATACATACGCGTTGTTTATAGTCTTCCATTTTATGATAAGGTACAAACTGGGTCCTACAAAGTGGACACGTCTTCTGATCATGATCAATCCAACGATCCACACACGTCCGGTGAAATATATGTCTACAGTTCGCCATACACCTGATCTCTTCTTCTCCGGCGAAATCGTTTAAACACAACGAACACTCCACAGCCGGCGGCGAGTCTCCGTCGAGATCACTGAAACTTACGACAGGGAGGAATTCACGGATGAGGATTGCAGAGAAAGTGGGACGGTGGAGATTTGAGTCCGGTGAAGAGAAAGCGGTGTCAAAGATGGAAATGAAGAACATAGCTATGGATCTAAAGAAGGCAATGAATGAGAGAATGTAAATGAATACGTTAGGGATTTGTACTTCAGGGTAATCTCCAGAGAATCCCATTTTTTTATTTCAACAATGATATTCACTTTTTCAATCTTTCCATGAGGTGCCGGATATTTATATCGAAATAAATCGTTAATATTATTGTTTAATTGTTTTTTTATTATACATAAAAGTATTCATAAATTATATTTTTTTTTTTTTGGTACAATCATAAATTAAATTTCTAACCCGTTGACATTTGATTAAAAAATCTAAATATTTTAGCACTTGGACTAATTTATTAGGTTAAATTAGCCATTTTTATTTTGTAACTTCCATGAAATTTTGGTCATTTATTTTTTAAAATGTGACATATTCATTTATAATGTAAAAATATTTATTTAGGATAAATTTCGAAACGGAGAGACCTACTCTACATTTCATAATTTGAAGATATTTACGCATTAACCAACAAGAAAAAGCGACATAAGTAGATTTGTATTTGATACCCACAACTAACTTGTAACAAACTTTTGAATTTACATATGTGAATTTGAATATGAATTGTTCTCATTGGTTGGGGCGTAAATAAACACCCTTAAACTATGAAGAGGGTAGATTTTTTTTGAAGGAGGTAGATTAGAAAAACTTAGATCAACCATAAAAATATCAAATTTTTAAAAAAATAAGAAAATAAAAAAAATACTATTTATTTTTTGAAAAAGCAAAATTTATTAAAAAGTGAATTAGGTGTGCTAAATTCACTATACAAAACTAAAGTCTATTACCTATCAATATCAGACACTAGTATAAATATCATCGACCAATATTGTCTAACTTTATTGAGGAAAAGTTAGGTGACTTTGTCTCTATCTCTCTCCTCTTTTTATCTTCTCTCTTGTTTCCCTCCAAAATTTATTCATATTTTTATATTTTCTCTTTCATGTTTTGCCTAATGGCACACAAAAGGTAGAAACGGCAAAGTTAGAGAATAATTTTCCAAATATCACTATATTCCTCCAATCCAACATAGAGTATACACCAACCTATTGGAAATTCTAGGCTATGCTACCAGGATACAATCACCCAAACTAAAGGTTAGAAAATGCAATACTCAAAACAATAAGAGCTAGTGCAGGTAAGTCCAAGATAAACCACCAAGAAAATCAACACCGCCTGCATTTGAAATAAAAAATACAATTAAATCTTTATTATTTGATCTCTAGACTATAAAAAGATAGTACTACTAAGTAGTCCTCAAACTAAAATAGTAGTACTCAATTAATAAAAATATTAAATTGATGTGTTAATAATAATTTTAAAATATTTAATAAATTTTTTATAGTTCATCAAATTGAAAAATATTGGTAGTTGATGACTAAAATTGAAGAAAGGTAGAAGAGAAAAAGAATATTAAATAATACCAGGGTCGGTCCTTAGGGAGTGCGGGGTTTCCTAAGGTGACGGACTATATTTTTGGGCTTCAAAAATATTTTTATATCTCTTATATATAATAAGTTTGATCATTTTGCTATTTTTAACTCTAATTTTTTTCCGTTCACTTTCCCTCTCATTTTACTCTAAATTAATTCAAATAAAATGTTAAAAAATAGCTCACCAAGAATTGAACCCACACCCTTTAAGATCTATTTTGTGCATTTTGCCACTACACTAGATCAATCAATTTGATATAATTTTGTAATCAACATCTAATAAATATGTAATTCTATATGTCTTTCACCACGTTAAATATTTATTATTATTATTATTATTTTATATATATATATATATATATATATATATGAGGGGGGATATATTGACTCCAGGTGTAAGTTATAATTGCTACTCCAAATCTTGGCCTTTTAATTTTAATTTCAATTAATGGCTAAGATTGATTCATAATAATTAGTATTGTGAGGCTTATTTTTTTTATCACACTAGAAAATGGAGATTATCAGAACTTTCTGCAAATAGAAAAATGATTTAATTATAATCATTAATTGTCAAAACAAGATTTTCCCTTGTTTTTTTTTTTATGCATACAAAATTAACAAGAAGAATTAAAATACAAATCCACACTTTAAAACGGCGTAACACTAATTAATCTTTTGACGATTCTGCTTCTTTTGTTACAAGGTTTTGACGTTATGCTATTTTCTATGTATTTTACAAGTGTGTCATTTATTTTATGTTGTATGCTTTTTGGTTACAAGTAATTAACCATGCCATTATATTTTTTCTACTCATACGTTTTTTATTTTTTTCTTGTTAGTTCAATATTTTTTGTTTTCTTCTTTTTCTTTCAAATTTGAACAATAGGTTAATTTGATTTGTAATGTTTTTGTTGAAGAAACAAACATGTTTCTAGTAATGGATGGAAATGTTCATGGATAGGTCGAATGTGCTATGCCAATAGAAGTGAAAATATCTTATGAAGTGGAGCCGTATTAATGATTATAATTAAATCATTTTTCTATTTGCAGAAAGTTCTGATAATCTCCATTTTCTAGTGTGATAAAAAAAATAAGCCTCACAATACTAATTATTATGAATCAATCTTAGCCATTAATTGAAATTAAAACTAAAGGCCAAGATTTGGAGTAGCAATTATAACTTACACCTGGAGTCAATATATCCCCCCTCTATATATATATATATATATATATATATATATATATATATATATATATATATATAGGGAGTGTATCCGGTGAGAACTGATAACTATTATGAGAAACGAGAACTATTAATAATAACCATTAGATTTAATTGACGCATTAGATTAAATTTGTCTGCTTATTTAAAATCTCATGTGATTCTATTTGTGATGATTGAAAAATCTTTCTATATATATAACCTTCCTATATTTTTCCTAATTTATATAATTTTTTGGATGAAAAATCTTCTTATATATAATTTTTCCTAATTTAATAAAGCTCCCTCTACAACATACCAGAATAAAGTTTTACCTCTCTCTTTAATTTTTAGTATCGTTGTTTTCTTTTTATTAACATTTCTGCATTTTGTCTCCAACATTTTCGTCCATCTAACATCTACAATTCATTGGTTCTTGTTCAATTCATTTCAATTATAAGCATCTACTTTTTTTTTATATTTTTGGTCAAGAATTATAAGCATCTTATTCTTATGCATGTTATTAACCTTTTCTAGTGGTTTTCTATTTGCCACTTCCATTTGTTACCGTTTCTAGAACGAATTCCATTGATGGCCTCATTTTGAGCTCGATTTGGAGGTACTTGAGAGCAAAATAACCCAATTATAAAAATAAAAAAACAAATTTTTTTGTTGGGGTTTGCCCCAAATTTTTCTTAATAAATCATATTCAACATATTAAAAGAATTTTGATTATATTTATTGATTGGGAACAAAATAAAGACTTTTGATCTTGGAACATTGAAGCATGAGATGATTTGCAGAAACAATTATAAAGGAAAAGTAGTAGTTTTTTTTATCTATTAATAAATATTAATAAATAGGAAAGGTTATATATATAGAAAGATTTTTCATTCCTAACAAATAGAATCACATGAGATTTTAAATAAGTGGAAAAATTTAATCTGATGCGTCAATTAAATCTGATGGTTATCATTAATAGTTCTCGTTTCTCATAGTAGTTATCAGTTCTCACTGGATACACACCCTATATATATATATATATCGCACCAATATTGATTTTTGATAAGCACAGTCATAATTTGGATAAGTTAGCTAATAGTGATTACAAATCTTTCGCACCAATATATCTCTCTCACACCAATATTGATTTATGATAAGCAGACTGCTAAAAAAATTATCTAACCCTAATTTTTTCATACTAGGTTTTTACTATAAGTAGCAACCCTTATGCATCAAATGTAACAACTCGGACCCCTTTTCTACGTATTTAGTAGGCAATCTCGGCTGTCACCTCACGATCTTTTCCTTCTCCATATCAATGTTAGAAGGACCGCTCTTTTTAAGTTTAAGTAGGGAGAAGATATATTGTAGTTATTGATAAGAATATAAATATTTTGTACAATAGTACAAAGATGAACTATTTTGTATGTTTTTTTATGTTACTTACAATTTAAATGACTATTATTCCTTGAATTTTTTGCATTTTTTTACTAAGTGTTTTTCATTTTTAATATTTGGTAACGGGCCTCTAAATTGTTTGGACCTAATAACATTAGTGTATATCTAGAATAATTAAATAATCTATTTTGATATGTGTGTCAAAGTTATTATCAACGTCTCAAATGTATTCAAAGGTTTTTTGAATTTCGCGTTTGTAACAGTTACATTTTTTTTAGATATACAACAATTAGAATTTTAAGTATTTCAGATAATAAACAAATCATTTAAGTTTTTAACTTATTGCACCGTTATCTTTCCAGTTATCTTACGTTTATAAAAGCACTGACGTGCGTGACAGTTAATTTAGATGTTAACCATGATGAAGTTGATGCTCAATCTGATGTGAATCATGAGACTTAGATAATTGATGACCAATTAGAAGAGAGAATTGGAAGAATGACAATGGTACAACAAGTTATAAATTTAAAAAAGGGTCATGCTAAACAGCGCCCCGGGACACTTGTTAAGCATAGCAAAAAAGAAAATTAAAAAGAAAATTAATGTTGGAAACATAATTTTTTACAACTTTAAAGCATTGAATGCACAAATTCCAAAAAGAAGTTTCTATATTCATATGCTTAACTAGTGCCCTTTAAAAAATTGATTTGATAGTTAAAAAATTTAAAAGATTTATTTACTACATAAAAACTTAAATAATTTAACTATATGCAAAAATTTAAAGGACTTATATAGATACCTTATAATATCATCCAAGTATCTCTTTTTTAAGAAGAAAAAGGAGAAGTGGAAAAGGACATCGCAACATATTTTCAAAGTAAAGCAAAACAATTGAGAACAAAAAAAAAATTGAGAACAAATGTAAATCACGTAAATAGTTTTTATACGTCAATCATCTTCTAAACATGTGGGCTGTGGCAACTTAACCAATGTGAACAAGCTTTGCTTTTTCATTTTTTTTCTTCTACATGCACCACACATATATATAAAAGGGTCATGCTCATGGGCACTTGTTAATGAATTTAAAAAAAATAAATAATAATTAAGTGATAACAAATTTGGTCTCTATAATCAAAAGATTATGGTTGTATTCTTAAATGTTAGGCGTTGAAATTTTATTGTACACATGCATGTATCCAATCTAACAATATATTTTGTATATATGTCTTAGAAAATAATATCATAAAATATCTAAATATTTATAGCAAAATAACAAAAATTTATGGGAAATTCCAGTGTACATATAAAAATTTCAATGTCCCAATACATTACATCATTAAATTAATAGCTAAATTAATATTTTTTTGAAAGAAAGCGTTTTTCTATATATCATTTAAAATATTATAATAACTGAAAATTATTTCTCCAAACTGTCAAAAAAGTAAAAAATTTATTTAATTTTTTAAATTTTTTATCACTCATAATAGTCAATTAAAATATTTATGAAAAAATGTTAGTGTAATACTTATAAAACACTGAAATTGTGTTTTTTCTTATCAAATTGTTATCTCTGAAATACAATAATCAACAAATAATTATTAATTTATTAATTAATCAACTTAATGTACTAGTACATTTGAATTTTTAAATGTACCATAGAAACACCCAAAATTTATATAATATTAAGAAAAGTATATAGAGGGAAGGGACGGGCTTGAGCCCCCCTTGCCACCCCAGATCTGTCATCGGCCGTAATATTACTTTCTTATAGGATAGAATATCGCGCAAATTTCGAGCTAGATAAAATTGACCACAACTTTTTAAAACACAATACCAACCATATATGATATGATATATGCAGGGGCGGGGGCGGGGGCGGACCTGAACAAGTGCAACACAATTAGAAGTGGAAGCATAACCCAATTCATGTTGATCTAGACAATAGTTATCATATTGGTCCAGAAAATAAGGTGAAATTTTAGCTTCTTCCTCCTCAACTTCAAAATTTCTAATTCATTTTCATGAATGCATGCTAGATAAACATACACATTTAATTTATGTGTCTGCTACATTGGCCACAATGCGGATATTACGTACCTACAGTTTAATCGAAGGATACAATTACTTCTGGTAGGGGTGGCAAAGTGGATAAGTCCACCCCATTTAAACTTGTCCCGCTTAAGCCCGCCTAAAAGCAGGACGAGACGAAACGGGTCAACTTAGGTTGCCGAGTCTAAAATTATACTTTGTCCCGTTTTCCGACGGACAAGCGAGTTGGCGGACCAGCCCGTCAAACAAAAAGTTAACAAAAATTCAAACACCAACACACCATCAAATATAACACATTAGTTAACAAATTCAACATAATAGAAGCAATGCCACTATTATAAATCCTACATTAAACAAATCTCAAAATAAAAACAAATTCACCAATATAAAATAAATCCAAAATAGATAGAAAAAAACCTAAATTTACTTGAACAAGTGTTGTATTTTATTGGGTTGGGCCATCTCATTTTATTTTATTTTTATTTTGACACATGCCAACGACTTGTAATGAAAAAATGCGCTGCCAAAATCAAATTTCTTATAGTGGATCATTTTATTGAAACTTTTGTCTGACTCATTGGGAAAAAATAAAATAATACAAAAAATAAATTTAATGTAACTTGCGGGCCACCCCGTCCCACTCTGCTTTTTAAGCGAGTTCCGCAGGGCGGGTAACTAGAGGGGTCGAGCTCAAAACTTCGGCTCAGCCCGCAAAAAATAGCGGGTTAACAGGTCGGTCCGGAATGAGAATATCATAATATATATAGATGCTCTCCTCTCCTAAGTTCTAACCCTAGCCGTCACCTTTTTTTCTTCTTCTTAGTTTATCAAAGAGGGGTGATTTCAGGTCAAATCTTGACCTAAAATCACCCCTCCAAATTGTTTTTTCTTTCTCGTTATTAAATAAGTGTGATTTTTCACATATTGTTTTGGTTTTGTGTTATTTGTTGTCCCGCCTCTGTGCGGTGTATTTTGTTGTCCCATCTCTGTGCGGTGTATTTTGTTGTCCCGTCTCTGTGCGGTGTTCATTTGTTTCAGGTTGAAGGATTAGATCCGATCAAGTGCAAATCCAACCGATGTCGACTTTTGTGTCATCAAACGCTACAGATCTGGAGGCATGGACATTCCAGACACTTCAATATAGTCATATTTGTAGGCTTATGTAATTTGCCGTTTTATGCTATTAACATGGATGCTGTGAGTTTGTTTGCAGATTCATCCTTTTTGTTTTTAGCGAATTTGAATTTGTATTACATCGATGTACTCTATCAATTTGAATGAATGAATATCCTTTATTTTTAGTCAAAAAAAAAACAGGTCGGTCCGGCGGTTCAAACCCGTTTTGCCACCCCCTAACTTCTGGGAACTAGAATCCGCAGCAAATTCCACAGCAACCGTGTTTCCCACTGATGTTTTGTCCAAATTCGCAGGAAATAAGCAGATTATATATATATATTTGGTTTGAGCAGGTTACGATTAAGACAAAATGGTGAATTGCTTGTAGGTTGGGACAATTATGGGCATTTACTAAATGAGGCAATTTAAATTTTATTTTACAAATTTTTTAATTTATCTCGAATTTATCTAGTCTTGTTTTATGCCAAAAACTCACATTGGACTAATACAAAAACTAATTTGTAGTTAAAACAGTATGTTCCTATACATATTTTTGTTTGTAACTAATAAAATTGTTTATGTAATAGTCTGTACAAGTTTTTATGTTTTGAAAATAGCCCCTGCAAAATCAAATTCATTTAAGTTTGGTCTTCTTCAAGAAACCAAAAATTTCAATTTGCACTTACCGCTAGTTAAATTCCAATTTGAATGTTGATGATGTATTTGGTCTATAATATATATTAGATATATCAATTATTTCATAAATCTAAAAAATTAGTTATTTTTTATAAAAAGACCGGAGAGAGTCATTTCAATAATAACTAAGAACATCTACGAAATCATTTTTTAAAAAAGAACATTTATGAAAACTTAGAGACATCAAAATCATTGTCGGAAACAATTATACTTAGGCTTAAATTTTAACAGTTAAAAAGGATATCAACAAAAGGAATATCGAACATGAAATCTTAACCTAAAACCTTATGGCCCTTTTGGTGCGCAGGATATGAAGACAACATATGATAAATTTATCTTATCCTACTTAAATTTGTTGTTTGGTGCATCATCAGACTAAACTTATTTCTAATCATATCCTATTGACTCTTTATTATTTTAATACTTATTTTTAGTTGGGTTACCAACTTGATAACAAAGCACGCTCTTCTTTTTCCTCAAATACCTTCTTCTTTGACTCTCATTGTTGGCATTTTTTGTTTTTTATTTTCGACATTCTTTCAATTTTCGTTTCTTCCTTTTATTTTAACAACCAATCATCAAGTTCGTCAAAAAAAAAAAAACCAATCATCAAGTTTTCGTCAAAAAAAAAAAAAAATCATCAAGTTCTTTTATTAGTAGCACGCAACAAATACATGCATCATGTGATAGTAGTGATACAACCACGGAAATAAACTATTGGGTTTTTATGATTAAAAAAAACTAGTGGTTACGATGATGGCCATTCCTTCAATTTATTTTTACCTTTCCTTCCTATGAAGGAACATTTTGATATTTTAGATTAAACATATGTTTTTGGTTTCTATAGTTTCGTAGAATTTCGTTTTTAGTTCCTGAAATTTTTTTCACATTTTTTAGTCCCTGAAATTTTTCCCGTCAGTGTTTTTGGTCCCTACTTTTCATTCAACTCGTGCATATCATTTTAAAATTTTTTCCGCGGTCATGTTTAGTACATTATATGAATCTCTCTTACAAAAGTTTAAATTTTTTTAACAAGGATGAATTAAATATAAATTTTTTAGTTTTTTTGCACATAAACATTCATAAATAATTCATCTTATGTTAAAAAATTCTAAATTTTTATCTTAGATGTTTTTATAATATTATAAACATGAATACAAAAAATCATTCAAAAATTTGAAAGTATACAAGAATTTCATTAAAAGTATGGACTAAAACCATTGTCGGAAAAAGTTTAGGGACTAAAAAGTATGAAAAAAATCTTCAGGAAGTAAAAGTGAAATTATGCAAAATTTTATGGACCAAAAACATATTTAACCCTGATATTTTTATGGTAGCTAAGGAACTGATTTCTGGTTTGGTGTGTGAGTGACAAAAATATTGTTTTTATATTTTATAAAAAAAATAAAATAATTACATCCATGCGACATTAGTTATACAAAAATTTCCACAAAACACGTAAAATAATAAAATAGTCATATCCTCTATTTTATCATGTGTGTACCAAAACATGATATGATAAGTGTTTATTTTGTCACTATCAATTTTTTTTTTGAACAAGCCAAAATGAGATATATATATTATTGTCGCGGTGATTTTTGGATATCGAGTTATTAATTAACTTCGAATCGCAATTTAATGTTCCACCACCGATCTTTAATTTATCCGAGGGAAAGGGAAAAAATTCGAAAAATACCCTATTTTTTAAAGAACAAGGTTCGGGGGTTGGTTATACGAAGGGAAGGTATTAGCACCCTAAGTATCTATAGTACTCTATAGGAACCTCTTGTTTTTATTTCTAACTTTGCGCTTTATTTTAATTGCTTATAAAAAATGTATAAGTGGGAAATTAAAGTAGTGATCGCGAAAAGAAATTTAAAAGGATGACAATGAAGAAAATGTTTTTGTTGATTTTATTGATTGGAGAGACAAGTCTCATGCCTACGTACCCGAGGGATCAAACCACCGTAGTTCGGGGTAAAAAGACGAGTAAATTTGTTTGCTTGATTTTAAGGTTTTGAAAATGGTTTTAAAGGTAAAAAGCCAAAAGTGGCAAAATGTGAGTTTGATTGATGTTAATTTGTAAAGAAAGTCTATATGGTTAAATTGATTGAAGTTTGATTATGAAAATAAGACGCGGACACTTGGTTTAAAATCCAAGGTTTGTTGAGAAAATGTTTTGAGTGATAAAAGACACTTGGTTTGAATTCCAAGGTTTTTGTAAGAAAAATAACACTTGGTTTGAATTCCAAGGTTTTTGATAGAAATGTTTGATGAAAAATATTGTGTTTCCATGATATTTCGAAAAGAAAATAATTATGTATTTTTTTGAAAGAGGTTTTGACCTCATTTTTGAGAAGAAAATGACTAACTATTTAAAAGGGGAATGTTGGGTTTAAAATTTAAAAGGTAGCGCTAAAAGAAAAATAACGTCGCAATAAGCAAATTAAACGCGAAGACGGTCCGTAATGATATTTTGATCAAAACGGTGTCTTTTCCCTCGGAATTTAACGTTGCGCATATTGGCGGAAAGCGATAAAAAATAAATATGCATGAAATGCAATTTTTTCATTTAGGGTACATCGGCCTAATCACACTCTAAAATTTTTGCGAGAAAATAAATATGAAATGATGCAAGAGGCGGGGTATGCTATGCACTTTTATTTAGAGTTTACATTTGGCCTATTTACATCCTAAATTCAAAAAACAAAAATAAATGACAATTAATAAGCGATAAATACTCAATGTTACAATAATAAAATAACGGTAAAAAAAATGGTGGATAAATCGACGTAATGAAATAAATATGATATGTAATGGATGAATAGCATAAGTAAATAAATACGAAGATAAGACAATGAAAATAAACCTCGACATCATGCTTTACAAGGCTAAACAAAGCTAAAATAACTTATGCCAAAAGCACTTATCTCATAAGCTTAAAAATTAATTAACAAAATAAAGCATGAAATAATATTACCAATATCTAAATATCAAATGAATAAATAAGCCTCGACATCATGCTTGATTGGCTAAAACAAAAGCTTAAAAAAACTTATGCCAAAAGCACTTATCTCATAAGCTAAAAAAAAATAAAATAAAATTAAGACAGGGGGGTGTGAATCATAAAACGAAATAACGGGGGGGGGTGTGAATAGCAGCAAAACAGTAGAGCCCAGCCCACACAAGGGCCCATCTGCGTGTAACCAAACAAAAAAGGCCAGGTTCAGTCCTGGCCGTCTGATAGATCAGACGGCCCTGATTTGATCAAAGGGAAGATGGATCAGGAGTGGTCAGATTGAAATCAAAGAGGCTAAGGCGCGCAGGTGCACGGTAAGGCTGTGCACCTGCGCGCACAAGATCCAAACAGGGTATATAAGGAAAAAAAACCCTAAAAAACATCACAAACCCACAAAAACCTCTCTCTTCTTCTTCTCACCCGCGGCCGTCCCTCTCCTTCCTCCCAACTTCTCTCTCTCTCGGTTTCCTCCATTTTTAACCAAACAAAACTCCATATTTCAAAAATATTTTAACATCAAACATACTCAAATTTATCTCCTAAATCCAAAACCAAACTTGAAATAAACAAACGATCAAACTGCGGTCCGGATCGAGCAAAAGAAAAACGAAATGGAAAAAAAACCTTTCTGATCTTGCTTTTTGTTTTCGTTCTTCTTCTCCTATTTCTTTTTCGTTTGTTTCGATTTCAAATCGTTTTTTTTCTGGTTTGAAGTTTCCGGTTTGGATTTTGAAGGTTTGGATCCGTGGGTTTTTTGATTTGGTTTTGATTCTGGGATTGTGAGGTTTGTTATAGCGATGATGTTGATGATGGTTGCTGATGAACGAAAATAATGATGATGATTTGGTTGGTGGTTCTGGTTCTGATATGTTTTTGAGGATGATGGATGAACAGATGAATTTTGGTTGTGATTGATTCTGGGTTCTTCTTTGAAACGTTTTTTTGAAGGTTTTCTATTTTTTTTCTGTTTTGATTCAAGTGTTTTCTGCGGCTGATTCGATCTATCTGTGTACTGACCTTCTTCTCTGATATATACCCAAGCTAGGGTTTGAAAAAAACAAAAGAGGGAACAGGATTCTGAATTGGGACAAACCAGTACAATTTTCTTGCTTTCTGCAGGAAAAAGCTCATGTAAAGAGGAAGTTGACTTTGGACAATTTTCTGATTTTTTAATCAGAAAAAAAAAAAAAGACAAAATAAAAATAATAAAAATAAAATAATTAAATTAATTAAATATAAAAAACGAAAATAGATTAAAAAAACAGAAAATGGAAATAAAATAAATAAGTAAATAAAAATAATAAAAATTGGAAAAACAAAATAATAATAATAATATAAATAATAAATGAACACAAAAATGAGGTATTTTAAAATACCTCTCTGCCGAAATTTCGCCAGAAATGACAAAGAGGGCAAAAAGGTTTTAAACGCCGAACAAAATCGATCGGTCAAAAAATGGGGTATGACAATTATGAATAGAGAGTCTTCTCAGCACAAGGCGTACCAAGGAAACTAAAGTAGAGTTACAAACAAGTCACCATACAAACCGAAAGCGCTAACCAAGGCCCAAACAAAGCAAAGGACTAGACCACCAACTATGGCAGTTTAAAGCTAAAGTACAACTTTTCGCCTTCAACCACCTAAAAGAAAAAGTCTTGATCTTGTCCAACATATGAGATGAAGAATGTGCTGGGCCTCCGAACAATCTATGATTACGTTCCGTCCACACAACCCATACGCAGGCAAGCCATATGAGTTGCATAAACGAACGTCGCGCTCTAGTATCACCTGCTGAAGTCGTGAACTGAAGAAAATGATCTGAAAGAGTCTGTGTTGTCACCATAGGCGAACCAACCCAAGAACTGATAAGAGGCCACACATATCCAAAAATGCTACAGGAAATGAACACATGCTGAGCCGCCTTCACCGCTCCACAACCAGATATACACTGACTATCCTCCACCGGTATAATGCCTCGAAATGTCAGGTTTGCTTTGGTAGGTAATCGATCCCGCAAGAGTCTCCACGCGAAAATGGATACCTTCAAAGGAACCTGAGGATGCCAGATGAGGCCCGTCGCCGCATGTAATGGTACCTCCGGCTGAGCCGTCAAAAGCTGATAAGCACCACGTACAGTATAACCGCTATCCACATCTGGCTGCCATAACCATCTGTCTGAAGAGTGGTCCTGCAAGGATATAGTAAGAAGTAAATTCTGACACTCCCCCAACATCTCCTCCTCCCACGCCCTCAAAAGACGATGCCACACCCAAGCCTCTCCTCCTACCCCCCACCCTGAACGGAACATATCAGCTACAGAAACTGATTTGTTCACTGCCAAGTCAAACAACCTCCCAAACCGCTCACTCAACGGAGTCCCATCCACCCAGGGGTCAGTCCAGAAAAAAGTATCTGACCCGTCCCCCACCTTTCGCGAAATATGTCCCCCAAACCACCCACCCTCAGCCTCACCTCCACCATCCCGAATGCGTGCTACCTCCCTCCACCACGAGGACCCTCTTATCCCTCATACACACAATCTGCCTCTCTCTACCCCATATCTGGCTGCCAGCACTCGAAACCATAAACCCTCCCTGTCCACTAGCATTCTCCAACACCATTTCCCTAACAGAGCCAAGTTAAACTCCCTCAACTTTATATCCTTATTACCAGCTCCTTATCTATCTTATTTCTATCATATTCAGTGCGCCAAACGGACCTTTAAGACATTAGATTTATGAATTATTTAACTTGTAAAGTGTTTAACCTCTATTTTTGTAAGTATTGTGGCAATTAATTCATACTTGCCACAATATAAATAACTTACCTTTTAAATTTATTAAATAATTAATGTATCTGGTCTACATAAATAACCAACTTGCCTTGAAAACTTAACTTAAATGACTGTCGCGGTAATTTTTGGATGTCGGGTTATTAATTAACTTCGAATCGCAATTTAATATTCCACCACCGATCTTTAATTTATCCGAGGGAAAGGGAAGAAGTTCGAAAAACCCCTATTTTTTAGAGATCAAAGTCCGGGGTTAGTTATACGAAGGGAAGGTACTAGCACCCTAAGTATCTATAGTATCCTATAGGAACCTCTTGTTTCTATTCTAACTTTGCGCTTAATTTTATTTGTTTGTAAAAAAAATGTATAAATGTAGGAATTAAGGTGAAGATAAAAAAAATAAATTAAAGTGATGAAAAAGAAGAAAAATGTTTTTATTGATTTTATTTGATTCGCCGAGATAAGTCTCATGCCTACGTACCCGAGGGATCAATATCTCGTAGTTCGGGGTAAAAATTACGAGTAAATTTGTTTGTTTAATTTTAAGGTTTTGAAAATGGTTTTAAAGACCAAAACCCAAAAGTGGCAAAATGTGAGTTTGATTGATATTAATTTGTGAAGAAAGTTTATATGGTTAAATTGATTAAAGTTTGATTATGAAAGTAGACGCGAACGCTTGGTTTAAAATCCAAGGTTTGTTGGTAAAAAAGATTTGAGTGATAAAAGACACTTGGTTTAAAATCCAAGGTTTTTGCATGAAGAAAATGCACTTGGTTTAAATTCCAAGGTTTTTTGCGAGAAAAAGGAACACTTGGTTTAAAGTCCAATGTTTTTGCGATAAAAGAGCACTTGGTTTAAAGTCCAAGGCACTTGGTTTAAAATCCAAGTTTTTTGCGATAAAAAGAATACTTGGTTTAAAATTCAAGGTTTTCACGATAAAAGAAACACTTGGTTTAAAATCTTAGGCACTTGGTTTAAAATCCAAGTTTTGCGATAAAAAGAACACTTGGGTTAAAATCCAAGGTTTTCACGATAAAAGAAGCACTTGGTTTAAAATCCTAGTTTTGTGATAAAAAGAACACTTGGGTTAAAATCCAAGGTTTTAGCGATAAAATAGCATTTGGTTTTTTAAAAAAAGTTTGATGACAAAAATATTTTTGTGCTTGACTACGTTGAAAAGAAATTGCCTATGTACTTTTGAAAGAGGTTTTGACCTCATTTTTGACAAGAAGAGAATTGGGTAACGATTGCGCGTGAAAAAATGATAATACTAACGTTATAACAAATAATTAAGCGCGAAGACAATTCGCAATGATATTTTGATCAAAGCGACGTCTTTTCCCTCAGAATTTAACATTCTAACGTTTTTGCGGAAAGTAATAAAAATAAATATGCATGAGATGCAAGTTTTCATTTATGGTGTACATTAAATCCTAAAATACATTCTAATGTCTTTGCGAAAAAATAAATATGGGATGATGCAACGCTATTATGAGATTCTCATTTATGGTGTACATTAAATCCTAAAATACATACTAAGTTCTTTGCAATAAAATAAATAGTTAATTAATAAGGCAATAAATAAATTGTTAGATTAGATGAATTATTAGCAACAAATAAAATCAACATGCATGAATAGAAATGATAAGTTAGTGGGTTAGTAACCATAATTAAGAGTAAAGATCATGAATAATAAAAGTTAGATTAGTGAGCAAATATATAAAAAAAACTAAGCAAAAATGAATAAGCATAGATTAAAGCAAGATAGACACAAATAATCATGAAATAAAATAAAAAAACAAAAAGACCTCAAATTAGTGCTTATTTTGGATTTAATAGCTCATTGAAGCTCATTCCATAAACACTTTTATCATAGGTTAATAAAATAAATAAAATAAAAATAAAAATAAAATAAAAAACAGAGGAGGGGGTGCAAAAAGCAACACAAAAACAGGAAGGGGGTGCAAAAAGCACTACTGGGTCCAAGCCCAGCTGGGGGGCGTGGCCCAAAGGGGGTGTGTGAAGCAGATAAGCAAAACAGAATCAGAGCCGTCTGACCGATCATACGGTTCTGATCTGATCAAAGAGAAAAAGAATCTGAGTGGTTAGATTAAGATCTAAAGGATTGGGCGCGCTGGTGCATCGTAAGGCCTTGCACCAGCGCACACCGGATCAGTTCAGGGTATAAATACCCTTAAAACCCTAAAAAACACAATTTTACAAATCAGTTCTCTCTCTCACGGCCGCCTTTCTCTTCTTCTTCCTCTCTCATATTCTCTCTCTCGGTTTTAATCATTTTTCACCTTAAATCCATTTTTATCAACAAAATCAACATCAAACATGTATGAAATTAGATCCTAAACTCACAAACATAAAAAACGAGCAATAAACGGGCCAAATCGGAACAAGAAAAAAAAACGAAAGGGAGAAAAAAAATAAATAAAAAAAATTCAACCTTCTGCTACTAATCTCTCTTCTTCTCCGTTTCTCTGTTTTTGTTTCAAATTTGTTTCGTGTTTTCGTTTTTTGGTTTAGATTCGGTTTGTGTATGATTTGATGGTTTGGGTATGGTTGTTGATTCGGTTTGTGTATGATTTGATTTTGTTTTGCTGGTTTTGAAGGTTTTTTTTTGGTTCGGTTTGATGAACAATGATGATGATGATTTTGATTTTCTGGGTTCTGGTTATGATGATGTTGATTTTGATTTTCTGGGTTCTTCTGCGGCTGGTGAATTTTTTTCCCCCCTTGGGAACAGTGCAATAAATGTTGTATATATACAGTGTCAGAAATAGGGTTTAGACAGATAAAAAATTCCCTTTTTGGACAAAATTGCCCATATGGGCCTGGATGAGTACAAAACACACTTGGACCTAAAAAACTAAAGAAACACCCCAAAAACAGAAAAAAAAACGAAAAAAGAAATTAAAAATAAAAATAATGATACATAATAATAAAAAATGACTTAAAAATAAAATAAAATAAAATAATAAAAAAACATATTAAATAAAAATAAAGAAAATAAATCAATATATATAAGGAAATAAAAATAATAATAAATAAAAAAACCAATAAATGAGGTATTTTAAAATACCTCTCTGCCGAAATTTCGTCAGAAACGACAAAGGAAAAAAAAACCAGTTTTAAACGCCGAACAACAGTGATCGGTCAAAAAAATGGGGTATGACAGATGCCCCTATTTAAGTCTCTTCCATCGGAGATAAAAAGAAAAGATGATTTTTGATAATATTTTTGTTTTGGTTCGACGGTGGAAGAGACTTAAATACAGAGTACACCATTTTTTGACCGGCTTAAACTATAAAATGCTATGATATGAGTGTTAAGCTTATGAGTGTTTGAATGTAATGAAGATTATTTAATACAAGTAATGAAAACAGAGAGCGATAAAGTCTTGTGTAGGGAAAAAACAATAAAGTCCAATGTGAGAACAGAAGTAAAGACAGTACCTACCAACATTATGGGATGACAAGGACACAACAAGGAAATAAATTGTCTGCTCCATTGTGGGAGAGCAGGGCATAACAAGAAAAGACATTTGTTTTGACCAGACGCACTGGAGATGACTTCTTTTAGGGAAATTAACCACAAGTTTGCAGTTGATTGTTTGCAAAACCTGCTACTTGGAATATGTTTGATGAAGACATCTCTAGACCATATACATTGGGGATGACTCTTTTGTGATGTATTGAAGCAAGACACATGATGGTCAATGCGGTATGCGTGAATGATTTTGTGTGCATGTTGCATGTGAATATGAATGTATGTATGAATATGTGAATGATTGTATGTATGTATGTATGATTTATATGTATATATGAATGTATGAATGTATATTATGAAGCTTGTATTTGTATGATTGAATGATATTTGTACATGACTGGATGAGATAAAAGTTTGATCAGGCAAGATGAACATTTGGCCGACGTATCCGTACAACCACTCAATAGTTCTCCACTGGGGACAGCACCCCTACAGGTGAAATAAATCAGATTCTCGGGGTAAAACCCGGTATGGTATGTCAATCCATGGTAAGAAAGATTGTTTCTTGGGGTGAAGCCCGTTAGTCAAAGGTCTGGCAGAAGTCGCCATTTTGTACACTGAAACCGAATATTTTCTCATGGTCTTGTTTCGACAGTCATGCTTTTTGCTTTTTTTTTTTTGAAATCCCTAAATTTTGCCTGAATCGCCCTTTCGGGTTTTCAATCCACCGGGAATATATACCTCTTTTTTTGTTTTGTCCCTAATTTTTGTCTGGACCGCCCTTTCGGGTTTTCAATCCACCGGGACGCTCATTTTTGCCTAATCCGCCCTTTCGGGTTTCCGACTTAGCGAGCTGTTCTTTCTTTTTTTTTCCTTTTTTTTATAGCAATGATTGTGTTCGTCTTGTTGAATCTATCTGCTTTCTGGACAATGTTGATATATGCTTGTATGACTCATAAATCTAAGAAATATGTTTGTCATCTATATTTTTTCAAAAAAAGAACAACTAAAAAAAGGTTTGAATCATATATTTTTGAGTTTTTGCTTCAAGTACTTTAAATTGAAAGAGGAGGAAACAAAATTGCAAATAAATTTGAATTCCAAATAGAGGGCACAAGCTCGAATTTGATTAAAAGAGTGGTGATTGGTGAAAAGCACAACCCCACAGATCATTACAAAGTTGAAAAAATGGTAATTATGTGGGAAAGGTACGTTAAACACAATGATCACTATTCTCCCTAACAAAGTGTTCTGAATAATGGTAATTCCGCAGTCTAAAATGCTGCAAACCGAAGATATTCTGCCAACCAAAGTGTTCTGAATAAGTGATGCCTGCTCCGATGCAGTTACTTGTCATATTCCTTAACTTTTGCATAGATCGCCCTTTCAGGTTTTCGACCTATCAGGATAACTATTTTCTGTTTATGTGTCTAATTTTTGCCTGGACCGCCCTTTCAGGTTTCCAGCCCACCGAGACGCTCATTTTTGCCTAAGCCGCCCTTTCGGGTTTTCAACTTAGTGAGCTGTTCTTTTATTTTTTAGACAAAGTATTTTTTGACTGCATCGGCATTCACAGGACGAGGGAGCTCATCACCATCCATGGTTGCGAGAGTCATAGCACCACCAGAAAAAGCTCTTTTGACAACATACGGGCCTTCATAATTAGGTGTCCACTTGCCCCTAGAATCCGACTGAAAGGACAACATCTTTTTGAGCACAAGGTCACCTTCACGGAACTCACGAGGTCGAACCTTCCTGTCAAAAGCCTGTTTCATTCTTCTTTGATATAACTATCCATGACACAAAGCCGCCATGCGTTTCTCCTCAATCAGATTCAATTGATCATATCTGTTTTGGCAGCATTCTGCCTCGGCCAACTCAGTTTCCATCAAGACTCTCATTGATGGGATCTCAACCTCTACGGGGAGCACTGCTTCCATGCCATACACTAAAGAGAAAGGGTTGCCCCTGTCGAAGTACGATATCCATGTAAAGCAAAAGGTAACATTTCATGCCAATCTTTGTAAGTGACCACCATTTTGTGCACAATCTTCTTGATGTTCTTATTTGCAGCTTCAACTGCGCCATTCATCTAAGGCCGGTAAGGAGATGAATTATGATGCTCAATCTTGAACTCATCACACAGATCTTTCATCATCTTGTTATTCAAATTTGTCCCATTATCTGTAATAATCTTGTTAGGAACACCATAACGACAGATAATATGGTTCTTGATAAAACGTACGACCACCTGCTTGGTTACATTGGCATAAGACGCTGCCTCAACCCACTTGGTGAAGTAATCAATGGCCACTAAGATGAAACGATGTCCATTGGAAGCCTTCGGTTCAATCCGACCAATCATATCAATGCCCCACAGGGAGAAAGGCCAAGGAGAAGAGAGAACATTCAGAGAGGTCGGCGGTCCATGTATCTTATCCGTATAAATCTGACATTTATGACATTTCCTGGCATGTTTGTAACAATCAGACTCCATTGTCAACCAATAGTAGCCAGCCCTTAACATTTTTTTAGCCATTGCGTGCCCATTAGGATGGGTTCCGAATGATCCTTCATGTACTTCATGCATCAATAAATCAGCCCCATGCTTGTCCACACACCGAAGTAAGACCATATCAAAATTTCTTTTGTATAACACCTCTTCATTCAGGAAGAAACTATTGGATAACCTTCTCAGAGTCTTTTTGTCTTTGTTGGATGCCCGAACATCTTGATATCATGAAACCAAGGCTTGTCATCAACCACTTCTTCAGCTGCAAACACATATGTTGGCCTTTCAAGGCACCGAATACTGATAGTTGGTACCTCGTTTCGGCGATTAACTTGGTACATTGAAGATAGAGTGGCTAAAACATCTGCCATTTGATTCTCGTCACGAGGAATGTGATGTAGCTCAACTTTGTTGAAGAAAGTCAACAACCGCCTTGCATAATCTCTATAAGGAATCAAACCAGCATGGCGAGTCTCCCATTCTCCTTTGATTTGATTAACCACAAGAGCTGAATCTCCATAAATGTCAATGTTTTTGATCCTTAAATCAATAGCTTCTTCAATGCCCATGATGCAAGCTTCATATTCTGCAATATTGTTGGTACAATCAAACTGTAATCTTGCAGTAAAAGGAATGTGAGCACCTTTAGGAGTAACAATGATTGCCCCAATTCGACTACCATAGACATTAACGGCCCCGTCAAATATCAAACCCCACTTGGATTCAGGATCTGGTCCTTCGCCAAACACCGGTTCATCACATTTTTCATTTTCAAATACATGATCTCTTCATCTGGAAAATCAAACTTTATTGGCTGATAATCCTCAACTGGTTGGTGAGCCAAATGGTCAGCAAGAATACTACCCTTGATTGCTTTTTGGGTACGGTATTCAATATCATATTCGGACAACAACATCTGCCAACGGGCAATTCTTCCGGTTAGAGCAGCCTTCTCAAAGATGTACTTAATTGGATCCATTTTGGATATCAACCATCTAGTATGATTAATTAAGTAATGACGGAGACGTTTGGTAGCCCAAGCTAAAGCACAACAAGTCTTCTCGAGCATGGAATATCAAGATTCACAATCTGTGAATTTCTTACTCAAATAATAAATTGCATGCTCTTTTCTGCCAGTTTCATCTTGTTGTCCAAGCACACAACCCATAGATTCTTCTAGCACAGTTAGATACATGATGAGTGGTCTTCCTTCAACTGGAGGGATAAGGATCGGAGGTTCTATTAAATACTCTTTGATACTGTCAAATGCTTTCTGACAGTCCTCTGTCCAAACAATCCCTTGATTTTTGCGGAGTAATTTGAATATTGGCCCACATGTGGCAGCCATATGGGAGATGAATCTAGAGATGTAATTTAGTCGACCCATAAAACCTCTAACTTGCTTTTCTGTTTGTGGAGCTGGCATTTCTCTGATGGCTCTGACTTTGTCTGGGTCTACCTCGATACCTTTTTGACTGACAATGAAACCCAAAAGCTTTCCGGATCTAACACCAAAAGTACATTTGTTGGAATTTAAACGGAGTTGATATTCCCTCAACCTTTGAAACATTTTCAATAAATACTCCACATGTTCTTCTTCAGTGCCTGACTTGACAATCATATCATCTACATATACCTCAATCTCTTTGTGCATCATGTCATGGAAAAGGGTGGTCATGCCCTTTGATAAGTAGCACCTGCATTTGTTAGACCAAAATGCATTACTTTGTAGCAGAAAGTGCCCCAAGGTGTAATAAAGGCAGTCTTCTCTCTATCTTCAACCGCCATCTTGATCTTATTGTTCCCGGAGAAACCATCCATGAAGGAAAAAACCTTGGATTTAGCCGTATTATCAACCAATACATCAATGTGAGGTAAAGGAAAATCATCTTTTGGACTAGCTTTGTTCAAATCTCTGTAATCAACACACATCCTGACCTTGCCGTCTTTCTTTGGAACCGGTACTATATTAGCCAACCATTGAGGATATTCTGATGTAACAAGAAAACCAGCATCAATTTGTTTTTGTACTTCTTCTTTGATCTTGAGAGTCATATCAGGATGAATTCTTCTTAACTTTTGCTTCACCGGAGGACATTCTGGCTTCAGAGGCAAATGATGTTCCACAATCTCAGGATTTAAACCTGGCATATCTTGATATGACCAGGCGAAGATGTCAACATACTCTCTGAGTAAAACAATGACCCTTTCTTTGACAGATGCTTCTAAGGATGCCCCGATCCTGATTTCTTTCCTCTCCTCATCACTACCCAAATTGACCAATTCCATAACTTCTTTGTGGGGTTGAATAGTCCTCATCTCTTGATCCAATAACCGTCTGATCTCATCGGGAATCTCTTCATCTTCCTCCTCTACAGCCTCGTAGACAGGGAACTCAAAGTTGGGAGAGGGCCTAGGAACATTGTGTTCAACGGGTTTATTGATGCTTAGTTTGCATATGATTTATGATTGATTTTAATAAGCAATAGTGAATGCAAACTTTTGAATTTGATTAAAGCCAAGAAATAAAAGGTGAAATTAAAGGATGTGTATATATTTTGGTTTTTTGTATTACCATTTTTCCATAAAAATATAAAAACAAAGTGTCACGAAAAAAAATGACAATATTTTATTTTATTTTTATTTTTTTAAATTACTTGAAGCTTAAACAAAGCCCTATTTGAGTTCACTTTTGCCTGGGGCAGGACAAAAGGATTTTTTTGTAAAAACAAAAATAGACAAACATATTACTTTGATAAAGGAGTGACAGAAGGGACATCAACAGCGACCTAATTGCAGCAAATTCCTCCGGGAGTCACGAAACTAGGTGGCTCTTCCTCACCCTCATGCTCAATAATAGCGTTAGTTTCCGGAGGGGCATTGATAAATCCAGCACCACGAAAAATATCTGCGAAGGGCTTCCGAATCACATTCGGCTTACTCATCTTTGTAGACGGAGTGCAACCCAAACCTTCTTTCTTCTTGTTCTCTGGCAATTGTACCGGACGTCCCCAATGTGAAGCTACATCTCCTTGTATCACCTTTTGTGCATCCTTCACATATTTCATAGGTGCCTTGGCCTTTTCCGAACTTCCCTCCTCAATAGAAAGCCCTTGGAAAGCTGTACCATCCTCAACATCAGCACCGATATAAGAAAAAGCTGACAAATGACTTACCAATAAGGCTTCCTCTCCGTTCACGATCACCAATTTTCCTTCCCGTACAAATTTCAGCTTTTGGTGAAGCGTGGAAGTCACTGCCCCAGCTTCGTGAATCCACGGTCGCCCCAACAAACAACTATAAGACGCTCGAATATCCATGACTTAAAAGGTAATCTGGAACTCATAAGGACCAACTGAAATGAGTAGGTCTATTTCCCCAATTACTGATTTTCTTGACCCATCGAAGGCTTTCACAATTAATGCACTCGGCCTTAAAGGCGCACCACGGTATGCGAGCTTGTCAAGAGTAATCTTAGACATTACATTCAAAGACGACCCGGTACCCACCAACACATTGGATAAGGAATCAGATTTACAAATCACTGAGATATGTAATGCTAGGTTATGATCCCTTCCCTTTTCAGGGAGTTCCTCGTCACTGAAACTTAAGTTATTACAAGCTGTGACGTTCCACACTATGCTCCCAAATTGGCCCAAGGTGACATCATGATCGACATATGCCTGGTCCAGGACTTTCATTAGTGCCTCTCTATGAGCATCAAAATTCATTAAGAGTGACAAAATTGAAATTTTGGAAGGGGTTTGCAGCAATTGATCCACGATCTTATATTCATTTCTCTTAATCATTTTCAAAACCTCATCCGAGTCTTCATATACTCTTTCACCAGTCCTACTAGAATCAGGAATTTGTGTTTTTTCAACAGAATTATTTGTCTTCCCTTGAACGGTTCCCGGAAGAATACGCACACTCCTCAATATTTTACTATTATCTGCAATATTGTCCACGGATATTAAAGAGGGAATATGTGTTTCCACCCCATCCTGCAGCATGGTGACATCATATCTATATGGCACAACTCTTAGGGATGTATAGGGCATAGGCCCTGGCAAGCAGATCACTAGTGGGGTAACAATGGGTTCTCCACTATTATATATCATCTCGAGACGGTCAGAGACATTGAACTCCGGGACTATGACGCAAACATCCTCGCTCTTTCTTGTGACTACCAATTCTCCCTTATCCATCAACCTTTGTATATCCTCTTGAACTCGGGAACAACCTTGAGACTTCTTCAAACATTCCTCACAAGCTGCATGATCATGGCTAAATAAATTTTCTTCACACATTTTACTATGAATGGGAACCAACGGGGTTTTGATATCCTTTACACTGAGAATGATGTTTGTTTCTTGACAACTTTGGATCAAATGGACGGAGGACCCGTGATTTGGCAAAGGATTGGTTTGAACATTAGGATTCTCATCTTTGAAAGACAACACCTTATTGCAGATTAATTCTTGAACAACCTTTTTGAGAGGATAGCAACGTTCTACATCATGGCCAGGGGCTCCTTGATGGAAGACACAAGTTAGATCACTGCGGTACCAGGGAGGTAGTACTGTTGGCACAGGGGGAGGTGACCTTGTTTGGACAAAATTTTTAGCAAGTAAGGCGGGGAATAAGTCGGCATATTTCATGGGTATGATGTCAAATGGAGGATTTCTCTGGGTGCGATTGGGATAATTGTAGTGTTTGTTGGAACTAAATATGTGTTAGTACACACCCTTAAGTTTTGATGATAACAAAGTATTAAATGGACAATTGATGTTACTAATGTTTAAATTAAGTGTGGAGAATCCAACGTTATATCAAGAGCACATTTAATTTAGACTCTGATGAAACCTATGGAAGTCTGAATCTTTACACTCTGAAAGAGTTCAGAAGCTACAACATGGTCAGAAGCTAAACAAAGTTCAGAAACTCAAAGAGGATCAGAATGTCTGCAAGAGTTCAGAAGCTCAGAGAAGTTCAGAAGCTCAAAGATATTTAGATGCCTACAAGAGTTCAGAAGCTATCTGCTAGTCATGAGTTATTCAGAAGATGAAGACGTTCAGAAGCTGAATTACGAAGGACTATCAGAGGCCATTCATTCAAGACCAATCAGACTCCAAGTTATCAAAGGTCCATCAGAAGCAAAGGAATACCCCAAATCATCAGAAGGGCTACATCAACTACTCTTATCAAGCCTAATGATTTATTCTAAGGACAACTAATTACAACGGTCACAAAGGATGTGATCCTACTCTCTCTAGGAGCTAGTTGTACCTTATTACTGTACTTTGGACAAACAGTAAAGGTGAAGCTTCACTGCAAAAGAAGACGTGGCTTTACTCAACGGATATTCAAAGACTACAGCTGTCCATTTTACAACGGAAATTTCTCCAACGTCTCAATGTCTTTCTCAACTCATATAAATATGCAAAAGAAAGAATTGATGACTAACGATCTTCATTAGAAAACATCTCTCAGAATAAAGTGAGAATTTGAATTGTAATAGAAAACATCTCTCAAATGAAGTGAGAATTGAAACTAGCTTAAGCCTCTGAAGTTATTATGTTTGTAATAAGTTTAAGCTTAGAAGTTAGTATTACTCCTGCGTGAGTAATTGTAAGTCTTCTGCTTAGTGTAGAAACAAGAAAGTCTTCTGCTTAGTGTAGAAGCAAGTAAGTCTCAATCTTAGTGATTAGAGCAAATAAGTCTTCTGCTGAGTGTAGAAGCAAGGAAGTCTCTTGTCTTGTGTGACTTGAGCAAGGAAGTCTTAAGCTTGTGTGCTTGAGCAAGGAAGTCTCTGATCTTGTGTGATTAGAGCAAGGAAGTCTCTCTGTCTTGTGTGACTTAGAGCAGGAAGTCTTAAGTCTTGTGTGACTTGAGCAAGGAAGTCTCATGCTTGTGTGCTTGAGCATCTGATTGTAATCTTAGTGATTATAGTGAACTCCCTTGGAAGCAAAGGGACTGGAGTACTCTCAATTTGTGAGGGGAACCAGTATAAATTGTTGTGTGTCTTTCTCTCTCTCACTCTCTCATTTACTCATTCATCATTCACTTAGCCTTAAGTTAATTGTGTGAACAATTCCACTGTGCTTCAAGACTCTAATAGATTTAAATATCTTGAAAAGTTTTTAATTATCTAAAACACAATTCAACCCCCCCTTCTTGTGTTTTCTCCACGCACATTCAGGGTTGTTGGGGAGTTTGTGGTCGAATTTGTGGTTGGGATGTGGGTGTAATGGCTGAGACATGCTGGTAAGTTGGGTATCTAGACTGGGATCCTCCTTGAGCTACCATGCCTTCTTTTATTTTGGATAACCCGACCCGGTTCGTTTTGCAAAGCCCAACTCAATTTTTTTCAACTAAATGGGCCAGGATCGTTTTTTCTTTACGCACCCACCAAAAATTCGTGAACCTGACCACAAAATGCCCCAAAAACGCACCGGTGCGCGAACCTGATTACATTGAGTAGGTTAGTAACGGGACTGGGCGGGTTAGATCATTTTGCCAATACTTTTTTTAAAAGAAACAAAAAACGTTGAGTAAAAAAAAAAAACAGCAAAAAGGGCAAACCATCACCTATCTCTCTCTCTCTCTCTGTATGCTCGACCGATCGAACTCGACCACACACCGCCGCCTCGCCACGCCACCTGAAAAGCTTCAACCACCACCACCTTTCTCTCTCTCTCTCTCTCTCTCTCTCACACACACACACACACACACAGCTTTGCTCGACCCGTCGACCACCACCTTTAGGTTTTGATTTGAGAAATCTATAATAGAGCTGTAAGTCAACCATTTCATGTTAAAGTTTTGTTTTTTATGATGCTTGATCTTTTAATTCTTCACAAAGACTATGCAAATGAGTATTTTTAATTTAGGGTTATTTAGTTTTGATTCAAATTGGTTTGGTTGTTCTGATTGTTCTGTCAAATTGGATTAGTTTTAATTTTTTTATTTCACATTGGTTTGGTTTTAATTTGGAGGTCATTTTTAATTCTTCACAGAGTCAAAGAGCATGTTTGTTCTATTGTTGTTATTCGTTTTTGTTTATTTCATGACTTATTTTCTAACATTTGTTAATATGGCTAATGCTACGGTGGACCACCTTCACAAGTGGTCCACCGTGGACCAAGTGATCTACCGAACATGAATTTTACAAAATTCACTGTTGGATTGAAAGTTTATATCGTATAGATCATCCATAAATTTTTTAAATTTTTTTGAAAATCATTTGATATTTTATTGAGACCCATCAAGATTTATGTTATTTAACGACCGTTAATTTTGATGTGTCTCAATAACATATCAAATGATTTTCAATTTTTCTAATTTTTTCTATGGGTGATCTATATGATATAAACTTTCAATCCAAAAGGTGGATTTTGTAAAATTCGTATTCGTTATAATGTTATTTGTGACTGGTCCACCATGGACCACTTGATGAAGTGGTCCATATTAGAATTTACCTTGTTAATATTGTGCTTTGCAGATAAATGGTGGATTTTGATCTAGCTTGAGAGTTTTGATCATCTGAGATTAACCCTGAAGTTTTAAGAGGTTGTTTCTCTTCTTGGATCCCTTACATTATGAACCTTAATTCCATGTGTTAACAATGAAAGTTAAAAGAAACTATGCATTTCCCATCTTCACTAGTAGGAAAATGACATATTAGTTAAGGATTTTACATCTGTGGAACATATGTCAGATGTGAAAAGCTATATGGAGTAGTATTTATATTTGGTTTCAACATCCACATAGGTGGAAAATACATAAGCACAACGTTTTACATCTGGTCTTATAGTCCTTGAAGTAAAACTGAACGCGATGACAATCTTGTAATTATGATGAAAATTGTTTAAAATAAATTAACATCTGGGCGTATCTATCCTCAGATGTAAAATGTCTTCAAGTAAATATTTTTTTTTGGAATGGAAACAAGTAATTGGCTTTGAGTGATATGTCAAATACCCCCTTGGAATTTCAAAATTTGTCAAATACTCTCATGAAATTTGGAAATAGGCAAATACCCCATTGAAATTGTAAAATGTTAATCAAATTGCCCCCTGCTCCGTTTACTTCATCTATTTTGATGACATGACTGTTAACGACATACTTGCACCTGCCAACGTGGTGTCATGTACATGGGTAATTGATTAGGATACACGTCACATGAAATAATTGACTAAAATTTGCAAAATCAGTGGGCAAATTGCTCTAATTTCAGTCAATTAGCCTCCTGATTTTGTAAATTTTAGTCAATTATCCTCTTGTAAACGTGTATCTCGATCAATTACTCCCTTCATGTGACGTGACACGTATGCAGTTAATAACAATGTCATCAAACTAGACGAAATAAACGAAGCAGAGACAATTTGATTGACATTTTATAATTTCAGGAATATTTAGCAAATTTTAAAATTTGAGGTGTATTTGACAGTTTACTCATTTGGCTTTCCTTTTACCCTCAATAGCTCATCTCACTCTCACGATCTAACTCTCTCACAAATCACTCTCACTGAACTCGATTGGTCCATCTCTCTCACTGAACTCGAATTCGTGAACCCTAAACTCGCTCATCTCTCTCGTCTCCATCACTCTCTCGAACTCGCTTACAAATCAGATCTCTCTCTCACAAATCACTCTCATCGTTCGTAACCTAACCTGATTGTTGGAAGTTCTCGATCGTACGTTTTCTCGTTCTCTCACTAATCCTAATTGCATAATCATCCCTAATTGGGTATGTTTGGGTTTTCTAATTTTTAGGGTTTTTATTTTGGTGTTAAAGTTTGTAGGTTTTGTACAAATTTCAGCTTCAATCTTTGCCCTTCATTCAACCTTCAAATTCAGGTTCGGATTCTCATAAATTGTTTGCAACTTTTTCATCATTTGGTTTCATAAATTGGTAATTAGGTATTTGAAATTAGTTTAATGGTTATATAATTTGGGAATTAGGTATTTGAATTTTTTTTTAGTTTTCACTGATTGTTGGGAAGAATTGTGTTAAGTGAGATTGATACTTGTAAGAAAAAATTGATAAGTAACTTTTACATTATATGAATTAAGAAAAAATTTATAAGTAACTTTTCTACTTAGTGTAGAAAGAATAATGATGCTAGCTTATCCATGTTGGCGTTGCAGTGCTTTTGTTTTCAGGTACGGTGTATCTTTGCTTTGTGAATTTGAGAATAAGCTTTTTTAATTAGATATAGAAGTATACATCTTTTAGTTTTGCGTGAAACTGTATTGGTGTGTGTTTCTAGATTGTATCTTTGATTCTTTCTTTGATATAAAATGTAGTTCTTCTATACAAAATCAAAAGAGAGATAAGATTAAGTGGTTACCAGGGAGCCGAAGAATGTTGGAATTGAATAGTATTTAGAATAATTGTTTTATGTTAAGTTTGAACAGGTACAATGTAAGAAACAAGATCTGAACTATTAACTAGATTAATGCAATTGCAAAATTCATAATGTTACGGATAATGATAAGTTGTGATACTTTAATTGTTGCAGATACATTCCTTCTCATTGGTAGATTTGTTTTTACCTTCTTTGCGACATATGGGTTCTTTTTCAGTGACATAGAGGCGATTTTCTTCAGCGGCGGACTCCTTCTTCAGGTACTCGTTCTAGCTTCCCTGTGCACCTATTCCTCTTTAATTATAAGGTTTCATATCTGTCTTCAACGGAGTTCTTCTTTGATGTTGTTCCTCATTTAATTTCTGAACCTAGTTTAGTTTGATTGTTTTTATTTATGTTCTTTGTTGTGCACAATGCTTTAAGATTTCAAACGTATTTCATGAGATGATCTATGATAACTGTTGTGTAACAATACTATATTGATCTATGATATCATTTTTAGTTTTGCTTTTATTCAAAGTCCATTTTAACAGCTGAATGGTTTCCCTTTCATTGACAACCAGGGTAAGTTAGTTTGTCAATCAAGAAGGGATTCCAAATTCTTAAAGGAATTTAGTATTGAAATTACATGGATCCAATAAAAAATTTAGTACTTTGGATGACTATCTTCCATACTTGAACATGTGATTAATTTCCTGCATATTCATAATAAATGTAGATTTTGCTCATATGATTCTAATCTTGTTGATGTTTAATTTTTGAAAAGCTTATAAGTTGATACTATAGCATACACTTCCATCTATTTTGAGTTACATTGCGGAAGCACGGTTTTGTACTTTTTCTTTCATGAATTTTTATACAATGTTTTGAAATCTTTTAGGAAATATGCTAATTATCTCAATGTTAGGACTTTGTTTTAGCTACTGTGTTGAAATTATGCTATCTAGGTGTAGCTTATAAATCGGTGTTTGATGAAACCCGTCCTTTCTTTAACCATCATAATATTTGGTTAGCTCTTGAATCTTGATGTTCAGTGGCAACATATTCTGTATCTAAACTAGGAAGGGGTCTCGGCCAGGTTCTAAACTCGTTTGGCCTTGGCCAGCTCGTAGGTTCCTACAATCCTACGAACCGGTGCGCGAACCTGACTACATTGAGTAGGTTAGTAACGGGACTGGGCGGAAAGGGCAAACCATCACCTACCTCTCTCTCTCTCTCTCTCTCTCTCTCTCTCTCTCTGTCTCTCTCTCTGTCTCTCTCTCTGTATGCTCGATCGATCGAACTCGACCACACACCGCCGCCTTGCCACGCCACCGGAAAAGCTTCGACCACCACCCCTCTCTCTCTCTCTCTCTCTCTCTCTCTCTCTCTAATAGAGCTGTACGTCAACCATTTCATGTTAAAGTTTTGTTTTTTATGATGCTTGATCTTTTAATTCTTCACAAAGACTATGAAAATGAGTATTTTTAATTTAGGGTTATTTAGTTTTGATTCAAATTGGTTTGGTTGTTCTGATTGTTCTGTCAAATTGGATTAGTTTTAATTTTTTTATTTCACATTGGTTTGGTTTTAATTTGGGGGTTATTTTTAATTCTTCAGAGTCAAAGAGTATGTTTGTTCTGTTGTTCTTCTTCATTTTTGTTTTCAGCTTTTAAAAACTCTCTTGTGCTTTGCAGATAAAGGGTGGATTTTGATCTAGCTTGAGAGTTTTGATCATCTGAGATTAACTCTCAAGTTTT
Organism: Trifolium subterraneum; assembly: GCA_951799995.1. NCBI lineage: Eukaryota > Viridiplantae > Streptophyta > Magnoliopsida > Fabales > Fabaceae > Trifolium > Trifolium subterraneum. Next base: position 39,941,274 of record OX637464.1, read on the forward strand.
AAGAGGTAGTTTCTCTTCTCGGATCCCTTACATTATGAACCTTAATTCCATGTGTTAACAATGAAAGTTAAAAGAAACTATGCAGTTTCCATCTTTTTTGTTTGATGATATAAAGTTGTTATACTTAATACTCAAATGAAAATAGCTAATTAACGTCAACTATGCCACATATTTCTTATCTTTGTAAAAAAAGACTTCTCCGTGTGGAAGTTCGTAGTTCAAAATCAGTTCAGCACCAAAAAACAGTTCAGTTCTTATAGATAGAAGTTCAGCTCATACTATTTCAGTTTGGATCACATAGGAGCAGTTCGGTTGGAATAGTTTTAGCTGGAAAATACGAAATCAGGTGAACCAAACCAAAGAACCTGGTTTGGTTTTGTTGAAGTGAAAAACAGTCCAGTTCCGGTTCAATATTTTTTCTGAAAAGAACTGTGCCCCTGCTTAATCCTGATCCAAGTGTTCTAAAACTTTGTTCCTGGGGATCTTTTTATGTTCTTTAACTATATGTTTCTATTAATCTTAAATTGAAAATGGCCAAATCATGCTACAATGCGATGGTATCAGGTTGATGTGGCCTTCGTATTCTTTGATTCTCTCATTGTACATACTGAGCTGGCAGTATTCAAATGCTTGTATGATAAAATTTGAAATCGAATTAGTGATACATTGTGATTGTAGTTTTCCATAATATGTCCAAACCTCAACTATTATTTTAAGCTATCTACAGTTCTGTTAGAATTAGTCTTGAATTTTACAATTATGTAATCAAATTTTGATCTCAATGTCGAGATTGAGTTTTATTGTTCAAATCTTATTTAATAATGTTGCAATTTCATCCAGATGAAAATGAAGTTTCTTGATTGGTACGTGAAGATTGGGGTTGCGTCCGCTTTGGTTGGTGCTTCGATGGAATTTTTCATGGTCAAAACTGGCTTCTGTGTGAGAAATTTCCTTACTCATTCTTTAAATACTCTTTCATCGTTGCATTTTCTTGTATTTACCATTTCATATTCTCATTAATACTGCCTTTAAAAATCTATTATTATAATAGAAACTTCCATTTCAAATTATTCTTTGATATGGTATGAACTGTTGGGTTGTACAGTAACAGAATAGTGGTTCTGGTTACTCTATTACTATCTTAAGTAAAATATATTGCTACCATTACTACAAGATACACCACTAGCAGAAAGGGATTCATTCGCCGAGTTTATTGATAACAAAAGAAAGATTACACAAAGGAGCCATTCTCTCCTCACACTGGATAAACCAGTCAACAACTCAACAAATAGTCGAGATGCCTAAACTAGAAACAGGGAAATCTATTTATAGATTGCCCATAATGTGTGCTTGAGTCAATCTTTCTGCTTAACACTTGTGCAGGTCCATTCACTTGCACTCTTGTTCCATCATCTCCTCCTCTGCATTTTCCTCTACTTCAATTTTTGTGATTTCTCCGTCATCATTTAATTTCTCATCCTCAGCCAATATGATTACCATTAAATTCTTCTATGGACAACGATTACCCAGACCATAAGCCAAGCCACAACGTACGCACCTTCCCTCCTCCCTTTGTTTCAGATGCTCCAGGTAAGGGAGATAGCAAGAACTCCTGTTTCTTGAACCAGATTTTGTTGTGTCTCCTGGTTTAGCCCCTGAATTTTGCATATTTAGCCCCCTCCGTTAGAAATTGACATTCTGTTGCATGTACCAGAAGCAGCAACATATGACACAACGCCTCCTTCTCCTTGATAACGAAACCCAAAACTTGAATTTTGATGCATAGATCATCCTATTAAGCACTTTTCTTTTAAAGCTTCTTCCATGTCGCACGCTATTTCTCCATGGCTCAAATTAAACTTTGTGGGTCATGAGGACGTACATGATTACTGATATTTGATGCAATCCTGCAAAGAAATACTCTATCAGTTGTTCTTCCGGCAGCAGTTGCTTCAGACACCAAGAGTTCGAAATCTTGGATATAGTCTTCCACTCTCCCCTTCTGTCGTATCGCTGCAAGCCTCTCATACACAGTTCCACGTATGTCTCATCTGTACGCAACAATGCTGTCACAAACTCCTCTCAAGAAGCATTCTTGGATTTTTGGTGCCAAAATTGGAACCAATGGACTGCATTCCCCTCCATATTGATGAAGGCTAAGCTTGATCTTTCAAAGGTTTTGACATTGCACTTCAATCTCTCAGCCCATGCGACCCAACCCACAGGGTTGCTTCGCTCAAAGGTGGGTAATTTCACTTATTTCAACCATGAGTGTTGCAGTTTCTCATCGCCTTCGTCAGATTTATGCTTGTCCGAGTCTTCTCCGTTTGGTTTCTTGCCTTTGTTGATTGGGTTTTCTCCACCTTACGATGACATCGTCCTACTGACTTAATAAACCATTAGGTAAAATCAATACATAAGTTCCAACAGCCAAAGCAACAACATTTGCTCCATTGCCAACTCGTAGATCAACTTCCCCTTTTGCCAATGCTCTACTCATTCTCAGCTCTTGCACAACAGTACAAATATGATAACCACATCCAGTATCTAATACCCATGATGTAGAAGTAGACATTAATTTCTATAACAAAATACCTAAAGAAGTAGAAGCACAATTCCATTTTTCTTATCTTCCAGATATTTTAGGCAGTTTCACTTCCAATGCTCAGTCTTACCGCAATAGAAGCATTTCCCTCCTTAGCCACACGTCCAATATGATAACCTCAACATACTCAATCATCTTGAGTACATGAGGTACTACGCGACTTCCTTCTAACAACTTAGTGCCTTTGAGACATCAAACCTCTCATGCCTAGCCTGTTCTTGATAAAAAGTCTGGTGTTCAAACATATCGAACATAACCATGTTTTCGTGCTGCTTTTGCAACTCAGAGGTCATGGTTGCAAGGATGATACAAGAGACTTCCACGGCATCATTGAGATGCTTACTGTAAGCATCCCTCTTAGACCTAGGAGCTCCAGCAGGTGGTGCCTCTTCAGGAAGAGGTTCATCAAGCACATACAGTTTCTTTTCATGTTTGAGGACAATCCTCAGGTTTCTGTCAGTCTAAAAAGTTTGTTTCAAACAATTTTTCCTTCTCAAAACATACAACCAGAGGCCTATTTATTGTCCCTAAACTTCTTTCTTTAATAAACTCTTAAGACCCTTTCACTAGGTGCAGTAATATCTTGCCTAACAGATGATGTATTCCTCAAAAAATTAGTATTATTGGATATTATAGTTTTCCATGAGAAAACAAATAACTTCCACATTCCCAATGGAGAAGGGTTGGGAAAATTGATTCCCATGAAGCGGGTATGAAATTTTATTTACAATTTCTGATACTTGTTCCACAGTCAACATTAATGAATAATTATTGAGAAGTTAGTTTGGAATGAATTTACATAAATTTAAACAAAGTCCCTTGTGTCTCTTACACAATTTATTTTGGTCAAATTGTCCAAAATTAACTTGATATTTTGCATATCAAGAGCATATTTGTTTCTCTCTCAAATTCTGTCTTCATTAAAGGATTTAGCTTTACAAAATTTGAATTTGTTTCACTTTGTTTTTACATTATGCAGATGACAAAGTAACTGTTTTGGAGTCGGAAAAGCGCGCCTGGGAGAATTCCCCAGAAGCTCAGGCAGTTAGAGACGCTCTCAACCCTTGGAGACATGTTGATACAAAAGAAACAAACAAGTCCTGATTCCAATCCATGAATGGTTTGTCAAGATTTTTACTGCGAATATGCCGGAAGTCGATTTCATTAGACTACCTATTCTGTAATATTTATGATTCATGTCACGGAACTGATAGCACCCTTCCAACAACCTGAATTGTGGCATCTAGTTGACCAGCCTGCAATTCAGGGCAACTCTGCGATGTATCACACACATACAACCTTAAATTTATTTTTTCTGCTGCTAGTCGGCTTTGAATATTGGTTTTATTTAATTTCAATCTTATAGAAGTGTTAATAATTTTCTTGGTAGTATGATAGAAGATGAATATGGCAATGTATGTGGCTTTATTTTCTCAAGAAAATACAATTCCAAACTGTTGTTAAATTAAATTGCCACCTATCATTTATCTCTGGTATGCAAGTATTATGACTAGCTAAACAAGCTTGTTCTATATTGTGACTTGTTCTGAATCTGAAAAATGTTCAATAAATGGCCAGAAACTCAAGGAATAGTTTATACAGTATACAAGTTTCACTTGTTTTTTTGTTGTCTTATATAGTAAATTAAAACAAGTTAACCAAATCACGTATTAAGAATTCTGTAAGTGTATATACTCTTTTGGAGTCGAACTGAAATGTGGTACTAATTAATGTATAGATTCCCCATTCATTCATGGTATGAGCAACTCATCTTATGTGATGAGCATCAGAGCATGCAAGATGCTAACTTGGACTATATAAAAAAAAGAAAATGCTAAATTGCAGTTTCGGGCAATGCTTAAAGACACAAAAGTGGGAGCATTGTGCCCTGATCCACATAGACCAAGGGCGAACACTCATCATTTACAGCATGGACTACTAGGGTATCTAATACCGTTCCGTTCGCTCCCCATGCTTTCGCACTCCAGCATTGGTAGCGACCTAGAGAGCTGCCTTCGCTTTTGGCGTTCCTTCGTAGATCTGAGGTACTAGCATTTAATGTGGAAAAGTGTTAAAGTTGTCCATGATGGACCATGTTAGATCAATGGTCAGATTTTGCTATTCTATTAAATGTTAGTATCATACATCTCTCATACTATACCGCATCTCATAATTTGTTCAATTCTTCTTCTTCTTCTTACTTTGTTCAATTATTATTATTATTATTATTATTGTAGTATTAAAAATAAACTCTTTTTAAGGGATCAAACACATAGAAACATGATAATAAAGCATTTACAAATAGGAGATACATAATGTGAGTGATAGATTAGCATTGCAGCTCATGGCGAATGGAGAAACAACACACTTACCTTAACGACCAAGAAGTAAATTGTGACATGTTTTATATTTATTATTTTTTAATTACTCCGTGAACCCAAATATCCATCACAACATCCTTGTTCTAATTGGGTTTTATTTTTAAAAAAATCGAATTGGTACTGGATTAATGATTTGAGTGTTCTTGATGTTGGTCATGGATGATGAGTGGACATGGAGCAGAGAGAATGGTGGTGAAGTTTGTGTAACAAAGAAAAGAAAGAAAAAAAAACTAGTGTTAACATAATACTAATAAGAGTGCGTACTTCATTTGATTTGATGGTTAAAATTCAGTTTTTTCGAGGGCAAATTCTAACGAGTATCTCCAGGACACTCTTTAAAACTTTAAATAATACAGTAAGTTTTTTATGTAATTTTTATAGAAATGCGTAAAGTCAATGCATTGAAAATCGTGGTGTTTAACTTTTTGAATAAAAAGTTTATCTAAATAGAATGCTTAAAGAGTGCTCCGAGACACTCATTAGAAAAAACATTTTTCTACCGTGGAAAAGTTTTTCATGTTAAATGCCACATTTGGATTTTGTGCTATGGTAATATTGGTAGAAAGCTGATTTTGTACTAAGAAGAGGTAGAGCGGATCTAGTTAGGCATTTTATTCCTCTTTTATAACACTAGGATTGTTACTAGAAATTTCACCCTTAAGGTCAATAAGTGGGATGATCGGGTTTCGAACCTCAGTCTTATGCATATATATAATGCAATGTCCCTGCCAATTGAGCTAAACTCACAGGACGAATTGTATTTTTTTATTAGCTGCAGTTAAAAATTAAATAGACATTTGTCTTATATTCACAATTCTTATATTATCTATACCTATATATAAAGAGGATAGATGAGTTTGGGATGACTTTTTCATTATTCCAATTTTACCCTTGTTTGGTTTCACTGCTCTCATTAAGTAATTGATTATTTTTTAAAAAAAGAATTCAAATCCATAAATTTTTTTAATTAACAAATTCACCATAACATAAGACATTTCTTCTTTTTTTGGACATAAGTTAGACACAGGCAGACGCGGAACGCGCCTGCCTGGCCCGCTAGTACAAATAAAAGAATTAGATTTATCGAATGATTGATTGATGTATCTAATCTATATTATTAATCATTTAATAAATTTTAAAAATAAAATTTTATTTTATAATAAGAAGTAGAGGAAGTATATATTTTGTGGATTTAAGATTGTATAATGCCTATTCTAAAAAAGTTTGTATTAATGTACCAAATAAATAAAATAAAAAAGTTTGTATTATGCTTTTATCTTGGGATCATGTGTTTGTTGAAAAGAAAGCGAGACAAGCTTTTATCTTGGGATTTAGATTCACTACATTAAAAAAAATACTTCATTTACCTTTAGTGTAGAAAGTTGGCAGAGATAATGAAGAGAGATAATATGATAAATTGTAATGACAAAATTGACCTTGAAAATCAACTAAATATAGGTGAATGTAAGATTTTTGAATGTAGAAAATCCATGCAATTTCTCGGCCTTCCATTAGAATGACTTATGAGAGTAAGTAGAGACCAAAGACAAAAGATAGGAGTCCTAATTCAAATATGTATAGAGAAGACATTTTTTGAGTGATTTGCACTAGTATAAGTATTGGCTTCGATGCAGGGGTGTTCAAAAATTCAGTTAACTGAACCAAATTGTAATTCGAACTGCACTGAACCATATAATTCAGTTTTGAACTGGACCACTTTTAAAAAAGAGTTACAATTCAGTTTATAACTGGTTCAGAACCAGTTTGAATTTATGAACCGGTTTTTATTAAAATAGAATATTTAATATTTTTTTTAATGTTTTATCAATAAAAGTTTCCAATATTTTTTTCGGAAAAAAAGTTCTCGATTTTTTCGAAAAAAAGTTTCCGATCTTTTTTCGATTCAGGAAAAAAAATTTGATTTTTTTTGGAAAAAAGTTTTTGATCATTTTTGGGAAAATTTTTTCGAAAAAAAATTCTCGATTTTTCCAAAAAAAAATTTCTGACTTCTTTTCATGAAAAAATTTTCGATTGAAATTCGGAGCAATATGAATGACCACATAACGGCTCATATACCTTTTCCAATTTCCACCGTCATGTGTATATACACATGTAGTTTGGTAATGAGTTGGTCACTAGTCACACCATTGGTAGGTAACTTGACTTTTGAAAATCTTAAATTAAAATTTGAAATAGTACATATACAGAACATGGTTTCTTTTACGCAAACATTACATGGTTCATGAAAGTAATTATTGTATTAAATCGATTTAGATTATCTTTAATACAAATAAATACACACCGATCACCTCCGAATGCTTGATCTAGTGATAAAAAGACATGTCCATTAGTGTTTTTGGAGAGATATTTAAATCTAATTACATTTGTAAGCGTGCTCTAAACCTTAAGGACTTTCCTGCTTTGAACTGGGGCACGATCCTCTTACCTTAAATTTTCCTTATAAAAAAAAATACACATCAATCATAGGTCAACTTTAAATAATATTACTTTGGTAATGAATATTTCTTGATGTAAAATTTTGATTCTTAAATATACTCCAGAATTATAGCTTAATAAATTAATCACTTCAAAATTATTTAACTATAGCTTCAGAATTATTTAATAATTTCTTCAGAAAGTACTTGTTTGTTGAGATTGAGATGGCAGTATATGTTTGAATCAATGTGAAAGCAAATAAATTTATACTTATGATGATGGAGTATAAAATTGGAATTGTATCTATTTAGTTTAGTTGACTAAAAGACCAATTAAGGCCTGCACTCTGCAGACTTAGAGCGCCATATGTTATGGAGGACAATGATGATGACGATGCACACATATTACCTACCTTCAAGAATAGACTATCACGACAAATATAAAATTGTTTACACAAAAAACAAAAACAATTTAAGTTTTATACCAAAAAAAAAAATTAGGTTAAATGCATTCTTTTTTTTATAAGCAATATTAAATTATAAAGAAGTACGAGGGATACTCAATCCCTTATAATTTGAATTAAAAAATTGGGAAATGCTTATTTGCAAGAATGAGTAAAAATAAGAAAGAAGAAGAATGACATGTGTCCATTCTTGTCTTTCTTGCTCAAATTCTTTTTAGTACGCCAATACGAAGAAGAATAAATAGACTTGCGACCGGTTAGGCCACTAAACAAAATTCACGATATCGCATGATATTATCAACCAACATAGATACATCAGCCACATCCGCTTGAAATAAGATATTGTTTCTCAATCTTCAAATACACCAGTTAGTAGTTAACCAAATTAAATATCGTACACGCCAACTTTTTTTTGACTTGACAATATCACCACACATAAAGAAGTGTTTCAGATCTTCCTCCATCGTAGTTGTGCTACAACCTATCTATTTATAAAAGATTGCATTCCACACCATTTTAATAAAATTACAATTATAGAATATACGAGATCAATTCTCTAAATGCCTAAAGCATAACAAAACAAGATAATTCATGTGAGTTTGTAATAATAGCTTTAGAAGCTAAGTTAGCCCGCTTTTGTAATTTCTCCAATAATAATTTCCAACTAAAAATACTTATTTTCGAAGGCATATCATTCTTTCAAAGATTTTTAATATAGCCACCAACAATGTTGGATGAATAGCTTCAACTGAATCGATTTGTAATAGAAAATTGTAGCATGATTTGACCGAAAACAAACCTGCAGAAGAATATTGTAGAAAATTCATCATTTGCTTATACCAAATTTCATTTTTTTTTTTTAATTAAAATTTAGTAAAACAAATTTGAAAGTAGAATGTTGTAGAAATTCATCATTTGTTCATAGGCTTTTGATGACTCACTTTATGTGATGTTATTAGTCTTTTGATATTTGAATTATTACCTGCCAAGATATATAGTGATCTACTATTGTAATTAGGACTTCATGTAATTCTCTATGAAAAAGAGTTAGTTCTAGTGACAACTAAAGTCAAGATAGATCACTGAGCCATGGGCGGAGCTGCATGTGGGCTGGGCAGGGCCATGGCCCGGCCAAAAATATTAATTTTTTTTTATGGGTATCCTATTTAATGGCGGTTTCAAACCCCCACTAAATGTCAAGTGTATTTTACCCACATAACTGACACACTACTCTTAAGTTTGCGGGGGTTATGTATTTGAAACCCCCGTTTACCTGTTCTGCTAATTTTTTTTTCCTATTCTTTATAATTCAAATGTCTGTTTTAAATTACTTTTTTAAGCATCCCTTCTAATATGTTCTATTATTTAATAATGTATTAAATGTTTCAAAATGTGTTGTTTATTTTGTCAAAACATTGAAATATTATTATTTTTTTGAGAAAAAAATACTTAAATTTTTTTATTTAAAATAGAGTTTTAGTGTATAAAATTCATGTTTACTCTATCTTTTGTTAAAAATTATAATTTTGTGAGAGATTCATATAATATTACAATCATAAATACAAGAACTGATTGAAATATGTGAAATTTACATATGAATTGACTTAAAAATATGACAAATGACGTGATAAAAAACATTAAGAAAGGCCAAAACTCGCTGAATTTTTTTAAAGAGATTAAGATTGAAATGTTAGTATATTTATAAGGTCTGAAAACTTATTTAACCCTTATAAAAGTATAATAATCATGGTAATAACGTAGCATATATATATATATATATATATATATATATATATATATATATATTAACATACATGCATTTCAAATATTTATAGTCCAAACATCAAATGTGGTAATACAACTCAAAATTCACAATTGTTTAATAAAAGTCTTATATGAACATAAAATATATTTTTTTGAAAATGGTAATGGTCAACCTTTTAACTAATTTTGAGATATTTATATTAGACACACCCTCAATATAATATATATTTTAGTAATTTTTTTTGAATATTTGATTTATATTTATGGCGGCCCTCCTCAAGTTTTTCGTCTAGCTCTGCCACTGCACTGAGCCACAATGAAAAAGGTTTCAGAGATCAAAAGTGATGATCAGAGTCAAGACATCCCTTTTCCGTACAACCCAGAATGACAGTGAGTCAGACACATGGTCAAAGTGGCCACATGGGTGATAACAAATATACGCGCTGCTTAGTGGAGAAAAGACAGCTGACTATTCTCATGTGTAGTATTGTACTATCATAGTATTGACTACTGGAGGAATATACTCTATTTATTGGGCTGTACTTCTCCCAATCAAGGACAAGGCCCATGATCTGAAGTTGACACTGAAGTAGCAAAGTTTTTCACAAGAAATGGGGGGTTTGAATTGTGAACCTTTAAAATATTCCCTATAAAAATTATCAATCACAATAAACTTGAAGAAAATAATTAGATTGTTAGTTAAACCAAATAACCAAAAGTGTTGCAGTCTGGAGATCGATCTCCCAATCACTCTCTGACAGTATATATATAACAATTAAATTGTGATGTGTGTGATTAGTGATTGCATAAATTAAATCAGAGTAAGGGAAGAGAATGCACACAATAATTTATCCTGGTTCACCCAAAATGCTTGGGCTAGTCCAGTCCCCACACTCCTTGTGAGATTGTCCACTAAGAGATGCTAATGATCTCAAGTTACACTTCCTTTGATCTAGATCCAAGATCAAATAATCTTCTAAGCCCTACAAGCTTAATCTACCTCAGTCACACTGACTATGAAGGTGTCACTCAATTAGTAGTTACGTACTAACTTGAGCCAATGGTTACAATGATGAAGGATTTTGAAATCAAAGCCTATTCACTCAATACACTTATGATAAGCTTTGAAAATGGATGGATAAACTCTCAAAACACTCACTGGATATTCTAATCCTAGATATATATGAATTACAGATCTGAGTGAGAGAGAAAACAAGAGCTCGTGATAAAACTTGTAATGCAAAAACAAGTGTTGAAGTTGTAGTGGAGACTCTTGCTCTTCAAAGTTGCCAAAGACCTCTATATATAGATGAGTGATGATCAGGGAGTCTTGGCCACGAAGTATATCCGTTGGAAGCTTGAAAATAACGGCTAGTTGCTCTGCAGATGACAGCTCATGTAATTTGAAGAAAACAGATCAGTCTGAGATTGATCTCCAAAGTTTCTTCTTCTGACTTTTAAGAGAGGGTCGTACTGCTAGCTGTTGTTGAGCTGTAATGTTGTTGTACGTTGCTTAACAAACAAGTATAGCCGTTGTGCAGCTTTTGGATAACTTTTAAACAGCTGTAGCAAGCTGGTGTCACTCCAAGTGATGATTTTCTCTTTCCAGCATTGGTCTGAGATCGATCTCCCAATTCTGGCGTGAGTGACATTCTTCTTTTTAGAGTAAAGGAGCTAGAGCACGAAAAGTCCAGCTGTTATAGATAAGAACAGCAGCTGGATGTTGTACTTGATGTTCCATAGTGTCCTTGTTGCAAGTACAATTGTCATATGGAAAGAGAAGCTTTCATTGGAGAATGTTCCTTCTTTATTCTTTGAAGTACAAGTCAATTTCCAAGACCAGAATGTGCTGTCTAATTCTCCATGGTCCATATGATATCAGTTCCATTTATTGAGTATAAAAATGTCCTTATGTCATATGCTCAATCTTCACATGGTTAAATCATAGAACTTGATAAAAGAAGTAAGTTCTCTATTCATGAGAGAAAACTTTGCCTTAAATGATCTTTTGTATGTGTAGATACTTCGTGAGAGAGGCCCAAGAGAAAAGTGATTATTTGTCTTGTACATAGTTGACTTAACCATAAGTCATTTTGCATTGATTGTGTGAAAATGATGTTTGCGCAGGTCTCAGAGACCAATCAGAGACCGTTCTCCAAGCTTTAGTTTTTATCACAATAAAAACATGATATTTGATCTAAATAGCTCAATTGTTCCTAGCTTGATTAAAACACTCAAAAGCACTTGTTAGATACCAAAACAAGATTAGAATTACATTAAAAAATAATTAAGAGGTTTGTTATCTTTAAAACATCAATTAGGGATTTTGCCTCAACAATCTCCCCCTTTTTGATGATGACAAACTTCTTGAATTATGTTTTGAGATGGAATTCTAATTTTAATCAAAATTCAAAGTGCTTGAAATAAAATGTCTAGTGTTTTTAATTTGTAAGCTCCCCCTCAATTCAAGCATTCAATTTCCAAAATGATCATGCTTATGACTTTTAAAAGAATTGAGTAACATGAGTATAATTTGAATCAAGCAACATTCATTAATCATTAGTCTCACATAAGTGAGCATCCAAACACAGATGACAGCCCATGATTAATACAGAATGATTCAAAACATGCATCAAAAGCAGATTAAACAAACAGATCCTGGTTTAGACAACACATACATAGTAGGAGAAGTTTATATAACATCAAAAGAAACTTCCCAAAATATCTAAATACTAAACAGGATAATTAAACAGAGTTTATAAAATTAAAGACAAGTTCATCAAATATCAAATAACAGGACAGGCTGCAAAACATCTTCAAACTTCAAAACATCATTGGGCTCCCCCTTGATCTATCAAATCATTCTCCCCCTTTGTCAACAGTAAAAAGGGTAATCCAGGAGTAAACACAAGCAAAGTTTATCAGACATTTGCTTCATCAGAAGCAGGTGAAGTAGTAGGATTCTCATCATCATTTTCAGAATTTTCAGCAGCAGGAAATGGATCAAATTGTGGGGTTTCAATTTCTGGAGGTGGTGGAATGTGAAGTTGTGGACATACAACAGATGTAAACCAATCCCTTAATGTTTTAGATTCCAAAATGAGATGACTCATCATAGAGTGCTGAACAGACAAGCCTTTAATCACATTATCCAGATCTTTTCTCATTTGCTCCATATCAGTTTCAAGCCTATAGCGTTTGGTGGGCCTTGAAGGGCCAGGAAAGTCAAAGTTGACATTTCCCTCAAACACTAATTGTTGAGTTCCAACATTTGTAGCATTAACAGATGAGCAAAATGAATCAAAAGTAGCAAATGAAGATGGTATGGATGGCAAAGTACTATCTGTAGGTTTTGGAATAGGAATGGTGGAAATTTCAGGGGTGTTAGATGTCAAAATGGTTCTTATGAATTCAGAAGTGCAAAAGGAAGACAAACTTCCTTGGCTTGATGTCATTAAAGGTGAAAACATGGTGGTATTTGGTGGGGCAGACACAGGTTTAAAACCTTGAAGAGTAGTAGCAGCAGTGGTTACCAGTTTCTCACTCTCAGTGGTAGGATTAACATCATCACCGATTTGAGTTTGTTCACCAGTCTGGAGATCATTCTCCAATTGGTCTCCAGAGGCATCAGCAAGAACATTCAAATTTTTTTTCTCAAAATCATCTCTCTTTCTCTTACTTCCAACATCAACAGCAGGGGTTTCAATATCTTTTTTCATATGATGAACATTTTTCAAACTAAATGTGTAATAATGATCTTCAGAGGTTGTATTTGTCATATCAGCATAATAAAGCCTAAACACCCTAGTCAACAGCATGGCATATGGTAATGCAATTTTCTTATAACCAGAGGTGGCAACATGAATCATGTGGTGAAGGATAATGTATGGAAGATTTAATTTAACTCCTTTGGCCATATGGTACATCATGAGAAGATCAAGATCAGTTACCTTATCCTTGCTCCCTGTACGAGGGAAAAATGAGTGTTGGCACATGTTGTGGAGGAGTTTGTATTCAGTTTTCAGCAGGGAGGATGGAGGAGAGTTCTTCTTAGCTCCTTCTTCAGTGAACATTTTCTTCTTCAATTCTTCTTTGCTGATCTTTACTTGGTCATACCAGTCATTTCCATAAACCTCTAGCCCTTCACTCTTGATTCCAATTAAGCTTCCAATGACATATGGATCTATCACTAACTCCACATCCTTGATGTTTGAAGTAATCATATCTTTATCTGGGAAGACTTGAGCATTGTAGTAGAATGCTTGTACCAATAAGGGATAAACAGTTTCCTTGATTTGAAAGAAACTTTTCCACTCAAATGGTTCTACAAATTTTTCTAGATCAACTCCTCCAATGGATAGCTCAGCAAAGTTGTATAATCTTGACACAGCTACAGGTTTGGTCATCCAATACTTTTGAAAAATCTCTTCATCTTTAGGTTGAATGAGAGGAGCAGGTAGCAATTTCTCTTTGGATTTCTTCACAGCAATCTTCTTCTTTGTTTTTGGTACCTTGACAGTAGTCTTGACTTCCTTTTTCTTTGGAGTTGGTGATTTCTTGGTTTTGACAGGTTCAGACTTAGTGGATGTAACTGGCTCAAGTTCAAACTCATCAATCTCTTTTTCCAAAAGATCAATCTCAGAGTCAGATTGATCTATCACATGCACTGTGGTGTCCACCACAGGTTTCTTGCCAGCACCAGACAGTATCCTTGACGATCTTCTAATTTTGGAGGAATCAAATGACTTGGATTTCTTCATTTTAACAAGGACAGGTGGAGAGTCCTTTGGACTAGGTATTGTAGTGGTAGGAGATGGAGAAACATCTTCAATTTCTGGTGAGTGTTTAGGTGAATCAACAGGTGGTGATGGTTGATTTTGAGTTAGATTGATGGGTGAGTTTTCTGGAGATTGAGATGATGAGGGTTGGAAAACAGTGTTTGGAGAATTTTGGGGATTTGGGGGATTTTCAACAGTAGTTTGCATGTTGGAGGTGACAGGAATAGATTGGATTTCAGGAGTGGTTTCACGATCTTGAATGGATTTGTAAGACTCAGATGCAGTTTCATAGGATGATGATGATGATGAGTATTTTGGAGTAGGTGGTTTTGGAGGTGAGGATGATCTTGGTGGTGAAGATGAAGTTGAAGGGTTTTTGGTTCTTGGAACTTTTCTACCACCAGCGTTTTTAGTTTTAGCCATTGATGAAGACTTGAGCTTGAATGAGTTTAATGGAAGATGAAAGAGTTTGAGGGATTATAAAAAGAAAACTCAGAAACTTTGGGAAGAGGAAGAATATAGGCTAGGTGTACTTTGATGAGAAAGATGAACAGTAGGTTTGTACTTTAGGTTTTGACAAAAACGTGGGAAAGAGAAAGAAAGGAAAAACCGTTACCCAATGAGTGAGGAGAGAGAGAAGCCCAAATCAATTTTGCCATTTAAAGCCATGTTCATGAGCCCATTTAAATTAAATGACCGTTATATGTATTGATATGCTTCAGCGCAGTATCCAGAGATCGATCTCTGAACGGTCTCCCAGACACACAGATAAACAAACATCAAGTAGGATTGGGATTTTTGATGATTTTCAATTTTCCTTTGATAAAATTAAAACGATCCTCAACTAATGGTTTAGTAAAAATGTCAGCAAGCTGATTTTCAGTATCAACAAAAACTAATTCCACATCCTTTTTGTTAACATGATCTCTAATAAAATGATGCTTGATTTCAATATGTTTTGATCTTGAATGCTGAATAGGGTTTTTAGACAAATTAATAGCACTAGTGTTATCACATAAAATTTTAATACATGTGTACCTTAGTGAGAAATCCTCAAGTTGATTTTTGATCCAAATGACTTGAGAGCAACAATTTGATGCAGCAACATATTCTGCTTCAGTGGTTGAGAGAGCAATTGTGTTTTGTTTTCTGCAACACCAGCTCACCAGTGCTTCTCCAAGGAATTGACATGCTCCACTTGTGCTTTTTCTCTCAATTTTATCTCCAGCATAGTCAGCATCACAATATGCTTGTAAATCAAAGTGTGATCCCTTTTTGTACCATAATCCTGGCTACAGGAGCAAAAGTTTCATCATAATCAATTCCTTCTTGTTGATTATAACCTTGAGCTACAAGTCTTGCTTTATTTCTGACAACCTTACCATTTTCATCAAGTTTGTTTCTAAAGACCCATCTTGTTCCAATGATTGAATTATCTTTTGGAAATGGTACCAGGTTCCAAACTTCATTCTTCTCAAATTGATGCAGTTCTTCTTTCATAGCCTTCATCCAGGACTCATCAATGATTGCTTCATTTATGGATCTTGGTTCAATTTGAGAGATCAATCCCAGATTGGTCTCTACTTCCTGCAAGGCTTTTCTGGTTCTAACACCATCTTCTGTATTACCTATAATTTGATCAGGAGGATGATATCCAACAATTCTCCAGGTCTTTGGTGGTCCTTGAGGTGTAGGGTTTTCATCTGAATCATGGTTTTGTACAGTGACAGGTTCTTCTTCTTCTTCATCAGCAGTGTGCACAGTTGGTTGATCTTCAAATTCATCAAATTTCACATGCATGCTTTCTTCTAAAGTTTGAGTTCTCAAATTGTAGACTCTATAAGCTTTTGAGGTCAGAGAGTATCCTAAGAATATTCCCTTGTCTGACTTTGAATCAAACTTTCCTAAGTTGTCTTTGATATTCAAAATGTAACAAAAGCAACCAATTATATGAAAATAAGAAATACTAGGTTTTCTGCCTTTCCAAAGTTCATAAGGTGTTTTGTTTAAAACTTTTCTAATGGTGACTCTGTTCAGAATATAGCAAGAGGTGTTAATGGCCTCAGCCCAAAAATACTTTTCCACATTTGATTCATGAATCATTGTTCTTGCCATTTCTTGCAAAGTTCTATTTTTCCTTTCAACAACTCCATTTTGTTGTGGAGTTCTTGGACAAGAAAAATTATGAGAGATTCCATTATTATCAAGGAATGATTCAAAGAGAGAGTTTTCAAATTCTCCACCATGATCACTTCTTATAGAGATAATATTGATACCTTTCTCATTTTGAACTCTCAAGCAAAAAGTTTTAAAAGCTTCTAAACAGTCATCTTTATGTTTTAAAAATAACACCCAAGTGAATCTTGAAAAATCATCTACTATGACAAAGCCATAATTTTTGCCACCAAGACTTGTAGTTTTGACAGGTCCAAATAAGTCTATGTGAAGTAGCTCAAGAGGTCTTTTTGTGGAAATAAATTCTTTTGGTTTAAAACTACTTTTAACTTGTTTCCCTCTTGTGCAAGATTCACATACTTTATCTAGATCAAAACTAATCTTAGGCAAACCTCTAACTAGATCAAGTTTGGAAAGTTTTGACATAGTCTTCATGCTTACATGACCAGCCCTCTTGTGCCAAATCCATTTGTCTTTTTCAAGAGAAACAAAACATGACTCAGGAGGTAGTTCATCTAAGTATAATACATAAACATTCTTTATCCTTGATCCATTAAAAAGGACTTTGTTAGATGAAGATTGTTTTATTTCACATGAGTTTGATTTAAAACCAACTTCAAAGCCATTGTCACATAATTGACTTATGCTTATTAAGTTATGTTTTAAGCCATCCACATAATGAACATTTTCAATCTTAGCAGAATTAAACTTACCAATTGTACCTATACCTTTGATGCTTGCTTTCTCATTGTTTCCAAAGGTGACTGATCCACCTTCTTTTGTTTCAAATGACAGAAAGCTGTTCCTATCTCCTGTCATATGTCTTGAGCATCCACTGTCCAAGTACCAAGGCCTTTTCTTGACTGCTAGAAGGCATTCCTACATTTGAGTTTAATAAGTTTTTAGGTACCCACAGTTTCTTGGGTCCTTGAGTGTTAGTCTCAAATTTCTTATAAGGGATCCTCTGAGAATAAGATGATCTCTTATAAGGTGTTCTCTTATAGACATCTCTTCTGAGAGTGTTTAGAGAATGTCTATGTACAGGTTTTCTAAAATTCTTGTTTCTGAGACCGATCTGAGAATGTTCTGGTGTTCTATAGAAAACTGGTTTTCTTGCTTTCTTTTTGAAACAGAAGGCTTCAAGATGTCCATCCTTGTGACAGAAATCACATTTGTATTTTTGAAAATTCTTTTGTTTATTTGGAATGAGACATTTTTCATATAGCTTTCTGTTTTGATAAGGATTATGTCCTAATCCAGATCTATCATAAAATGCATTTTGTGAACCCAAAATGTTTTCAAAAGTTGTAGTAGTATCAATAAACTTTGTTAAATCATTTTCCAATTTTGAAATAGTCTTTTTCAAAATACTATTTTCCTTTAGTACCTCAGAACATTTTTTTTGATCATTTCTCAGAATTTCAAATCTTTTAGAAAGTTCTGTGTGAGCAGTTTGCATGCCTTTGATAACTTCACTTTTAAGACTGCTCTCTTTCTTAATTTCATCTCTTTCTTTTGTTAAAACAGTAATCTCATCTCTTAGTTTAGCATTTTTCTGATTTAAGATTTGAGAGTCATATAGTAAGTTATCAAAGAGATGTTCAGTTTTTTGACAAGATGAGCAAGGATCAAGTGTTACCTCTTCTGCATTTGAGTGTGTCATGAGACATACATTTGCTTCTTGTTCTTCATCTTCTGATTGAGCTTCTTCCAGATCATCCCAAGTAGCCATCATGGATTTCTTTTTGAAGAAGGGCTTCTTCTGTTTGTTCTTTGGACAATCATTCTTGTAATGACCAAATTGATTGCATCCATAACATTGTATTTTGCTTAGATCCACTTCTGGTTTAGCTCCATTTCTTTTGGGTTGAAAATTCTTCTTGAGTTGATTTCTTCTTGTCATCAGTCTCTGAATTCTTCTTGACAGGAATGCTAATTCTTCTTCATCATCTTCTTGAAGTGATTCTTCATCTTCACAAAGTGTTTCCTCTTTCTGATAGCATTCTCCAGATTGAGTTTCAAGAGCAATCATCTTCCTTTTTGGTTTATCTTCTTGAAGAACAGATTCATGAGCTTTTAAAGATCCAATCAGATCTTCCAGTGAAACTTTAGTGAGATCTTTTGCCACTGTGATGGCTGTGACTATTGGTCTCCAAGTCTTTGGTAAACATCTAAGAATTTTTCTTATTCTTTCATGTGTAGTATATGATTTTCCCAAAGAGTTGAGTTCATTTATGATGCTTGTGAATCTACCATACATCTGATCTATGGTTTCTTCTTCCTTCATTTCAAACAGTTCAAATTTTCTCACACCAATGTCTATTCTTGTTTCTTTGACACTGTTGGTTCCTTCATGATGAGTTTGCAGAGTTTCCCATATTGCTTTTGCTGTTTTGCACTCCATTATTCTGTCACTCTTCCCTGCACAAAGCACTTTTAATAAACAATTTAGCTTTAGTATTAAGGAGTACTCTATCAGCTTCTGTTGTTGTCCATTCAGCTTGAGGTTTAGGATTTGTTGAATCTTTAGCTAATGGAACATATTCTCCAACTTCAAGTACATGCCACATGTTGTAATCTTGTGATCTAAGAAAGAGCTCCATTTTGTCCTTCCAGTAGTAGTAGTTATCTCCATCAAATAGAGGTGGTCTGTTTGATGATCCTCCTTCAGATATAAACTTTGCATTCTTAGCCATTACTTCCTTCCTGAATCTTTTCCTCTAGCACTTGTTAGATGCTTCCTTAGAGCCAATGCTCTGATGCCAATTGAAGTAGCAAAGTTTTTCACAAGAAAGGGGGGGTTTGAATTGTGAACCTTTAAAATATTCCCTATAAAAATTATCAATCACAATAAACTTGAAGAAAATAATTAGATTGTTAGTTAAACCAAATAACCAAAAGTGTTGCAGTCTGGAGATCGATCTCCCAATCACTCTCTGACAGTATATATATAACAATTAAATTGTGATGTGTGTGATTAGTGATTGCATAAATTAAATCAGAGTAAGGGAAGAGAATGCACACAATAATTTATCCTGGTTCACCCAAAATGCTTGGGCTAGTCCAGTCCCCACACTCCTTGTGAGATTGTCCACTAAGAGATGCTAATGATCTCAAGTTACACTTCCTTTGATCTAGATCCAAGATCAAATAATCTTCTAAGCCCTACAAGCTTAATCTACCTCAGTCACACTGACTATGAAGGTGTCACTCAATTAGTAGTTACGTACTAACTTGAGCCAATGGTTACAATGATGAAGGATTTTGAAATCAAAGCCTATTCACTCAATACACTTATGAGAAGCTTTGAAAATGGATGGATAAACTCTCAAAACACTCACTGGATATTCTAATCCTAGATATATATGAATTACAGATCTGAGTGAGAGAGAAAACAAGAGCTCGTGATAAAACTTGTAATGCAAAAACAAGTGTTGAAGTTGTAGTGGAGACTCTTGCTCTTCAAAGTTGCCAAAGACCTCTATATATAGATGAGTGATGATCAGGGAGTCTTGGCCACGAAGTATATCCGTTGGAAGCTTGAAAATAACGGCTAGTTGCTCTGCAGATGACAGCTCATGTAATTTGAAGAAAACAGATCAGTCTGAGATTGATCTCCAAAGTTTCTTCTTCTGACTTTTAAGAGAGGGTCGTACTGCTAGCTGTTGTTGAGCTGTAATGTTGTTGTACGTTGCTTAACAAACAAGTATAGCCGTTGTGCAGCTTTTGGATAACTTTTAAACAGCTGTAGCAAGCTGGTGTCACTCCAAGTGATGATTTTCTCTTTCCAGCATTGGTCTGAGATCGATCTCCCAATTCTGGCGTGAGTGACATTCTTCTTTTTAGAGTAAAGGAGCTAGAGCACGAAAAGTCCAGCTGTTATAGATAAGAACAGCAGCTGGATGTTGTACTTGATGTTCCATAGTGTCCTTGTTGCAAGTACAATTGTCATATGGAAAGAGAAGCTTTCATTGGAGAATGTTCCTTCTTTATTCTTTGAAGTACAAGTCAATTTCCAAGACCAGAATGTGCTGTCTAATTCTCCATGGTCCATATGATATCAGTTCCATTTATTGAGTATAAAAATGTCCTTATGTCATATGCTCAATCTTCACATGGTTAAATCATAGAACTTGATAAAAGAAGTAAGTTCTCTATTCATGAGAGAAAACTTTGCCTTAAATGATCTTTTGTATGTGTAGATACTTCGTGAGAGAGGCCCAAGAGAAAAGTGATTATTTGTCTTGTACATAGTTGACTTAACCATAAGTCATTTTGCATTGATTGTGTGAAAATGATGTTTGCGCAGGTCTCAGAGACCAATCAGAGACCGTTCTCCAAGCTTTAGTTTTTATCACAATAAAAACATGATATTTGATCTAAATAGCTCAATTGTTCCTAGCTTGATTAAAACACTCAAAAGCACTTGTTAGATACCAAAACAAGATTAGAATTACATTAAAAAATAATTAAGAGGTTTGTTATCTTTAAAACATCAATTAGGGATTTTGCCTCAACAGACACCTATTTAAAGGATCTTCCTTGACCTAATTAGATATACAAGCTAGAGTAGCCGTCACACTAGAAGTGGAGTGATAAGTGCCAAAAAGTAGTTAAAATCATATAGTAAATGAAGACACTTATTAACTTATTTTGTTAGAAATCCTTTGAGTAAACCCCGAAATTATGTAAATACAAGTTTTAAGTTAATTACGTTTAGTTTTTCTAAATTCCAACCATTTTTGAAGGTATTTGAAGCCAAAAGCAGGGTTGGAACAAAGAAACAAGATTTGAAAAGATAAAAATCTCGCTCAAGCTCGTCCGGCGAGAGCCAGCGAAGGTTAGCGAGGAGGTTCGCTCAAGCTCGCCCGGCGAGCGTCGGCGACCCAAGGCGCGGTCAAAGAAGTCAGTGGGACACGTGTCATCAAACCCACAGATGAAACAAGGCATCTCACCCAGCGAAGGATGTCTCGCCCGGCAAGATTAGCAGAACTGAACTGATATAAATAAATTTTTAGATCAGAAAAAGGATCATTCACACTGTTCTTGTTCTGTTTCATTTAGAGAAAACCCTAGAACTAAGTCTAAGAGAAATTGAAGGTGGATTGCATCATTTTGTTGAGGAATCAATTCATGATGTACCTTTCCTTTAATCCTCTTCATCTTTGTAAGAATATTATGGGTAACTGATACACCGGAAAATGTGCTATTTATTTAGTTAATTTAATATAATATTTCAATTATTTTTATTTTTATTTCGAAGTTTTATATTATGAATCGTTACGAAATGCTCTTATTTTATATAAACAGATAAAAATTAATAGAATTGAAGAAAAGAGCGAAAACAGACCAAAAAGTAGCTTTAACGGACAAAAAGGAACAAGCCCAACATACAAAGTGCCATGGCGAGCGCTAGGCCCACTCACAACACCTTGTGGCCAACGCCACAAATTCCCCAACACATGATTAATCATGTGGCGCTCGCCACACTTGAGATTTAGTCCTCGCTCAAATTTGTCTTTTTGTGTGTTTGTAAACAATATAAATAGGTCCTCATTCCAACATTCTAAACACACAATTTTGATAACAATCAACTTGAACAAGCACACCACTTGTGATAGTTGATTGGAGAAAAGAGGACCCTTGCCTTTGTGCGGGACCCATTCTCATAGTTTAAAATTTTATTTCCTTTGTACCGGCGTTGTACACGACGTTTTAATTTAGATTCTTATTTTATTATTTTCTTGTTTTATTTTCTTTATTGCTTTTATTTATTTTATGCTTTATTTATTTGCTTTATGTTTATTTTTCCTGCTTATTTATTTATTTCGTTTTTAGTTTTAGTTATGTCTAGCTAATTTAATATTGCTAGATGTGTAATTAGAAGCTAGTAGGGGTTCAGTAGTTAGTTCGCGCGCCCGTTTTTAAATCAGTCTTTAATAATAAGTTTCATAATCTGTCATGAGAGTGAGGATTATTTAAGGCATAGGTCAAAATAGACGAGAGTTGAGGTTTATACCGGATAGTAAAAAAAGAGCATTAATTCTAAAGTCCGCGAGAGCTATTTAGGATATGAACTAATAGTTTGCTTAAACAGTTTTTAATTAAATATTGATTATAATTTTTCACGAGAGTGAGAATTAATTAAAGAAAAACTCAATAAAGCGTGAGCGTGAGATTTCTACTAGATAGTAAAAATTGAACATTGATCTTGATTCGCAAGAACACCACTTGGGGTTGGAGTTGATTAAATTATATTGGTTTTCAAAAAGTACTTTATTAGCGGATACGAGGTCGAGAGTTAAGCATCACCTTTATAATCTATAATACTAGTCAAGATTTGCGAGAGTAGAGATTAGTATTTTTAAATCAATATAGTTTCGAAAACTATCCTTTTATCAAAGCGCAAATTAAGTATTGAACCCTTCAAAGCAACTAAAACGCTCATCCTAGTAATATGCTTTATCATTATTTTAAAATCTAAAAAATAATTTATTATTCATTTAAAAATCCAAAAATATTTTATAATCCAAAAACTCTTATTTACTATTTAGCCTTAGATTTACAAAGTAACATTAGATAACGGTAGGTCGACTATTGGTCTCTGTGGGATCGATAATCTTTTATAACTACACGCGACAAGGCTGTATACCTGCAGTCACGATTTAGTCGCATCAAGTTTTTGGCTCCGTTGCCGGGGACCAATTAAGTCGATATCGTAACTCCAGTGTTACACCGTAGAGACTAAGGCAATTTTTTTTTATTTTCTCGATCGTCTTCTTAGTATAAGACGCCAAACACAAGAACATCGTACTAGATACGAACTTGCCGATCCTAATAATCATATTCTCGAAGAGGTGGTTGAACCAGAAATGGCTGAACTACCTCTAAATCGACCATTACGGTCTTACGCTATTCCTTCGCAAGAAGAACCGCATAATAGCATCGCTGCCCCCGCTATCGAAGCAAATAATTTCGAGCTTAAACCTTCATTGTTGTCTGCAGTACAATAAAACCAATTCACCAGAAATCCCACGGACGACCCTAATCTACATTTGTCCATATTCTTGCAATATGCCGATACTGTTATAGCTAATGGTGTCAGTCCCGAAGCTTTAAGACTTCATTTATTCCCATTCTCATTACGAGATAGAGCTAGAGCTTGGCTCCAGTCCCTACCATCCAACTCAGTCACCACATGGAATGAGTTAAAGAAAGGCTTTTTAGCCAGATATTTCCCACCTAGCAAAACTGCTATACTTAGAGCCCATATTAATGGATTTAAACAAAAAGACACCGAGTCTCTTTTCGAAGCATGGGAAAGATACAAAGACATGATTAGGCTATGCCCACATCATGGACTCGAAGAATGATTAATTATCCACACCTTTTACAATGGTCTCTTGTATAACACAAGATTGACAATAGATGTTGCAGCTGGTGGCGCACTTATGGATAAAGCCTTCAATGAAGCTTATCAGCTTATCGAAAACATGGCTCAAAACCATTACCAATGGGGAAGCGAAAGAACACCCGTAGAGAAATCTCAAACGAAAGGCGGTATGTACGAAATCAGCAGCATAGACCAAGTCAATGCCAGATTAGATGCCATGATGCAAATGATCGAGAGTATAACCACTGCACCCAAAGCCACCGTAGCTGCTACAACCCAGAACTGTGAATTGTGCGGAGCTCAAGGACACACTGTCGCTGAATGTCAAGTTTTGACGGGAGTTTCCCCAAACCAAGTGAACTACACCCAAGGAAACCCTTACTCAAACAATTACAACCAAGGTTTGGACAACCATCCGTACCGTTCGTACAATAACAACAATGCTTATTATGAACCTGGCCTAACACCTTCTTCTGCACCACCAGGTTATCAAAATACTGCCTACCTTGCTCCAAATGCTCCTAGGAAGTCTAACCTTGAAATAATGATGGAAAATTTCATAGCTGCTCAAGCTCAAACCAACGAGCACACTAGTGAGAAAATTAAGCAATTAACAAGCAAATTTGATGTCTTAGCCAAACACAATAGAATGCTAGAAACACAAATTGCGCAAGTGGCCCAACATCAAGCATCTACTGCTGCTCCTACAGGAACATTTTCTAGCCAGCCTCAGCCAAACCCTAGGGGACATGTAAATGCTGTTATATTACGAAGCGGAACACAATACGATGGACCAACTGATCCTAGAACCAAGAATTCAGCCATACAACCCAATTCTGATAAACCAGCCGAGAAGGAAAGTGAACCAAACAAAGAAGAGAAGGAAGATAGTGGCGAGGAAACCATAGAAAAGAAGAAACCTTATGCGCCTCCGCCACCTTATAAACCACCCATACCTTATCCTCAAAGATTCGAAAAATCTAAAAGTACAGGGCAATTTAAGAAATTCGTAGAGCTTCTAAAAGAATTAAATACCATGATACCTTTCACGGAAGCTATTACCCAAATGCCCTCATACGCTAAATTTCTTAAAGAAATCTTAACTAATAAAAAGTGGATCGAGGATGACGAAACCGTTATGTTTACTGCCGAGTGTAGCGCCATACTTCAAAAACGAAATGTCTCCTAAACTAAAAGACCCAGGAAGTTTCTCCATACCCTGTGTTATTGGAAAGTACGTCATAGATAGAGCCCTATGCGATTTAGGAGCCAGTATTAGCGTAATGCCTATGTCCATATGCGAAAAACTTAATTTAGGAGAATTGAGACCAACTAAAATGTCAATACAATTCGCTGACCGTTCTGTCAAATACCCTCTAGGTATACTAGAAAATGTGCCAGTACGCGTAGGTCAATTCTTTATCCCAATTGATTTTATAGTTATGGACATAAGGGAGGATTCCAATACACCTATCCTTTTAGGAAGGTCGTTCTTAGCTACTGCTGGTGCACTAATAGATATAAAGAAAGGAAAGCTCACTTTTGAAGTGGGTGAAGAAAAAGTAGAATTTATTTTAACACAACTCATGAAAGCACCAGCTATAGACGATAGTTGTTACATGTTAGACGCCATCGAAGAATGTAGAAAAGAGATGGAGAAGGATCAAACTAAATATTCTGAAATTCTAAAAACTCCCAACCCTCCCACCCATAAAGATAGTGATGATGACCTAGCTGAACGTCTAGAAATTACATTAGATCATACGCCTTACTCGGTAAAACCAACTTTAGAACTCAAAACTCCACTATGATTCCAAAAAAGAGCCCCTGCTGCTCCAAATATCCCTACAAAGTCAAACTTGGAAATGGAAAATTTTGTCCTAGCTCAGACTCAGCTAAATAAGGAGTTCACAAATCAAAATATTCATGAGTTTACACAGTTGGTTAACAAAGTTGATCTTATGGCCACACACATCAAAATGCTTGAAAACGTACCCTCTCCTCATTACAAACCTCCAATCCCATATCCTCAAAAATCTGTAAAATCTAAGATTGGAGGACAATTTGAAAAGGAAAGCTCTTGCTTTAGACTCGACATAGTTGAAAGAAATGTCGATAACACACCGTTTAAACGAGTACCTCCCGACATGCTAAAAGCCCACCCAGAAAGTAATATCTTCCAAAATGAGAGACCCCCGTTCGTCTCCAAGAAAAAGAAAAAGAAAGGAAAACGGAAAATACCTATGAAATGGTTTGACATGTTCAAATGGAGACCTAATGATGTTGGGCATAAGTTTAAGAATGTGAGTATGGAAGAGGCGCCATATTGATCTAAAGGGTTAAGAAGTCGAGCTAACCGACTTTATACAAAGCGCTGCATGGGAGGCAACCCATTAATTTTTTACTTTTTGCCGTCTTTTATTTTTGTTATATTGATGACTATCACTAATAGAGCTCCCACGCACATTTCTCAAAATGATGCCGCTGGTGGGGGCGCCAACATTATTCCACCTGCACACATGGCACATTTTTATAACACTTTTGCAGGCAGTTCCTCCTCTTCAAGACAGAGTACCATATATTAGTGCATACAAAATACTATCAATAAGGAGCGCAATGGACTCTTTTACGCTATGCATCAGCAACAAGAGGAGATGTTGGTCCAAATACAGTTCATGCAAGCCCAGCAAATACAAATTCTTCAACACCAAAATGAGATGCAGGGCTATTATAACAGATGGGAGAGTTGTCATACAAGAGTTAGGCGGTTTGAGGCTTCGGTTTGACGACTTTCAAAATTATCAACAGTCCCGTGATTCTCTCACAATACTCTAGGCTTTGCACTTCAATTCTACTCTTGAGTCGCAACAGTGAGGACACTGTTGAATTTAAGTTGAGGGGAGTATTTTACTGCTTTTATCTATTTATTTTTAGTCATCTAAATTTCAATTTTTGTTAGTTTATTCTCCCTTTCGCATAATAAATATAGCACTTTCTTGGTATTTTAAATTTTTCTCCTCTTGAGCCAAATTAAAACGTTTTCTAAAGGTTTAAGATAATAGGTTAAGGAGTGACGAGAGGCTGAGTTAAGGAAATTAGGGAATTTTTCAAGCAAAATCGGTATTCTTCCAACACCCAGAAGTCTCCCTAGTATGGATATCAATTTGAATACCCATTGTGCCAAAATCTCTTGATTTAAATTTGAGGAATCCTTTAGTAGTTTATTTACCAGTCGGACACCATCTATAATAAGTCACACATTAAGTAGGTAAGTCGATGAATATAAGCGAAAATCATCTAATGCAAGCAAATAAGGTCATACTGTGGTAATACGGTTAAACCTTGAGAAAAATATTGATAAATAGAAAAAATATATATGAACAATGCTTGTTAAGATAATTCAAATATTCGCATCATCAAACTTAATTGCAAAATTAAAGATGAATATAGACGCTAACCGGCTTTCTTACCATGTGTGTGACATAGATAAAGGGTCTTAATGTGACTGTCTAGAATGAAAAAGGATGAAACAAAGGAGAAGATTTAGATTTTAGTACAAATGCATGATCCAAATTCGGTATGTGTAAGATGGAGAACTTTGTGTGTCATTTAAATACCCTTATTGAGTGGATTTGCACCTAACTAATTAATCTCGGCTGATTTGAATTTCTGACCACGTATGAGTATTTGTGATGTTATTTTTCTCTGAATCTGTGTGCGTGAGTTGCTTAGCATTTCAAATGTTTTCTACATGCAAGCTAAATTGCTTGAGGACAAGCAATGTTTCAAGTTGGGGAGAGTTTGATACACCGGAAAATGTGTTATTTATTTAGTTAATTTAATATAATATTTCAATTATTTTTATTTTTATTTCGAAGTTTTATATTATGAATCAAAAAGAAACAAGCCCAAACGGACCAAAAAGAGCAAAAACGGACAAAAAGGAACAAGCCCAACCTACAAAGTGCCATGGCCGCTAGGCCCACTCACAACACCTTGTGGCCAACGCCACAAATTCGCCACACTTGGGATTTAGTCCCACATCGCTCAAATTCGTCTTTTTGTGTGTTTGTAAACAATATAAATAGGTCTCCATTCCAACATTCTAAACATAGAATTTTGATAACAATCAACTTGAACAAGCACACCACTTGTGATAGTTGATTGGAGAAAAGAGGACCTTGCCTTTGTGCGGGACCCATTCTCATAGTTTAAAATTTTATTTCCTTTGTACCGGCGTTGTACACGACGTTTTTATTCGGGTTCTTATTTTATTATTTTCTTGTTTTATTTTCTTTATTGCTTTTATTTATTTTATGCTTTATGTTTATTTTTCCTGCTTATTTATTTATTTCGTTTTTAGTTTTAGTTTTAGTTATGTCTAGCTAATTTAATATTGCTAGGATGTGTAATTAGAAGCTAGTAGGGGTTCGATAGTTAATTCGCGCGCCCGTTTTTAAATCAATCTTTAATAATACGTTTCATAATCTGTCACAAGAGTGAGAATTATTTAAGGCATAGGCCAAAATAGACGAGAGTTGAGGTTTATACCGGATAGTAAAAACTGAGCATTAATTCTAAAGTCCGCGAGAGCTATTTAGGATTAATGAACTAATAGTTTGCTTAAGCAGTTTTTAATTAAATATTGATTATAATTTGTCACGAAGTGAGAATTAATTAAAGTAAAAATCAATAAAGTGAGAGCGGGAGATTTCTACTAGATAGTAAAAACTGAACATTGATCCTGATTCGCAAGAACACCACTTGGGGTTGGAGTTGATTAAATTATATTGGTTTTCAAATAGTACTTTATTAGCGGATGCGAGGACGATAGTTAAGCATCACCTTTGTAATCTATAATACTAGTCAAGATTTGTGAGAGCTGAGATTAGTATTTTTAAATCAATATAGTTTCGAAAACTATCCTTTTATCAAAGTGCGAATTAAGTATTGAACCCTTCGAAGCAACTAAGAAGCTCATCCTAGTAATACGCTTTATCATAATTTTAAAATCTAAAAAATACTTCATTATTTATTTAAAAATCCAAAAATATTTTATAATCCAAAACACTCTTATTTACTATTTAGCTTTAAATTTACAAAGTAACATTAGATAACGGTAGGTCGACTATTGGTCTCTGTGAGATCGATAATCTTTTATAATTACACGTGACAAGGTTGTATACTTGCAGTCACGATTTAGTCGCATCAGTAACTAATCTTTTCTATTGTTGGGATTAGATGTAGATCAATTTATGAACATGTATTTCTCTTGATCTTGTTATCTATGGTTTAGTTATTCAATCAACTTTGATATTGTTATTGTCTTTATTGCTTTATCATTTGATTTGAAAGAATATAGCGATATATGTTTTGAATCATTGAACTAGAACAATATCTATTAAATCTAAACTCTAGGGATAGGTTTAGGTTTAATAATCACTTAAGTATTTGGTTTTAAAGTTATTATATTGATTAATCACTCGAGGGATCGGAGATTGATAAGTGTAATAGTTTCTCGTCGTTATTTGGGAACAAAAACGTACGATGAGTAATACGTGATAAAGTCGATTAATAGCTAAACCTATATGATTGATTGAGGAAATATATGTGAATGAATGATTAAAAGCAAATCCCAGCAATATTATTTCTCGGATATTTACAACAACCTTTTATCGCAATTTCGCATTTATATGTTTACAAGTTATTTCACTACAAAAACCATCGAATTACTTTCACTTAAAATCATGCAAATTGTGGGACGGAATTTAATACCACAATAGTCCATGTGGAACGATATATATAAAAATACTTCTTTTGATACTACATCATGGAGAGAAAGAAATCACCATTGCGCGATATTTCATATCTTTTGTGATGTATAAATCTATCAATTTGGTTGTTATGGTTACTAAGCTCATTATGAGCTAAATTCTTTATAGTTGGAATATGTGAAGTTTAATAAAGTTTGATGTTAATCATGTGATGTGATATGTGCTTGGTTATGTTTCGTTACTTTTGCTTTTATGCCATATGTTTATTTCTTTGGTTTTTGCATAAACTATTCCGCATAAGCTCAAAAGTAAATCAATCCAAATGGGCCGTAAAAATATATTTATATGAATCAATAAAAAGCATAATTAAAATATTGACATATTTATGTTTTTTAATTAAAATAGTCATGTAATAACCTTGCCACTTGTACACAACCATCTCAAATTCTAGTTACTAAAATTGCACACATGGTAGTGCCACATCACATTTTGTTAAGATAAGTTAACAACTGAAACCAAAATTGAAGACAGAAAATTTTTGAGAGACCATTATTCGATCAAAAATTTAGAGAGACTAAAAATAAAACATAGAATATTTAAAGGGACTAGAACCACTGCTTCAGCTTCATCCCCCAATTCCAATCATTCCTTTCACGATGTATTTGTTGCAATTGATGATGTAACGAGAGACGCTTGTCCTCCACATCACTTTCAAACTCCAAAATCGGGGTCATTAGAAAACTGGACAGAGGCGATCATAACCTTATTTATGGTGGTTGCAAAATTGCATTTTTGTTTTATGTGATGATTCAAGATTGTATCGTGTTTGTGGTTACAAATAACTGTGATCCAACACTCACCTTGATTGGGACTGGTTGGTTAGAAATGACCTTGAATTTTCTATTGATCATAGTAAATGGTTGATTTTTTACTTTGATTATGTGTTGGTGGTAGAATTCAGTTGTCGTTTGCTGATGTTCTTTGTAGGGAGTTGTGGTACGTGATTATGTTTTTTGTGTTGAGAGTCGAATCATTGCCAATTATTCAACTCTGGTTGTGGCTTGCAAGTGCTACCACATTCTTTATGGGTGCTCGTTTGTTAGAATTAACTAAGGTCAGGCCCACTTGTGTTGTTTTTATACTATTGTGTGAATTGTTTCTGAGGTAAGCCAAAGTCCCCCCCCCCCTTTATATATATATATATATATATGAGGAGAGATCAAATTACACCGGTGTAACATTTAAGTAATGTTATACCGCTCAATAACGTTTTAACGAAGACAAATTTTACAAAATCCACCGCTGGATTGAAAGCTTAAATCGTGTAGATCATTCATGTTAAATTTTACAAAAATCCACTTATCAGTTAGACTGTTAAGAATCTTCCATACATGATCAGAGGTGGTATAACTCTTCTTCAGAACCCTAAGGTTGGACACCAGAGTCTGAAACCTTGAAAACATAGTCTCAATGTCTTCATCAGGCTTCATAGCGAAGAGTTCATACTGTTGAACTAGAAGTCTTGCTTTTGCGTTCTGAACTTGTCTATTCCCATCGTGTGTTGCACATAAGGAATCATACATAGCCTTAGCTGTAGATCTATCCATTATTTTGCTATATTCATCATGTGAAATGACAGACATCATGATGTTTTTCACTTTATTGTGCTTGGAAAAGATCTTCTTATCAACTGTAGATAAAACTCTCTTCTGAACTAACGAGATTTTGCCATCAGGACCTATTTCATCAATAGAAACTCCTTCTTCTATTAGATCCCATAACTCATCATCAATTCCATTTATGTAGTGATAGATGCTGTCCTTCCACCATTCAAATCTCAAAGCATCTCCACAAAATACTGGTACTTTCTTGTTGCTTGAATCATGTTTGGACGTAGAAGTCATGTTGTCGTAGTTATAAGCAACTTGAGAGAGATCAATATTGGTGTTTGTGTTTGTAGGCTCAGCAGACATGAAGTGTTTTTCAGATCTTTTACTGTCTCACTGTTAGGTGATTAACAACAGAACCGGAGACTTCACAGATTTATACTGGTTCCTCTCACAAAACGAGAGTAGTCCAGTCCCCTTGCACTTCCAAGGGATTTCACTATAATCACACAAGATTACACACTTGCTCCAGAACACACAGCAGGAGACTTCACACTTGCTCAAGTCACACAAGACAAGAGACTTCAAAAACTAACTTAATACAAATTAAGTAGGACTGAAAGTTTCTAAGCTTAGACTCACTAACACTTGATTTAATCCTAAGTGAATACAAAGAATTAAGCTCAGAGTCTAAATAATATCAAAAGATATTGTAGCTTAGAGTTACAAGAATGAACAGTTCTATGGCTTGAAATTCAAATTGCTCTCAAAGTATATTTGTTCAAACGTTCAGTGCTTCAGCATTTCAGTAGTCTTCTCTCAAGAGATAAGTCTTCTATATATACTCCAAATGAATTGAGACGTTAAGATAAGACCGTTGATAGTACATTTGCAATTTGTTGATATGGAAAAGATCGTGGTTTCCAAAAGGAGTAAATCAATTCCACTACTTCATTCTTTTGAAATGGCGCTTCAGTATATTGAGTAAACAATAGTACAGAGTACTATACGCTCCATTTGAAGATAAGGATGATGTACTATTTCATTAGCCATTAGCTGTCACTCTTTAGAGAATGTCACTAGAAGCTTGTAATGACGTTTCATTGTCTTCTGACTGAATTACGCAAGCTTCTGGACATGTAGTCTTTTGGCACCTGAAAGACTTGGTTCAGAGGCTCTGAAGGTTTTAACGTTCAGAGTCTTATCGTTCAGAATGTGGTCTTCAGAAGCTCAAAATGATGATCTTGGTGTTTAAATTCTTACTTTATTCCTGCACACTTAGATCAATAATTAGTAATTGTCCATTTAATACTTTGTTATCATCAAAACATAGGGTGTTTTATAGATAAAACTCATTTTGTTCCAACAAATTTGTCTATCATTGGAATCGAATCCCCGTCCCTTTAATTTTTTCTTTTGCGTTGACTATATTAATAAGAGTCAGGGACAATCTCTTAAGCATGTTGGGATATATCTTTTGTCGACGGTGTTTCTATATGGTCAGTTGTATATTGCAATTTCAATAGTTATTTGAAGATAATGATTAAAAATATTGATTGTCGACGAAGACGGTAAAAATACGAATAAAACTTCCAACGTAGTCTATAAAGAAGTATTTCGTAATATACCATAATTTTTGTTGTATGAACATTTATCCAAATTTATTGTCGAACTAATATTTAATGGTGCTCGACTTTTTTATATATGTTTTAGTTTTAAATATTTTATATCTTATTTTTTCATATTACGGTTAATTAGACCCGTGCACCGCACGGGTCGAAGTTCTAGTTTTATTAGATTTGTAATTTTTATTTAGCTAGATTTATTATTTTCTTTTACTATCTTTTAGGTAGATTTGTTATTTTTATTTAGCTAGGTGTATTATTCTCTTTTACAATCTTTTAGGGAGATTTGTTATTTTTATTTTTCCCTATTATTTAAGCTAAACTATTGTAGCCTTGAAGAAAAACCTTTCGATTTAATAAAAATATAGAGTTTTTCTCAAATTTGGTGGATTCCAAATTAATCTTTCTGGCGGATTCCGAAAATCTGATGGACTCCAAAAACTCTTTTACCAGGTTTGTCGCTTGCAAACCTGTGTTCTGTGTTTTATTATATGATTTTTTTTAACGCGTATGTTTAAAAAGATGTTTACCCGCTACAATGAGGAAAAATATAAATATGTAAAATATTCCACTACGAAGTCTACTAATGAATAATGATGAGATGGGTCCTGATAGAGGTAGAAAGAAATAGGTTAGACTGAGCTAAATTTTGTCATGTCTGAGTTCGGTTTATCAACCAATTGAAGGTTTGAGTCTGACATGTGGTCTATCATATGCTTATTTTTTAGGTCTGAGCACAATTTGAAAGCTTGACATGATCTATTAGTCTATTTAAAAGCGTATTTCACATGAACATATTTAAATAAATAATTATATTTATTTTTAAATATACTAATGAACAAATAAATATTTAACATGATATTTTAGAGAATTTGACTATATATGACATCATATTTCGATTTTAGTTTATAATAATACATTTATATATGTGAAAAATTAATGTGAACTAATAAACTTGAATTACTGAAAAAGTTAATAGATTTACTCCCTCCGTTTTTTTTAATTTACGTCGAATTTAGCGTTCCTATATTTAAACAGTCCATTTGATGTTTTAAGAGTATAATTCATCAGTTGTACCCTTTGTCAATTACTCTTTATCTTTTTTAATAAAAATAATTAATGCTATATATATTTTTGGTACATAACATATTAATTTTTTTTTTGTGCATAATATATTACATTTATTGGAAAGAGAATGCGTACAAAAAAATAGAAATTTATTGGTGGATTAAAATTAGGGTATAATTTAGTGTTACTATTTTAAATGGACACTAAAAAAACAGAGAGTATAATTTAATTTAATCAAAGTATAAATTTTAATATATATGTCTCATGAGTTTGACTCAATTGGTTGGACACCGCATTATATATGCAGGGGGCCGGGGTTCGAACCCGGGTCATCCCACTTATCCACTTTAAAGGTGGAATTTCAAGCCGCTAGGCTACTTGACCAAAAAAAAAGAAAAATTTAATATATATTAACAATAGTTGTAAAAATAACCATATTTACTTAAATAGACCGGCTTAGACCAAACAACAATTTTTAAAAACTCTAGTAAGAAAAAAAAAAACAGCTTCTATATTTAAAAAAAAATTATAATATATTATCAATCATATCTTTTAACCTTAATATAATAATTAAAAAACAACTTATAACCATTTTTATAAAAAAAAAAGTAAGAGTTAGCAAACAACTTTAATTTTAGTTTTAAAGCTATTATTTCTAGCTTTATGGTTAAAATAGCTTCTACACTTAAAAAAATAGACCAAACGATACCTTAGTAGACTTAAACGACTTTTTTAATGTCCCGAAATTCGACCATTTAGCTAAATAGACTTATAAAAAAAACTTTGACCTACTCTATTTAAAAAAATAGGCTGGTCTGACCTAAAACTATGTAGACTGGGCCGTAGGCCGATCTAACCTGTTCTCACCTCCAGTCCTCAGTGTTAAACAATCATTTAAGATCCTATAATTTTTTTTACCATAAATAGAAATGTAACAAAAATTACTATATAAAGAGTTTATCGACTAATCCCCGTTAGTTTAACTCAATT
The DNA here is from genome assembly GCA_951799995.1 of Trifolium subterraneum. Classification (NCBI taxonomy): domain Eukaryota; kingdom Viridiplantae; phylum Streptophyta; class Magnoliopsida; order Fabales; family Fabaceae; genus Trifolium; species Trifolium subterraneum. The sequence goes on from OX637464.1 coordinate 39,976,333, forward strand.
TGTAAAGATATCGCACTATATATGCAAGAGTCCGGGTTCGAATCCGGAACAATTCAGGTATTCATCTTTATTGACAAAAAAAAAAATGTTTCATCAACTATCATTAAGTTTGCTTTTCCAATATACCAACTCCATACTATATAGGTTGTACCCAAAAAAAAAAAAAAAACTCCATACTATATAGCTGCAGTTAATTAATAATCAATTAATGTATTCGCAAATCACAACTCAATTTGTAAGTATAAAGAGTCAGGGTTCCAATACTTTAATCTAAAATTGTAATTTCTCTCTTTTTATCCAAAAATTTATATTTTTGGTTTAATTTATATACAAATTCACCAGTCACCACCCAAAAAAGAAAAGAAAGACTCCAAAAAAAAATTTAAGGACAAAGAAAAAGGTTAAAAAAAAAAAATTCAGAATGAAGAAGTAGCAATGTGGTCATCATGTAGAGAATAAAGAGAAACATCATAATCATCATCATCAGATGCAGAAGCAGCCCACAACCGTTGATTATAATCTTCCATTTTATGATAAGGTACGAAGTGGGTTCTACAAAGTGGACACGTCTTCTGATCATGATCGATCCAACAGTCCACACACGTCCGATGAAAAATATGTCTACAGTTCGCCATACACCTAATCTCTTCTTCTCCGGTGAATTCGTTTAAACACACCGCACACCCCACTGCCGGCGGCGAGTCTCCGGCGATGACACTGAAATTGACTACAGGGAGGAATTCACGGATGAGGATTGCAGAGAGAGTGGGACGGTGGAGATGTGAGTCCGGTGAAGAGACGGCGGAGAAATTGGTGTCGAGGATGTCGGAGAGATGGAGGAGGGAAAGGAAGGTGATAGCTATGGATCTTAGAAAGGCAAGGAGAGAGAGAGTGTAGAGGAAGAGGTTGGGGACGGATACTTCAGGGTACCCTACAGGGAAGCCCATGAGAGAGAGAGTGAGAGAGAGAGAGAGGAATGATATGAAGGGAAGGTTTTGGTGTGGTGTTCTAGATATATAACGGTGATGAAAAATGAGATGATAAAGTTACTGGCTGTGATGTGGGTAATTTGAAGATATTGTGTGGGGCTAAGTGGCCGGCCGGTGCAATGAAACAAAATAATGTAAGAAGACAATAAAGGAAAGAAAATTTTGAAGATGGTGAACAAACATGATGGAACTAGTACTTTTGTAGATTTTGTTAAATAATTAATGTATTTAATTTAGATAAATTTAAATTTAAAATGTAATTTTTGTTCATAATAGTGATTGAAAAATGTATCTTATTTAGACACACCACTAACAACAACAATGTATATGTGTCAGGCCACAAGATTTAGTCTCCTTCATTGTAAACAAAAATAATGTATATGTGAAGAAAAAAATCAACAATGTATGTCAGAGGTCTTGAGTTCGATCCTCTCCTTCATTGTAAACAAAAATAATGTATATGTGAAAAAAAAAATCAACAATGTATAAAGGTTTTGTCTAACATGCACCACTTGATTAAGTGGTGCATGATGCATATGTTAGCAATTATACTATAACGAATATGAATTTTATAAAATCTATCGTTGGATTGAAAGTTTATATCATAGTAGTTTAAAGACTCGTCATTGACTTTTATTGAATTTTAAGTTTGTCATTATATTATTGTAGAAAATTTATTTAGAATAAAATATTTAAAAAATTGTTATATAACATTGTTGAAATATAAGTGAAACTATTGTGCTATATTATGTTGTTACTGGAGTTAAAAAATCATTAAAAATAATTTTCAGCCACCGAAGAGATTACTGGGTTGAGTCGCGGACTAGGTCGCTCTCTTTAAGACGTTTCGCGGCACTACCCAAAATTGTGCAAGCAGACTATCAACCACGAAGTCCCCAGGATAAAACAGCTCAGTTACAACTGTATACCGATTTGCTACTGCACGGTAGAAATCGGTCAAAGAATACACATTCTTGAATGGTACTACGATACCACTCGAATTGATACTACGATATCAATCTATGAATCAGTGGTACTATGATACCACCATATTTATAATACAATATCAATCTATGATTCATTGGTACTACGGTACCACCGTATTGATACTACAATATCAATCAATATAATGACACTGAAGTCAGACCAATCTCAAATCAAAGGGATAATGGTGCTAAGACCATTCTTAATTTTGAAGGAACAAGTGATACTTTGATCACTCTTAAAATATAGATTAATACTAATAATAATATTAGTATCACGGTATACATAGAATGAACATCAATTTTTTTCTCAACAATTAGGAACAAAACATAATGCAAATTTTGCATGATCAAATAATGAAAATAAAGAAACAAATGATATACCTGATTCTTTATTTCAAAAATTACATAAAAACTGGTTTAATCACAAGTAGAAAATAATTAACATTCGATGATGCAACAACATTGTACCGAACCAAATATATATCTGATCTTACCGGATCAGATTCGACCAATCCGCGACGGTGTACGGTGGTTTGTCCTTTAGCTTCAGTCCAATGCAACCGCAGGGGGTTGTGTACCTGCAGACACTCCGACGCTCAAGTCAGTTGAGGTGAAGTGAAAGTTTTCAATATAGAAGAATAGGTACCTTTGAGAAGTTGTGGAATGATCTATATATAGCCCCCAGCGCTGGGCCAAGGCTGTTGATGGGCAATAATTGCCATCAATGGCTGTCGGCTACGAGAGATTTCATTGTTGGTAAAGAAGGGTTGAGGCAGGGAGATCCACTATCACCATTCCTTTTTTTGATAGTTGCAGAGGGTCTTAGTGGGCTCATGAACAAGGCGGTGGATAACGGTCTCTTTCACGGTTATAAGGTTAGTAACAATATTTTGTTTCACACTCTTCAGTTTGCTGATGACACTATTATAGTGGGCGAAGGTAATTGGGATAACCTTTGGACTTTAAAAACTGTTGTGAGAAGTTTTTTGAGATTGTGTCCGGGCTGAAGGTTAATTTTTACAAAAGCAAACCCTACGATATTAACCTCGACGACAGTTTTTTGCGCGCCTCTTCGTCTTTTTTGCATTGTGGGGTGGAATCTATTCCTTTCCGTTTTCTTGGTATTCCAGTAGGTGCTAATCCGAGAAAGAAGGCTACATGGTTACCTATTTTGGATTCCATGAAAAAAAGACTTAACGATTGAAATGGTCGTCATCTATCCATAGTAGGTCGAGTCACACTTATTAAATCCGTTCTTTCTACCTTACTACTTTATTTTTTTTCTCTTTTTTTAAAGCACCGGCTGGTGTACTAAAGGAACTTATCGGCATCCAAAGAAGATTTTTGTGGGGTGGTGGATTTGATAATAATAAAATGTATTGGGTTAGTTGGGTCCGGATTTGTCAATCCAAGAAAAACGGAGGTCTGGGAATAAAAAAATTGGAGCTTTTCAATTCTTCACTTTTGAGTAAGTGGAAGTGGAGGTGTTTGCATGATAGTGAAGCTCCATGGTTCGATCTTTTGAAATTTAGATACGGGTCTTTCGTAGCCAATTTTTTGTACGAGGAAGGGAGGGATGTCCTTAAGCATGCATCTATTTGGTGGAGGGACTTATGGAGCTTAGGTAGCGAGGATGAAGGCATGTGGTTCGGTAATAATATTAGTAGCATTTTAGGAGACGGAAGCGATATAGGATTTTGGAAGGAAAAATGGATTGACACGGCACCATTGCGAGACTTATGCCCCCCCCCCCCCCCCCCATGAGAAGAGTAAGCAGCCATATGGTGTAATTTCGACCATGGATACATGGGATAGCGGAATCTGGACGTGGAAGATTGGATGTACTACATTTTATCAGAAACGGAAACAAAATATGAACATAATATTAGTAGCATTTTAGGAGACGGAAGCGATATAGGATTTTGGAAGGAAAAATGGATTGGCACGGCACCATTGCGAGACTTATTTTTTTTCTCTTTTTTTAAAGCACCGGCTGGTGTACTAAAGGAACTTATCGGCATCCAAAGAAGATTTTTGTGGGGTGGTGGATTGATAATAATAAAATGTATTGGGTTAGTTGGGGTCGGATTTGTCAATCCAAGAAAAACGGAGGTCTGGGAATAAAAAAATTGGAGCTTTTCAATTCTTCACTTTTGAGTAAGTGGAAGTGGAGGTGTTTGCATGATAGTGAAGCTCCATGGTTCGATCTTTTGAAATTTAGATACGGGTCTTTCGTAGCCAATTTTTTGTACGAGGAAGGGAGGGATGTCCTTAAGCATGCATCTATTTGGTGGAGGGACTTATGGAGCTTAGGTAGCGAGGATGAAGGCATGTGGTTCGGTAATAATATTAGTAGCATTTTAGGAGACGGAAGCGATATAGGATTTTGGAAGGAAAAATGGATTGACACGGCACCATTGCGAGACTTATGCCCCCCCCCCCCCCCCCCCCCCATGAGAAGAGTAAGCAGCCATATGGTGTAATTTCGACCATGGATACATGGGATAGCGGAATCTGGACGTGGAAGATTGGATGTACTACATTTTATCAGAAACGGAAACAAAATATGAACATAATATTAGTAGCATTTTAGGAGACGGAAGCGATATAGGATTTTGGAAGGAAAAATGGATTGACACGGCACCATTGCGAGACTTATGCCCCCCCCCCAATGAGAAGAGTAAGCAGCCAGATGGTATAGTTTCGACCATGGATACATGGGATAGTGGAATCTGGACGTGGAAGATTGGATGTACTACATTTTTATCAGAAACGGAAACAAAATCTGAACATGATTTATTGTTAACTAGCGGGCCAGGCAGACGAAAAATTCATCCCAAACTCATCTATCCTCTTTATATATAGGTATAGATTATGGACCAGATTAGGCCATTAAGGACTGGTATTGATCGGTGAAGGTGGAAACCACATGCTGCTGGTTTGTTCACAGTTAAAACAGCTTACACAGCGCTGCTGAACAGGACTAGCGTAGGCGACATACAGACAAATGCGGCGAAAGCAAGTATCTTTGGTTGGAGGTTGTTGATCGAAAAATTACCAACAAATGAGGGTTTATATAAAAGATTAGTCATTACAAATATTCAAGAGAGGAGTTGTGTTTTTTGCCACAATGAAGTAGAAGACACCAACCATATCTTCTTCAAATGTTGAGGTTCGGATCAGGTATAGAGAATTATATTCAACTGGATGGGAACACGGTGTATTGAGTTTGTGGATGTTACCAAACATTTTATTCATTTCAGTGACTTAGTAACAGGAAATATTAGCAAGAGGTTAGGTCATATTATATGGTTGGCAACGAAATGGGGTATATGGCTTAAGTGCAATAACATCTTATTTAGAAGAGATTTTATTAATGTATCATCTCTAGTGGAACAAATTGTATATAATGCTTGATTTTGGTTTATAGGTCGTTCAGGGAGAAATGTTAATGTAAAGTTCCTCGATTGATGTGACAATCCCTTAGCATACCTTTATCGTATCTAAGGTGATTGTCTTTAAATTGGAAGGGTTGAGTACCACTTGCACTCCTTATAAATTAATTTTTACTTATAAAAAAAACACTACCGATGGATAAAGATGAGAACTAGGTTTGCTTTGGTTCTCGTACGCTTTGGTTTAGTAAAGTGTGTGTGTGGCTAATATAGTTGGGGAATTCTAGGGTGTAGTAACTAAATTGATCTGGTGTTGTAAGTGCAAATTTACTCACATTTTATAGATGTGTGATATGTGGCAAACTTAAATCCAATAGTTGAGAATTAAAGATCGGGTATAGAACATGTTCCCATAACCTTCATAATAGACAAATCTAATTTAGGGACATCGAGGTACATATATTCAATTTATGGACATCGAGGTACATCTATTCAACTTAGGGACATCGAAGGACATATTAAATTTTGCATCTAAGGAGTCAAGGGTCTTCTCCAGTAACATATGAAGTTATGAAGCATTCACATTGAAATTGTATTCAGCCTATCAATTTTGGGGAAATCCTGAGAAATAAACTCAATTTAGGGTCATCGAGAGACATATATTCAATTTTGCATCTAAGGCACCAAGGGTCTTCTCCATTTACATGTGAAGTTATGAAGCATTCACATTGAAATGACATCCAGGCCATCAGTTTTAGGGAAATCGAGGTACATTAACTCAACTTAGGAACATCGAGGGACATAAACTCAATTTTGGAACATCGAGAGACATAAATTCAACATAGGAACATCAAGGGACTAATACTCAATTTCGCATCGAAGCCACCAAAGCACACAACCATCTTCCTAATTTACTGTCATGAGAAATCATTATCAAGGTTCATCTCGACTTGCATTTCAAAATATGAATAAAATATTCATACTCAAATTGCATTTAGCCTATAGAATAAGAATTCATATTGTAAACCTTATTTTTGGTTAAAAAATTCATCTCGTTAGGGTCATCCAAACACATCATCTCAATACTTATCTTACCAATTCTTCTAGCCATCACACAATTTCTTACGTTTCAAATTAGCCTTCTTATGATTGAATAAACAAGATTCACCAATATAGCACATTGTCGGATAATCAAGATTAAGCACTCACATTGAAATTGCATTTAGACCATCAATAGGAACATCGGGGAACATATATTCAATTAATGGACAATGAGGGAAATATATTCAATTTTTGCATATAAGGCACCAACGGTCTTCACTGGACATCGAGGGACAAACTCAATTTAGGAACATCGAAGACATACCATCAATTAGGAAACATATACTCATCAAGAGGTTCACCAACATCCACTCCACAAACAAGGGCAATCCATTATGTCTTTGAAAGCACAAATTGACCAAGGTCGTCGCAGATGTATATTCCAATCCCAACTTTATTTAATTGCGACGCAAATTATGCATCAATATCACATTTGAATCGCCCAGGCTCAGCGGCTGTAGCATTCTGCAAACCGTCAAGCCGTATCAGACCTGACGCAGTCGCAGCTTCTGCCTAGATCAGACCTAAAATAGAACACAATCTCTGCGCTAAATTCCAACATTAACATAACTGATAAACACAATCTTCAACTATAAAGCTTGAGTTCGTATAAAATTTATAATAGACAATAAAACAGAGCAAAATTATGAACATCTAATTTAGGGACGTCGAAGGACATATATTAAATTTAGGGACATATATTCAATTTTGCATCTAAGGCGCCAAGGATCTTCTCCACTTGTATTTTAAGTTAAGAAGCATTCACATTGAATTTGCATCCAGACCATCAATTTTAGGGATATCGGGGTACATAAACTCAATTTAGGAAGATCGATGGACATAAACTCAATTTAGGGACATCGAGGGACAAAAATTCAATTTAGGGACATCGAGCAACATATACTCATTTTTCGCATTGAAAGCACCAAGGCACCCAACCATCCTCCCAATTTACCGTTATGAGAAAATCATTATCAAGACTCATCTCGACTTGCAATTCAAGTTATGAATAAAACGTTCATCTTCAAATTGCATTTAGACCAACAAATAAGAACTCACCGTAAACCACAATTTTGGTAAAAAATTCATCTCTTTAGGGTCATCCAAATACATCATCTAAATACTTGTCTTAACGATTATTTTAGCCATTATACAATTTCTTACTTTCTAAATTAGCCTCCTTATGTTTGAATAATCAAGATTCACCAATTTAGCACATTGTCGGCTAATCAAGATTAAGCACTCACATTGAAATTGCATTTAGACCATCAATAGGGACATTGAGAAACATATATTCAATTTACGGACATCGAAAGACATATAATCAATTTTTGCATCTAAGGCGCCATGGGTCTTTACTGGACATCGAGGGACATAAACTCAATTTAAGGATATCGAAGGACATACCATCAATTAGGAAACATATACTCACTAAGATGTTCACCAGCATCCACTCCACAAAGAAGGGCAATCCATCGTGTCTTTTAAAGCACAAATTGACCAAGGTCGCCACGGCTTTATACTCCAATCCCAACTTTATTTAAATGCGACACAAAGGATGCATCAATATTACATTTGAATCGCCCAGTAGATGGATTTTCCCATTAATAGCAGCCGTTTATGACTGTGTCACACCAGTCTCAGCCTCTGTAGCATTGTGCAACTCCAGCTCGTATCAGACCCGAAGAAGTTGCAGCTTCTGCCTGGGTCAGACCTAAAACAGAACACAATCTCTGCATATAAAGCTTGAGTCTAGCACTTGTTCCCATAAACTTCATAATAGACAACAATATAGAGCAGAATTATGAACATTTAATTTAGGGGCATTGAGTTACGTATATTCAATTTAGGGACATCGAGAGACATATATGAAGCATTCACATTGAAATTGTATTTAGACCATCAATTTTAGGGACATTGTGGGACATAAACTCAATTTAGGGACATCGAGGGACATATATTCATTTTTGCATCTAAGTCACCAAGGGTCTCCTCCACTTACATGTGAAGTTATGAAGCATTCATATTGAAATTGCATTCAAACTATGAATTTTAGGGACATTGTGGGACATAAACTCAATTTAGGGACATCGAGGGACATATAATCAATTATGCATCTTAGGCACCAAGGGTCTTCCCCATTTACATGTGAAGTTATGAAGCATTCCCATTGAAATTGCATTCAGACTATCAATTTTAGGAACATCGTGGGACATAAACTCAATTTAGGCACATCAAGGGACATAAACTAAATTTAGGGACATCGAGGGACATAAGTTCAACATAGGGACATCAAGGGAGGTATACTTTATTTCGCATCGATGGCACCAAGGCACACAATCATCTTCCCAATTTACCGTCATGAGAAAATCATTATCAAGGATCATCTCGACTTGTATTTCAAGTTATGAATAAAAGGTTCATATTCAAATTGCATTTAGACCATAGAATAAGAATTCATATTGTAAACCTCATTTTTGGCGAAAAAATTCATCTCATTAGGGTCATCCAAACATATAATCTCAATACTTGTCTTAAGAATTCTTCTAGCAATCACACAATTTCTTACATTCCAAATTAGCCTTCTTATGTTTGAATAATCAAGCTTAAGCACTTGCATTTAGACCATCAATAGGAACATCGAGGATCATATATTCAATTTACGGACATTGAGGGAAATATATTCAATTTTTGCATCTAAGGCGCCAAGGGTCTTCACTAGACATCGAGGGACATAAACTCAATTCAGGGACATCGAAGAACATACCATAAATTAGGAAACATATACTCACCAAAAGGTTCACAAGCATCCACTCCACAAAGAAGGGCAATCCATTATGTCTTTGAAAGCACAAATTGACCAAGGTCATCCTGTATGTATATTTCAATCCCAACTTTATTTAATTGCGACGCAAAGGATGCATCAACATTACATTTGAATCGCCCAGGCTCAGCCGATGTAGCATTCTGCAAATTGCCGACCCGTATCAGACCCGAAGCAGTCGCAACTTTTGCCTGGATCAGACCTGAACAGAACACAATCTCTGCACTAAATTCCATCATTAATATAACTGATAAACACAATCTTCGACAATAAAGCTTAAGTGTAGTACATGTTCACATACGTTGTTCTTATAAACTTTATAATAGACAACAAAACAGATAATTTAGGGACGTCGAAGGACATATATTAAATTTAGGGACATATATTCAATTTTGCATCTAAGGCGCCAAAGATCTTCTCCACTTATATTTTAAGTTAAGAAGCATTCACATTGAAATTGCATCCAGACCATCAATTTTAGGGATATCGAGGTACATAAACTCAATTTAAGAACATCGAGGGACATAAACTCAATTTAGGGACATCGAGGGACAAAAATTCAATTTAGGGACATCGAGCAACATATACTCATTTTTCGCATCGAAAGCACCAAGGCACCCAACCATCTTCCCAATTTACCGCTATGAGAAAATCATTATCAAGACTCATCTTGACTTGCAATTCAAGTTATGAATAAAACGTTCATATTCAAATTGCATTTAGACCATCAAATAAGAAATCACTGTAAACCACAATTTTGGTAAAAATTCATCTCGTTAGGGTCATCCAGATACATCATCTAAATACTTGTCTAAACTATTATTTTAGCCATTATACAAATTCTTACTTTCTAAATTAGCCTCTTTATGTTCGAATAATCAAGATTCACCAATTTAGCACATTGTCGGATAATCAAGATTAAGCACTCACATTAAAATTGCATTTAGACGATCAATAGGGACTTCGAGGAACATGTATTCAATTTACGGACATCGGGGGACATATAATCAATTTTTGCATCTAAGGCGCCAAGGGTCTTTACTGGACATCGAGGGACATAAACTCAATTTAGGATATCGAAGGATATACCATCGATTAGGAAACATATACTCACTAAGAGGTTCACCAGCATCCACTCCACGAATAAGGGCAATCCATCAAGTCTTTGAAAGCACAAATTGACCAAGGAGCTGGATTTTCCAATTCATAGCAGCCGTTTATGACTGCGTCACACCAGGCTCAGCCTCTGTAGCAATGTGCAATGTCAGCTCGTATCAGACTCGAAGAAGTCGCAGCTTCTGCCTGGATCAGACCTGAAAAAGAACACAATCTCTGCACTAAATTCCAACATTAAAATCACTGACAAACACAATTTTCGACTAAAAAGCTTAAGTTTAGCACTTGTTCTCATACGTTGTTCCCATAAACTTCATGATAGACAACAATATAGAGTAGAATTACGAACATTTAATTTAGGGGCATTGAGTTACGTGTATTCTATTTAGGAACATCGAGAGACATATATTCAATTTTGCATCTAAACCACCACGGGTCATCTCCAGTTACATTTGAATTTATGAAGCATTCACATTGAAATTGCATTCAGACCATCAATTTGGGACATCGCGGGACATAAACTCAATTTAGGGACATCGAGGGGCATATATTCATTTTTGCATCTAAGTCACCAAGGGTCTCCTCCACTTACATGTGAAGTTATGAAGCATTCATATTGAACTTGCCTTCAAACTATGAATTTTAGGGACATCGTGGGACATAAACTCAATTTAGGGACATATATTCAATTTTGCATCTAAGGCACCAAGGGTCTTCTCCATTTATATGTGAAGTTATGAAGCATTCACATTGAAATTGCATTCAGACCATCAATTTTAGGGACATCGTGGGACATAAACTCAATTTAGGCACATCGAGGGACATATATTCATTTTTGCATCTAAGTCACCAAGGGTCTCCTCCACTTACGTGTGAAGTTATGAAGCATTCAAATTGAAATTTCCTTCAAATTCAAACTATGAATTTTAGGGACATCGTGGGACATAAACTCAATTTAGGATATCGAAGGATATACCATCGATTAGGAAACATATACTCACTAAGAGGTTCACCAGCATCCACTCCACGAATAAGGGCAATCCATCAAGTCTTTGAAAGCACAAATTGACCAAGGAGCTGGATTTTCCAATTCATAGCAGCCGTTTATGACTGCGTCACACCAGGCTCAGCCTCTGTAGCAATGTGCAATGTCAGCTCGTATCAGACTCGAAGAAGTCGCAGCTTCTGCCTGGATCAGACCTGAAAAAGAACACAATCTCTGCACTAAATTCCAACATTAAAATCACTGACAAACACAATTTTCGACTAAAAAGCTTAAGTTTAGCACTTGTTCTCATACGTTGTTCCCATAAACTTCATGATAGACAACAATATAGAGTAGAATTACGAACATTTAATTTAGGGGCATTGAGTTACGTGTATTCTATTTAGGAACATCGAGAGACATATATTCAATTTTGCATCTAAACCACCACGGGTCATCTCCAGTTACATTTGAATTTATGAAGCATTCACATTGAAATTGCATTCAGACCATCAATTTGGGACATCGCGGGACATAAACTCAATTTAGGGACATCGAGGGGCATATATTCATTTTTGCATCTAAGTCACCAAGGGTCTCCTCCACTTACATGTGAAGTTATGAAGCATTCATATTGAACTTGCCTTCAAACTATGAATTTTAGGGACATCGTGGGACATAAACTCAATTTAGGGACATATATTCAATTTTGCATCTAAGGCACCAAGGGTCTTCTCCATTTATATGTGAAGTTATGAAGCATTCACATTGAAATTGCATTCAGACCATCAATTTTAGGGACATCGTGGGACATAAACTCAATTTAGGCACATCGAGGGACATATATTCATTTTTGCATCTAAGTCACCAAGGGTCTCCTCCACTTACGTGTGAAGTTATGAAGCATTCAAATTGAAATTTCCTTCAAATTCAAACTATGAATTTTAGGGACATCGTGGGACATAAACTCAATTTAGGAACATCGAGGGACATATATTCAATTTTGCATCTAAGGCACCAAGGGTCTTGTCCATTTACATGTGAAGTTATGAAGCATTCACATTGAAATTGCATCCAGACTATCAATTTTAGGGACATCGTGAGACATAAACTCAATTTAGGGACATCGAGGGACATATATTCACTTTTGCGTCGAAGGCACCAAGGCACACAACCATCACCCCAATTTACGGTTATGAGAAAATCATTAACAAGGGTCGACTTCAAGTTATGAATAGAACATTCATATTCAAATTGCATTAGACCATAAAATAAGAATTCATATTGTAAACCACATTTTTTTGGTAAAAACTTCATCCCATTAGGTCATCCAATTTTAATCAATTTTTTATAAAGTATTGTGTCTGCCGGAAAAATTATGACTCAAACATTTGTAGACTCCAATAGAACAAATATTTGCATCAGAAATTGAAACTCCAATAAACAAATTAAACCCAGCACCATAGAGAAGTTAGCGCATTATACCCAAATCACCACCAAAAAAACACACATTAATAAATTTGCAAACGATAAATGCAAATAAAAAGATGAAGGAAAATCATGAAAGTTCATCTTTAAAAACATGTCCACTTTACAAAGATAAAAGGCAGTTCATCAAAGAGAACCTGAGGATCCTAAATGCTGAGAAGAAATGGCCCTGCTTGGTTGTAAAACCTGAGAGATGAAAAGGGGAAAAAGTAAATAAGTTTTTTAATAATACAGAAATCACAAATAAAAAATTACACTTCTGTGCAAATATATCTAATTCCTTACCCTCTACTGCTCTTTCGGAAAAAGGTGCCTTCTCCAATACACGATACACCAACATCTGAGGTATTTAATTTACGTCCATAAACATCAAAGAAATGTACCTAATTTCCCAAAGAAAAAAGAACATGTTATCAGAAGGAAAACGTTGCTATATATCTTAGTTTACAACCCAAATAAGTGACATCCTTCCAAACAAAGGAATGCACAGGATTATTTCACATTTGCCTTTTTTAAAGCATCGGAAATATTAAAAATAATATAACATGCCAAATTGCTAATCATGGACTCCCGACAGCATGGCACTTGAGAAACAAATATGTAAACTGTAATTCAGAAGATACGCACAAGAGGACCCCAAAGTTGTGCTCTGCAGTAGGTTGGCTCTGAAAAACATTCTGAAGAATATAATGGTCAAAAACTTAGAGATGACATAGGTGAAAAGGAGTGTTTTGAACTTAATGCAATCCCAAAGATTACAACACAAAAGCAAAAGAAAAAAAAAGTGTGAACTTTAAGATCCATTTTTGTTGATATGTAGGTAGACTGGATCATATGTAAGTGGACCATATGGTGAAGGCCGGAGAGTCAAACAAGGAACTACATAAGCACGTTTAAGAATTGCTCACCCGTAACATCGCCATCAGCATGGTAAGGAGAGCATACGAACCAATCCCACCAGAATATACCTGCATACTTTACAAGAATCTTCCATTAGGAAATCAAGAACCCAGCTAAGTGCAAGAGATACAACATTTTTAAGAAAAACTCATACCTCATTAAGTTCTCTTTGTTGTAAAAATACTTTCAAAATCAAACACAACGGCCGCAGTTGAGACCACTTAGCCACTGCTTCCTGCAAATTCATTGGTTCAACTGAGAAGAAGATTATACATAATGTTAAGTCCAACACTAAATCCCCAAGAGAATATATTTTGTTCATTTTAATTTTTATTCCTTCAAGAAAATGGGAAAAAGAGATTTCTCAGTGCAGGTAGAGTTTTAAAAATGTTTGTATTTTGACGGCTTCTCTTTATAAATCTACTTATTGGAATTTTAACTTCAAAGGTATTGTTAATAATTTGAAAAATGTGCAATGCAGAAATAGGAACGTGTTGCCCACACTAGGGGCATCACATTCATGACTTGGAATTTGAAACAAAAATAATAGAATATTGAATAAAAAAGTTCGAAGTTAGAGTACTCTAATCAAGCAAAACAACTTAAGATGATATATGTAATTCAAATAAGAACCCTCGGGCAATAATTCAAGTACCACATGCAAGCAGTAATATAAGCCTACACGAAACGAGAATGATGTAAAAGTGGTGTGTTATTATATGCTTCCAAGTTGTTTGTATTTGTTTATGTAATTAAATAAAGGAAAACGCTAACCAGTGATATAGTAGTGTATTTTATTGGAAATTGTGTAGTCAACTTCTAAAAAGTCTAAATAGTTATTTTTTCAACATAAAACTTTATCTTTTAGGTTTCTTAATAGGTTCCCTTAAATTAAAGAAATATCAACTTCTGAGCATCTTGATCAATATAACACAGTTCACAATATAACGCCAACCACATATCTAAGAATTTCATAGAATCATTTTCTTCCATTATTTATTTACAGGAGAATTTAAACAAAACTTATATAAATTAACCGTATGTATTAGAATTTGTAAATTGGTCAAATTATAGAAAAATGAATCTTGAGACTAAGTAGTGGAAATAATAAAAGCAAACCTGAATATACCCGGCAGCTTTAGGTCTTTTCTATGTCAAAACTGAAGAAGAAAAGAAGCATATAATTCCACAATGGATTAGTGATATTGAATTTTTGAAAAAGAAAATAAAACATAACACTGAAATAGGTTAAGCTGGTTTTTATGCACACAAATTTGAGCAAGAACACAACAATCAGACATTGAGACATGTGACGACCATGCATATCTAGTGATAGTATAAGAAAAATGCATGTGAAGTTATGAAGCATTCACATTGAAATTGCATTCAGACTATCAATTTAAGGGACATTGTACAACATAAACTCAATTTAGGGACATCGAGGGACATATAATCACTTTTGCATCTAAGTCACCAAGGATCTCCTCCACTTACATGTTAAGTTATGAAGCATTCACATTGAAATTGCCTTCAAACTATGAATTTTAGGGACATCATGGGACATAAACTTTTCTCACAATTTAATCTCTCAAAACATGATCATCGTGGATACCTGTTAAGTCAATTATAGGGACACTAACCTTTGAATTTGATTCATTGACTGAACTATCATTGATATTAGATTGCTCACAATAGAACATCTGTGGAACTTTTGTTACTCCATTTTCTATAAGTCCTTCAACACCAACTTTTGAAACATCAAATTCCTTAACTTCACTTTTTCTATCATAATCTAAAGCAGTTCCTCCCTCCATAGGTGATCAAGAAGACAATATTGAATTGAAAGAAGAAACTTAAAGTCTTTGATATCAAAATATTCATTCTTATATGGATGCTTAACATATAAGATAAATAAATTATGGTGATAACATGTATTTAATAAAGCAACTACTTAAGAAGCATTTCTACCCAAAGAATAGACCACAATGAATAATATACTTTTATAATAAGTATTTAATTAATCTTTGTCTTGATTTTGAGGATTACAGCCTGTCTTAAAACTATCATCTCCCAATTCATGTGTAGCTTACAAGTTATGGGTTATATTATTTGCTTAATTGGGTGAAATTTTAAAATCCAAGCCTATGCAACAAAAATGCATTTTTTTATGGTCATTTGTGTGTCGAGATAATTCCATAGAGGTAATTCTATTTGAGGCGGTTAGATACTAAATGTGGAAACCTCTTCGGCAGAAATTTAAACTTTAGTTTGCTACGAGAAAATCTAGCATCTTCTAATAGATCCAACCATTGTTGGTATTTGACCACGATTTTCCGAAAAACTTGAATGACTAGCTAGGACTTTCTATCAATAAAAAACTTGTAAAAGTCCAATTATGCACAAACAATTATTGAACTTGGAAATGAGTATTTCGACGGTATCTTGAGGAACATTCAAAGGAATAGCATGATTAACTATGTCATTAATGTTGCAAATCCAAGACATTATACATGAATAATTCAGTAATAAAATATAACCAATTATTGCTTAATTAAAAAACAGAAAACAAAACTACAAGGTAGGTAAAGACTAAAAAGAAGTTGTTAAGTTAAAAAAGGAGACTAAGGCTCAAAGGGCAGGAACTCAAAGTTCACTACCTCTACCCTTCAAATTACATAGCAGGAACTACTAAGTCTATCAACATGGTTAGTGTTTCTGAAATTCGTAAGGCTCAAAGGGCAGAAGGCCCTGCAACCATTTTGGCCATTGGCACTGCTAATCCAGCAAACCGTGTTGAGCAGGCCACATATCCTGATTTCTACTTCAAAATCACAAATAGTGAGCATACGACTCAGCTCAAAGAGAAATTCCAGCGCATGTGTAAGTATTATTTGCTTACCAAATTGTGACAAATTATTTGCATTAAAAGATATATTACTGTTATGTCATTGACTTTGGTATTAATCAAATATTGTAGTACTAATATAATTTTTTTTATAACTAATTCAGGTGATAAATCTATGATCAAGAGTAGATACATGTATCTAACAGAAGATATTTTGAAAGAAAATCCAAGTGTTTGTGAGTACATGGCACCTTCATTGGATACTAGGCAAGACACGGTGGTGGTAGAAGTACCTAGACTAGGAAAGGAGGCTGCAGTGAAGGCACCGATATACTCATAGAGTCAATTTAGGGACATCGAGGGACATATATTCAATTTCGCATCAAAGGCACCAAGGCACACAACCATCTCTCCAATTTACGGTTATAAGAAAATCATTATCAAGGGTCGACTTCGAGTTATGAATAAAACATTCATATTCAAATTGCATTTAGACCATAAAATAAGAATTCATATTGTAAACCACGTTTTTTTGGTAAAAAATTCATCGCATTAAGGTCATCCAAACACAGCATCTCAATACTTGTCTTAAGAATTCTTTTTGCCACTAAACAATCTCTTACTGTCCAAATTAGCCTTCTTAAACTTGAATAATCAACGACTCGCCAATTTAGCACATTGTTAATGTTGCAAACAAGAAAAGACAACATTTTATCAAACAAGATTTTGGGCAATCAAGCAAGGGCAACAGAATCATGAAACCCCAAAATAACGAGTGATATTTTGTGTATTTTTTAGGGGACCGTTCAAATATAATTTCTAGGGTTCGAGTAATCATACATGAAAACGAAGAAAACACTTGGAGGCTTCTTCAGCTTGTTAGGATCCATAGCGGCTTTGTTCATCAGTTTCCTTCCTTTTCCTGCACCCTTACGCTTCAACAAAAAATCAAATTAAAAACTGGATCAAACGATTCATTACAAATTGTTGATGAAAATTGTTCATCGAAAACCTAAAAATCAAAATCTGAAAATCGCAAAAAATAAAACGGATAAAAACGATTTACCTGTCATCAGCGGCTTGGAATCACCTTTAGCCTTCGGCGTGATGAAAAAATCGAAAACGAGTTACATAGCGAGTCGAATGAGAGAGTTACACGAACGTGTTGCGTTGTGTTGTGAGGTTTCGTAGCGTTGCCGTTGACGGAGAACGAAAGAGTGTCACAAACGGAAAAGAAATTGGCTCGAATGAATTGAATTCAAAATTAAAAAGATTGATAATGAAAGATTGTAGTAGCATTAGTGATAACAGAGCATCTGTCCAAGAAAAATAAAATAGTAATAACAGAGCATGGACAAGGATTGGGTGAAATTCAATGAATTGAACTAGTGTATGACCCCGTAAAAATCTAAAATTTAATGTAAAATAATAATTGAAGGTCTATTTATAAAAATTACTCCTTCCTTTTTTTATGTATCGTTTTATAAAAATTTATGTGGTATCTTTCTATTGTATCATAATTTTAATCCACCAATAAATTCTTTTTTTTTTTGCACACATTTTCTCTTTTAAAAAAATTTAATATGTTATGTGCCAAAAAAAAAATCTTTAGTTTTTCAAATATATAACATTAATTGATTTTATTGAAATGATGTTATAATAGACGAAATATAACCTTAAATTATCAAAACGACAAATAATTTGAAACAATTTTTTTTCTAAAACGACAAATAAAAAGGAACGGAGGGAGTATTTAAATTTAACACAACTACGGCCTACTTTCGCTGATTTTTTGAAATTGTCCAAACCGATTATCCATTCAATTGGTAGACCGGTTCGATTTTTAAAATATTAAATACTATTAAATTTATGCTAACTTATATGTCAAAAAATAACGTAAATGTAAATATATATATTTTCCTAAATGCGCTGTTTTTAGTTGAATCTATGCATCCGTTGGATGAAGTCGAAATCGAAACGAGAGTGAACCGCTTAAAAATCGAATAGAAGTTATCTTTTCCTTCGATTCCTAATGCATTTCGATATCAGATAGAAATCAAAACGAAAGCAAAATTTCTTTAAAACATCTATTTTGCTTCTTCGACTTTTACCAATTTAATCTCACTTTTAATAAACACATTAATATCTATACAATATATAAAGAGGATATAGGAGTTTGGGGTGGCTTTTTATTTGGACAAATTTACCCCTCTCTTGAAATTCAAATATATTCAAATATGGCATAAGACATTTTCTTTTTTTTTTACTTAAGTTAGACATAGGGAGGCGCGGAATGCGTCTGCCTGACCCGCTAGTGTATTTATAAATTAAATGAGTCTTTATTGCATATTTTTTAACTTAGCAAAAATATGAGATAACAAATTGCCCCCAAAATGTCAGTTTCGATTGGATGATTAGAATGAAAATAGAGATTGACATTTTAAGATTGAAACGTTTTACTTTTTGAAAAGTTTTCATGTTTTCCAAAGACGGCAATGATGTCAAGGTCATCATTAGTCTTTTCAACTGACCATTATCCCACTACCATCAATGCATCCCTGCTTTTTCACGTTAGTGGTCCACGTGGCAGTTCAGGAAGCTGAAAAACTGCATGCGATCAGTTTGGATTTCTTTTCCATTTAATTAATTCGAGATTTTCTCAAATCCCTATAAATAGTCATCGTCTCCTTCACTGAAACGTTTCTGAAAACCTCCAAAACCTCACCATCTCTGAATTTTTTTGCGAACTTGCAAACAACAAGATTTTCTCAAATCTAAACCGATCAATCAACTGCATTATAACTTTCGCTTGAATCCATTCAATTTAGACTTACCAGATCTGAATCTTTCTCATCAACGCAAATCTTCAAAAAAAGAAAAACCCTTTTCACAAACAGAAATGGCTGACGAGAATCAAGATCAATGTCAGTTCCTTTTTCTGCCAAATGGAAAAATTTCATTTTGTATGAAGGTAAAGAACCCATGGTTCCACAACCTCATGGTGAACCTGAAAAACACGAGATTTGGCATTCTGAATTGATGATACCCTTCTCTGTTAACAAGAATGTTTATGCTTTTGGAGGTCCTCTCCCAGATGAAGAAGCTTTATCTGCGGACATGGGTAAACTTTTTCCTTGTTACCTAACCTGCGAACCTCCAATTTTCAATGATAAACCCTGTAACTTAGGTTTTTTAAATGCTAAGTTATTTAGATCTGCTCCTTCGATTCCCAACACCAAACATTATATTCCTTGGATAAATCGAATTGAAAAAGAATTTGGTGAAGTATGGAAACTATATGGGATTTACGAATTAATATAATTTTCTCGAATTGATCCTCAATACCAACTAGAAATGCTCATTGCTGCAATGCATTTCTTCGAGAAATCCACCAACACTTTTCAATTCCCTTGTGGAATGTTAACCACTACGCTTCTTGACGTAGCTGCACTAACTGGTCTTCGACCAGATGACGAAACCTTTGACCCTCAAAATACCAGTGAGAATATCACTTTTGATTACAAAGAGTTGTCGTTTACTAACTATATTGGTGAAAATCATAAGCAAGGCGAAGTCTCTGATGTCGAACATGTGGCTTTCTTGACTTTATGGCTGTCACACTATGTTTTTTGTTCTCGATCTTTGCAAATAGCCAAAATGTCCATCCCCATGGCTATTCAAATACATGAAGGAAGGCACTTTGGCCTTGGAAAACTCATTCTCGTTGTTCTCTATGAGTCCATAGGCTTGGCCTGTGATGAAATGAAGAAATCCAAAGATGGATCTTCCTTTTTAGTTGTTGGTCCCATTTGGTTATTACAACTGTGGCTTAACGCTACTTTCGAACAAGAATTTGGCTTAAGGATCCCCCAAGAATATCAAGCAGAGGTTTCTGAACGCCAAATCGAAGGGAGAAGAATCGTTCGATTAATACCCCAACCTTTTGAGAATAACTCCAAAGAGCTTTTCATGAAATACATTGAAATTTTTTCTAAACTTTAATGTTTTAAAACCCCAACATGCACCATTTATCAAACCGGAACATGGACCTATTTGGTTCACTGAGGATTTCCCAGCTTTTAATCCAGACAATGAGGACGAGGTAGATGATGTTTGGAGAGCTTATCTTGATACTACTGTCCTATCATGTAGAATAGGAAGCCAAGCGAAGCATTTTGGTTTAGTAGGATATCAACCAAATTTGGTGTCGAGACAATTTGGGATGTCTCAGATTCGACCCAAAAGCTTATTCGAAGAAGAGAAGGACGTAGTCCTAGGATCGAGCATATCTAAAAAATTATTCAAGAGATTCCTCAAGATTGCAGAAGGAAATTCATACAACCTTAATTCTTTCGAATTTAATGATTCCCATTTCTGCACCACTGACTTCGACAGCTGGTGGAAAGACTATTATGTGAATCGCACAAAGAGTGTAGAGGAAATCATTCTAAGGTTGGAAACAGGTTTTAATCAACCAATTCTTGAGAAACCAAAAAAGACAAAACCAAAAGGTACCAATCTTTGATTATTTATTTTGCTCAAAGAATGATTCTTTTTTATTCCATTTTGCTTTCCATATTAACTTCAATTCATTATAGTTTCGAAGAAAATGCTAGAAGATGCTTTGGGTACTATCAAGAAACCCACAACTGCTGGAATCAAAATTACTGAAGGAAAAACAAGGGTAAGTTTTTTCTATTTCGATTTATGACTATCCTTTTAATCAAATGTTTACAAATTTTAGAATTTCCTTTAGGGCCAGAAAAGGACGGCCAGTTCGACTGAGAGGGGCAATGCTTCAAAAAGATCGAAGCAACCTGTAACCATTTCAAGTGATGAATATGTAAGTCTTTTGATTTCTTTCCTTTTTTTACTTAGCACATTTTATTTCCATTTATACTTATTTGAAATGGCTATAATAAAATAGGAAGAGGAAGTGGAGATCCCCTTAAGGAGAGAAGCGACTCAAAAATCCAAAGAGCTGAGTCCAGCACCTGCTGCTGAGGTCGTTGATCCTCCAATCATCAACATAATAGGTGATGTAGGAAAAGATACTGTTGAAGATGAGGAGAGGACCATTGTAACTGACAATGTCGTTCCTGGGAGTGAGGAGAAGAAGAAGAAAAAGAAGAAGAAGAAGAAGAAATCAAAGTCCAAATCTCCTGAAGATAAAACACAATCTACCCCAGATGTTTCGACTCAGCCTGCTGGAGATGTTTCAGAAGGACCATCGAAAGGAGAGCTTTCAAAAGCTGCAATCGAAACAGACACTACAACAGAAGTTTTGGTAGAAGAGAATTCACCCAAAGACAATCCAAATGGAGAAACTTCTAAGGTAAGTGAAGTTTATCCTTTCTTTCGATTTTATAGAGTTGTTTGTATTTTGTTGTAATGTTTTATTCCTATTTTCACAGGATGATGCTTCAAATAAAGCTGATGAAACTAATGCTTCCAAAGTCTCCACAAATACTCATATCCCTGATGCTGATGAAACTGAAAAGACAACCAATGGTGTTGAAGAATTGGAGAAAACAACTGTTGCTGCTTCGAATACGGAATTTGTTCAAACGAATTCAGCGTCAACTGCAAATCCAGATACTTCTAATGAACCAATGGATTTTGATGTTGCTGATATGCCAGAAGCAGAAGAAGGAGATTCTGAAATTCTTCCAGAATCTTCGACATCAAAACTTTCAGCAAGTATAGGGATGTCTGAGGGAGACTTCGAAAATATGAGAAACTCACAACCAGACCTCGCTCTTCAACTTTTGATGGCTAAAAAATGGGAACTGCTGAAAACTCTAGTAGCAATACTGGAGGTACTTCAAATCAATCTGATGTAGGAATTCGCCAAACTGTACGCCAAGATTCGATCTTACTCAAGTTGCATTCAGAGTACTTAAATGACAATATACTTCAGTCAATCGAAGAGAATGCTAATGCCGCTTTTGCTCATAAAAATTTCTTGACTAAGTTGCATAATCCTCTGATTGACGAAGCCACTTTAAGCAAAGTTATTCAACTTGAGTCAATCATCGAACAATTTGCTAGGGCTGTACAAAAGAAAGAGTATAATGTTGGACGAATCAGCCATCAAAAGATTGCCCAGGCTGCTGTTTTCGATAAAGCTAATTGCTCTGTCGAAAGAGTAGCTCAAATGAAAGCTGAAAAGATTGATCCATGGGATGGCGTCCAAAAGTGTACTGCTAATATTGATCAATGGGAACAAGAGATAGCCAACTTGAAAGCTGAAATAGTCAAAAGAGAACTTCTTATTCATGCTGAGTGTTGAGTTTTGAAGATTGGCTTCATTTTTGGTAAAATAAGCCTGAAGCCAAATGTGGGTACCAATGCAGTAACATTGGGAACCACGACCTGATAACGCGCCTTATCCTTATTTATCTTGATCTAGCGCACGAATATGTTTGAAGGATTGAAAAAACAAACTTGCGCTTCCTTATTCAACAAGGAACAAATTTGTTAGATGAAGATTGAAGATCTACAGCTGGAGTTTTTAAAGGATAAAAACAATTCAGATATTATTTGTTTGTTAAAAGATAAAAACAAACTAAATATTATTTGTTTGGTCAAGAGGATCGTTGATCTAAAGCGGAATATTTAAAAAGATAAAACAAACAAATATTAATTATTTGTGTAACAAATTATCTTTTTGTACAAACGAATTTAAATCAAAAGATTAGTTTGCAACAAACGATCCTATCCTTCATGAAGCCAAAGAAGATTCAAGACTCTATATAAAGAAGCAAGCTTCATTCGTTGTAGTGCACCTGAAACCATTGAAGATACAAACACTATAGAGCGATTGAGAAGTTTTAGGCATAGGATTTAGTTTAAATCCTTGTTATTCTTTTGAGTATCACGATTGATACTTGATTAAGAATAACTTGTTCACTCTTAAGCTTTTAAGCACAGAGTGTGATTAGTTTTAAGAACAGAATTAAAAATACACAGGTTGTGTGGTTGAGGGGAAGTGAGAGGGGTCTCATACTTAGGACGTTCTTAAGTAGAAATCTATACGGGTAGTTGCTAGGTGATAAGCTGTAAACGGGGCGTTTGCGGAGAGCTTTGAACTACTTTACCATAGTGGATTTCCTTCCTGGATTGGTATCCCCCAGTGTAGGTGAGTTGCACCGAACTGGGTTAACAATAACTTGTGTTATTTAAATTCTGTCGTTTTATTATTGTGTGTCCAGGAGGACCAGTGTTGCAACATCGTGCACCACATTGGTCCCTCGCGTGCCAGAATTTCAATTGGCATCAGAGCAGGCACCCTAGGTGATTGGGTGAGCTCCAGGGAAGATACTTTATGGCAAGATGGACAGAGAAGGAGGACTCATGAACAGACCACCACTTCTGGATGGCTCTAACTTTGACTATTGGAAATCAAGGATGATTGCATTCTTGAAATCACTTGATAGTAGGACTTGGAAAATAGTCTTCAAAGGATGGGAACATCCCAAGGTCAAAGATACTAATGGAGCTGATACTGAAGAATTAAAACCAGAAGAAGAATGGACTACTGCTGAAGATGCACTAGCACTGAGGAACTCAAAAGCATTGAATGCTTTATTCAATGGAGTTGACAAGAACATGTTCAGGCTGATCAAACAATGCACAACAACCAAAGAAGCTTGGGAAATCCTCATCACAACGCATGAAGGAACAAGCAAAGTGAAGATGTCTAGACTCCAAATTCTAACCACCCAGTTTGAAGGTCTGAAGATGAAAGAAGAAGAAACAGTGCATGACTTTCACATGAGCATACTTGACTATGCAAACACCTTTGATTCTTTAGGTGAGAAAATACCTGAAGTAAAATTGGTAAGGAAACTCCTCAGATCCCTACCACCCAGGTTTGACATGAAAGTCACTGCCATTGAGGAATTCTGAGAAATAGGAAGCATGAAGCTGAATGAATTAGTAGGTTCCCTTCAAACCTTTGAACTCTCTATGAAGGACAGAACTGAAAAGAAAAACAAGAGCATTGCTTTTGTTTCCAATACTGATGAAGAGTCAGAGAGTGACAAAGAAGCTGATGAAAACATCTCAAAGGCCTTAGTATTACTTGGAAAACAATTCAACAAAATACTAAGGAGGACAAGCCCAAGGACCAATGTGAAGCACATCCAGCCCGACATCATCAAACAGGGAAATATGTCAAGGAAACCAAGAACTAAAGATAGAAACATTCAAGGCAGATGAGTTCAATGCCATGAATGTGAAGGCTATGGACATATCAATGCAAAATGTCCAACCTATCTGAAAAAACAGAAGAAAGGCCTAAATGTTATATCATGGTCTGATGAAGACTCTGAAAGTGACAATGAAGCAACCAAGTCAGTGAATGCCATGACTGGAAGATGCGAGTCTGATTCAGATTCTGATGATGATGTTTCCTACAATAAACTTGTTGCAACCTACAAGGAGCTGTGCATCAAAAGTGGAGAACTTTGCAAGACAAATGATGTAACATCTCCATTTTTAATCCTAGTAGTATTTGGATTAAATAAAAATATCATTTAATCCTATAATCAATATAAGGAAGGAAAAAGAGACACTTTATTGTATTGGACTTTAACTAGAACAAATGTATGTGTAGTTGTGGGACCTATTTGTCTTTATGAGAAGCACTACACCATTGTATTCCCATTTCACACTAAGTTAGAACAAAGGAACTATTTTCCCTAAGACTCTCATCTCTCTCTCACGTGCCCTCTCACTCTCACTCCCCACTCACCTCTCTCTCCTCCAATCAAAACACATGCAAGGACAAGAAAAAGAGGAAAAATCAGTATCTTTCCCCCATTTCATTTTCTCTCTCACGAGACAACAACACACACACACTTCTTCTACACTTTATTTCCTCTCAACCACTCACTTGTCCTTTGAACCACACAAACCCATTCAAGAAACTTAGAAACAAGACAAGATCAGAATGTTGAAATCATTCATTCATCATCATCACTGAGAGAAATCCATCTTTCTCTTCACCAAACATCAAGAACACAAATTGGGGTTTTCAAGTGGGAACTAAAGTGAGGAGTTATGTGGCTGTATTTGGAGTTCTAGAAGTGGATTAAAGCTTCAAATCAGGTGGGTTCGCCTTTAGGTGATGTTTGTATGAATTCTAGGATTAGAATTGCAGTTCATATGATTTAATCACTAGCTCACATTAATTTTAATTATATATGCAATTGATTTGATTGGGATTGGTTGTGTGTATAAGCTCTAGTTAGTTTGCCCAAATTAGCTTAATATGGTGTTAGAATATATTTACAAAATGTTAATTGTTAGTACTGTGAATTGGAGAAGTTTTGGATTGAATTTGGTTGTGTGTTGCTGTACTGAAACTGCAGAAAATCCTCTTTTTAGCAGGGTAAATCGATTTACCTAGCAGGGAAATCGATTTACCATGCCTCTGAAAGTGGGAAAAATACGCAAATTTGTACTGGGTAAATCGATTTACCCATCCAGGGAAATCGATTTACCTACCTGCTGTTTTGAGAAATTGTTTTCTAACTTACACAAGGTTTCAGTGCTCCTAACCCAATTGGTTTTAATCGATAATATCCCCGAATCATAATACAACACTTTACACCTTGAAAATATAGTGTTAACCCTCACACAACCAATGTGGTCTATTGTTAGGAATTGTATATATAAATGATAATGTGATTAGTTTTGAAATAATTCGGATAATTAGTCAGTCTTTGCGTACATTTTGGTACGATTTGGTGATAGCTATGCTATCTTTGGGATTTGTTAGAATCCAATCTTGAATATATTGAATTAATAAACTGTAAGCTTTTGCCGTGACGATATATTATCGCAGACGGATTTGTGAGGCCTCTGAGACCGGCTTACCTCGGAGTGTCCTATTTGTAAAATTGAACAAGATAATATTGTGTGATACACCATTTGCTTTATGACATTATGATATAAGACCTTATATTGTGACTGACTAATAGGTTTTGGAATTTTTGGTTGTTTGATCGATTCCCGAAAACAGGGAATTTAGCAACTAGGTAGTATGAACCTACTGAGACGAAGTAACTGTCTCATCCCCCATTATTTATTGATTTCAGATAAGCAGGGTGATCGTGGTAAGGAAGCAATGGAGTAACTAGCCGGAAGACTTGTCATGCTTAGTTATTTTCTATTGTATCATACTTCTATTGTGAACTTATGATGTTTCATAACTTGTACTCTTATGTTGTGAAATTAGGCTCATGAACCTTGTGATTCTGGAATTTGTAATCTCGTATCGTGATCGTGCTATTATCTGAAACTTTTGTATGTTGTATTATTAATGTATCCAGTATCCTTTATTTTCGTTCCCATTATATTCTAGACAATTTAATGTGGGGTGTTATAAAATGTATCAGAGCACGTCGATTCAAATCGTGCCTTGGGTCATTAAAAGTACAACATAAATTCTCATAATCTTCTTGATTTTCTAACATTTACTCTAGATGTTATATCACCTTGAGCCTAGCTAACTCGATTTGATTATGACAGTTAGAGTACTATGTCTGGAACTCCAAGGGGACGCGGACACGGAGGATCGAGGAGGAATGTTAAGGAGGATCCAGCTGAATTCGAAAGGCGTTTGAGGAATGCGAGTTCGGTTGAACCGAGGAAGGATAATCCCTGGGTCTGGATGGCTCAACAACAACAGATCCATCACCAGCAGATGATGATGGTGATGCAGCAACACCAAGTGATTGCGGAACAACAACTCGAGGTACAACGAATCGTGCAAGAGCAGAGAGAGACGCAATTCGAAACTAGAAGTGATCAGGCGTTTGGAGAATTTTTGAAGTTGAAACCCCCAGTATTCCGAGGGAATGTAAGTCCGGATGATGCACGTGATTGGTTGATGATTGTAGAAAGCATCCTAAGAGTAATACCATGCACGGACGATGAGAAGGTATTGTTCGTCACGTACTTACTAAAAGGAGCAACGGGGTATTGGTGGGATGGAATAAAGGAAAAGCTGGGATACAATATACCTCGAGAATGGGAACACTTCCGTGCACTCTTCCTTGGGAAATATTGTCCCGAGACTGGCAAGGAACAGGGTGACGGAGAGCATAGTCAGCCTTCAAGTTCACGAGCGTGTCGTTGTTGTGCAGAATGTGGGAAGCCCCACTCAGGACTATGTATGCAAGGTTATCCAGGCTGTTACAAGTGCAAGCTGGTGGGACATTACACGAGGGATTGCCCCTACAAGTAAAGAGGTAACCATCTCGTTCTTTATAGTGTAAGTAATCATAAATGGACTTTGTAGGAGATAGTGATATAAGGTATCGCTAGTCTTGTAGAACAACTATGAGTAGTGTAGTATCGATAGGAGACAGTTAAACAGGAACACTTCTGAATCCGTCTAATTCTTACTTCATCCTAGCAATTACCTAGTTACATAAGTCGATTAACTTAGTTCCTGTAGAAGGATAAACTCGACTCCATGTACTACTCTAAAGTCTGATGTCTGCCTATTGAATCATTCTCATCTAATGAGCCACTAACCATCCCCAACAAGATGAATTTCGTCTTTTTGTTCATACTCATGTCAGAACCGTAACGACCGAGTTTCGTTTAGAATAATGATTGGAATTTTATTCTAATACCAGCAGTCACCTAGTCGACATGTTAAGTGTCAGTATCTTCTGATTCGAGAGCAAATGGTGTAGTCCGATACTAAACCCAGCTAATCGCCGAATAATTTCCATGCTCCAACCCTCTCAATTGGTAACCCAACTTGTTCGGTTAAAACCTCTTGCGAGAGTCTATCAGCCAAATTCCAATATATCTATATATATATATATAGATCTAGTCTGTCACCATTCACGGGAATTGTCAGGAGGAAGAAAAATTAAGGAGCATTAATCGAAACTCAGTGGAATCCTAATCTTCGACTACTAATGATCTCATGTGAACTCTAAGTTCAAGCCAACCTTTCGGATCGAGCGATGATTGATTTGTAACCAGTAAGCCTTAGAAGTACGAGCCATACATTTTCCGAGTTTATCCAAATTTGATAAGAAGGGATAGGTCTTCCAGAACCTTAATACCTGTCAGTACATTAATGTGAAAACTCTGACGAGTTATGAGTTTTTCCAAATTTTCCGACAACAGTAATCGAACTGATAATTGTAGAACGTTATCCGCAGGAACCTACAGCAAATGTAGACAGTCTCTGTCGCAGTAATGCTAACCAAGTCAGACCCATAAAAGTCCAATCGCTCACCTAAGGACATGAGACAAATTCATTTAAGCTATCTAGTATGTCATGAACCTGTTAGTCGATATCGTGAAATCATTATCCGTAAGCATCCATACCCAGAGTCATCGGCCTTCAGTTTCATGACCAGTGAACAATTCCGATCAATAGGAGTTCACTTAACTATAGTAAACTACAAGTAGGAACCCAGTTTAGGTTCTCACCCATCCCTCTTGACATATTATGCACCAACGATGGATTGTTCCGGATAATAAAGTTTAGTTTAGTACCAAACCAGTTAACCACTCAAACGTTCACATGCCTAAGGTCTGTGACCGTTACCTCTATCACTTTAGTTAACTCACTTTGTAAGACTTGATTAATTTTTCCCGGATGAAATTCTGAGTTCGATCCGAGAATAGTAACCATGCCAGCAGTTAGTAAGAGGGTCCTATAGGTTCCATTCTCAGTAATCGGCTTAAAACCATATAAGCCTAAAAATACTAGCCATTAGCAATAAGTGTCCTCACAAAACTATTTGTAATTATTATGTCCAATTAGGTAACCCTAATAAACGATCTAAAGATAAACAAGTCATCCAACGATGGCGTAACCATCAAAAACACAAGACCCTGGTGTTTAGACTTTTCCCTTAGTAACTAAACTGCCTTAACCAACTACCTATCGCAAGACTTCCTCAGACAACTCCATCAATTCAAAACCACGTGTGTTCAACCTCGGAAAATTAGTGACCTGACTACTGTAATCAACCCTGTATCAAGATTGCATTAGTGAACTTTCCAAACAAATCTGGCCCTTACCAATACGAGATCTTTCGAACCAAAAATCACCTACATGCTAAATGTATGATTAGACACATGTGTCGTGCTAGGGTGGATTGTAATTGTAGGTGGAAATTTTCCAAATAACTATGAGTTTGTTTGCGAATAAGTTTAACTTATTAGCATCAGAATATGTAGTGTTTATGTATCCACCCACTCGTCTTATATTTCAATCAATTCTGGAATATTAAAGCAACACATATGTTATGTAGTGGTACGTATAACATGATATACACTTGTAGTCTTCGAAAAGGAGAGTAACCGTGAGGATGAATGATTTTGGAAGTGTTAGTATGTTAAAGCCCAAATTCATATCTTTAGATAACTTTGTAATGTTGTTAGAGACTCGTTTCCAGAGTGTAACCAACCAGGCCAGATACCGACCTATTACGTTGATAAAGTAACGGAATTAGTGCCAGAAGCAATAAAAAGATATTAATTGTAGTAGAGGTCTGTAAAGCCTGAGATTAAGCAGAAACAACTCGCAGGTAACATTGGTAGTGTAACTAATGAATGGCGTTGAATCAACTAAGTTACCACAAGCGGATTAAGGTGTAAAGAAGAAACATAGTGAAGAGCGTAACACGTTGAGGAGATATAGAGTATGAGACAACGGTAAACGATGTAAGTGACGTGTCGCGAGCATATCAGATTGTAGTGGAATGTTGAAAGGCAGTGCCACAAGTAAGTGGACGACAGAAAATTGTCAAAAATCAGAGTGCGCAGCATGAGATTATCTGAAAACGTGGTCAGCAGATTGATCTTTAGGCCAACAACTCTGTGAGAGAGGAAAATTTTATCCCAAGGGATTGAATGTGGATGATTGTAAGAAACTAACTGATGAATGACGAAGCACCTTGGAAATCACGATATGTTGGACCATATCAATTTCTTGGACATGATGGTTCTGTAGAATATTAGCCAAAGTTGCCATCAATCCTGTTATGGTTACAGGATGTATTCCATGCACTCCAACGCAGAAAATTCTTTATGAATTATTTTCAGCCAGTCTAGTTGAATTCGCAATGACCATGAACTATTCCCATCATTCTCAAGTATATTTTAAATTTCGAGGACGAAATTTCTTTAAGGGGGGTAGATTGTAACATCTCCATTTTTAATCCTAGTAGTATTTGGATTAAATAAAAATATCATTTAATCCTATAATCAATATAAGGAAGGAAAAAGAGACACTTTATTGTATTGGACTTTAACTAGAACAAATGTATGTGTAGTTGTGGGACCTATTTGTCTTTATGAGAAGCACTACACCATTGTATTCCCATTTCACACTAAGTTAGAACAAAGGAACTATTTTCCCTAAGACTCTCATCTCTCTCTCACGTGCCCTCTCACTCTCACTCCCCACTCACCTCTCTCTCCTCCAATCAAAACACATGCAAGGACAAGAAAAAGAGGAAAAATCAGTATCTTTCCCCCATTTCATTTTCTCTCTCACGAGACAACAACACACACACACTTCTTCTACACTTTATTTCCTCTCAACCACTCACTTGTCCTTTGAACCACACAAACCCATTCAAGAAACTTAGAAACAAGACAAGATCAGAATGTTGGAATCATTCATTCATCATCATCACTGAGAGAAATCCATCTTTCTCTTCACCAAACATCAAGAACACAAATTGGGGTTTTCAAGTGGGAACTAAAGTGAGGAGTTATGTGGCTGTATTTGGAGTTCTAGAAGTGGATTAAAGCTTCAAATCAGGTGGGTTCGCCTTTAGGTGATGTTTGTATGAATTCTAGGATTAGAATTGCAGTTCATATGATTTAATCACTAGCTCACATTAATTTTAATTATATATGCAATTGATTTGATTGGGATTGGTTGTGTGTATAAGCTCTAGTTAGTTTGCCCAAATTAGCTTAATATGGTGTTAGAATATATTTACAAAATGTTAATTGTTAGTACTGTGAATTGGAGAAGTTTTGGATTGAATTTGGTTGTGTGTTGCTGTACTGAAACTGCAGAAAATCCTCTTTTTAGCAGGGTAAATCGATTTACCTAGCAGGGAAATCGATTTACCATGCCTCTGAAAGTGGGAAAAATACGCAAATTTGTACTGGGTAAATCGATTTACCCATCCAGGGAAATCGATTTACCTACCTGCTGTTTTGAGAAATTGTTTTCTAACTTACACAAGGTTTCAGTGCTCCTAACCCAATTGGTTTTAATCGATAATATCCCCGAATCATAATACAACACTTTACACCTTGAAAATATAGTGTTAACCCTCACACAACCAATGTGGTCTATTGTTAGGAATTGTATATATAAATGATAATGTGATTAGTTTTGAAATAATTCGGATAATTAGTCAGTCGTTGCGTACATTTTGGTACGATTTGGTGATAGCTATGCTATCTTTGGGATTTGTTAGAATCCAATCTTGAATATATTGAATTAATAAACTGTAAGCTTTTGCCGTGACGATATATTATCGCAGACGGATTTGTGAGGCCTCTGAGACCGGCTTACCTCGGAGTGTCCTATTTGTAAAATTGAACAAGATAATATTGTGTGATACACCATTTGCTTTATGACATTATGATATAAGACCTTATATTGTGACTGACTAATAGGTTTTGGAATTTTTGGTTGTTTGATCGATTCCCGAAGACAGGGAATTTAGCAACTGGGTAGTATGAACCTACTGAGACGAAGTAACTGTCTCATCCCCCATTATTTATTGATTTCAGATAAGCAGGGTGATCGTGGTAAGGAAGCAATGGAGTAACTAGCCGGAAGACTTGTCATGCTTAGTTATTTTCTATTGTATCATACTTCTATTGTGAACTTATGATGTTTCATAACTTGTACTCTTATGTTGTGAAATTAGGCTCATGAACCTTGTGATTCTGGAATTTGTAATCTCGTATCGTGATCGTGCTATTATCTGAAACTTTTGTATGTTGTATTATTAATGTATCCAGTATCCTTTATTTTCGTTCCCATTATATTCTAGACAATTTGATGTGGGGTGTTATAAATGAGGAGCAAAGGAAGACCATTGCCCAACTTGAAAAAGAAAAGCAAGTGCACCTGTCTACCATAGCTAATCTTGAGAATGAAGCAAGCATGCTAAAATCCCAATTTGAAAGCATGGACAAACAACTCAGATTGCTAAACAATGGCACCGACAGGTTAGATGGGATTCTGGAAGCAAATAAACGGACCAAGCAAGGAAAAGGATTGGGCTATCATTCCCCAAAGAAACAAGCCTATGGACCTGCCAAGAAATTTGCTCCAGCTAACCTTTGGTATGGAACCAGAAAGCAAGGTCAAATGTTTCCACATCCAACACCCCACCAGAGAAGGTCCAGAAAGTGCCAACATCATGGACCACATCAGCGACCTCCAAGGTATGAATCATGGATATGCTACTACTGTGGGAAGTATGGACACATAAAGGCCCAGTGTTATAAGCTTCATGGGTATCCACACAAAGAAAGACAAGTCAGTCCAACTCCGAAAAAGGCTGATAACAAGAAGTCTTGGAAGACCAAATCCAATGTTGAAGTCAAAGCCCTTATTGCTCACAAATCCTTCAAAGTCTCTTCAAAAGAAGATTGGTACTTTGATAGTGGATGTTCTAGACACATGACTGGTGAAACGAAATACCTCAATGAAATAAATCCATACACCACCAATTTTGTGATCTTTGGAGATGGAGCAAAAGGAGAAATCAAGGGGATTGGAAATCTAATCAACAAAGGATTACCAAAGCTCAATGATGTATTATTGGTAAAAGGACTGACTGCTAACTTGATAAGCATAAGTCAGTTATATGACCAAGGGCTGAAGGTGAACTTCACCAAGAGTGAATGTTTGATCACTAATGACAAAAGTACAGTGATCATGAAGGGAGCAAGATCCAAGGATAATTGCTACCTATGGATTCCTGAGGAAACAGCACACTCATCTATCACTAATTTACTTAGCAAGGAGGATGAAGTAAGGCCGTGACACCAAAAGCTTGGGCATTTACACCTCAAAGGAATGAAGAGGATTATAGCTGAAGATGCCATAAGAGGAATACCCAAGCTCAGTATTGAAGAAGGAAGCATATGTGGAGAGTGTCAAGTTGGGAAGCAGACCAAAATGTCGCACCCAAGGTTGGAACATCAGACCACAACCAAAGTACTTGAACTACTCCATATGGACTTGATGTTGAAAGTCTTGGAGGCAAGAGGTATGACTTTGTGGTAGTGGATGATTTCTCTAGGTACACTTGGATAAATTTCATTAGAGAGAAATCAGATACATTTGAAGTGTTCAAAAGTTGTGCCTAAAGATGCAAAGAGAAAAGGGATTTGGAATTGTCAAAATTAGAAGTGATCATGGAAAAGAGTTTGAAAATTCCAGGTTCTCTGAGTTTTGTTCCTCTGAAGGAATAAGTCATGAATTCTCATCACCAATCACACCTCAACAAAATGGTGTGGTAGAAAGGAAGAATAGAACCTTGCAAGAATCACAATCGTGTCACACTCAGAAAAGGTACCACTACCACTCTCTATGAACTCTAGAAAGGAAGAAAGCCAACAGTCAAATACTTTCATGTCTTTGGAAGTAAATGCTACATACTAGTTGATAGAGAACAGAGGAGAAAAATGGACCCCAAGAGTGATGAAGGTATCTTTCTTGGCTACTAAACAAATAGCAAGGCATATAAAGTCTTTAACAACAGGACCAGGACCATGATGGAATCCATAAATGTTGTTATTGATGACTCTCCTGGAGTAAAGGTACCAGATGCGGTCCCAAATGTTGACACATCAGGGCCCCTGATCGACAGCATGAAGATCAAGAGACTCAAGAAGGAACTGACTCAGAAACAGAAGGTCAACCATCCAAGAAAGGTCCATCTATCAGAGTTCAGAAGAATCATCCTAAAGAACTCATCATTGGAAATCCAGATCAAGGCATCACTACAAGGAGATCTAATGAGCTATTGGCCAACTCATGTTTTGTATCCAAATTGAACCATAGAATGTGAAAGAAGCTCTCACAGATGAATTTTGGATCAATGCAATGCAAGAGTAGCTGAATGAGTTCAAGAGGAATGAAGTATGGGACTTAGTTCCTAGACCCAAAGGTGTAAATATCATTGGCACTAAGTGGGTTTACAAGAACAAGTCTGATGAGAAGGGAACTATCACCAGAAACAAAGCAAGACTAGTTGCTCAAGGTTATACTCAAATTGAAGGAGTAGACTTTGATGAAACATTTGCTCCAGTAGCATGCCTTGAGTCCATAAGGTTACTATTAGGAGTTGCTTGTATTCTGAGGTTCAAATTGTTCCAGATGGATGTAAAGAGTGCCTTCCTAAATGGGTACCTTAAGGAAGAAGTATATGTGGAGCAGCCTAAAGGGTTTGTAGATCCCCACCTATCAGATCATGTATACAAACTAAAAAAGACGCTTTATGGCCTAAAGCAAGCTCCAAGGGCATAGTATGAAAGGTTGACAACATACCAGGTGAAGAATGGCTACAGGAAGGGAGCGACAGACAAAACCTTGTTTGTCAAAGAAGAAAAAGGAAAGCTCATGATTGCACAAATTTATGTGGACGATATTGTCTTTGGAGGAATGTCAGACACAATGGTTCGACATTTTGTCCATCAGATGCAGTCTGAATTTGAGATGAGCTTAGTAGGAGAGCTGACCTACTTCCTTGGGCTTCAAGTCAAGCAAATGGAAGACACAATATTCATCTCTCAAAGTAAATATGCCAAGAATATTGTGAAGAAGTTTGGGATGGAG
This sequence comes from Trifolium subterraneum, assembly GCA_951799995.1. Classification (NCBI taxonomy): domain Eukaryota; kingdom Viridiplantae; phylum Streptophyta; class Magnoliopsida; order Fabales; family Fabaceae; genus Trifolium; species Trifolium subterraneum. The sequence goes on from OX637464.1 coordinate 40,011,833, forward strand.
AATGCTAGTCACAAAAGGACTCCTGCAGCAACACACTTAAAACTCACCAAAGATGAGAAAGGTGCACTACAAGAAAACTGCCGTATACCAACGGAACCCTTTAGTCACAGCCGCTAAAACCATTGGTATAGGTGTTCATATACCAACAAATGTAAATTGAACCGTGGGTATAGACCATATTTCTTTTTTTCTTTTTTTTTTGTAGAATATACCATATTTCTTTTCGTCTAATAAAAGAAGATAAACACGCGCTCTCATCTTTCTCGTTATCTCCAGCCTCAGCTATGGTCTCCCCGCAACAGTTCTCGATGAGCCGCAACCTCAGCATCAAAGAGGTTCTCACTCCCTTCCAACAAAGAAAGTTCAGCTTGATCGGCTACACTCCATACGGCTTTTGGACGGTAGAACGAACGGGGAGAGGGGGAAGGGAGAAGCAAGTGCTGACCAACATCAACTTCTTATTTCGTGAGTGTCTTTATCAACTTCAAATAAGATTGAGTTTTTCCTAAATTGTGCCAAAACCCTAACCTCGTTTTTCATCTCAAACTAAATTTCTCTATGTTTGGATCAATTAGAAATTTGGTGTTAATTTGTCTATTATTATTTGTATATTTGGCACAATTTGAAACCTAACAAGATTTAGTCCTATTTGAATGGCACTTTGTTGGTTTTTGGTTTATGGTTTCTAGGTTTTTGTTAATTGTTTATACTTTCTGGATTTTGGTTTTGGGTTTTCTGGTTTTTGGTTAGATGCGAAATATAGTGATTACTAATTACTAGTTAGTACTTTGTATGTAGATATGGTTAGATGTGAAAATTAGGGGTTATTTGGTTTCTATGGCTTCGTCGATTTGGAAGACCAGGAATAATATTATAAGTTTTCAGTATCTCTAGTGTGGAACAGGCGAACAGCTTGCTGCTTTGCATCAGTTTCCTCTGATTTTGAGGATTACGCTTAATGTGGGCTTCTACTTGGTTTTTCCCCTGCATTGGCGGTATAATTTTCTACAGAGAGGCCTTGTTGAGGAATTTTGTTGTTATGCCTCTTGGATTTTGTATTTATAATTGTTCATTTTTGTTTTTGTGTAGAATATAGCTTTTTGGAGCCTCTGGTGTGGATTTTGACTGTTGTATTGCCTGAACTTTGATCTGGTGTTTTATCTTGGTTTTATTGTACTCTTTGGTACAATGGGCTCTTGGGTTTTTAATATAATATTTTTTTCTCTTTCAAAAAAAATGTAGATATAGATTTATGGATGAACCAATTCATGTTGAGTGAAAACTGATGCATGGAGTATGAATGAACACATTCATCTTGACTAAAAACTCATGAAAAATGATGATGCAATGATGTTATGTCTGCTACACATCTTGGTAATGCACTAAGAAATATAAACCATTAATGGGGGCTTCTTCTCATAAATGGTATTGAGATGTGAAGTTTTTGATATGCACAATATAGGTAGTTGTTGCATTCTTCACAATAATGAAGATAATGTTTAATGTAAAATTGATATTGAAATGTCAAATTACTTCGTATAACTCATTGCTCTTTTCCTTTCAAAAGAAATCAATTGATAATCAATTGTATGAAATGTTAATATTTGGTGTAGGTGAATAAGTCAACACTACTAAGTGTGAAGGAGGAATTAATTGAAGCACGCACAAACTACTTTGGTGTAGGTGAATAATGCAACTGTACTAACTAGTTAGTTATTTCCTAACAAATTAAGGTCTTGCAATGTTTTTAATATCTTACTTGGGCTTAATTTTGATTGTCATTAAATTAATAATAGTATAACTATTTCTTTGTAATTCATAGACTTGCTATTTGAGTGAGCTGTCTACTAGGGAAGAAGATTCAAAGGTTACTCTGAAGTAGACCCATATTTTCATTTCTCAGGTGATGTCAGTTTCTTCTTCTATTACATACATGAATCATGGGTGGATTTCTTAATCTAGTTTATGATTTAATTTGGTTTTCTTGTTAGGAACTGACCATTTGGAGACTTGATGGTAAATGTGTTATTATTCATCTGTTCTTTTTATTTCTTCTAGGTGAACATTAGAAGCTAATATGGAGACTTGATGGAAACTTGAATGAAGATAGAAACAATAGGCTAGTATACACAATTTGTGTTTAAGATGGATATTTCTCGTTTTTTAAGATTTTCTATTGCTGAATATTTCTTGCTCTTTCCAGGAAAATAAACATGATAATGAGGTTGGATCATCTCAATTAGCCCCAAAGACACACAAGTTGCATTGCATTCTCCCGATTGCTCTACTTTATAACATAATATAACATTGCATAACAGAGTCAAGGTACGGGCTTCCTCTGATTTAACGTTGTGGATTCAATCCTTTTACAAGTATGAACTCTCTCTTTTGTGATCTTGCACTTTTGCTTAAAATACCGATTATTTCTTCCAATTATAGTATATAATCACTAGTCTGAGCTAGATACCTTTAAAACCTATAATTGTTAATGAGAATAGGAAATACAATGTCAGTGTTCACTTTGCAACTGCAAGGGAAATAATATACTCCAAAAAAAATGTTAGTGTCAATAGTGTTGTTTTGCAATTAGTGTCATGATCGGATTGTTATTGCTTGTTTTTGTTTCATCTATTTTTAATGTTTCAGGAAGAACTAAACAAATATGATAATGAGGCTAGAACATCTCACAATCAGTCCAAGAGATACAAAGTCACATGTCTTGGAAGGATGATATACATTCCAAAGTAAAAGGACCTGAAAGAGAGGACGAGTGCATTGTATTGGTAATGTTGGGTTTTTGTATGTTGGCTACAATTTTGCAAAAACTAACTCTAGCCAAGATGCTGGACAAGATGCTGTAGCATATGAAGTACAGCATTACTGCTACTGTGTTGCGCAAAATTTTTAAACAAAATCTCAGAAAGATCTGTTTCAGAATAAAAGATTGAGCACGTTTTAATAGACCAAGCTGCGCCTTGTTCCTTAAGTTTCTGAAGGAGGTTTATATTATTTATCTCAATAAAATAATTAAATCTTTGAAGAAAATATATTTGAAGAAAATCTTTTAAAGTCAATCTTTAATGAATATTTGAAGTAAATCTTTTATGCTGATCATCTCAATGGTTCAGATTAATTGTGAAGCCTTTTCTTGTGCAACAAGGACCTGCGATCTCAAGGCTATATATATGAAGACCTAAACCTTGTTTCAATTCATCTAAAGCCGTGTTTACTTAAAGTGTGTGTTTTAGGGTTTTAGAGTTTTGCTTGTTAATTGTGAGCCTTCTTGTGTCAAGTTGATACAAGTTTAGGACTGATTATTTGAGTTGTATTTGTGTGTCCTCTCCTAAGCTTTTAAGTACGGAGATTAGGATTGTGTGAACTTACTCCTAAGCTTTGAAGCACGGAGGTAGGTTTGTTCTTGATTGTTTTAGTGTCTGTTACAGTGAGTAACATTCTGAATATTGAAGGAAGTGAGACGGGGCGTCTCATATCTAGGAGTTCCTAGGTAGAATTGCATGAGGTAGTGTCTAGGCGATAAGTTGTAAACGGGGCGTTTGCTGAGAACTTAGAACTAGAACTATATTAGTGGATTCATTCCTGGATTGGTATCCCCCAGAGTAGGTGAGTTGCGCCGAACTGGGTTAACAACATACTGTGTTTTTACTGTTCTGCTATTTTACTGCTGCATTATTTTCTGTGATTTATTGCTACGAACATTGCTGTAGCATCTTGCGTAGCATCTGTCTACAGGGTGTCAGATTTTCAATTGGTATCAGAGCAGGCACCCTAACTTGCGTGGGTGAGCTCCAGGGTAGATATCTGACGTCATGGACAGAGAAGGAGGATACGTAACCAGGCCACCTCTTCTAGATGACTCCAACTACGACATTTGGAAAGCTCGAATGATAGCATTCTTGAAGTCTATGGACAGCAGGACTTGGAAAGCCGTTCTTAAAGGTTGGGAACATCCCAAAGTGAAGGATGCTAATGGAGCTGATACAGATCTACTGAAACCAGAGGAGGAGTGGACTACTGCAGAAGACTCATTAGCTCTTGGCAACTCTAAAGCCTTAAACGCCTTGTTTAATGGTGTGGACAAAAATATGTTTAGGCTAATCAAAAAGTGTGAGGTTGCCAAAGATGCTTGGGAGATACTAAAGACCACTCAAGAAGGTACTGCCAAGGTAAAAATCTCAAGACTTCAAAATCTAACCAGGAAATTTGAAAATCTTAGGATGAAAGAGGATGAAAGTGTTCACAACTTCTACATGAATGTTATGGATTTTGCTAATTCTTTTGATGATCTAGGAGAGAAATTAAGTGATGAAAAAATTGTGAGAAAAATTCTTAGGTCTCTTACTAAGAAATTTGACATGAAAGTGATTGCAATGGAAGAAGCTCAAGACATATCAACCATGAAAGTTTATGAATTAATAGGATCCCTACAAACCTATGAATCATCTGTTAATGAAAGAATAGAAAGGAAAAACAAAAGCATTGCTTTTGTATCAAATGCTGAGGATGAAGATCTTGAGAGTGATATAGAGTCAACTGACAGTGTTTCTGAAGCTATTGTCTTGCTTGGACGACAATTTAATACGGTTCTAAAAGGGATGGACAGAAGACCCAGGCAGAATGCTAGGCATCTTGCTACTGACATGAGTCGCAGCATTGGTAACTCAAGAAAAACAAAGATTGATGAAAAACCTGCTCAAAGTAAGGGGCTTCAATGTCATGAGTGTGAAGGGTATGGTCACATCAGAACAGAATGTGGTACTTATCTAAAGAAACAAAAGAAAAGTCTGAATGTCACCTGGTCTGATGAGGATGGATCAGAAGAAGAAGGAGAATCTGAGGTTGCGAAACATGTTACAGTCTTAACTGGAATTGTAACATCTGATACAAAATCATGTGATGAAGAAATCTCTTATGATAAACTAGCAGAAACATACAGAGACCTATGTTTAGTTGCTGGACAAAAATGCAAAGAACTTGAAAAGCAAAAGAAACTCAACTCACAACTTCAGGGTGAAAAATTTAACCTTCTGTCAAAGATTGATGATCTCCAGAAAAAGGTAAACAGCTTAACCTCTGACCTTAATGCAGCTAATGAGGAGATAGATAAATTGGAAGTTGATATTGGAAGGCTGAGAAAATATTCTGAAATGTTGAACAAAACTGGTGCTGACAAATTAGATGAAATTCTAGAAAAGAATGAGAGAAGACCTAAGTTTATTGGTATTAGTTATGAGAATGTCAATAAACACAGGACTTATAATCCTGATCTTATGTATACTCATCCCAAAGAAGTCCCAGGTGCTAACATGTCACGAAAGATGCCCCAGCATCCTACGCAGCATCATGACAATTCTTACTATAAGCGTCCTATGAAACATCATGGCAATTCTCACTATAAGAAACACCGTCCTTGGAGATGTCATTACTGTGGTAGAAAGGGACACATAATGCCATTTTGCTATAAGCTGTATGAGTACCCTCAGGAGAAGCAACAAACTGAGCCAATACCAATGATTCAACAAGAATGGAAAGTCAAAAGTAAGAACATCACTATAAAAACCAAAGTTGATGAAGAACAAACTGAAAATCAGGTTACAGGTTTGATTGCTCACACTTCTCTTAGAGCCTCTTCAAAAGAAGACTGGTATTTTGACAGTGGGTGCTCGAGGCATATGACTGGAGATGATAGATTTCTTGTTGATATCAAATCTTACTCAACTAGCTATGTGACTTTTGGAGATGGAGTCAAAGGGGAGATCATTGGCGTAGGAAAGCTGATCAACAAAAGCTTACCTACACTTGATAATGTGCTACTTGTGAAAGGATTAACTGCTAATTTGATTAGCATTAGTCAATTGTGTGACCAAGGTCTGAAGGTAAATTTCACCAAAGCTGAGTGTCTTGTCACAAGTGCGAATGATGAATTACTCATGAAAGGTGTGAGGTCCAAAGACAATTGCTACTTGTGGGTATCTCAAGAGGAAGCAAATCTGTCAACATGTTTCATAGCAAAAGAGAATGAGGTAACACTTTGGCACCAAAAGTTAGGACATCTAAATCTGAAGAGCATGAAAAAGGCAATATCTGAGGAAGCTATCAGAGGACTACCTAAGCTTAAAATTGCAGAAGGTAACATCTGTGGTGAATGTCAAATTGGAAAACAAACCAGGATGCCGCACAAGATGCTACAACATTCCACAACTACAAGAGTCCTTGAGTTACTTCATATGGATCTTATGGGACCAATGCAAGTCGAAAGCTTAGGAGGAAAAAGGTATGCTTATGTTGTTGTTGATGATTTCTCTAGATACACTTGGATCAATTTTCTCAAAGAAAAATCAGATACTTTTGACATCTTTAAAGATCTATGTGTTCAGCTTCAAAGAGAAAAAGATAGTGTAATTTTAAGGATAAGAAGTGACCATGGAAAGGAGTTTGAAAACTCAAGGTTTTCTGAATTTTGTGCATCTGAGGGAATCAAGCATGAGTTCTCATCTCCCATCACACCCCAACAAAATGGAGTGGTTGAAAGGAAGAATCGAACTATACAAGAATCAGCTAGAGTCATGCTTCATGCAAAGAAATTACCATACTCCTTCTGGGCTGAGGCCATGAATACAGCCTGCTATATCCACAATAGAGTTATATTAAGGACTGGAACCAACACAACTTTGTATGAACTGTGGAAAAACAAGAAACCTACAGTCAAATATTTTCATGTGTTCGGAAGCAAATGTTACATCTTGGCTGACAGAGAACAAAGAAGAAAACTTGATCCTAAAAGTGATGAAGGAATATTCTTAGGCTATTCCACCAACAGTAGAGCCTATAGAGTGTTCAATTCCAGAACCAAAGTAATGATGGAGTCTAGCAATGTTGTGATAGTTGACCATGTAGAAAGCAGGACGCAAGATGCGGGTGAAGATGCTGCAGCATCTGACTCATCAACTGAAGCATTTAAAAATGTAAAAGAAGATGAAAACAACATGGAAGCTTCTGGAACTGGGTCTATGAGTGTTCCACCTAAGAAAGGTCCATCCATTAGGATCCAAAAGAATCATCCCTCTGATCTCATCATTGGTAATCCTGACCAAGGAATCTCTACAAGAAGAATGAATGATGTTATCTCAAATGCTTGCTTTGTATCTAAGATTGAGCCAAAAAATGTGAAGGAAGCATTGACTGATGAGTGTTGGATAAATGCGATGCAAGAGGAACTAGAACAGTTCAAAAGGAATAAAGTGTGGGATTTGGTTCCAAGACCAGAGAATGTAAATGTGATTGGTACTAAATGGGTATTCAAGAACAAGTCTGATGAAAATGGAGTTGTCACCAGAAACAAGGCCAGACTTGTTGCTCAAGGTTATGCTCAAATTGAAGGAATTGACTTTGATGAGACATTTGCACCTGTTGCTCGTCTTGAGTCCATAAGACTTCTCTTAGGTGTTGCTTGCATCTTAAAATTCAAATTATTCCAAATGGATGTGAAGAGTGTCTTTTTCAATGGGTATTTAAATGAAGAAGTCTTTGTTGAACAACCAAAAGGATTCATAGAGCCCACTCTCCCCAATCATGTCTACAAATTGAAGAAAGCTCTATATGGCCTAAAACAAGCCCCTAGGGCATGGTATGAAAGACTCACTGAATTTCTCTTAAGTCAAGGGTACAGGAAAGGAGGGAATGACAAAACCCTATTTGTAAAGAAAGAAAAAGGTGATTTCATTATAGCTCAAATATATGTTGATGACATTGTCTTTGGAGGAATGTCAAGCAAGATGGTACAACATTTTGTGCAGCAAATGCAGTCAGAATTTGAGATGAGCTTAGTAGGAGAGCTAACATACTTCCTTGAACTACAAGTAAAACAAATGGAAGACACCATATTTGTCTCTCAAAGTAAGTATGCTAGAAATATTGTGAAGAAATTTGGTATGGATGGAGGAAATCACAAAAGAACTCCTGCAGCAACACATTTGAAGCTTACCAAAGATGAAACAGGAATTGATGTTGATCAAAGCCTATATAGGAGCTGAGTATGATTGGAAGCTTATTATATCTAACTGCTAGTAGACCTGATATTACTTTTGCAGTTGGAGTATGTGCTAGGTACCAAGCTCAACCCAAGATGAGCCATCTTGCTCAAGTAAAAAGGATCTTGAAGTATGTTAATGGCACCTGTGATTATGGAATTCTCTATTATCATAGTGAAAATTCTACTCTAGTAGGATATTGTGATGCAGATTGGGCAGGTAGTGCAGATGATAGAAAAAGCACATCTGGTGCATGTTTCTTTCTAGGTAACAATCTCATATCCTGGTTCAGTAAGAAGCAAAACAGTGTTTCATTATCTACAGCTGAAGCAGAGTACATAGCTGCTGGAAGCAGTTGCTCTCAACTATTATGGATGAAACAAATGTTGAAGGAGTATAACGTGGAGCAAGATGTCATGACATTATATTGTGATAATCTTAGTGCCATAAATATCTCAAAAAATCCTATTCAACATAGTAGGACAAAACATATTGATATTAGGCACCACTTCATAAGAGATCTTGTAGAAGACAAAATTGTTACTCTTGAGCATGTAGGCACTGAAGAACAACTAGCGGATATATTTACTAAAGCTCTAGATGCTGTTCAATTTGAAAAATTGCGAGGCAAACTTGGTATTTGCCTATTTGAAGAATTATAGCAATTATTGCTAGTGTGGCGTGCGACTGCTACTTTCTTTTACCTCCATTTGGAAATGCACGCTATTTTGGGAAGTGTTGAAACATCTGAAAAATTAGTAATAATTTTGTGTCTGTTGGTGATAAGAAGGATGTTTCTGGTGGTGAGAAAGTGTTTGATAGAGGACGATTTGTGGGGTTCTTCCCTGATGTGCTTAACAAATTCTATGGAAGATGAAGCAGAAGATGTAGGTGGTGATACTGAGGTGGAGGAAGAGCATTTTGATGCAAGTCCTCTTGTTTGTTCTGCTTGATATTTTGGAAGTTATTATGTGGGCTATGCCCTGATTCTGATTGCACCTGTAACTCTATGTCTCTTTGCTCTGGTACTCTATGGTTCTTATGTTCTGGTACTTTGATCTGTTCTTTGCACTCTGTGGTTGTTCTGTGTTATGGTACTGCTTGTTGCTCCTATGATTCTCTTTGACAAAATTTATGCTTAAAAAGGGGGAGTAATATCTGATTTTCTGAAGGTGTTCTGGTTTATGTGCATGATGTGACAACAAATGCTATAGCATCTGGTATAGCATGTTATGTCTGATAATGATATACAGGTTTGAGGGGGAGTAATCTCATCCCCATGCATGAACTAAGGGGGAGTAGAATTTATTTTTCTACTGTTGATGAATGTTCAGATTCCATGCATGCATGTATGACTCTATGACTCAATAGGAATTTATTTTTCCTAATATGTGTGGAATTTATTTTTCCACAGCATGAAATGAAAGAGTCTTATCTTTGAATCCACTATTATGAGAGTTTATTTCTCTCTAGTTGTACTTCATGAGGCTAGATGTGTATAATCCGCTGTTGCATGCCTCTGATGTTATTGTCTGCTTTCTTTCCTAGTTGTGTGCTTATGTTGACTCGAAGGAAAATATGATCTGCATCTCTCCACAAACTGGTCTAAAGTTGTTTTAGCCAAAATTTGCCAAAGGGGGAGATTGTTGGGTTTTTGTATGTTGGCTACAATTTTGCAAAAACTAACTCTAGCCAAGATGCTGGACAAGATGTTGTAGCATATGAAGTACAGCATTACTGCTACTGTATTGCGCAGAATTTTTAAACAAAATCTCAGAAAGGTCTGTTTCAGAATAAAAGATTGAGCACGTTTTAATAGACCAAGCTGCGCCTTGTTCCTTAAGTTTCTGAAGGAGGTTTATATTATTTATCTCAATAAAATAATTAAATCTTTGAAGAAAATATATTTGAAGAAAATCTTTTAAAGTCAATCTTTAAAGAATATTTGAAGTAAATCTTTTATGCTGATCATCTCAATGGTTCAGATTAATTGTGAAGCCTTTTCTTGTGCAACAAGGACCTGCGATCTCAAGGCTATATATATGAAGACCTAAACCTTGTTTCAATTCATCTAAAGCCGTGTTTACTTAAAGTGTGTGTTTTAGGGTTTTAGAGTTTTGCTTGTTAATTGTGAGCCTTCTTGTGTCAAGTTGATACAAGTTTAGGACTGATTATTTGAGTTGTATTTGTGTGTCCTCTCCTAAGCTTTTAAGTACGGAGATTAGGATTGTGTGAACTTACTCCTAAGCTTTGAAGCACGGAGGTAGGTTTGTTCTTGATTGTTTTAGTGTCTGTTACAGTGAGTAACATTCTGAATATTGAAGGAAGTGAGACGGGGCGTCTCATATCTAGGAGTTCCTAGGTAGAATTGCATGAGGTAGTGTCTAGGCGATAAGTTGTAAACGGGGCGTTTGCTGAGAACTTAGAACTAGAACTATATTAGTGGATTCATTCCTGGATTGGTATCCCCCAGAGTAGGTGAGTTGCGCCGAACTGGGTTAACAACATACTGTGTTTTTACTGTTCTACTATTTTACTGCTGCATTATTTTCTGTGATTTATTGCTACGAACATTGCTGTAGCATCTTGCGTAGCATCTGTCTACAGGGTGTCAGATTTTCAGGTAAGATTTCCAAACCCAAAAAATTGAAAGCTTCTTTTTCTGAAAATCAAACTTAAGCAAATGAAAAAAAAACAAGATAGTACAAATGCGGTGTTGGCAAATATGTTGTCATTGATTCAAAATCGATTTGCTGGAGAAGATGTGAATGGCATTTTACGAGCTGCACGACGGGTATATTTTATTTTACTCATCATGTTCATATTTTGAATATTATGAAAACATTAATTAAATTAAGTCTATAATTTGATCTCTTTTATTTTCTATGGGTTATAGATGTTTCTAGTGCCTCTGACCAAACGGATTCTCAAAGTCCATACATTGGCGATGATTGAAGAAATATATTAGAAGTAAACCGTGTAAGCCGTTGCAGTTTATTGCTTGGTAGGGATGTCATACATATGGATATTTTTGTGGTTGCTAGTTTTTTAGAGTTGTAATTTTAGGATGGATTAGAAGTAACAGGTGGTTATGTTAAGTTATTTGGTGCAACTTCAATTTTGGGAGATTTAGTCATGTGACATTGTTTTAGTATTTTAATGTACTCATTTAGTTTGTAAGACTTGTTAGGTTTTTTTTAATATAATTGAAATTCTCTTTTATAATTATAATTATAGTTGACTTTTTTTTACAGTACGATTATAGCTGACTTTGAGCGTAGAAAATATGCATATTGGCAAATTATCATTATTATTTAAAAAAAAATGTACAATCTGTCAAAAAAATCCAAAAAACAAATCCCACACCTATACCAACGGACAAATCCGTGGGTAAACCGATTTACAATGGTTGTAATGTCTGTGGGTATAGATCTCAGGTTAGTCCAACGCCAAATAATGTTGTTGATACAGCGAGATAAAGTAGACGGAACAAAATGTCCGTGAGTATAGGTTTTACAGCCTATACCCACGGTTTTTGGACCTTTACCAACAGAATTTCGTTGTAGCTATATGTCAAGTTTCTTGTAGTGGTGTTGATGTAGATCAAAGTCAGTATAGAAGCATGAGAAGAAGCCTTCTATATCTCACTGCTAGTAGGCCAAACATTGCCTTTGCAGTTGGAGTGTGTGCTAGATATCAAGCTGCACCAAAGATGAGCCATCTCACACAAGTCAAGAGAATTCTCAAGTATGTGAGGGAACATGCAACTATGGCATCATGTACTCCCATGGTGAAGACTCAAAGTTGGTTGGGTACTGTGATGCAGAATGGGCAGGAAATGCAGATGATAGGAAGAGTACCTCAGGTGGATGTTTCTTTTTGGGGAATAACTTAATCTCCTGGTTCAGCAAGAAACAAAATAGTGTATCACTATCCACATCTGAGGCAGAGTATATTGCAGCTGGTAGTAGTTGCTCTCAGATCCAATAGATGAAGCAGATGCTAAGTGAGTACAATGTGGGGCAAGATGTTATAACATTGTACTGCGATAACTTAAGTGCTATAAATATTTCCAAGAATCCTATTCAGCATAGTAGGACAAAGCACATTGATATAAGGCATCACTTCATTAGGGATTTGGTGGAAGAAAATATTGTGACCTTGGAACATGTTGAAGGGGTGGAAGGAAAAGACAAGAAGGGGGGGGGGGGGGGGGGGGTTGAATTGTGTTTTTAGAGTTTAAAAAACTTTTCAAGATATAGATCTATCAGAGTCTTTTAGCAGCGGATTAATAACACAATCAAGATAAAGTCTGAGCAGAAAATCAAAGGCAAGAGAGAGAGACACACACACAAGGATTTTATACTGGTTCCCCTCACAAATCGAGAGTACTCCAGTCCCCTTGCACTTCCAAGGGATTTCATTATAATCACTAAAGATTACAATCCTAGTGCTCAAGCCCACAAGCAAGAGACTTCCCTATTGCTTAAGTCACACAAGACAAGAGACTTCACAAATGCTTCAGATCACACAGCAGGAGACTTTTACAAATGCTCAAGTTACAACTAACAAGAGACTTCACAAATGCTCCAGATCACACAGCAGGGGACTTTTACAAATGCTCAAGTTACAACTAACAAGAGACTTTTTAAAATTACTCACACAAGAGTAAATCCTAAACTTCTAAGCTTAAAAACTATTACACAAAATAACTTTCAGAGGTTCAGACAGTTTGTTGTTCACTTAGTTTGAAAGATAATTTCAGTTCAGTGTGTGTGTGTCTCTCTTGTGTATTGTGCGTATAGTTACACAAAAATTCTTCCAACTCTACATATATATATGAGAGAAGAGAGAATTTGAGACGTTGTAGAATTCCGTTGAGTTGGACAACTATTGATTTCCAATTGCTTGAAACGTGGGTTTTGAATATCTTCCTAGAAGAAGTAATTCTGCTCCACAACTTCGTCCATGCTTTTCTGCTTGTCTAAATGCAGAAATAAAGGGACATCACGCTCCTTGATGATAAGATCAAATTCCAATTGAACGTTGTAGTAGTGTTGTCCTTTATACAGTCATCAGGCTTAGAATGTTTCGAAACAGAGTGACATAGCCTTCTGATGAATGTTGGAATTCTTTGGCTTCTGATAAACTTTGACTTCTTGGTTTCTGATGGTCTTTGAATCTTTGGCTTCTGACAGTCCTTTGTAATTCAGCTTCTGAACGTCTTCGTCTTCTGAATGACACTTGACTTCTTAGCTTCTGAGATTCAATACCAAGCAACTTCTGATTCATGTAGCTTCTGACCGTTGTAGGCTTCTGAACGTCTTTTGACTTCTGAACGCCTTTTAACTTCTGAATGCCTTCAGAGTGTAATGCTTCAGACTCTATCAAAGTTTCTTCAGAGCTTAAATTAAATGTGCTCTTTCATAAATATAAGTTTGTCCTGCACACTCAATTTAAAACATTAGTAATACCAATTGTCCATTTAATACTTTGTTATCATCAAAACTTAGGGTGTTTTATAAATAAAACTCATTTTGTTCCAACAATCTCCCCCTTTTTGATGATGACAAACATAAGTATTAAATACAATTGTTGTTTGACAAAATTCAGCTATATTGACATTAGGCTTCTGAGTTTTGCAAGCTCCCCTTAAGTCTGATACTCCATAGGGTTAGGTTTGTAAGCTCCCCCTATTTTATATCTATAGTTGATTTTGATCAGTTTCAGAATTACTTTATTATATGACTTAAATTATTTATATTTTACTATGCAAAGAACAAGGTTTATAAGCTTCTTCTCTTCATAGTGAAATAATTTTTGAATAAGGTTGCACCCTTACTTAAAAACTATCTATGAATAATAACTTCAAATAATAAATGTATTCTCCTTACACAATATAATCTTAAGAAAGTAACTAAAGTCCAAATAATAAATTTTTAAATTAATGAAGATAACATCAGATGCGTTATTGGCAGTAGGATAAGATACGTATACATTAGGTTCTCATAGGATGTCATGTGAACGATTTCAGAGTTTTAAAATATAACATATATTAAAACAAATCAAATCAGATTGCCAAAAAAAAATATGACCAATACTCTTTACTCTTTTCACCGCGAAATTGTACAAAGCTAGAAAGGCTTTATAAAAGCTGTAGAAACACTTTTATCAACAATTGAATTACCAATACTCTTTCTCCCACTTTTGTCATTATCAAAAAGGTTGTCTACCACAATTAAAGCAATTGTAACGACCAATGTAGTCAAGTCAGAAATATGGTTACAACTATGTCCATCATAAATGAGCGTGTTGAACGCATTTAAGACCTTGGCGTTGGAATGAGCTTATAAAAGGAGAGAGCCTATTCATTTTATTCTCACAGAATAATCTTAGGCAAAAGTAGTTCAATTGAGAGAAAAAATGAAACGCTCAGGGAAGAAAAGTGTAGTTCCAAAGAGAGTTAGTCAAGATGAGAGAAAAACTAAGAAAGAGAAATCAAGAAAAGCAAAGCCAAAGCCTGAGGTTGAACTCAGTTCAGAGTCTGGAGAAACAGATTCTGATTCAGAGTCTGATGAATGAGACTCTGATTGGTTTGAGTATCTGAAGACATATCATCCTGAAGAGGATCAATCTGATGTCCAAGTCCCAGATGGGCTAGAGTCTTCTCCTGAAGAAGAACAATCTGATTCAAAAGAGTCAGATGCTTCAAAGAAGGTGCCATCCAAGCTGGATCACCCAACTCTGCCCTCTAAAGATTCCAGATGATTTTCTTTAGAATTCTATGTAAACAGTCACTCATGTTTTTAATGAAATACCATTTTATGTTTGGCTGCTTATTTTGATCTCTATTGTTTAGCATTCTTTCTTTTATTTGACAAAAGTTTGAAAAAGAATCACTTAAAATATAAAAACTTAAGAACCAAATGAGTAATAAAAACTAAAAAACAGGATAATCAAATACCACTTGAGTAAAAAAAAATATCAATTAACAGATAGAGCAAATAAAATACTAAATAGCACAAAATTCATTGGCATTCAACAAGTAATCAGCAATACAAAACAAAATTATCCTAATAATATGCTTAACAAACATTCAAGAAGGACAAATATACAAGCAAAGAAATCCTAGGGGTCTTTGTGAAGAAGACTAAGAATGGTTTCCATGGTTTTGGAGAGATGCGCTTGACTTGCATAGACCTCTTTCAAAATTCCATTGTGCTCATTCACCTTAGCTTCTATACTTTCCATTTTTGCTTCATAATCAGAATTCTTCAGTTGCTCTTTGTTAATCAGAATGGGTTCAACTTCATAGTCAATATTGAAATGTTCCTTCAGATGATTCTTTAACACTTCTAAGTTCTCCTTCAGACTTGAATTTGCATTAGCTTCAGCAGAATTAGGTTCAGGACCTGAACTTCCTATATCATTCAGAGTCTGAGCTTGTGTCTCAGGAACACTTTCAAGTATAGTG
Source organism: Trifolium subterraneum (assembly GCA_951799995.1). Lineage (NCBI taxonomy): Eukaryota > Viridiplantae > Streptophyta > Magnoliopsida > Fabales > Fabaceae > Trifolium > Trifolium subterraneum. Next base: position 40,027,355 of record OX637464.1, read on the forward strand.
GTTGCTTTGCCCTTTTCATTCTTGACATGTTCTTCAATATCAGCTTTCTTGATCATATTTAACTCATTCATAACCTCCTCAGACAATTTATCCCATTGTTCAGCATAGCTTGAAGAAGATATATTGGAATGCCTTAGCTCACGGATGTTCTGTATCTTCTTAAACATACTATCACATTTCCTCAAGAATTCAGAGTTTGGTGAGGTTGTGGGATGTGGTTCAGATGTTGAGGGGTTTATGAGTTGAGTTGAGGTTTGTGGTTTCTCAGCAGCAGAACAATGCTGGGTTGGTATTTGTTGTTGTTGTTGTTCTGGTATTGTGTGTTTTGGTGAGATGGTGGGTTCAGGTTGTGTTTGAATAGATTCTGATATAATTTGTTCAGCAGGCGAGTTTGGTTCAGAATGTGTTTGGTTTAGATTTGTGTTGGGGTTCTGATCTTGTTCAGAGTCTGGTATGATTTCAGAGTTCTGAACATGATCAGATGGTTTAGTTGTTGGTTCAGATTGTGGAGGTAGTTCACCTTGCAGATGTTGTTCTAGAAAACTTAAAGGTGATTCTGAGGGGTTGTTTGTGATTGAGGGATTCTGAACATTTTGAGTTATTGTAACAGTATCTTTAGGAGTTGATACATTACCTGTTTCAGCAATAGTGGAGCTCTCAGCAGTCTTCTTCTTAAGCTCCTTGGAGATTCTCTTTCTCTTCATTCTCAAGGGTTCATTGTCATCTTCATCCTCAGCATCATCCACAATAACCACACCTTTTGAACTCCCAGCCTTAGTCCCGACCTTTCCCTTACTTTCAACCTTAGCAGTAGTACTCTTTTCAACAACTTTCACCAATCTCTTCCTTTTCTTCTTCTTCAATTCCTCTTCCTCAATCTCATAAGCTTCTCCTTGGTTTTCCAGTAGCTGAATATACTGGTTAACTATACCTCCAGTGACAGAAGGCAAGTTAATCTTTAACCTTGCTACCGAAGAATGTCCAAAATCTGGTTGCTGTTGTTCCAAGGGTTCAGACATTATCAACACTTGTCCTGGTAGAAAATGCATATTGGACAGAGTGTTTACTGAGATTGCAGAGGCTCTAATCTCTCTTAACAGATTCTCTTGACCAGCAGCTTTGATTACATCTATTAGACCACACTGATAGAACAGTTCACTTAAAATCCTTGGGTATACCACATGAATATTAGGCTTGGTTTGCTTCTGAGTAGCACACACAGCCTTGCATAAATGGTTGAAGATGTATTTTGGACAGTTGAGCTGCATTTTTCTACTTAGAAAATAGACAAAATGTCTATGATCCCAAGAGATTTGATCAGCACTTCCACTTCTTGGAAAGATTGAACCTAGCATGATTTTGGCCAACAACTTCTGAGTAGGCTTCAAGTGACCAATCTTGTTGCTCTCACAGCTTTTCCCTTGTTCATAGCATTTCTTTGTCATATCTGTGAGAAATTCTGAATCTTTTACAGAAGATTGACTAAAGGCATAGTAAGAACCTTCATTGGGAATCTGTAGAACATTCGCCAAATTAGACTGAGTTAAGATTACTTCAAATCCACATACAACACCCCTAATTTCATCCTCCTTGACTTCTCTTAGACCCAATTCAGCTGGAGTCTTGTCCTTATTTTCTGGGTTTGAGTTCCTCAAAGCATTGAGTTCTTTGTCGTATTCTTCAACAGTTACCACTTTGCTTCTAATCCAGAAATCTTTGACTAGGGTAGGGTAGATAGGTCCATTTAACAACTTCATATACTTGTATCCTCCATCTTGATCAATAAAAAATCCTTCAACATCATGCTTATTTAACCTTAAGCTCTCGAAATCAACAGGTTGTTCCATAACCATGTTGAATGATTTGTCTTTCATATCCAAAGACTTCTCTTTACTAAACATTTCTATGCAATTGATAGTATTGATCGGAATATCCTTTGGGAATGAAAACGCAGCAGAGATTGATGCTGCCATTGCTGAGATTTTGCTAATTTGAGAAAGAAAGAAATAGCTCTGTGGTCTAGAAGAATAAAGTGTATGTCGTGAATGTGTAAAGTGTGCAAGTGATTATGTGATTTTCTTAAAAACAAAGTAAAGCACACAATAAAAGAAAACATAAAAGAAATTCAAACCGTCATTAACCGTTTCTATCCAATGAGATCGTGCATACGTGTTCAATAATTTAGCGCCAAAACGTACAGATGTACAACACTAAAACGTTTGCAATTCTAAAATGTCCAGAGGCATTTTCATTCAGAAGATAAAGACTTGTCAGAGTTTGAAGCACTTCAGAGGCTGAAAACCTAATAATGCTTCAGATTCCAAAAATTAAAAATTTCTTTTTAAGACAGAAAATAGGTTCAGATTCAAGATTGTTTTATTCTGAACATGTTTTTTTTAAAAAGTATATGTCTCTTAAAGAAAATTAAATCTTTTAGCTGAATGAAAATCCTTTGATAGAGAAGGTAATTAACAACTTACAGAGTTTGTTTTGTTCCAGACAATGCTCTTTATTGAATATGTACATTGAGCCTTTTCTGGTCCTTGATTAATCACTGTAGAGATTACATTCTGGAATGTCTTCCCACCATGATGTATCACCATCATCTTCATCATGGTCATCTTCAAAACATGCTTCAAATTCTTCATCTTCTAGATCATATTTCCTTCTATTTCTTATGAAATCCAATTCAGATTCATCATCTGATTCATCATAAAAGTGTCTTATGTGCACAATTGCTCTTCTTCCATTTGTAGTTACATGCAACCATGTGATTGGAAGGTCTTGTGTTCTCATTTGACCTGTAGCCAAGTAAACAATTCTGTCTTTTGGTACCCACTTGCTGGAGGGTCCTAGACTGTTAGTTATAAGACCTTTATTCTCCATTTGAACCATCTGAGTACTATCAGGTACAAATGTAGAATAGAGATCAGAAGGTGAAACATTTTCAAATATGCTTGATGAACTTGGTTCTTCACATGTGTCAGCACATGAATAACCAATTCCATTTACACCATTGTTTTTCAAAGAACATAATAAAGAAGAAATTTTACTACTCTCAGTGTGTTTATTGCAAAAGTCTCTAAAATCAATTGAATCATAAGGTTTGCTACAACAAGCACTACCTTTTTCAAGATCTTCAATCTTTTCTAAAGCCTTTTGATATAAACATTCAAAGTGATTTGCTTGTTCACTTAAGTGCTCACAATTAACTTTAAGCTTTTTATACTTATGTGAACTAGCATTAAGTAGTTTGATAAGTTCAGATTTTGGAAGTTGAGAGTATACCTGATTCAGAGCTTCATAACTTACACGTTCAGATTCTGAGTCCACTTCAGATTCTGCTTTTGCTTTAGGTTTAGTTTGCACTTCAAGTTCTGAGATGCTTGATAGCTTGACTTCCTTCTCTCCTTCAGAGTTACCTTCAGAGAAGTTGTCTAGCTCTTCCCAGATTGTCATCCCTTTAGTTATCTCTTCTCCATTCTTCTTGAAATCAGACCATCTCTGAAATTTCTTGGAGAACTTCTCAAAATATTCTTCATCATATTCTTCATCATATGCTTCTTCTTGATTCATGACTTGCTTCCCTCTTTTAGCTGCTTCTTTATCTTTTATCTTTTCAGCACTTGAGGTTTGATCAGTACCAGATGAGATAGAATCTTGGTTATTGCTTAGATCCTCATTCAGATTTAGTCCTTCTTCCATATCTTTGATGAGATCAGCAATACGTGTGTAGATTCTCTGTTTCCACTCATCATTCAGAAGCTTAGCCATAGTGTTTTTCCTTTAGATCTTTTACTGTCTCACTGTGAAGTAATTAGCAACAGAACCGGAGCTCTAGATACCAATTGAAGGGGTGGAAGGAAAACACAAGAAGGGGGGTTGAATTGTGTTTTTAGAGTTTAAAAAACTTTTCAAGATATAGATCTATCAGAGTCTTTTAGCAGCGGATTAATAACACAATCAAGATAAAGTCTGAGCAGAAAATCAAAGGCAAGAGAGAGAGTGATCGCGATATTTCTGCAAGTGCACAGAATTATCGTGTAGTTATAAAAGATTATCGATCCCACAGAGACCAATAGTCGATCTACTGTTATCTAATGCTACGTTGTAAATCTAAGGCTAAAAAGAGTGTTTTGGATAGTGAAATATTTTTGGATTTTTTTAAAAGAAAGTAATTTCGGATTTTAAATTAATCAAGCGTATTACTAGGATGAGCTCTTAGTTGCTTCGAAGGGTTCAATACTTAATTCGCGCTTTGATAAAAGGGATAGTTTTCGAAACTATATTGATTTAAAAATACTAATCTCAGCTCTCGCAAATCTTGACTAGTATTATAGATTATAAAGGTGATTTTTAACTCTCGTTCTCACATCCGCTAATAAAGTACTTTTTGAAAACCAATATAATTTAATTAACTCTAATCCTAAGTGGTGTTCTTCCGAATCAGAATCAATGTTCAGTTTTTACTATCTAGTAAAAATCTCATGCTCTCGCTTTATTGATTTTTACTTTAATTAATTTTCACTCTCGTGACAAATTATAATCATCGTTAAATTAAAAACTGCTTAAGAAAACTATTAGTTCATTAATCCTAAATAGCTCTCGCGGATTCTAGAATTAATGCTCGGTTTTTACTATCCGGCATAAACCTCAACTCTCGTTTATGTTGGCTTATGCCTTAAATAATCCTCACTCTCATGACAGATTATGAAACGTATTATTAAAAACCGATTGTTAAAACGGGCGCGCGAACTAACTACCGAACCCCTACTAGCTCCTAATTACGCATCCTAGCAATATTAAATTAGCTAGACATAACTAAAACTAAAACTAAAGACAAAATAAATAAATAAGCAGGAAATAAAAACATAAAGCAAATAAATAAATAAAGCATAAATAAATAAAAGCCATAAAGAAAATAAAACAAGAAAATAATAAAATAAGAACCTGAATAAACTCCAAGTATAATGCCGGTACAAAATAAAAACTTTAAACTACTACAACTTATGAGAAAGAGTTCCCGCACTAAGGCTTGAGTACTCCTTCTCCAACCGACTATACGAGTGGTGTGCTCGTTTTACAAGTCAGTTGTTCAAAGTTGTGTGTTTTGAAATAGGAGAAAAGGGACATATTTATACTAAAATATTGAAACACAATTCTTAAAACTGCCAGATGTGGGACTTAGCGCGTGCAAATCTGGACCATAGGATCCCTGGCGTGCGCCAGGATCCATTCTTTCTCTCCAAGCAAAAGTGGCAATCCATGCCTTGCTCTGTGATTGGCTGGCGGACGCCTTGGGTATCGGCTGGCGGACGCCAACTTTGTTTGTTTGTAGTGGCTTGTTTTGTTTTGTAGTGGGGTTGCTATATGCAGCCCCTTTTTGTGTCTTTTTGGTTCGTTTTCGCTCCTTTCTTCGATTTAATAAATTTTCATCTGTGTTTATAAAATATGAGAATTTAGTAACGATTCATAATATAAAAGTTCAAAATTGAAATAAAAATAATTGAAATATAATAGTAATTTAACTAAATAAATAACACATTTTTTGGTGTATCAAACTCCCCTAAACTTGAACCATTGCTTGTCCTCAAGCAATTTAGCTTGCATGTAGAAAACTTTTTGAAATGCTAAGCAACTCACACACACAGATTCAGAGAAAAATAACATCACAAATACTCATACGTGGTCAGAAGTTTAAATCGGCTGAGATTAATTAACTAGGTGCAAATCCACTCAAGAAGGGTATTAAAACGACACACAAAGTTCTCCATCTTACAAATACCGAATTTGGATCATGCCTTTGTACTAAAATCTAAATCTTCTCCTTTGTCTCATCCTTTTTCATTCTAGACAGTCACATTAAGACCCTTTATCTATGTCACACACATGGTAAGAAAGTCGGTTAGCGTCTATTATTCACTTTTTGCTTTGCAATTTAAGCTTGATGATGCGAATTTTTGCATTTAACTTGACAAGCATTGTTCATAGAATTTTTCTATTTATCACAATTTTTAAGGTTTAACCGTATTACCACAGTATGACCTGATTTGCTAGCATCAGATGATTTTTCGCTTATATTCATCGACTGACCTACTTAATGTGTGACTCTTTATAGATGGTGTTTGACTGGTAGATAAACTACTAAAGGAATCCTCAAATTTAAATCAAGAGATTTTTAGCACATTGGGTATTCAAATTGATATCCATACTAGGGAGACTTCTGGGTGTTGGAAGAATACCGATTTTGCTTGAAAAATTCCCTAATTTCCTTAACTCAGCCTCTCGTCACTCCTTAACCTATATACTTTCAAAGTGAGCTATTATCCTAAATCTTTAGAAAAAAATTTAATTTGGCTCAAGAAGAGAAAAATTTAAAATACCTAGAAAGTGCTATATTTTATTATGCGAAAGGGAAAATAAACTAATAAAAATTGAAATTAGATGACTAAAAATAAATAGATAAAAGCAGTAGAATACTCCCCTCAACTTAAATTCAACAGTGTCCTCACTGTTGCGACTCAAGAGTAGAATTGGAGTGCAAAGCTTGGAGTATCGTGAGAGGATCATGGGGGAGGCTTTTGATAATTTTGAAAGTCGTCAAAACGAAGCCTCAAACCGCCTAACTCTTGTATGATATTGTCAAGTTGTTCTTGACGGCGTTCTTCTGAACTCTCCCATTTGTTTTAATAGCCCTGTGTCTCATTTGGTTTTGAAGAGTTTGTATTTGCTGGGCTTTTATGAACTGCATTTGTTCCAACATCTCCTCTTGTTGCTGATGCATAGCGTAGAAAGAGTCCATTGCGTTCCTTGTTGATAGTATTTTGTGCGCACTGATGCATATGGTACTTCTGTCTTGATGAGGATGAACTGTCTGCAAAATTGTTATAAAATGTGTATTGTGTGCAGGTGGAACATAAGTGGCGCCCCCACCAGCGGCATCATTTTTAAAAATGTGCGTGGGAGCTCTATTAGTGATAGTCATCAATATAACAAAAAATAAAATACGGCAAAAAGTGAAAAAATTCATGGGTTGCCTCCCATGCAGCGCTTTGTTTAAAGTCGGTTAGCTCGACTTCTTAACCCTTTATATCAATACGACGCCTCTTCCATATTCACGTTCGTAAACTTATGTCCAACATCCTTAGGTCTCCATTTGAACATGTCAAACAATTTCATAGGTGTTTTCCTTTTTCCTTTCTTTTTCTTTTTCTCGGAGACGGACAGGGGTTTATTATCTTGGAAGATATTACTTTCTGGGTGGGCTTGTAGTATGTCGGGAGGTGCTCGTTTAGAGGGTGTGTGATCGACATTTCTTTCAACTATGTCGAGTCTAAAGCAGGAGCTTTTCTTTTCAAATTGTCCTCCGATCTTTGAGAATATGGGATTGGGGGCTTGTAAGGAGGAGGGGGTACATATGTTTTTTCTTGATTGTTCTTGACTGCCTCCTTAACTTTTGATGCTTGTCGATCCTCTAATACCGTCAGTATTGTCTTAATACTTTTTTCTAAGTATTGGTCTCTTACTTTTGTAGCAACGGGATCTTCAAACTCGGTTCCGCTTTGCAGCATTATAGCTTTAACATGTCCCTTGGGATTTGGCTGTGATTGGTCTGGGAAAGTTCCGGCTGGGGCAATTATAGCTTCTACTTTTTGAGTCAGAAGATCAACTTTGATATTAGGAGCAGCAGGGGCTCCTTGTTGGAATCCTAGTGGAGTTTTGAGTTCTAAAGTTGGATTTACCGAGCAAGGCTTATGATCTGATGTAATTTCTAGAAGTTTAGCTAGGTTGTCATCACTATTTGTATGGGTGGGAGGGTTGGGATGTTTTTGAATTCAGAATATTTAGTTTGATCCTTCTCCATCTCTTTTCTACATTCTTCGATGACGTCTAACATGTAACAATTATCGTCTATAGCTGGTGCTTTCGTGAGTTGTGTTAAAATAAATTCTACTTTTTCGTCACCCACTTCAAAAGTTAGCTTTCCTTTCTTTACATCTATTATTGCACCAGCAGTAGCTAAGAACGGCCTTCCTAAAAGGATGGGTGTATTGGAATCCTCCCTTATGTCCATAACTATAAAATCAGTTGGGATATAGAATTGACCTATACGTACTGGCACGTTTTCTAGAATACCTAGGGGGTACTTAACAGAACGGTCAGCAAATTGTATTGACATTTTAGTTTGTCTCAATTCTCCTAAATTAAGTTTTTCGCATAAGGACATAGGCATTAGGCTAATACTGGCTCCTAAATCACATAGAGCTCTATCTATGCTGTACTTTCCAATAACGCAGGGTATGGAGAAACTTCCTGGGTCTTTTAGCTTAGGAGGCATTACATTTTGAAGTATGGCGCTACACTCGGCAGTAAGCATAACGGTTTCACCATCCTCGATTCTTTTCTTATTAGTTAATATTTCTTTAAGAAATTTAGCGTATGAGGGCATTTGGGTAATAGCTTCCGTGAAAGGTATCGTGATATTTAATTGTTTCAGAAGCTCTACGAATTTCTTGTATTGCCCTTGGCTTTTAGATTTTTTGAATCTTTGAGGATAAGGTATGGGTGGTTTATAAGGTGACAGAGGTACATAAGGTTTCTTCTTTTCTATGGTTTCCTCGCCACTATCTTCCTTCCCTTCTTTGTTTGGTTCACTTCCCTTCTTGGATGGTTTATCAGAATTGGGTTTCTTGGCTGGATTCTTAGTTCTAGGATCAGTCGGTCCATCGTATTGTGTTCCACTTCGTAATATAACAGCATTCACATGTCCCCTAGGGTTTGGCTGAGGTTGGCTAGGAAATGTTCCTGCAGGAGTAGCAGTAGATGCTTGATGTTGGGCCACTTGCGCGATTTGTGTTTCTAACATTTTAGTGTGTGTGGCGAAGAACTCTACTTGGCTCGTTAATTTCTCAATTCGCTCATTAGTGTGTTTAAGCTGCTCGTTGGTGTGTATGTTTTGATTTAGGAAATCTTTGTTGGTTTGAGCTTGAGTAGCTATGAAGTTTTCCATCATTATTTCAAGGTTAGACTTCCTAAGAGCATTTTGAGCAGGGTAGGCAGTATTTTGATAACCTGGTGGTGCAAAAGAAGGTGTTTGGCCAGGTTCATAATAAGCATTGTTGTTATTGTACGAAAGGTACAGATGGTTGTTCACACCTTGGTTGTAATTGTTTGAGTAGGGGTTTCCTTCGGCGCGGTTCGCTTGATCTGAGGAAATTCCCGTCAAAACTTGACATTCAGTGATAGTGTGTCCTTGAGCTCCGCACAATTCACAGTTTTGGTTTGTAATGGCTATGGTAGTTGTGGGTGCGGTGCTTAGGTTTTCAACCTTTTGCATTAGGGCTTCTAATCTGGCATTGACTTGGTCTATGCTGCTGATTTCATACATACCACCTTTCGTTTGAGATTTCTCTACGGGTGTTCTTTCGCTTCCCCATTGGTAGTGGTTTTGAGCCATGTTGTCGATAAGCTTCATTGAAAGCTTTATCCATAAGTGCGCCACCAGCTGCAGCGTCTATTGTCAATCTTGTGTTGTACAAGAGACCATTGTAAAAGGTGTGGATAGTTAACCATTCTTCGAGTCTATGATGTGGCCATATCCTAAGCATTTCTTTATATCTTTCCCATGCTTCGGAAAGAGACTCGGTGTCTTTTTGTTTAAATCCATTAATCTGGGCTCTAAGCATAGCAGTCTTGCTAGGTGGGAAATATCTGGCTAAGAAGACTTTCTTCAACTCATTCCACGTGGTGATTGAGTTGGGTTTTAGAGAATGGAGCCAAGCTCTAGCTCTATCTCGTAATGAGAACGGGAATTAACGAAGTCTAATAGCTTCGGGACTGACACCATCAGCTTTGACAGTATCGGCATATTGCAAGAATATGGACAAATGTAGATTAGGGTCGTCCGTGGGATTTCCAGAAAATTGATTTTGTTGTACTGCTGACAACAATGAAGGTTTAAGCTCGAAATTATTTGCTTCAATAGCGGGGGCAGCGATGCTATTATGCGGTTCTTCTTGCGAAGGAATAGCGTAAGACCTTAATGGTCGATTTAGAGGTAGTTCGGCCATTTCTGGTTCAACTACTTGTTCGGGAATATGATTATTAGGATTGGGAAGTTCGTATCTAGTACGATGTTCTTGTGTTCTACGTCTTATGCTAATAAGACGTTCGGGCTCGTTAACTTGTTGCTCCAATCTTTCGCCTTTTGAGCCAGTGTTTGGCATGCAACAAACTAACTATTTAAAATAAAAAATAAAAATAAAAGAAAATAAAATTGTCTTAGTCTCTACGGTGTAACACTGGAGTTACGATATCGACTAAATTGGTCCCCGGCAACGGCGCCAAAAACTTGATCGCGATATTTCTGCAAGTGCACAGAATTATCTTGTAGTTATAAAAGATTATCGATCCCACAGAGACCAATAGTCGATCTACCGTTATCTAATGCTACGTTGTAAATCTAAGGCTAAAAAGAGTGTTTTGGATAGTGAAATATTTTTGGATTCTTTTAAATAAATAAAAGAAAGTAATTTCGGATTTTAAATTAATCAAGCGTATTACTAGGATGAGCTCTTAGTTGCTTCGAAGGGTTCAATACTTAATTCGCGCTTTGATAAAAGGGATAGTTTTCGAAACTATATTGATTTAAAAATACTAATCTCAGCTCTCGCAAATCTTGACTAGTATTGTAGATTATAAATAAAGGTGATGCTTAACTCTCGTTCTCACATCCGCTAATAAAGTACTTTTTGAAAACCAATATAATTTAATTAACTCTAATCCTAAGTGGTGTTCTTCCGAATCAGAATCAATGTTCAGTTTTTACTATCTAGTAAAAATCTCATGCTCTTGCTCTATTGATTTTTACTTTAATTAATTTTCACTCTCGTGACAAATTATAATCATCGTTAAATTAAAAACTGCTTAAGAAAACTATTAGTTCATTAATCCTAAATAGCTCTCGCGGATTCTAGAATTAATACTCGGTTTTTACTATCTGGCATAAACCTCAGCTCTCGTTTATGTTGGCTTATGCCTTAAATAATCCTCACTCTCATGACAGATTATGAAACATATTATTAAAAACCGATTGTTAAAACGGGCGCGCGAACTAACTACCGAACCCCTACTAGCTCCTAATTACGCATCCTAGCAATATTAAATTAGCTAGACATAACTAAAACTAAAACTAAAGACAAAATAAATAAATAAGCAGGAAATAAAAACATAAAGCAAATAAATAAATAAAGCATAAATAAATAAAAGCAATAAAGAAAATAAAACAACTGGGTCTAATGTGGAACCGAATGTTGGCACATTGGGTCCGGAAGAAGGACAGGTACAAGACATTGTTCCAGATACACCAGAGAACACCATTGTGTCTGGTGACAAGCAATTGACTGCTGATGAAGACTCCAAGGGTGACACTCAGTCAGAAAAGAGTGAAGAACCCAAGGAAAGAGAAGATGCTGGAGACAAGGATGAAGGTGACAACCCTAACCTTGTGGATGTGGAAACCTATGCTGCAAATCCACCATCCGAGAAGATTGTTCCTCAAAGTGTTGCTAAGAGGACAAGGAGTGCTAGGGACTGTGGTGACTACAAGCACAACAGAGACTCCTGTGAAGAAGACTGTGAAGAAACCAGCAAGTTATCTACCAACCAGGCCCAAGAGTACACCTCCAAAGAAGCCTGCTCTTAAAAGAAAGGCACCCCCATCTAAGTCTGACTCTGACTACGATGTGGAGCACAATGTCACTAACATTGATGACTCAGAAGAAGAGGCAAGTCCTGAGGTGCGTCAGAATGCGCTTACCCTTGCAACCTCTGGGAGAAAGAAGTTCAAAGGGAAGAAGATCCCTCAGAATATTGGTGAAGGACCAATGGATAACATATCATTCCATTATGTTACTGGTGTGCAAAGATGGCCTTATGTCTACAACAGAAGACTAGGGCTTGAGAGAGAGTTGAGCAAGGAAGCCTTGAAGAACAGGGATGTGATTAACCTGATTAAGAAGGCTGGACTGAGGAAAACTGTGTCTGAGTTTGGAGACTGCTTTGAGAAGCTGGTTAAGGAATTTTTGGCAAACATTCCTGAAGATTGTGATGACCCTATGAGCAGGGAGTATCAAAAGGTTTATGTCCGAGGCAAGTGTGTGAATTTCTCCCCCACTGTGATCAACAAGTACCTTGGAAGAAGTGAAGACCCTCAACCTGAGCTGGAGGTGTTTGATAATGAAGTGTGCAAGGTCATCATTAGAAATCAAGTGAAGGTTTGGCCTAGGAAAGGGAAGATGTCCGCAATAAAGTTGACACCCATGTATGCCATTCTCAACAGAAATAGGAGCTGCAAATTGGGTACCTACTTCCCACACTTCTGATGTGGCTACAGGTTTGGCTAGGTTTATTTATATCATTGGTAATAAACTATCATATGATTTTGGAACCTATATCTTTGAAAAGATTATGAAGGAAGCCAAAACCTTTGCTGCCAAGTGGCCTATACCTTCTCATAGTTTAATATGTGGAATTATATTGAACCAACACCCTGAGGTCATTAGAGATGACATTGCCTGCAAGAGGAACTCTCCTCTCATCATTAGTGCAAAGATGCTGGAAGGGTTGAATGTGGTAGCTGATGTTGGGACATCCAGGACTACTGCTGAGACAGGGAAGATGACTAGGAAGCAGATGATTGCCCAGCTGAAGGAGAACAGGTCCAAGCTAGATGCTGTGATTAAGGCATTAGAACTTGAGGAAAGCCAAGTTGAGGAAGAGTTTGAGGATGATGTGAATGCTGGCAATGATGAAGACACTGATCAGGAAGAAGGGAATGACACTGAGGATGTGGTGGAGACTGACAGTGAAGGCATTTGAAGAATTTCCCTGGATTTTTTACAGACCTTGTTATGTATTTTTGTGGGCTATGCCCTGGATTTGATGCACTATTTGTGCTAATTGGTCTGTAATATGCACACTGCTATCTACTGCTATTATCTAGTTAATTCTAACTATGCAGGATATTTGACTTTATTTGTCAAAATTTTATGGCTAAAAAGGGGGAGTGGTCTGATATGAATGGTGGGTACAATGTGTTGCACATCTGATGCCACCTGCAGTAACATAGATAATATGTCTATGAAACATGACATATGAAAGCAGCTCTGATCAGAAACCACATGAAGACCAATATTACTCTGATAAGGAAAATAGGAGTAGTATATGTATGAGTGGTTGTGTATATACCTAAAGTATCTGATCTGATATTTAGGGGGAGTGAAGATATATATATGCATGAGTGGGCAGTAATACAGGGGGAGTAGAATATATATATATATATATATCTGAAGATGTTGTGTATGCATGTGAGAATTTATTTTTCTCAAATGAAGATGCATACCGAATGTGAAGTCAAATGTCACCACATCCTGCAATATGACTTTGAACTTCACTAAGAGAAATTATTTTTCTCAACAGTTAAAGGAATTTATTTTTCCTTGATTGATCTCTGAGAGAACTTATGTTCTCAGACTGAGGAAGTTTATTTCTTCCTAAGAGATTGATTTGTGAGAGTTTATTTCTCTCATGTGTGCGTGAGGCCAAGACTACAAGAATCCGCTGCAGGCCTCTGATGAGTTTATCTTCCCAGAACAAGTGGCTAGGCGCTAGATTATTTTAGCCCAAAAATTTGCCAAAGGGGGAGATTGTTGAGTTTTGAAGATTGGCTTCATTTTTGGTAAAATAAGCCCGAGGCCAAATGTGGGTACCAATGCAGTAACATTGGGAACCACGGCCTGATAACGCGCCTTATCCTTATCTTGATCTAGCGCGCGGATATGTTTGAAGGATTGAAGAAACAAACTTGCGCTTCCTTATTCAACAAGGAACAAGTTTGTTAGCTGAAGATTGAAGATCTACAGCTGGAGTTTTTAAAGGATAAAAACAATTCAAATATTATTTGTTTGTTAAAAGATAAAAACAAACTAAATATTATTTGTTTGGTCAAGAGGATCGTTGATCTAAAGCGGAAGATTCAAAAAGATAAAACAAACAAATATTAATTGTTTCTGTAACAAATTATCTTTTTGTGCAAACGAATTTAAATCAAAAGATTAGTTTGCAACAAACGATCATATCCTTCATGAAGCCAAAGAAGATTCAAGACTCTATATAAAGAAGCAAGCTTCATTCGTTGAAGTGCACCTGAAACCATTGAAGATACAAACGCTATAGAGCGATTGAGAAGTTTTAGGCATAAGATTTAGTTTAAATCCTTGTTGTTCTTTTGAGTATCACGATTGATACTTGATTAAGAATAAGTTGTTCACTCTTAAGCTTTTAAGCACAAAGTGTGATTAGTTTTTAGAACAGAATTAAAAATCCACAGGTTGTGTGGTTGAGGGGAAGTAAGAGGGGTCTCATACTTAGGACGTTCTTAAGTAGAGATCTCTACGGGTAGTTGCTAGGTGATAAGCTGTAAATGGGGCGTTTGCGGAGAGCTTTGAACTACTTTACTATAGTGGATTTCCTTCCTAGATTGGTATCCCCCAGAGTAGGTGAGTTGCACCGAACTGGGTTAACAATAACTTGTATTATTTAAATTCAGTCGTTTTATTATTGTGTGTCCAGGAGGACCACTGTTGCAACATCGTGCACCACATTGGTCCCTCGCGTGCCAAAAGTTCACTAAGAAGGAAAAACGTCAACAAATTAAAGATGCTGCTACCACTGCGCATCAGGAAGCAATCGAAAAAGAAGCTCGAGAAGGTTTGAAGTTTTTTAGTGCTTCTGAGGCTTTGGATGAAGACATCAATGTTGGAACAAAATGAGTTTTATTGAAAAACACCCTGAAGTTTTGATGATAACAAAGTATTAAATGGACAATTGGAATTACTAATTATTGATCCAAGTGTGCAGGCATACAGCATAAATTTAACACACAAAGATCATTTTTAAAGTTCTGATAGAAATCTTTGAAGCCTCTGAAGACTACAGTCTGAAGACTCATTACTGCTTCTGAAGGAAGTTTGCCTCTGAAGTCTGTCAAAGCCTCTGAAGATGCTATCAGAAGATAAAAGCTCAGTTTATCCTAAAGAAGCATACTCTGTTTTTCAGAAACCTCGTATCTCTGATAAAAGCTTCTAGGATGTTCCTTTTGAAGGAAGACAGCTCGTGGTTAAGGAATAATCTTATAGTACAACATTCTTATCCGCAACCTTATCATCAAATGGAGCGAATAGTACAAATCTGTACTATTCTTTCTCAAATTGGTGGAGCGTTTCAACAATGAAAGAGTAATGGAATTGATTTACTTCTTTTGGTAAAAGAGAATCAAATTCATATCCACTAAAATCAACAGCTGTCAACCTTCTACAACGGTCTTATCTCAAACATCTACAATTCACTTGTCTATATATAGAAGACAATCTTCTTGAGAAAGGACGATTGATTCTACTGATACTACTGAGCTTACAAAGAACAACAACATTATTTTTGAGATTTGAACTGAACAACACACTAAGCTTCAATATCTTTTGATATTTTCATAGACTCTATTTGTATTCATTCTTAAGTGATTAAGTGTTAGAGAGTCTAGTTAAGCTTAGATTTTTACAATACCTCTGTTTTAACAAGTGTATTTGTGTTGATTATTTGTATAAGTTTTGTGAAGTCTCTTGCTTGTGTGCTTGAGCATTTGAGTTTGTAATCTTTAGTGATTATAGTGAAATCCCTTGGAAGTGCAAGGGGACTGGACTACTCTCGGTTTGTGAGAGGAACCAGTATAAATCTCTGTGAGTTCATCTATCTCTCTCTCTGTTTTTACTTGTGTTGAGTTTATCTAGCATTCATATATCCGCTGGAAATCTAACTCTGAAAGCTAGAAAAGTTTTAACTTACCAAAACACAATTCAACCCCCCCCCCCCCCCCCCTTCTTGTGTTTTTCACACCTTCAATCAAATCTCTGGAAGCTTCGATACAAGTCATAGATGTTGAACTCAATGTGATTAAAGCTCATTATGACAACATAAAGTCTCAGAGATGATTTCATCATGTTTTCGATTTTTTAATGTCTTGTTCTAAGTTTCGAACATTTTAGTTTATTATATCTTTGAATATTTGGTTTGTAATTTGACAACGCCCTGTTTTGTGGCAATTTATTTTGTTTGCCATTTCGATTTCGACAAATTCTTTATTTTGCGCTTATGTTTATTTCGCATAATGTTGGTTTATATTTTTTCAAATATTTACCATTTATACTTAACGTACGCTTTTCAGGAGTTAATTCCTCTATTTCATATGCGCCATTAGAAAATATTTGTGAAATTTTAAAAGGACCTTCCCAATTGGGTGACCATTTGCCTAAAACTCTATCTTTTCGATCCATAGGCAAAATAGTTTCCAAACCAAATCTCCAATGTTAAAGGTTTTTAACTTAACCTTTTTATTATAAGCTTTGGCTACTTTTTCTTTTTGCTGGGTTAGCCTTTCCAAAGCTTTTATTCTTTCTTCATCTAAATCAACTAATTCATCCAACATTAAACTCCAATAATGGTCACTTGGTATTTCCATTTGTTTTTGAATTCGAAATGATTGTAAATGTATTTCGACTGGAAGTACAACATCATGACCATAAGTCAAACGAAATGGTGTTGTATTAGTTGATTCTTTTGGAGAATTTCTACATGCCCATAATACTTGATCTAAAGTATTATTCCAATTTCTTGGTTTTTGGGCAATATGTTTCTTATTTAAACCAAAAAGAATTTTATTGGCTGCTTCGACTTGACCATTTGCTTGTGCATAATATGGTGTCGAAGTTAGCAAACGAAAACCAGTTTGCTGAGCAAATTCTTGCATTTTTCGACCAGTAAACACTGAGCCTTGATCAGTAGTAATAGTTTCGGGTATTCCAAACCTATAAATAATATGTTTTTGGATAAAACTAGTCACTGCTTCTTGATCTACATTTGGCATAGGTATTGCCTCAATCCATTTTGTGAAATAATCCACTCCAACTATAATATATCTTTGATTTTTTGATGAAGCGGGTTTTATTTCACCAATTAAATCTAAAGTCCATCCTCTAAATGGCCATGGTTTGATAATAGAGTGCAATTCACTTGCAGGCACATGTTGTATTCCTGCATGCTTTTGACAATCTTGGCAACCCTTAGCAAATTCTATGCAATCTTTCAACATAGAAGGCCAATATAACCCTTGTCGAAAAAGTAACCATTTCATTTTGTACCCAGCTTGATGAGATCCACATGTTCCACTATGTATTTCAGAAATTGCTATATAAGCTTCTGATTCATTCAAGCATTTGAGTAAAACTCCTTCTACTGTTTTCTTGAACAAATCATTTTCTATAATGACATAGCTTAAAGCTCTATACTTAATCATTCGAGTGGCATCACCTGTTGGGTCTTTTAAAAAATCTACAATTGGTTTTCTCCAATCATTACCCAACAAGTTATCAATTGCTAAAATTTGAGTATTTTCTTCATGATTTTCATCATCAACATTGTCTTGTGGTATATCTGCCCCCACAAGTTTTGGAATTAATAAACTTGTTGATAATAATTCACTTTTTACCAATTTCTCTTTGATTTCAGTAAGGGCTAAAGCCCATTTTCCAATTCGACTACGTAAAATTGGTTTTGGCAACATATGTTTAATAACATCAAAACGAGAGTAAACATAAACTTCAATAGGCTTTATATAATGCTTCAGTTTCATACATGAGAAATATAAACAAAGACAAAACTTTTCAATATTACTATATCTAGTTTCAGCATTATTAAGGACTCTACTTAAATAATAAATGGCTTTTTCATCTCCATTTTCGTCCTCTTGTGCAAGCATGCTTCCAAGTGTTGAATCAGATGCTGAAATATACAACTTCATAAATTTGTTTCGAATTGGTGGCATCAGAGTTGGTGGATTCGATAGATAATTCTTTATCTCATCAAATGTCTTTTGTTGATCTTGCCCTCAAGTGAAGATATCTTCTTTCTTGAGTCGAAGTAGTGGTGAAAAAGGTTTAGCTTTACCACTTAAGTTTGATATAAACCTCCTCAAGAAATTTATCACTAGTAGAAATATGACATATTACATAAGGCTTTTACATCTGTCTAAGATATGTCAGATGTGAAAAGCTATATGGAGTCGTGTTTACATCTGGTTCCAATAGCCATAGAAGTGAAAAATATATGGACGACACTTTTTACATCTGATATCAATATACAAGAGACAAAACTGAACGCGGTGGCAGTCTTGTAATTATGATGAAAAGTTTCTAAATTAAATCTATATCTGGGCATATATACTCAGATGTAATAAATCAGATTAAATTAAAAAAAAAATATGTTTTTTGGAATCAATACAATAAGTCATAAAAAAACAAAGGGAAAAGAAATCACGCACGCAGCGATCAGATCTCTCTCACTCTCTCACGATCGAAGCTTCTCTCTCACTCTCACCACCGTCGTCCTCTCTCACTCTCACTCTCACCGTCGTCCGCTCCATTCAATCGCTCCGTTCTCAGTTCGCATTACTCCTGACCGTTTCTCAGTTCTTCTCACATCTAGCCGTTCGAAGCAGTTCAAATCAATCAATTCGCCGGCCTTAGATAAACATAGTTATTTCTGTTCAGTTTCGTTTCACTCACCGAAGCCTTCAATCGCATTTTGGGAATCTGTAAGTTCTTGATTCCCATTCTTTTTTTCTTTCGATTTATAGATATTGATTTTAGGGTTCTAAAACTCTGTTATAAAGTTTATGGATATTTCATTCGTGGATATTCTAATCACAAATTCCAATCCCTAATTGTAGAATCAAGGCTCACTGAACCCGAATTGAAGCTCAGTGAAACGAATCGAAACACAAACAGGTACTGGTCATTCAGCTTCCCATTCTCTGCGATTTTACCTTTTAAAGCACATTCTTATACAATTTGTGATATTGAATACTAGCTTGGTGCACTTGTACTTCTCAGATCCATTACTCGTAAGTCTGCAGAAGATGCTTTGGGATGGTCTTTGACTTCAACTTTTTGTGCATTTGTCATTAATAAATTGTCTTTAATTTTTATTTCATTTATATAGGAGTATTTTGACAACTTTGTGTTCTCTGTTATTCCAAATATTCTTTTCCTTCTAATTTCCATAGAATAACTTTATAAGGGTAGATTGATGCTCGGTCATGTTTACCTAATAATCATTTATATGTGTGTAGAGATTTTGCATTATGCTGCTGAAGCCGTTGTTAATCCCTGAAGTTTTTGCGTTGTTTAATTATGGTTTTCTTTTGTAAGTTTATTTATTTTTATTCTATCTTGATGATCAATATTTTTGTAGCAAAAGACCCAAGATGAGTTGGTAATTGCTCGAGAAATAGTCATAAATGATGCAGAATCGTCTATTCGTTACAAGTTGACAAAACGCCAGACACAAGAAGAGGTGACTTGTATAAGATCAGTTGTACACACCCTTTTAATTTCAAGATTCTCTTGATTTTTTTCTTAACAATCAATTTTCCACTTCCTGCAGATCCAGACTGGTACTATAGTTATAACTAGGTTTGTTGGTCGTTTAAGGCATTTCTAAAGTCCTTTATATTTTTATTTTTTTTCCTGTGCAAGTAAAGTATATGTCGGTTGCTATAAGCATAATAATAGTACTTTGTATTTTTATAGTGTGCCTCCAGCTACGGTTTCCACATTACTGTTTCACTTACATGTTGCAGGGAAGGCTCAGTTCTGGACCTGGTACACAATTGTTTGATAAAGCTTGTGTGATTCCTCTTTTATGTCTTTCATTATTAGGTTGGAATGCTATTTATCTCTGAACATAGTGATTAGTCTCATATCAACCGGAATAACTTTGTGAGTTAGCACATTAGAACCTAGTGGCTCCCAGGTTAAAAACTTTCAAGTTATTGGCTAGTTCAAACATTATTATCACTCAATTAATATCAATTACATCGCAGGTTTTGATTTGATGTTTGTCTATTTCCAAGAGGTTTTGATGCTTATTTTGGTTGGTGTGTTGCATTTGCAGTTGTGGGAAGTTGTCAATTATGTCTATCCTGACAGTGGTTATTGGGTAGAATGAATGTATCTCGGTGTTTTTTTATTAATGCTCGTTGGAACCTCTGTTATGTCTAAGTAACTTGTTCTGATTTTGCTAGTTGATCTTTGCTTGTTATCTGTTGCCTCTACCGTTTCCATCTCTTTTGTAATCAACTATGCACAGTCATCTTTGTCTGGCGCAACTTTGGCTGATTTTCTGCGGTTTTTTACCAAGTTTGTAAGGGGCCAGCTAGAGGATTGTTGTTTTAGCTTCTAACATCTGACTTCTTTGGGTTCTTTGTTTTAGTTTTTGCTGGAGGAATGTTTAAGCTTCTGCAAGATGTTTGTTGCTGTTCTGTTCAAAATAGACAATATTGTTACTAATTATATTTATGATGATACTGTTGAATTGTGATTAGTATTAATCTAGACAATTAGGTAGTATATTCTAAGTGTTTGAATTGATTCATGAAAGTGTTTGAATTGAACTTGGATTATAGGATTTATTCTTTTGAATCTTTTAAAAATGCCTGAGGTGAATTGATTCATCTGCCTGAGGTGTTCATAATAGAGGAGAAGTTGTATGATTTGCGAAACCGCTGTATAAAATGTGTAACAGAAGCGGTTCAATTTACATGTTCTTGCAGATGCGTGAAATGTAATGGTAATGGGAAGCTTCCTTGTGCAACATGTGGATCTCGTGGATTACTTAAGTGTGAAACGTGTAATAGAATCGGTTCTCTTTTAGCACACAGCGTAGCCATTATTAAATGGTATGTTAATCTGTCCACGTCTAATTCGTGCACTTGTTATGACTATGAAATGTAATGCGTGAAATGTAATGCTATTTTTCATCATTCTTCTTATTTTGTTTACTTTCAATGTCATTACAAATATAGCTTTGTCTTTCCTGTATAATCTTGTTGTGTTGTGGTAGTTTCAGGAGTTCTCTCGGAGAGCGGAGGATGCTTCTGGTAATAACCATAAATTGGCAATATTACAAAAGGTATGTCTTTACAACTTATCAATCAAACTTCATTCTGTTTCCATATTATGGTGTTTCTATTCATTCTCTAACTTTGCGATTCTGTCAAAATATATATTGTCTCTGCTAGTTCAAGAATTGGATGGATTTTTTTTAGTAATAATTAATTGTATATTTATATATTGTAGGTGTTCAATGATCCCACGTCATTAACAGATGACGAGATGTATGATTTGCAAAACCGATGGGCAACTTGTTTTCTTGGCCTTTTTAATCCTAAGGTAGATTATGACGATGCCGATGAGGAAGCTTATGAGCTAATTATGTTTGTGTTTTGATTAGTATTAATTATGATGATACAATGAATTAGTATTAATTATGACGATGTTTTGATTTGTATTTTGGTTAAGTTGAATTGTAATGACATTTGATGTGCTTGTTTAATGTTGAAATTATTATATGTTGTAAGGGTTGAATGTTGAATTGTAGTGATATTTTGAGATTTAAAAAAAAAAAAAAGTGGATTTAAAATAAAAATAAAAAAAACGCAGGATTTAAAAAAAAATTAAATAAAGTAAATATTTCACATCTGGTGGACTTGGTCAGATGTAAAATGTCCAATTTAATTTAAAAAAAATTCAAATGTGTATACTTACTACATCTGGTGGAGTTAAGTCAGAAGTAAAAGGCGTTGTTTTTACATCTGACACGAGTCAGATGTAAAAAGTGTATACTTACTATATCTCGTGCGTTTACATCCGTTTTACCGTCAGATGTAAAAACTGTTTTTGGGCAGATGTAAAAAGTGTTTTTTCTACTAGTGTATCTTTCCAAGCAAAGACTGAAGTTGCTTTTTGTTTGATGGAGATTTCGTCTCCAATATTACTTTTGTCTTATTTTGATCGATGCCTTTTTTATGCACCACAAAACCAAGAAAGTCTCCTGCATGAATACAAAAAGCACACTTTAATGGATTCATCTTTAATTCATATTTCCTCATTCTTTCAAAAGATTTTTCGAGACAATCGAAATGATCATCTTGTGATGAGGATTTCACAATTATGTCATCTATAAAATCATGAAAAATTGAATTCATTGCTCTTTGATATGTTGCCCCAGCATTTTTTAAACCAAAAGGCATTACAACCCATTCATAGGTGCCTAAGGCTCCAGAGCATCTAAAAGCAGTTTTTGACACATCTTCTTCAGCAATAAAAATTTGATTATAGCTAGAATAACCATCTAACATGCTTAAATATTCAAAATCTGCTGCTGAATCAATTAACATTTCTGCTACAGGCATAAAATACTCATCTTTAGGGGTAGCATTATTTAAATCTCTAAAATCTAGGCATACTCGAAGAGACCCATTTTTCTTAATTACAGGAACTATATTTGCAAACCATTCAACATACCTGGCTGTTCTGATGAATTTGCTCTTCAGCAGCCTCTCGATCTCTTCTTTGATTTTGGACATGATATTTGGTGCAAATCTTCTTGGCAATTGCTTTACTGGCCTTTTATCTAGTCAAATTGGTAGTCTATATTCCACCAATTTTCTGTTTAAACTTGGCATTTCGTTGTAATCCCAAGCAAAACAATCTTTAAACTTCTTAAGGAGTTCGGCCAGCTTTGTTTTTGAATCCTCTGAAAGATTGGCACTTATGTAGGTTGGCCGTTTGATTAAGCCATCACCAATGTCAACTTCCTGCAGAGGATCTTGGGCTTGCATCTTAGGATTACTACTCGAATGATCTTTTTCGAATCCTAATGGTTCGTCATCGTAGATGCAATCTAGAGTCTTAGTTTCTGGCACAATTTTGCCATGATTATGACTATTGGCTTCGACAACCATATTTTCTTGTAAGAAATTGGCCTTTAAAGCCATTTTGATTCTGTTTTCGGCCACATATGCCGAAATATTAGCCCATGCTTGGGACTCAGACATAATAATTTTCATCAATGTTTCACCCAGTTTGGTAGAATTTGTCAACCTCTTCATAAGGACCATCATCTATTTCCTCACTTTCCCATATGAAACCATGAGTTGGGTCTAATTTTATGGAGTGATAGACATTATCAATAGGAGCAAATGCATAATCCTGCTCAGTGCATGGCGAAATATTTGCCAATTTTTTCTCAAAGGTATACCTAGAGTTGTGATGGGTATCAGATCTAAAATAACTTTGACCTGCGTCGATATTTTCAACTACTCCATCCTCTCTCCAAATACTTATTCTCTGATGAAGAGTAGATGGAACAACTCCTACGCCATGAATCCACTATGAACAAGGTTGATCGAACAGTGCTTCCAACAACAACTTCTAACTGAATTGCCCCCAGTGAGAATCCAGTTTCTCCTTCATAATTCGAAAGGATGATGTTGTGAGGGTGTAAATCAGTTGAATGCTTTCCAATCTTGGTAAACAAAAATTCAGGCATGAGGTTAACAGCAGCACCTCCATCAATGAGTACTTTGTTTATTCCAACATCATTCACTTTTGCTTGAATGAAAAGTGGTTTTAAATTATTCTACATACCTTCATCGGGCCTTTCGAATGAGGCCTTCTGTTCTTCCAAGCAACCATTGTTCATAACATAATAACACATTGGCTTGTGTAGAGCCAATTCATTGCTATCAAATTCATCTTCCCCACTTTGCACTTCTGACCAGATGTCATACTCAGCAGGAAGTATCGAAACTACATTTACCAGCACATTGAAATCTCCTTCAGATTCCAAGAAATCATCAGCTTCCATGTGTTCATCTTCAATAGTCTTGGTCGAAGCAGAAGGAGTGATCCTGTCTTTCATTGGTTTTTTAACCATTTCGACAACTTGCTTTCCTTTGTTGTCAGCAGGATTTGGTACATTTTGAAATGCAAGTTTCTTTTGGCGTTGATGTCTTCGCCATTGAGTTCGAGTCATGGGGTTTTTTCCCATGTAGTTGTTCTTGCAAGCATATTTCTTAGCCTCTGCAGGAACCTTAGGCTTTGAATTGCTTGTACTTCCCCTTTCGACAAAACTCTTGGTGGGCACTATTGCTTTATCATGGACCCATTCATTAATTGGTGTTTTGTTCGAAGGAACAAAAGTAGCTTGGTAACCTAACCTTTGATGAACAGATTTTGGGTGAACCATATTTGGTTTGGTCATTAGCCTTGGTTTTGGCCAATTGTTTCTGTTCTCTACAAAGGGAATAAGCTTCTTAAGGCCATCAGTAGCCTTTTTTGTCAAATACAGCACTGCAACGAGGGCACAACATAACTTCAGTGTTATTTATTTTGCACCTTTGCAAAAAATCAATGAGTTCCTCTTCAGCATGAAGATATACCACTTTGATTTTTTCAGCATATTCATCTTCAGGGATTGCCACCAATTGGGCACCTCTAGTCAGATCCATAGCATCCACCATTAAGCATTCGACAGGCTCAACATATGAAGCATCCAATATGTGTAATGGATCTTCATCAATCTTCATTGGGGGTGGTTTGGTTTTCTCACCAAATTTCAATCTTCCATCATTCAAGGTCTTTTGAACCAAATCCCTGAAAAGAACACATTTTGAGGTTTTATGACCAAGAAAATTATGAAATTTGCAAAAACCTCTTTTCTTTCATTGATCCAAGGGTGGAATTTTTAAACCCTTTGGTACAACAATTTGGCCATCAGTGACCAATAAATAAAAAATCTCATCACATTTTGTAATGTCAAATGTGTAAGTTTTAGCAACAAATTTATCATTTTTTGGTTCGACAGGATTCTTTCCGTTCGATGGTTTCAACAATTTGCAAGTATTAGGAGGTCCTGGTTTTAATTCAGCAACATTAACCTCATTATTTTCAGTATAAGCATATTCATTGTCAAAATCATCGTCACTTTCATAAGTGTCGACATATGCTACTTTTTCCTTTTTATGGAACTTAGAAGATCTAGCCTTTTCTGCTTTAAGGCGTTCGACCTGTCGAACTCTATCTGCCAATTGGGCCATATCCCTTAGATATTGAGTATCTAACTTCTTTCTGATGGAATAATCAAGGCCACCAACAGCCATTTCGACCAACTCATGTTCAGGCACTTGGGTAAAACATCTTGCCTTGAGGAGTCGAAAACAGTTTAAATAATCATCAATGGACTCAGGAACTTTACGCCTAACACCAGCCAATTCTTTAAGACTAATTTTCGATTGACCCATGTAGAATTGTTCATGGAATAATCCCTCTAATTGAGTCCAATGGTGTATTAAATGGGGAGGAAGGGTCGTAAACCAAGTAAAAGCATTCTTAGTTAGAGAATTTGGGAAAAATTTCATCAGTAAATTCTCATTATTTGCAATGTTCCCTGCTTCTGCCATATATCTAGCGATATGTTCAACAGTTGACTCGCTAGTATCTCCAGCGAACTTGGTAAACTTTGGAATTTTCCAATTCCTAGGTAACTCAGTCTGGAGTACATATTCAGATAATGCAGAAACTAAGTTAGGCCTATGTAGACCCATATTAAGGCCATTTTGGGCTAAGATTGTTTCGACCAAATGGGCTAAATTGTTTTGCCCTTCGAAACGGTTTTGTTGAACATTTCTGATTACTTCGTCAGCGTTTTGGTGTCGATTAACTAAAACTACACCAGGATTATGTTCGACAAAATTTTGATTTGGTTGCTCTCGTTGTGCCACTGGTGGCTGTTGTACTTGGTTTATTTGAACCCCTTGGTTATTAGGCATTGGTACCTCTTGAACAGGCACCCGGGTTTGTATTAGTCGAATTGGTTGTTGCTGCATGGGTGGTGCCCCAAAGAAATCATCAATTCAACCCATCTGGTTAGTTAACATCTGGTAACTATCATTAGTGTTTTGAATCAAAGGATTTATGACAGTTCCTAATTGTTGTGTTAACATATTAACCATGTGATGAGTACTTTCATCCATTTGTTGTCGAAGTGACATAACAAATGTATTTGTTAAGTTTTGAGGCATAAATTTGCCTTGATTTCCCACTGCTGATGTTAAAGGGGAAAACATATTTGGAACCTCATTATTAGTATTATGAAGGCCAAACATTAATGATGTAGACATGCCATATGGAGGATCATTATTTGACAATCGAAAAGGACGAATAGAGCTCCTATGGTCACTACTTATTGGTTGTGAAGGGTTTCCTCCCCCCAATTGTATGGATGGTGACAATGTCGAAGGAGTCGTTGTCATACTCGTCATTTGAGCAGTTGCTCCTATTTGTTCCAATACTACAGAAGGGTCAGTCGAACCTATCAGATTCGAATTTTGGCTAAGGATCGTGGATCTATTCCCAGAACCTATGTTAGCATTGCTGCTAGACGGTTGTGATGGGTTTCCATCTGGAATTGGTTGGTTTGTGTTTTGATTATTTGGTGGTCTAACCATTTTCTTACGAGTTTTGTAACTTGCGAAATCTGGCAAAGATTTACCACTTCTCAAATGCATACAAAATCACAACACACAAATTTGAAAGCAATAGAGAAAAATTTCCAACAAATTCAAATAAAACTTTTCTTTTTAAAACAAAGAAATGCACAAAATTGGATCCCACCGAGCGTGCTAATTTGTTTACACTGAAATTTGCTAAACAATCGCTAGTTTAAAATTTATTACTTGAGAGATCAACTAGTAAATCTCGGAACTATAATTTTGTGTCTTTATTTTAGAAAGTATGAACATTTTTATTTTATTTGATTTTTAGAAGGAATATGATGAATAACAGAAAACTTGTAAAACAAGTGTAAAGAAATACTTTTGCAGAACCAGTAAAAATGTTACACGAATTGATAAACGAAAACAAACTATTTCATTCGAAAGAATGGAATATGGTATATTGCAGGAATTAAAAGATTAAAGACTTAAAAGGAATAGTTAATTGCATTGAAATTGTGAAATTTACAAAGAAAGGTTCACAAAATCATACTCGTTTCCTTCTGCACTCAGTTTCTCGTTGACATGAGTATTATGAGTTTTTATAGGAATTTCGTATGTGAATTTTTGTGACCTTGATTTCGACAACAAAACTACTATATATAGACTACGAGATGCCTAACTGATAACAACGGCTATAGACTATTCTCTTGACGCGGTCCTTGCCTGTTGATGCGCTGTCTTCAGTTGAATCTATGCATCCGTTGGATGAAGTCGAGATCGAAACAAGAGTGAACCGTTTAAAAATCGAATAGAAGTTATCTTTTCCTTCGATTCCTAATGCATTTCGATATCTGATAGAAATCAAAACGAAAGCAAAATTCCTTTAAAACATCTATTTTGCTTCTTCGACTTTTACCAATTTAATCTCACTTTTTTTTTTAGGTATTCACCACCAGTTTAATCTGGTTCGGGGGTCAGTTCTGGCATCAAGTGGTTCCAGCCCCTCCCGATCGCAGTTGCGGGGGATCGAACCGCGGTCCTCCCTACCAAGTTCAGCGCCAATCACCACTGAACCAACTAATGATTGGTTTAAACCAATTTAATCTCACTTTTAATAAACACATTAATATGTATTTATAAATTAAATGAGCCTTTATTGCATACTTTTTAACTTAGCAAAAATATGAGATAACACTACCACAAAAGAGCCACCGACCACCACCGCAAGGGAGGCGGTGGTGACTGAAACAGAAAACCACAAAATGAGACGGATTAAAAAACACCGAATTGAACGGAACCAACCCCGAACAAGTTTAAACAACCCAATCTGAAACAACCAACAAACAGTAGCCGGAGAGAACAGAAAACAAAACGAACACTGAACACATGAACATAACAGACGAGCCAACGGAATCCGGTGCTGGGAGAATGCCGAGATCCAGAAGAACGAACCAGAAGATAACTCCGACAACCCAAAACCACCAGAACCTACCAGAGACAATGCGGTCCGACGTGAAGGTGTGAAAAACACAAGTGGGGGTTGAATTGTGTTTTGACAAGTTAAAACTTTTTTTCTAGAAAGATTGAAATGCAGTGGAGTATAGAGATAAAACACAATAACAATAAAAGGCAATGCTAAGGAGAGAAAGACACGAGAATTTTATATTGGTTCCTCTCACTAACGAGAGTAGTCCAGTCCCTTGTCTTCACAAGAGATTTCACTATAATCACACAAGATTACACAATTGCTCAAGCACACAAGCAAGAGACTTCCAAATGAATACTCAAGCACACAAGCAAGAGACTTCCAAATGCTCAAGCACACAATCAAGAGACTTCCAAACGCTCAAGCACACAAGCAAGAGATTTTCAAATCTTATATAAAATAAGATATGCTAAGTTTAACTAAGCACCTAAGACTTTCACTCTTTTGAACTTTGAATAACAATTACAGAGTATTACAACTTCTTGAAGAAAGTAGTCAGAGTTTAAAGTCTTGTGCAAATAGATATTTGATAGCTTGTAGTGTTCTTGTGTTGTGAATTTGCGAGAGAGATTTTCCGGTTCACCAAGTCTTCTATTTATAGGCAGTTGAAATGTAGACGTTGGAAGTGACCGTTGATGGGTTTACGATGTCAGCGTAAACTTTGCTGCATAGATACTTGAGTTTTTGTCTTTATACCAAAAGAGGCAAAACCTGTAGCTATCAGCTTCCTTGAACACTACGATGTTTGCACGGAAGTGGTAAAGTCTTCCTTTTGTCTAGGCGCTCTTCCTTCAGATGTGTTGACTTGATTCAAACTAAAGTATCTTCTTAGAGTACAGAGGAAAGCCTTTTCTTTACTAGTGATTATTCATATCTTCTGAGTGCAACTTCTTGATGGCCTCTGATAAAACTTGTTCTAGCTTCTGAGGGTCTTCAAGTCTTTCAGAGCCTCTGACTTAACAGTCAGAATCTATCTCCCGTATTTTTCCTGCATTCTTACAAGGTAGATTTTTAGTATACCAACTGTGAATTAATACTTTGTTATCATCAAAACTTCATTACGCTCATAGGGCTTGTATGGAAAACCATTTTTGTTCCAACACGACGTTGGCGAGAGAAGGTGGTGACAGGAAGCCCATGCCTTGACAGCACCACCAGACAGTGTGGCTACATGGAGTCGGAACGATTTGGATGAAGGGAAACCCATATTTATTATGTAAAGATCGAAAATATTTGTTTTGTTTCTGCTTCTTCACACTCAATAGTAGTGAGTCCAACCACTAAACTACTACACAAAAAAATTGATAATTTATTTAAGTTTGCACCCCTGAACCAATGTTAGGGTTCGTTTGATCTAACTTTTTTAGCTATTAGAAGCTATTTGAAATCTAGAAGTAAAAATAAGAGCTTTAAAAAAATTAGCAAAAGTTATTTGGTAATTGTTATTTTTTTACCTTCAAAGTAATTTTTAAGCTAAACGTTGTTTGGTAATATATACTGTATTTTAAAAAAAAAAAAAAAAAGACAACAACTAATAATATTTAAATGAAAACAAACTTAAAAATGAAAAAAATAATAAAAAGAGCCTTCAGCAGGAATTGAAGCGTGATCATTGCAAAAAAACTCAGAATTTTATTTCAAAAGTAGGTTTCAACCTCTTTTCCTAGAAACTCATTTAATCCAATATTGGACATTGAAAAAGAATATATTTTTTACGGTTAAAAGGTTTATTAAACATGTGTTGACCCAACTTTTAATTAAAAAGAGAATAAAAAGTTAAAAAAAGCTGGGTCAAACGGTAGCTTAGACTCTGCCAACCGACAAATTTGAATAAATATATAAACTAAAAATATGAACACATTTTTTTCTCTAATAATATGATCTACATTTTTTTTAATAAAAAATATGATCTAGATTTTTTTTTTACTTAACAAAATTTTGAAACATAAATAAATAAATATAAAACAATAAATTTTGAAACATAAAAAATAAATATAAATATGTTTTAAGAACTTACTCTGATTTTAACAAAATTATCAAAAAAAAAAAAAAACTTACTATGATTTATTTATTTATTTTGTTTTGATAGATATTAATTTATTAATTTATTTATTATTTTATTATTGCATAAACAAAATTTTAATTTTAATTTCCAGTGTGATGTTGTTGTTGGGTTGGGGCCTTGTAGTTGAACTTGGTTCTTCCCAATTCTCAATCCCAATTCCCAAATCCAAATCTCAGATCAATCCTCAATCTAACATTTCCATCAATCTTCTTACCTCACATCTAATCATCCTTTGCATATTCTTCTTCTTCTTCTAGATCTATGATCGATCAATTGC
This sequence comes from Trifolium subterraneum, assembly GCA_951799995.1. Taxonomy (NCBI): domain Eukaryota; kingdom Viridiplantae; phylum Streptophyta; class Magnoliopsida; order Fabales; family Fabaceae; genus Trifolium; species Trifolium subterraneum. The sequence continues at coordinate 40,057,632 of OX637464.1, forward strand.
AGTAATCTCAAACAAATCTAACAAGAAAAAGATGTATATGACATATGGATGGCCTCAGGTCATCCCTTTAGAGCAAGGACTGTGTCCTTCTCAACAGAAGATTGTTTATTTCAAACTCATCAATCGTTTCTTGTTAATTGTTTCCCCTACTCACTTTGAACTATGGAGCTCTTCCCAGGTACTTGGATTGGATCCGTTCATTTTTTCAATTTTTGTTTGTTTAAATTTATGTTTTTAGGACAATTTTTAAATGAGTTTGAGTTCCTGTGATGTTGGTATTGGGAATTTTTTGTATCTATATTCAATTCAATTGTAAATGTATTTTTTTTTTGCCGGGGAAAATGTGAGCTTGATTTAGATGAGGAGTAGAGTTTTTCTAATGTGGGATTTTGGAGTTTGTATTTGAATTTGTGTAATGGGTTCTTATAATTTATTTACTTGGAAAAGTGGTTTTCATGAGGGGTGCATTGATGTAATGTGGCTATATAGTTTGGGCTTTTAGAATTTGTATTTATGTGTAATGTTCGTGTGTCGTGTATTTTTTTTTTTTTTTGGTGTTAACCCTCCGGTTTCCAATGGAATGTCCCTGGAATTTGGATGGAAGGTAAGTAAAATATGACCAAGAATTAAACTCGGGTTTTCCTGAATGATTCGTCCTTAGAGAGTTCATTAAACACTTGAGCCCAATCACTTGGTTACCTTGTTTGTATTTATAATAGAAATGGATATCTATTACAATTTATGCTAATTAAACATAATTGATACAACAATTAGCAAATCATAACATTGGATCTCTAATTGATTTAAGCAGGGCTTAACAGTGTTTTATTTTTATTTTTATGTTGGTTCATTCAGCATAGAGTGAGATTGGGGAAGTACAAGAGGGATTCAGATTCATTGCAGAGAGAAGGAGAAAACTTGCAGGCTGTGTGGAGTCCTGATGCTAAATTAATTGCTATTCTTGTAAGTGTACTGATGTGTGATTTACAATGTGTTTTATCAGATGGAAACCAACTTCTTTGTATTCTGACTTTTTCGTAACATTTTTAATATGCTTGAGTTTGTAGGCGTGCTTGATTACCCCATTCAAATTATTTTTAGATGTTTTTTATTCAAATTAGCTTTGTTATGTGCACATTCAGAACTGTTGAAACTTTTTCTTTAATATTTCTCAACTTTGCCAAAATATTAGTTTATTATGTTTATAATTATATCCTGTTATTTGTAAGATATTCTACCTTCAATTTCATATCGTGCCTTTAGTTTGTTTATGCTGCAATTAACTCATTCCTTGAAGTTAATACTATTTTAAGTATCTTGTATTATATTCCTTATTCATCTGTATCTTCTTTTTGCAGACATCTTCTTTCTATCTTCACATTTACAAGGTCCAATTCTTGGACAAAAAAATACACATTGGTGGGAAACAACCTTCAGCGTTGTGCCTAGCTACTATATCTCTTCTTCTCGCTGAGCAAGTTCCTTTCGCAGCAAAGGATTTGTCGGTGTAAGTTTCTTGATAGTATTGATTTTATAACTTCCTTTGTCCATGTGAATTAGTGCAATTGAACAAAGCCACTACTGGTATTTGTGGAATCTGAATTGGAGTCCTATAGTGGAATAGCACTTTGTGATAAGAAGTATGGTATATACACAAGATAATATATTTTTCATTTTATGAAAGATATGTTGATTTCTTGGTTACTGTCATGAATCAACTATCCTTGCTTTTAGATGAAGACATGAATTTTTATGTTATATATCTCCAACATGCCCCCTCACGCAAGCGTCCTTAGAACTCAAAGCGCGGACAATGCATATACCTGCCTACCTTGTGCTGAAAGGAAACTTTTAATTAGAGGAATGAGGGTGGAAAGGATTGAACTCTTAGTTGTTCATAGACGTTTTGATAAAATGTTATAGATAAACTACCCAAAAACTTAAACTGTTGTGTGAAAACAGAATTGATAAATCAAAACACTACACAAAATTTGGTTCCACCATGCTACTTCCAAGATTACTGATAAGTAGGAAATGTAAAGAATAATAGAGGAGTTAGGTCTTTTATAAATCAAAAGTCGAAGAAATTTTATATAAGTTCCGAAGATTATGTTCCTTAGAATTAGAAAAGTCTACATTCATTTGGTTTTGTGCCAAGATGCTAATGTTGTACATTGTGTTATTGCCTTATTGGTATTTATCATTATATAGTACATTAATTATTGTGACAATTGTGTGTCTACATGATTTTTTTAACCCATTGGCATTATCTAAACTTATATGATATAGTTCAGCATACTGTCATTCCTCAATACTTCCTGAAAAGTTTCAAATTTTGTGATTCATTCTGTATATTATAGTCAATAGTTGAAGGCATTTGCTGTGTGATATTGACGCTACTCTTTATGCTACTGTTTTGCCAGGAGCAATATTGTTAGTGATAATAGGCACATGCTGCTTGGACTTTCCGATGGAACTTTGTACAGTATGTCTTGGAAGGGGGAGGTAATTTAAACATAGAATAGTTAGTTTTTTTTTTTGACATTGCCTCCTAATTTACTTCTTTTCTGTGGTCAATTGGTTACTGATTTACAGAAAATTTTCAACCGAGTTTACAGCATTCTTTTTTGTTTTGATGTATAACAATATTTCTATCATTTTATGATCTCCTACACAGTTTTATGGAGCTTTTCAATTTGATCCACATCCTCCTGCTAGCTTTGACGATTCTCATTTACCACATTCTTTAGAGAATGGTCTTTCACCTAAAGGCCTCCCAAAAGTTCCTATGTCCAATCACACATTTACCAGAAATTCTGAAATCAAACAGCTGGAACTTTGCCTTCCATTGAGGTTGCTATTTGTCTTGTATTCTGATGGGCAAATTGTCTCATGTTCCATAAGTAAGAAAGGTTTAAAGCAAGTTGACGGTATTAAAGCAGAAAAGAGGTTGGCTTGTGGGGATGCTGTATGTGCTTCGGTAGCTCTTGAGCAGGAAATTCTTGCTGTTGGTACCAGAAGAGGAATAGTGGAGTTGTATGATTTGGCCGAATCAACAGTGCTTATACGCACGGTTTCTTTGTATGACTGGGGGTAAGTTTTATTAAATATATGCGTCTGGCTAATTGGTGACAAATTGAAGATTTTTGTCATTTACTTCCCCAAGCTTGATGCTCAAATTTTCTCCAGCAGATTGTCTCAATTGTTATGTTGATGGACTTTGGTTCTATGTCATGAAGTATGCTACTTTTTGCAGATATTCAATGGAAGACACTGGCCCTGTTAGTTGCATTGCATGGACACCTGATAATTCTGCTTTTGCAGTTGGGTGGAAATTAAGGGGGCTTACAGTTTGGTCTGTTTCTGGGTGTCGTTTGATGTCAACAATCCGACAAATAGGTTTAAGTTCTGTATCTTCTCCAATTGCTAAGCCAAACCATGATTGCAAGTATGAGCCATTGATGGGTGGTACCTCACTGATGCAGTGGGATGAACACGGATATCGACTTTATGCTATCGAGGAGAGATCTTCAGAGAGAATTCTTTCATTCTCTTTTGGAAAATGCTGTCTTAGTAGAGGTGTTTCTAGCACTGCATTCATCCGGCAAGTGATTTACGGGGAAGACCGGTTGCTCATTGTGCAGTCAGAAGAGATTGACGAGCTTAAAATGCTGCATCTTAAGCTTCCAGTTACGTGTTTGATTGTCAAACTTTGAACATTGTAGTCTTAAATGAATGAACATCACTTCTAAAGTTTTAAAATTTGCACAGGTTTCTTATATTTCCCAAAACTGGCCTGTTCAACATGTGGCAGCTAGTCAAGATGGAATGTACTTAGCGGTTGCTGGTCTTCATGGTTTGATATTGTATGATATACGACTGAAAAGATGGAGAGTATTTGGAGATGTTACCCAGGAACAAAAGATTCAGTGTAAGGGCTTGCTATGGCTGGGAAAGATTGTCGTTGTCTGCAACTATATTGATTCTTCCAACACGTGAGATACTTTTATTTGCTTTTGTATTTCATGTGGTTGGTACTTGCAAATATCAGTGTTTGTCAAAAATATATCTTTTAGCTGCTTGTTGTTTAACAGTGTACATGCCTGGAAAAGCCTGAATTTAAAGGATGTTAAATTTTTTACCCGCTAAATTGGCTTTTTAAAGTGTAGGTCTGATTGAACCCAAAACTATACCTTTTTTATCATTAACTGTAGCATTACACAACATACATAACATTTTATTCTACATTCAATGGTCTCTTAGATCTCTTTATTTATCTCAGGTATGAATTGCTCTTTTACCCAAGGTATCACCTTGATCAAAGCTCATTGCTTTGTCGAAAACCATTGCTTGCGAAACCGATCGTGATGGATGTGTACCAAGATTATATACTGGTTACATATAGACCATTTGATGTCCATATATTCCATGTGAAGTTATTTGGTGAATTAACTCCTGCAGGAAATCCAGATTTACAGGTAAATGCACACTTCTAAAATTCATTTCCTCCTTTTTATGTTTTTCAGTGATACTCTTATTATATGCTCTCTTCTTTTTTTTATTTTCCCGAATTTTCTTCTATAAAACCTTTTTTGTTATACATTTTTAAGTGATAACATGACAAACAGCTTTCTGCAGTACGAGAACTTTCAATTATGACTGCCAAGAGCCATCCTGCAGCAATGCGATTCATTCCTGATCAACTCCCACGAGAACCTATTTCAAAAAATTACATTTCATCTTCATCAGATTCATTAACAGGAGAACCAGCAAGGTAATGTCATTTTGAACATGCAGTCTCTTTATCCAGTTTATTTTACCACTTCTCTAGTTGAATTAATCCAAGGTAAAATGTCAACATCTTTAAATTCAGAATGCTGTATTCTTTGTATCATATTACTCATGAAAATGATTTGTTCTAGATGTTTGATACTGAGATCAAATGGGGAACTTTCGCTTCTTGATTTGGATGATGGGCGGGAAAGAAATCTTACCGATTCAGTTGAGCTTTTTTGGGTCACTTGTGGCCAGTCCGAGGATAAAACAAATTTGATTGAGGAAGTTTCATGGTTAGATTATGGTCATCGGGGCATGCAGGTAATTAGCTGTTAAGATCTTTCTAACTCCCTTATGTACATCCTTAAATTTTATTAGGTTAAATGACTTCTGATCCACCCTCTAGTGCATTTCCTTTTTACTTCTCTGATAGTTTTTACATGGAAGTTCATTGTTACAGGTTTGGTATCCATCTCCAGGTCCTAATTCTTTTAAGCAGGAGGATTTCTTGCAGGTCTGGATATTTATTAGGAGGATGTTTATGACGTTGTAGGCTGCATTGAGCATAACACAATTTATTTCCTAGTTCATTCACTTCATTGTTATCAAATTTTCTTTCCTTAGCATTAAATTTTGTATTCATTAGTCCCATGAGCTTGACTCAATTGGTTGGACATTGCATTATATATGCAGGGGGCCGGGGTTCGAACCCCGGTCATCCCACTTATCCATCTTAAAAGGTGGAATTTCTAGCCGCTAGGCTACTTGACCAAAAAATAAAAAATAAATTTGTATTCATTACTTCGATGCTTTTTGTTAATATTATTAAAAAGAATCACATGCAACTGTAGGTCCTTATATTGTTGATAGGCTTCATATTGTTGCATAATTGTAGTCTTATCTGCTAGGCATATATAAATTGTCAATAAAAATAATATTTTAGGCTATTTGAAGCAACTTCAATAAATTCAATCATTCCTTTTTCTGGAATCTGTTAGTTTGTTGATTTGGTCCTTAATTGATTTTTAGTTGGATCCGGAGCTGGAGTTCGATCGTGAAGTATACCCATTGGGACTTCTTCCGAACGCTGGTGTAGTTGTTGGTGTTTCCCAGAGAATGTCATTTCCATCAAGTGCAGAGTTCCCATGTTTTGAGCCATCTCCTCAAGCACAAACTATACTGCACTGCCTACTCCGCCATCTTCTTCAGGTATTACATTGAGTAAAATTGAAGTGATTATTAGAATTGCCTGAACTCTTAATCGACATTTCATTTCTGAGATATTGTTGATCTCTTTGTTTTCTTTTGCATTTAATGCTTAAAAAGGATATCTTATCAGTGTGGCATGTATGCTATATAGAGTCCAATAGATTTCATATATGCAGCACATTCAGTCACAAAAATATTCAACCAATAGGAAAGAAGTCACTGATGTATTTTTATTGGGTATATCTTATGAACTTCAGTACTATGAACTTGCAAGGGAAATTTTAACATTCATGTGCATTGACAATTACAAGTATCTATAAAAAATGATATTTCTTTGTTGATGATGTGGTCTTTTATTGTCATGCAATGAATAAGGAGTGGTCTTTTATTGAATTCGTCATTGTTTTTCATAACAGAGGTTGTGTGAAATGTAAGTCCTTGTTTTCATAATGACACCGGGAGCCAGTAATGATGAGGCCTACTTTATGTTGTGTGTGTTTTTAGTTTAGCTTTCCTAAACCTTAAATGTGATAACCTGTGGGATTCTTTTGTATTATTTGTGTCTGCCAGAGGGACAAAATTGAGGAAGCTTTAAGGCTGGCAGAACTATCAGCAGAAAAGCCTCATTTTTCGCATTGTCTAGAGTGGCTTCTTTTTACAGTATTTGAAGCAGATATATCCAGGTACTTTAATTTGGAAACGTTAATAGTTCCAGACTTTGAGTCAAATATGTGAGTTTCAACCCATGCTTGTGTTGTGCACATAAGGATATGTCCCTACAAGCAACGTTTCTGCCAAATATTATAAGGGGAATCTTCGTTCTTAGTTCTTACTGTGTAATTTAACAAACTCTTGGCACATCATAAGTGTTGTTAGGCTGCTCTTAAAGTTGGACAGTTATAAAACGTACTAGACATCATGAGAAACTGAGTTCTGTTCTACTTCTACCTTGATATGGCTTAAAATGGGGATCTGAAACACGGTATTACGTCGATGCTAAGGCAATCTGGTAGCTGGTTATAGTTTCTTGCCATTTTTTTTTGCTTAAGCATCGGTGTAGAAATTTCTCGATACAAAACTTAGTTGCCTATTTTTTTACTTTTTAAGTATTGATTGTTTAATTTTCATGCCAACTATTCCAGGCCAAACGTAAATAAGAACCAGACCTCAGTTCTTAAACCTACCAAAACTCTTTTGGAGAAGACGTGTGATCTTATCCGAAATTTTCCAGAGTACCTAGATGTTGTTGTAAGTGTTGCAAGAAAAACAGATGGTCGTCATTGGGCAGATTTGTTCTCTGCTGCTGGAAGATCAACAGAGTATGTCTTTCAAACATCGATACTTTTCATTTTGATTTCATCTTTGATTAATATTGAAAGTGCACTTAAATCTTCCAAAATATTGAATAACGTAGAAATAAAGAAAACACAATTTTTTACATAGTTGACATGACATTCATTTGAAGAGCTATTATTAACTTGGAAAAATTCTTTATGGGTGAATTTGGTAATACCATTCGGCATTTGTGCTAGATTTCATTTTTCTCTTATAATTTGGGACGGAGGGTGTAGTTGCCATGACATTCATTTGAAGCGATATTCTTAGCTTGGAAAATCCTTTATGGGTGAACATGGTAATACCATTTGGCTTTTCAAGAATATCATATGTGCTAGATTCCATTTTTGTATGGCTTTTCAAGAACAGCATCATTTCTTTATTAAATTTCTAAAATTTGTGCTGCTAAATGCTTCATATGTTTTTCTGATGCTCCATATATTTTCTTTCCATTGATGTGAATGGGACATATTTTCTTGCTTGAAACAGGACCAAAAGACAAATTTAATATGTATAATAATTGAGAATTTTTAACTTTTTTCAATTGTTCCGTTTAAGACTTGGCCTAAAAAAACACTTCATACAAACTATAATGTTTTTTCCATTGCTGTATTATAATGTCTGAACGATTGTTTTTTGGCTTCTATATAGATTGTTTGAGGAATGTTTTCAACGTAGATGGTACCGAACTGCAGCTTGCTATATACTTGTGAGAATCACTTGCCTTTCTCAATAAGTTCCTTTATCTGTAGAGTGTAGAAAGATTATCATTATGAAGGCCATCTAGTGGCGAGAATCTAAATATAGAATTATTGATATACTTACATGAACAAGTTCATTTCATCTCAAATGTAAACAGGTTATTGCCAAACTTGAGGGTCCTGCTGTGAGTCAGTATTGTGCTTTACGGTTATTACAGGTTTGGGATTCACTGCTCCAAGCATTTTGTTTCCTCATTTTAAGCTCAATTCACATCAATGATGTCAATTATCAAACTTATGCAGGCAACACTCGTTGATTCTTTATATGAGCTTGCTGGGGAGCTGGTATTTTCTTAAAACACTATCAGCTTATTCACTTTAGCTGGTCAATTAATATATATCAAACAAGAGATCATGACCTTTTACACAAATATTTGATTTTGGGTCCTTAGGTGAGATTCTTGCTAAGATCAGGAAGGGAGTATGATCAAGCATCAGCCGATTCAGATAATTCAGAAAAAATGTCTCCCAGATTTTTAGGCTATTTTCTTTTTCGTTCTACTGAGCGCAAACAAGCATTGGACAAAAGGTTCGTGTACAATTTAGTGAAGTTTTTCTGTTGTCCTAGTATCATAGTTACCAATCATACCAACAAGTAATTTTCTTTGGAGCAGCGCCTCATTCAAGGAACAAAGTGCCCATGTCACCTCAGTTAAGAATATTTTAGAAAACCATGCTAGTTACTTGATGGCTGGGAAAGAGCTCTCTAAGCTTGTTGCATTTGTAAAAGGCACTCAGTTTGATTTAGTGGTAAGAAGATCTTACTGATTGACTTGTTCAAGATAATTTTCCTTTATATTAAAGTGTGTAGATTGTTCATTGATAAACAATTACAGGAATATCTACAACGCGAAAGAAATGGCAGTGCTCGGCTGGAGAATTTCGCTGCAGGGCTTGAACTCATAAGCCAAAAGGTTTAAAAATTTTACATGTCAAAAACAAAACTTATTTTCTGACCGTTCCCTATACTTCATTTCATTGGTTGTAAATTTCACTGGCCCAATAATATATTGCTTTCGCTCTGTTCAGCCTCTCTTCGGGGGGTTGTTTGATGGTGCATAAAATGTGTAGCTTTCCTTAATATTTTATTTCCTGAAGTCTTAGTTGTATGCTATGTGGTGATACTACCCACTTTTTCTGTTGCGGCACACATTTAGTTGTTTAGGTATGGGTTTATTAGTTAACTATGCTACTGTAACAGTATATCCTAACAAATGCAATCAATTATGCTCTAAATTTTCCTGTTCAAAAAAAATTATGCTCTAAATGGACTCATAAAATAGGAGAATACTTTATCCTCCGATATTCCCTTTTCGGAAGCATTCCGTTTGTGAGAAAAAAAAACCTCGTTACATTGGAATATACCATATATCATGAATAAGATCTCAGTGAAAACTGATTATTCGGGAGGAACTTTTCCCACCCTAAATCACTTAGGATGTACATGTCTCCGAAAAAAGTTTTTGATTTTTGTCCAGTCCGGAAATACACTTGGAATCATGTGTTGTTTTTTAGAAATGTGGGGTGGGTAAAGTTTCTCCCGATTATTCACTGCTGAAGCCAATCATGAATACTGCAATGATGCACTCTGTTCATTTAGCAGAAGCTTGTGTAGATTTATCATAATATTTATCTTTTGCTTTATTTGTTCGCTCCATTAATGAATGCTGCTTTGTGTTATCAGCTTCAAATGGAAACATTACAGAGCCGATTGGATGCCGACTTTCTCCTGGCTCATATGTGCTCTGTCAAATTTAAGGAATGGATAGTTGTCCTGGCTACTCTCTTAAGACGCTCTGAGGTATGTTTAGGTTCATTGTGTACTAGAAGTTGACTGAGAAATGAAATTACAGGACACAAATCCAATAACGGCAGTGCTAAGATTATATAGGGGAAAGATGCGAAGGGGAGAATAAGATTATTGAAGCTTCTCAATTAAAACAATTTTATGGTTCTTCACTTGTCAAAAAGAAGTCTTTATAACTTTTAAATTTATAAGTTTATCAAGTTGAAAAAGAGGGTTTCTATAAAAATCTAGATACAAAAGCTATTTTAACTTATACTCAACTATTGTTCAAAAAATTCATAGTTACTGCAAGAAGCTATTTTAACTTGAGATTTTCCAGTAAATAAGTTGTGCTTACTTTTTAGACTGTCTTGTTGGAAATGTCACAATATGTCTAGAAACTTTTTCCTCCCCTTCTCTTTTTCCTTTTGAAGAGATGGCCAAATGTGTCCAAGGGACATACTTTTACATATATGTCACTTATGGATCTTAGCTATTTTAAGAGTTCACTTTATTGATCGTCAGCATATTGCTCTGGTGAGCTTTTACAGGTTCTTTTTGACTTATTCCGTCACGATTTTCGGTTATGGAAAGCTTACAGCAGCACCCTGCAGGTATATCTAGCTCAGTCTTTCTGATGTAAATGTTAGTGATTGCAGAATGTATACTTAATAAATAAATAACAAAATTGTGGTTCCTGCTGGTTTTCTATGCACTACAGTCACACTCAGCATTTATTGAATATCAAGATTTATTGGAAGACCTAGAAGAGAAACTTTCATCAGTTGCAAATGAGGAAGAAAAATGAAAGTAACGTAGATTTCACATCAGTTCCGTCGTCCTCAATGGTTTCCTGCCAAAGTAGTTTGCTTGGGAGGCTTTTAACCTCTTCAGAGTCCACATGATAGTTCGATGGATCATGTCACACTGAAAGGACTACGCATTCTTTCGCTTGGATTTTATCGTGCGGGAACCAGAAAATTACATTCATGTGCTGGTTAAATTAAAAGATGATCTTGGTAACACCATATTTGTGGTGTTCTAATCCAATGAATCCGGAATAGTACTTGTAGATAGAGGTTAGAAATATTTGTAGGGAGGCTTGTTCATGTCTGAGGATTTCACTATTCTTTTCACTGTTTAATCCATATTTTGTAACATGTGATTTTTGTACAAGCATGAACAAATATATCTGTATATATTGGTTATATGCTCTTGATAAGTAAAACATTCAGAGTGGATTTTATGCACTTATATTTTCCTCCCTTGAGCATATCAAAGAGTTCATGTTTTATGTCTCTACCATTTATGTGAATTTCAGTAAATCATGAGACACTGTTCCCTATTTATAGGACTCAATTTCAAAGCGATGATGGCGATATGAATAGTATGTTAGAGAGTGTATTGTTGAAACTCTTGGAATTTCTTTATATTGGCACAAATGCAGATACACATGTAATTACTTTTCTTTAATTTAAGATGCAAGTATAACAATATACGTTACATATTTATTTATTGATAAAATCCGCACACTGATCATCAAATTTACACACTTATGCGAAGTAATAGCTTTTTATAGAATATTTTAATATCATTAAATGCAAAATTTCTATATTTAGCTACCTTAACATGTGCCGTCAAGACACATGTTAAAATGACCATTTTTTGAATAATTATGCAGAACATTTGTTTTATAGTTAATATTTATGTTTATTTATAATTTTGCATTTCAAATATTGAATATTTGTGTTATACTTATATAGTTAATACTGTATTTGTTTATCTTTTAAATAATATACTCTAATATAATAATGTAGTGCAGTGTAGTTTTATTGACTGGATTTTTATGAAATGACTAATTTCATATTCCACGAAAATCAATTAAGTGATAGGAAGTAAACAAACACTTAAATATTTTGACCCTGAAAAACTTTTATAACAGGACTTTCAGGGCAAAATAAACATGGATGCTGCTTTATTCACTTTCCAACATTGATTTGGAGATATTATTTTAATTTACCAAACCACCTTCCACTAAATTTCTTTTCCAACAAACCCAACATTATTTAATTTACATTTTCAGTCTTTAAAAGCTTTTATTCACTACCAATAAGCTCGCATCATAACACTGCTTTTGTTACAAGGACATAGAAAACACTGAACAAATGGAAGCCTCTTCTTCTTCTCCTTGCAGTTCAAGTTCAGCCTCAAGGTTATGTAGCTACCATGTGTTTTTGAGTTTTAGAGGAGAAGATACACGCAAAGGATTCACTGATCATTTGTGTGCTTCCCTTGAGAGAAAAGGGATCACAACTTTCAGAGATGACAAAGACCTTGAGAGAGGACATCTCATTTCACAAAAGCTAATCAATGCAATTCAAGATTCTATGTTTGCTATTACTATTCTCTCATCAGACTATGCTTCTTCCAGTTGGTGTTTGGATGAGCTTCAAATGATCATGGAGTGCAGCAGTAATAACAACCTGCAAGTTTTGCCAGTCTTTTATGGTGTGGATCCATCTGATGTAAGGCATCAAAGAGGTTGCTTTGAGGATGCTTTCAGAAAACATCAAGAGAAATATGGTAAAAACAGTGACAGGGTTGAAAGATGGAGAGATGCTTTGACACAAGTTGCCAGTTACTCTGGATGGGACTCCAAGGGCCAGTAAGTCATTTATTTCTTCAATAGACATAATTGTTTTTAAGCTCTTGATTTTATTGTTGAAAAAGTTGACTCATATTCATTTGATTAAAGAGATTGGAAAGTTCACTTAAACATTTAAGTTCAATTTTCACATATATGTTGGTAGTAATGCGCGCGCACACACACACACATATCATTTTATATGACGGGGAATGTTAAACATACAAAATCATTTCCATATTTTCATTTTATATGCTTACGGTTTGGTTGTTGGCTGCTTCTTTCCTTCTGTATGAACAGGCATGAGGCATCACTAGTGGAAAACATTGCTCAACACATACACAGAAAGTTGGTACCTAAATTTCCATCTTGCACAGAGAATCTTGTTGGGATTTCTTCAAAGGTAAAGCAAGTGAACAAGCTGATAGGTATGCAGTTGAACGATGTTCGCTTTATAGGCATATGGGGTATGGGTGGTATAGGTAAGTCAACTATTGCTAGAGCTGTCTATGAAGCAATCCAAGGTGAATTTCAACATGCTTGTTTTCTTGCAAATGTTAGAGAGTTATCTGAGAAAAATGATTTAGTTCACACACAAAGACAACTTCTTTCTCATGTGAATATAAGTAGGAATGATTTTCATAATTTGTATGATGGGAAAAACACAATACAGAATTCTTTATGCAGAAAAAAGGTTCTCCTTGTTCTTGATGATGTGAATGAATTAAACCAGTTGGAGAATTTGGCTGGGAAACAAGATTGGTTTGGTCCTGGAAGTCGAGTACTAATCACAACTAGAGATAAACATTTGCTAATGACACATGGAGTACACAAAACTTATGAAGTAGGAATGTTATTCCCAAATGAAGCCCTTAACCTCTTTTGTTTAAATGCCTTTAAAGGAGATCAACCACAAGAAGGGTATTTGGATTTGTCCAAAGAAGTGGTTGACTATACTGGTGGTCTTCCATTGGCACTTGAGGTGTTAGGTTCCTATCTCTATGGAAGAAATGTTGATATTTGGCATAGTGCTATTAAAAAAATAAAAAGTGTTCCACACCCTAGAATCCAAGATAAACTGAAACTAAGCTATGAGAGTTTAGATACCATGGAGAAGGATATTTTTCTAGATATTGCCTGTTTCTTCAAGGGAATGAAGGGAGATCAAGTAATAGATATATTAGAGAGTTTTGGTTATTGCCCTCAAATTGGAATTGAAATTTTGATTGAAAGATCTTTGATAACTCTAGATTCTATGAATAATAAACTGGGAATGCATGATTTGCTTCAAGAAATGGGCAGGGATATTGTATTTCAGGAATCTCCAAATGATCCTAGCAGACGTAGCAGGTTGTGGTCTCAAGAGGACATTGATCACGTCTTGACAAAAAACAAGGTACTAGTAGGTGCTATTTTTTCTGCCACCATATGGTAATTGGTTTTACATGAAATATCTAATAAGTATAGATTTAACAGATATGCACTATTGGTGTAAGTATCTTTTACACTTCCAATTTATCATAAAGTATTTGATGTGACTTTTAAGGTAGTTTGGACTGAAGTAAACATACATTATGATAGTTTACGATTTGTGATTATGGTTTTGTAGGGAACTGAAGCAATTAATTGTATAGATATGAAATTACTTAGACCATATGAAGCACGTTGGAACAATAAAGCATTTTCAAAGACAAGTCAGCTAAAATTTCTCAGTTTATGTGAGATGCAACTTCCCCTTGGCCTCAGTTGCCTTCCTTGTTCATTAAAAGTTCTTCACTGGAGAGGATGTCCTTTGAAAACTCTGCCACTAACAACTCAAATGGATGAAGTTGTTGACATTAAATTATCTCATAGCAAAGTTCAACAACTTTGGCAAGGAATAAAGGTAAGAGAATCTTTCATCAAGAACTCAATTAAATTTCATCGCCATGACATTTGATACTGATAACCTGTTCACATTTTTACAATTTTGAGCAGTTTATGGAAAAGCTGAAGTACTTGAATATGGCTTTTTCAAAGAACCTGAAGAGAATGCCTGATCTTTCTGGGGTTCCAAATCTTGAAAAATTGATTCTTAAAGGCTGTGAAGGCCTAACTGAGGTTCATCCATCGCTTGTACACCACAAGAAAGTTGCTTTGATGAATTTAGAAGACTGCAAAAATCTTAAATCTCTTCCTGGGAAGTTGGAGATGAGTTCCCTGAAGAAGCTAATTCTTTCTGGCTGCTGTGAATTTGAATTCCTTCCAGAGTTTGGAGGAAAAATGGAAAATCTCTCAGTACTTGCTTTAGAAGGAACAACTATAAAAAAACTGCCCTCATCACTTGGATGCCTAGTTGGACTTACTAATTTGAACTTAAAGGATTGCAAAACTCTTGTTTGTCTACCAGATACCATTCATGGATTGAATTCCCTCATAATTCTTGACATTTCTGGATGCTCAAAACTCTATAGATTGCCAGATGGTTTAAAGGAACTCAAGAGTTTGGAGGAACTCCATGCCAATGATACTTCCATTGATGAACTACCTTCCTCCATTATTTTTCTAGATAGTCTTAAAGTATTATCATTTGCTGGTTGTAAAAGGCCATTGACCAAGTCAATGAACTGGTTTCTTCCATTCAATTGGATGTTTAGGAGTCAACCAGATTCCACTGGATTCAGATTTCCAACTTCTGGCTTGAGCTTCCCTTCTTTGAAATGCTTAAACCTAAGTTACTGTAATCTTTCTGAAGAATCAATCCCGGATTATTTTCGCCACCTATCATCTTTGAAGTCTTTGGATCTAACTGGTAACAATTTTGTTATCATACCAAGCAGCATTTCTAAACTTTCAAGGCTGAGATTTCTTACTCTAAATTGGTGTCAAAAGCTTCAATTGTTGCCAGATCTTGCATCAAGTATGATACAGTTGGATGCAAGCAATTGTTGTTCACTGGAAACTACCAAATTTAATCCAGCAAAGCCATGTAGTCTCTTCACATCACCTAGACAACTGTCCTACTTTCAAAAACTTTGTCAGACAAGCGATGTAAGTATCCTAGATTTATCCGTAAGATTAAGGGTCTGTTCTAATTGACTTATTTGAGTTTATCTACCAGAAGGAACACTTTTGAGACTGTTCGGAGAGCTTATGCAAACAGCTTACGACATGTCCATAAGCTGTTTTTCAGCTTATACACATAAGCTCTCTAAGATAGCTTATGAAAACAACTTATAACTTACATCAAAAGAGTTTGACTTTACTTTATCTTTCGTTATAAAAATAGCTTATACATAAACATGTATATGATAAACGTTTATGTTATAAGTGCTTAATTAAACTGTTTACCCAAACGGGACTTACGTTTTTGTAATAATAATTGAAGTCTATGGGTGTATTATGCATTGCTCTCATAATTTCCCACCTTATTACTTTACAAATATGTTTTTTCTCAGGGGTTTTATCTTCCATGTGCAAGATTTGACATGTTTATCCCTGGTAAAGAAATTCCATCTTGGTTTGTACCTCAAAGAACTGTTTCCTGGGCAAAAATACATGTCCCGAATAATTGCCCTCTAGATGAATGGGTAGGATTTTCTCTTTGTTTTCTATTAGAAAGTTATGCTGACCCTCCTGAACTGTGCAAGCATGAGATTGAATGTTATTTGTTTTCACGTAATGGTAAGAAGTTAATCACTACCAGGAGGTTACCTCCTATGGATCCATGTTATCCTCACCTTTATATTCTCTACCTGTCCATTGATCAATTTCGCGACGAAATTCTCAAAGATGATTTCTGGAGTGACATTGAATTTGCATTGAAATGTTATTGCTGTAATTCATTGCAAGTAGTGAGGTGTGGTTGCCGTTTGGTATGTAAGCAAGATGTTGAAGATTGGAACAAATTGAAGAGTAAATTCAATGAGAATGCTATTGCTAGAGCAATGAATGCTTTGGACAAATATCTTTACAAAATGAGTAAAGTAATGCAGGATGATAGTGTTAGTTCCATGCTGACCCCTGCAGATAAAATGAAGATCAATTCTGCAATTATAAAAGGAAAAAGTTTGATTGATAATCATGGCAACCAGCACAGAGAAACATGTGTGTTTGTGGACTTTATGAAGGAGCTTGAAAGCATATTTGAATCCACGTTGAAGAAGATCAACAAAGATTACTTACTCTTGTAATGAAAGTTGTTTGGAATATATTAGTTTTTATATTTGTGTTTATCAGTTTCATTTTCCTCATATATAATGTTGAAGCTGCTTGTTTTGCTTCTTTGATTACATGTTTTGACAAAATATATATGCTATGTTGGTCCTGTTATAAAAGTTACATGTCTTATCATATCTTGTTTTTCTTCTTCTTATCATTATTATAATAGAAGCTAAATAACTTACCAAAAAAAATAAAATAGAAGTTAAATAAAATATTATTTTATTCTGACCATCAAATAGACTCTTATTTCGTCCTATAGGTTCAAAGTGGTCATACCAAAATATATAATTTGGGGCATCAGTAAACTCATTCATATTACTACTCAAAATGGAAGTTACATAATCATTTTCACACTTAAAACAGTTACAATGATGAAAGCAACAATATCTAAAAACAGACCAAAACAAAAATGATTGAAACAAAATAATGTAATGGCAAAAGTTATGCCTTAATATGTTGCTATATAAACAAGTAAGACAACATAGATATATTACAACAATCCCTAACAAGTGTTATTAGTCGGCCTTTCAAACTCTGGCATCCTTCGTCATGGCTTGATCAGCGGCATGCTCTTTCATGTTTCTCTTTTCTTATCAAAGACACCTTTGCAGATATTTTACAAACAACTTACAGTATTTACTTGCAGATTAAATATTGCTAATCTGCTTTTTTCTTAACCCTTTACATTATTTTCAGATAAATTCACAGGCAACCTTGACCATGATACAGATTCCCTTGACTCAATAATCCTCCTGCGAATCACTATGGATAAGCTTAACACAATGCATACAGCAGCCACCAAAGTAAGGAAAATACCAGTATTTCCTCTTGACCTGCGGCTCTTGAGAACAAAATCCGCACAAACATCTCCATCAAGACTTTTGTGTGTATTGTTCAACTTCATAACCTCAACTGCATTCAACATACCATCAATGACATGTGGAAGGCTGCTCTTTGAAGGACCTATACTAACACTCAAAGCCCCTATACTGACATCTCCGTCGACAACAAAGTCAGCATAAAATGGGGCAGCCAGCGAATTTGTAACTAGAGAGAGATCCAAATCTTCAAAAGCCAACTGACCATTCACATAAACATTGAAATATAGCAAACGCATAGAAATGCTAGCAATATCACAGAAATGCAACCTAACAAGGTACTTATATCCACCCACAATTGGAAACACCCAAGTCATATTAACATTAGGCACAGAGTCATTCTTACTTCTAATCAACCTAGCAGTATTATACACATTGTCAGGTCCAACCTCGCGACTAGCACCTCCAACCCAATAATTGATCCTACCACCAAAGTAATACTTTTCAGACCCAACACTTGATTTGAGGAATTGATCATCAGGAACCCAAGTCCTCCACAAGGAATCATTAAAAGGAGTAACTTTAGGACCCCCAACAGTTACCCTATACACAACTTCAAGAGCTTGATTATTTAAACCATCAAAACTCTTCAAATTCCCTGAACTTAAATACTGTGCTGTTTCAGGAACAAGGTCTTTAGGTGCAGAAATCACCTCAATAGCATTAACAAAAGCCAATTTGGAATCTTCATTCGGCACGAATACAATTGAAAGCTTTTCAGAATCAACCCAGATAAGATATTCAACTACCCTAGGGTTTGTTTGACAATCAGGAAGAAAACGAGTAAAATTACTGAAAACAACATACCCATCAACCAAGATTTGAAATTGAGCACGACCCAAGTCGAGATTTGAGGAATTAAAGGCATGGAAGTGAAAACGAACAAAGTGGGTACCTTTGTCTTTAATGGGAAAAGAGTATTTTGTAGGTTTAGTGAAAACCCTAGCGGTGTGGTAGATTGAGGGTAAATTGGGAAGTGGGTTTTGGTTATTGATGAAAAGGGTGTGGGAGGAAGTGGAATCGGCGGTGAAAGGACGATTTTGATGGAGGGTGGTGGGGAGGGTGGAACCGGAGTTGATGAGGTAGTTGTCAGGAGGAGAAAAAAGGTGGGAAAAAACGGTTAGTGTGGAGAAGGAAAGGATAAAGAGAAGAGAGAAGATGTGGTTTTTCATGGTTGGTTTGTGTGGAAGATGGTGATGAAAGAGAAGAGAGTTATTTTATGACTCTGATGAAGAAGAACAAGAAGAAGAAGAAAACTGAGTTGGCACGAAGGAAGAAAGATTCAAGTAGTGGACCCACACGCTATGTTCTCAGAACTTACAGCCTGGGTACCAATTTCATTTTCTTTGATTGATTCAACCCACCACCGTCGCTCTCCACTCGTCATACTCCATAGGTAATTTCCATTCCCATTCACCCTTGTTTGGTCGACAAAACAACTTATTACGAATTACTAATTGAATTGTTACCAAAAAAAAAAATTAAATTATAATTGAATTGAGACAAAAATATAAGGTGTAGTCCATATATTCATGAGCTGGTTTCCGTATTTTTCTATAATTATTTTTTTTGGTATAGTTCTATAATTTATTTATTAGTTTTTCGTCTGGTTAGAACTCGAACTCTTATCTCAATTAGTTTAATTATTAATAGAGTAAAATTACAATGAAGAATATAAAATTTAAAGATTATTAAAATTGATAATGATAAATCAGTTAGTTTGATAGTAATCAATTTCATTATAATAGAAAATTGATAATGAAAAATTAATAAATTTAATAGTAATAAATTTAATTATATTAGAAGTAGATTAAAAGTATTATTAAAAAAAAGTAGATAAAAACACAAGCAGCAATGCTATATGGTACGAATGGACAAGGATTGGGTGACTTTTTAGCGGGAAAGTCACCCTGCCTTTGGTCCAGTTACAGCCATTTGATCAATCAAGCAATTAAGATCTTGCCATGTGTCAATTTATTCTCCTTCATTTGTGCCCGACCCATTCTAACTCTGATATTTCCGACGTCGTGCCTCTCTGTCTCTAAAATCTATAGCCTCCGTGCCTCTCTAATATCTCTCGCCGCCGTGCCTCTCTAATATCTTCGCCGCCGGTATTCCGAGTTGTTCTGCCGTTGTCCCGCTTTGTGCCCGTATTCCGAGTTGTGTCACTGTTGTCCCGCGCCGGTATTCAGTTCATCACAACTATTGTCCCTTTCACCGCCGCCTTTCTTCGCCGTCATCTTTTACAGGGTAAAAAATATGTTGATTTGCATCCCTTCTAAGTTATTCCTTTTGATTTTCAATTGCTGGTTACGGTTGATTAAGACGAGAAAAATGTAACTCATGTAACATGATTTTTATTCTTCATGATTATCTTTCTATTTTTATGTGTTGATTTGTCTATTTTTTCCATGTTGCACGATTTTGGTTATAATTTTGACAATGATAGAACTTGATTGCTATTTCCCCTAATGTTCAATTGAAGTGCATAGGCTTGTTTGTTGAATTTTGTTGTTGTTAATGGTTTTGTTTTGCTGTTGTTACTGGTTTTGTTTTGTGCCTTGAAGTTACAAAAGTCATGTTTGGGCCTGTCATGAAGTGCATAGGCTTTGTTGCATTTTGTGTTTGTGCAGAAATTAATTTCACAGCTTCTTGTATTGGAGCTTTGTTGCTTTTAGTGTCATAAGAGAACAAAGGACGTGCTAATTCTGCAAAATTTGGATATGCACAACTTGATTGTCTTTATAACAGAACAAAGGATATACTAGTTCTGCGGAATTTGGATATGTGAAGAATTTGACAGTACATGGGCAAGACACATCAAGACCATTCTTCAAGATTTGAGACAAATAGAAAAATTGTAAAGTAGTGTAAGAATATAGCAAAATTGATGGATAATGCAGTATTAGTTCCTATTTCATTATAATTTTGTAACTATATTTTTTTTATTGGAAATAATGAATTGAAGTTGGACTTAAAACTTTTGAAGTTCTTTGTAAAATAGTATAATAAATTGAACAATTGAGTATCACAAGAAAGCATAACTTGCATTACTATCATTGAGAATGCACAAAATATTTAATTTACATTTTAAAATTCTTGAAACACCAAATTCACCAAGTATTGGAGCATGTAATTACAATTCCAATGGATTTTGTCGAAAAAAATAATAATTACAATTCCAAATGTAAATCAAAGGTTGTACAAAATATGGTAACACTAAAATATCAACAATGCTTGTGATGTTGCAACTTGCAATCTAAGCAACATAATCTAAGGTTGTACAAAATATGGTAACACCAAAATATCAACAGTCTTGTGATGTTGTTGCAATCTAAGCAACATAATCTAAGGTTGTACAAAATATATTAACACCAAAATATCAACTGTGCTTGTGATGTTGTTGCAATCTAAGCAACATAATCAGTCATGTCTTGTTCCACTTGAGCACTTTACGGATCAAAAGTTTGAAGCTTCATTCATGTCAAAAGTATAAATTAGTTATATATCAGCCCCAATTAGTGTAACGATGCAACGTCTGTCTCGTTAAGCTCAATCTACACATAATTTATATACCTTAGACATTTGAATGTGTGGTTGTTGGATAGGTGTAACTCTTTTTTTGGTTTCCCTCTAGGTTGAAGCTCAATGAAAATCTTAAATTGCTTTTGTGATTGTCTCTTTAAATTAGGTTGTATCTTTAATCTCTTCGATTGCATAGCATCGCAATTTGGAAATGTTGGATTATCACTGTTATGACTTTCATTCTCTTTGGCTTGCGAGCAACGCTCCATTATTTTCTTACGCATGACATCTACACTTTCTTCAACAATCTTGAGGTCCTCTTTACAAAGTGATGCCTCGGCCACCTCCTTTATAAATTCAAAGACAACTTGTTTAAATTTTTGTGTTCTAGATAACTTTTGATCTCCTTCAACCTCTTTTCCCCTAAAATCTTGCACAATGCCACAACGGGCATCTCTGTCCACCTTCTTAAAATATACTTTTCAGGAATGACCTTAACATCATTTGCTTCAATCACTTTTAATGCATGTGAACAAAGTATGCCAAATGTCTCAAACTTTTTGCAACTACTTGGAGTTTGAAGCACGATCAAACGAAACTCTCAAAGATCTTTAATGGTTCTCCATAGTGATGACATATTCACATGAAGAGTGAGACTCATTTCTCTCTGATATCGATAAAGCTAACAATAAATTAAATTCATTTTGAAACAACTCAAATACAGTGTGTGTGTGTGTGTGTGTGTATATATATACTTTTCCCATTTGTACTAATATTGGTGACAACTCATAAATTAACCTTGGAAGCTTGTGTGAGGACTCATACTCACGATGCAATTCTTTTGCTCTCTTCTCTTCAACAACTTGTTCGAACTATTTGAAGAATTGTACGATATCCACATTCAGTTTCATACAAGATTTGAAGTGAACATTAACACTTTCACTTAAAAGACTCGGTTGTTTCATCGTACAATAGTGCTGCGCCAAAAATGATTGAACCCCTAAAGTGGTTGAAACTAGAAAATAGAGCAAGTGGTCTATTCACATCGTTGGTACAATAGGTAGTGTCCAATGACACAATGTCGCCAAAATACCCATAGTCCAATATCATATTTGCATCACACCAAAACACATTTGTGATTTTTTTCGTCTGCATTCAGCTAATGTGCATGAAAGAAAGAATGGATTCTCCAACAATTGTTGTTGAAAATATTTGGAAATGCATTCAGCTTCACCGTACACCATGTTTTTCCATCTTCTTTCATTGATGTAATTTTTTACATCCAATTGTGTAAATCCAACATTAGCTCTATTCCATGCATGTGTGCGCATAAGTTGAAATGTTGACTTTTGTCTTAATACAGAGTCCTCAGCTAAATCAATCTCATTTTCTTATACTTCGGTTATCTTTCTATGTGATGCAAGCAAGTGTGTTGTCTCCGGAAGTTGTAGAGGATGGTTATTATCCTCTACAAATTCGTGGATGACAAACTTTCCATTATTACACCCAAGTGAAATTCTTGTTTTACAATTTGTTCTAGTCTCAGCTCTGCGAAAGCTTGCATAAGCATTTGATTTCTTTATCTCATTTTTCCCTTCCTTAGTACAAACAAACCTACATGAAGATATAGCGCCGACTTTATTTTTGTTTGTAAAACGTTTTCTAACTCCAAAAACAACATGTACACTATAAGCAAGCCAAACTGACAAGCTACATTGAAATGAAGATGTCATGAATTTGATAATGGTTGGAATGGAATTTGATAATATAGATGTAGCTTGTTAGTTTGGCTTGATTAAACTAAGAAGTTACACAATAACTCCATTTCAATGTCAAAACATGCATGAAATGAAGAATAAAATTAAGAAACATAATTTTTACTTTGTGAACGTTGACGAAAGCGATCAGAACTACAGCGAACGACGGCAGAGAGGATGGCAGCGGAGATGACGGTGGCACGGAGAGAGACACGACGGAAAATTGTTGACAACGGATCGGACCCAAAAATGTATGGGTCGGGCACAAGAAGGCGGTGAAGGAATATGCTCCATATATTCTGATTTTATTTTTTGATTTTTAAATGAAATTAAAAAAGGTGACAGGTGTCAATATTTGGAACGCATGATTGATCAGATGGTTGTAACTGGACCAAAGGCAGGGTAACTTTCCCGCTAAAAAGTCACCCAATCCTTGTGTCCTGGTACGAAGCTATGAAAAACGAAAATAACAAACACGCGTTTCCCTTTGTTTGTAAACCACAACTTATGCGTTTTTTGTTTTTTAAACATACCACTTGTCAACATAATCTATCTCTCAAAATACATATGTCAGCATAACCACCTCTCATCCTACTTTTTGGATAGTATTATTATTATTATTATCACTATCACCAAGTTTTTTAATCCAACTATAAAATTTGTTTGCTGCCACCATTTTAACCTTCAAGCATGGTTTCATCTTTTGTCTTCATCATCAAGGTTTATGAATATGTATTGTTAAAAATGTAATGCGTAACTGAATTCACTTGTTAGTTAGTTGGTTTCCATTGTGTTTGACACTTGTGAAGTTAGTTACTAGTGTGTTAGTTTCTAAGTTCACAAGTTAGTTAGTAGAATGTAGTATAAATAAAGCATTGTACTTGATTCAATGACCAAATGTGGAAGAATAAATTTTTTACTTTTGCCTCTTATTCATTCTCTTCATCTTCTCCAATTTCATAGAGTTTTTCATTCATCTTGTTAACCAATTTCTCTACTGCATTAACCAGTTTATGCAACTGTGTTAACCAATTTTGTTTGAACCAGTTTATAGGCTTCTTCCTCGCCTGTGTGTGTGCGTAATCTTGTGTTCTAACAATTGGCATCAGAGCCTAGTTCAATCTAAGGGAAACACGAGTGAATTGTGAGGGGAAATCATTGGGGAAACACTAAGTGAGGTGTGTGTGATTGATTCTCTTCAACAAACAAGATGAATACTAATGGTTTTGGTACGAACGTTCTAGTTCTTGATAGCAAGAATTGGGATAGATGGAGTGTAGTGATGAAATCCTTATTTGGTGCACAAGAAGTGTTAGAAATTGTCACCAATGGCTATGAGGATTTGGTTGAAAATCCAACTGAAGCGCAGAGAAATACGTTCAAAGAAGCCAAGAAGAAAGACTTCAAGTCACTCTTCTACATTCAACAAAATTTTGATGCTCATCACTTTGAGAAGATTTCAAAGGAAACAAAATCTAAAGAGGCTTGGGATATTCTTGAGAGTTATCATGATGGAGGAGAAAAACTGAAGCATGTGAAGCTGCAAGCTTTTAGGAAGAAGTATGAGACAATGCAAATGGAAGAAGATGAAAAGGTGAGTGATTATTTTGCAAAGTTGTTAGAAATTGCTAATCAAATGAAAACTTGTGGAGAAACAGTCATTGATCTAATGGAATTAGAAAAGGCTTTAAGATCTTTAAGTCCAAGATTTGATTACATAGTTGTAGCAATTCAAGAGGCTAAACATATTATAACCATGAAACCTGAACAATTGCAAAGTTCATCAGAAGCACATGAACTTACAATTTTGAATAGGAATGCTAAAAGATTGAATCAACAAGCACGACAAGCACAAACCACTAAGAAAGAAGGTAATGACACGAATTTCAAGAAGAAGGGTTAGGGAAACTCAAACCGGAATAACAATGGAAAGTCCAAGGCTGATGATAAACCTGAATCTTCTAAAAGAGGAGGGTTTAACAAAGGTCAAAACAAGAAAAATGACTTTGATAAGAGTAAGGTGAAGTGCTATAACTATGAAAAGATGGGACATTTTGTAGATGAATGTTGGTTCAAGAATGGTGGTGAAGGTTGAAATTCTGGCACCTACTGGAGACAAATGTTAAGACAGAAGCTATAGCAATTGTCGTACGTAGTCAGTTGTAATGCTAAGACAAATGCTCTAGTGTATGTCCACAGTAGAATATAATCAACAAGTAAAAGCAACAGACAATGAAGTAAACAACACAGAGAATTGTTAACCCAGTTCGGCGTACACAACGACCTACTCTGGGGGCTACCAAGCCAGGAAGGAATCCACTATAATAGATCTAGTTCTAAGCCCACAACAAACATACAAGTTTACGACTTATCACCTAGACTCTACCCGTGCTAACTCAACCTAGGAACTCCTAAGTTTGAGACCCCGTCTCACTTCCTTTCTATCACGAACCTCGTGATTATGACAGTACTACAAATAGTGCGATTTCACTAACCAAACAAACAAACAATCTCCGTGCTTAAAAGCTTGGGAGAAGTTACACAGAATACAAACCAAACAGGCCTAAACTTGTGTTATAGAATCCACAAGAAAGGCTTACAATAAACAAGACTCAAACCCTAAAACTATATTCTTGAAATACGGCTTCAGTCATCATTTAGGTTTTAGTCTTCACATATTTATGTGACCTGAGTTAGCATGGGCTAGGTCTTCATCTTGGGCTTTAATCTTCAGCTGTCCTTTTGCAAAGTCCAGCACACATGAAATGGAAAGAATCACATGTTTCCATAAATGGCGTAGCATGTTCTGGAAAGTATTTCTTGGAGCAGCCGCCTTATAAACCCTTGTTTAGAACGTGCGTCTTGATAAGCAAGTAAGGCGAAAATAGTGCTTCAGAGAATCTTCAAAGATATGGCGCGCAAATAGAGCATTAATTACTGGCATGACAGATGTTGTACCCACATGCTACAGCATCTGGTCCAACATCTTGCTTGAACTTGTTTTTGCAAAATGAGGCCAACATACAAAACACCAACAATCTCCCCCTTTGGCAAATTTTGGCTAAAACAAACTAAGACCATGTTCTGGAGAGATGCAGTACATACCTTCCTTCAAGTCAACGCAAACACAGCTAAGAAAGAAGATAATACATTGTCACATTAATTTCAAAAGAGATCTTCAAGTGAGAAATAATGAACAAGCAGCATCAGAGGCATGCAACAGCGGAAATACACAACTTAGCCTCATAAGGATACAAGATAGGAGAGAAATAAACTCTCACGCATAAGCGCCATACAGTTTAACCAAGGAAAAATAAATTCCCACAGAAATGAGTCACCATAGGAAAAATAAATTCCTTCAACACTGAGAAAACTAAATTCTCAGATATCAAGTAAAAGTGGATTCCTTTGAAACAGACAAGATGCCTTAGCTTATGGAATGGCATCTGTCACACACAACATGCATCACAACAAAAAAATATTACTCCCCCTGAGTTCATGCATATATCACAGTAGAGATTACTCCCCCTCAACATGTCAGAGCATACACACACACACACACAAGATACTTACTCCCCCTCAAGCTCTGCACACAATAGATCTTACTACACTCCCCCTAAGTACATCAAGCCATGCATATCAGAACAATCATACAACATCCTGACACATGCATATATCAAATGCACACACTATGATATTATCATCATCACTACATCACAGCTTCACTACATCAGAATAGACACAAGGACTTCTTCTGAATACTTGAAGCACGCACAAGCATACAACAACATCATACATAGTACAGAGGTCATATGTCGAGGACACATGTTCCAGCATGTGGCACCACATCAGAATACCAACTACTCCCCCTTTTTAGCCACAAATTTTGACAACCAGAGTCATGCATAGAGTAGAAATCCAGAACACAGAGTGGCATATATTAGGAACCAAGGAGTACCACTATTCCAAACCACAAGCACACGAAAGTGCATAGAATATCCAGAGCATAGCCCACATGGTTCAGACAAACAAAAAAATAGGAGCAGTAAAACACAGGAGCAAAGGCATCATTCAGAGGAGCTTTCATCAGAGCTCTCTATCATAGGTTCACCATCAGCATCAACATCATGATTTCCAGCACCAGCTTCTTCAATCAAGCTCACTATATCAGTGCACTCCAGGGCTTCTTTTCCAAGCTCTCTTTCCAGAGCTACCCTTCTCTGAACATATTTCCATTTGTCTACACAGCTAGCAAGATGGAAGAAAATATTATCAATAGCAACCTCAGGTACATTAGCAAGTACCTTCTTGCCACCTACACTTTGTCTGCCAACATAAGCTTCACCAGATGCTTCACCTTTAGACACTTCTTCCTCAAAGTCAGAGTCACTCTCGACAGCCTTTCTCGTCAACTGTTTCTTCTGGACAACAGAAGTATCAAAACGACTCTTAGGTCGAGAGGGACCATACATGGGTTTCTTGGCAAGTTTCTTCACTGATTCTACAATAGGGGGCTGTGGGATAAATGGTATAGCTTTACCAGAACTGCTCCTCAGTCTCTTAGCAACACCAGCACCAAATGTCTTCACCAGGGGTGGAGACTTACCAGTATCAGAACATACGTCAGCTTCTTCAACAACAAGCCTAGTCTTCTCAGTCTCAGAACTAGAGTGATTCTTAACAACAGTATCAGAACTTATCACACTAATGTAGCGTGTGATGAAGTAGTTAAGGGAAGTTTTTAAGACTTTCCCTAAATTAGCGTGCGCAACATAAGAGTAGAGAGAGAGAATAACTGTTGCACGCTTTTCAAACATTAACTGCTACAAATCCTCATGCAGGCAAATTCCTAATTTGCCTCTTAGCTTCTCAAATTGGTTAGCATCTAGTGCTTTCGTGAATATATCTGCGAGCTGTTCCTCAGTAGCAACATGTTTTAAAACCACCACATTCTCTTCTACTAAATCTCTGATAAAATGATGACGAATATCTATGTGCTTGGTCCTACTGTGTTGTATAGGATTTTTAGAGATATTGATTGCACTCAGATTTGAAGTAGCAAAGTTTTTCACAAGAAAGGGGGGGTTTGAATTGTGAACCTTTAAAATATTCCCTATAAAAATTATCAATCACAATACACTTGAAGAAAATGATTAGATTGTTAGTTAAACCAAATAATCAAAAGTGTTGCAGTCTGGAGATCGATCTCCCAATCACTCTCTGACAGTATATATAACTATTAAAATGTGATGTGTGTGATTAGTGATTGCACAAGTTAAATCAGAGTAAGGAAAAGAGAAAGCACACAATAATTTATCCTGGTTCACCCAAAATGCTTGGGCTAGTCCAGTCCCCACACTCCTTGTGAGATTGTCCACTAGGAGATGCTAATGATCTCAAGTTACACTTCCTTTGATCTAGATCCAAGATCAAATAATCTTCTAAGCCCTACAAGCTTAATCTACCTTAGTCACACTGACTATGAAGGTGTCACTCAATTAGTAGTTACGTACTAACTTGAGCCAATGGTTACAATGATGAAGGATTTTGGAATCAAAGCCTATTCACTCAATACACTTATGAGAAGCTTTGAAAATGGATGGATAAACTCTCAAAACACTCACTGGATATTCTAATCCTAGATATATATGAATTACAGATTTGAGTGAGAGAGAAAAGAAGAGCTCGTGATAAAACTTGTAATGCAAAAACAAGTGTTGAAGTTGTAGTGGAGACTCTTTCTCTTCAAAGTTGCCAAAGACCTCTATATATAGATGAGTGAAGATCAGGGAGTCTTGGCCACGAAGTATATCCGTTGGAGGCTTGAAAATAACGGCTAGTTGCTCTGCAGATGACAGCTCATGTAATTTGAAGAAAACAGATCAGTCTGAGATTGATCTCCAAAGTTTCTTCTTCTGACTTTTAAGAGAGGAGCGTATTGCTAGCTGTTGTTGAGCTGTAATGTTGCTGTACGTTGCTTAACAAACAAGTATAGCCGTTGTGCAGCTTTTGAATAACTTTTAAACAGCTGTAGCAAGCTGGTGTCACTCCAAGTGATGATTTTCTCTTTCCAGCATTGGTCTGAGATCGATCTCCCAATTCTGGCGTGAGTGACATTCTTCTTTTTGGAGCAATGAAGCTAGAGCACGAAAAGTCCAGCTGTTAGAGATAAGAACAGCAGCTGGATGTTGTACTTGATGTTCCATAGTGTCCTTGTTGCAAGTACAATTGTCATATGGAAAGAGAAGCTTTTATTGGATAATGTTCCTTCTTTATTCTTTGAAGTACAAGTCAATTTCCAAGACCAGAATGTGCTGTCTAATTCTCCATGGTCCATATGATATCAGTTCCATTTATTGAGTATAAAAATGTCCTTATGCCATATGCTCAATCTTCACATGTTTAAATCATAGAACTTGATAAAAGAAGTAAGTTCTCTATTCATGAGAGAAAACTTTGCCTTAAATGATCTCTTGTATGTGTAGATACTTCGTGAGAGAGGCCTAAGAGAAAAGTGATCATTTGTCTTGTACATTGTTGACTTAACCATAAGTCATTTTGCATTGATTGTGTGAAAATGATGTTTGCGCAGGTCTCAGAGACCAATCAGAGACCGTTCTCCAAGCTTTAGTTTTTATCACAATAAAAACATGATATTTGATCTAAATAGCTCAATTGTTCCTAGCTTGATTAAGACACTCAAAAGCACTTGTTAGATACCAAAACAAGATTAGAATTACATTAAAAAATAATTAAGAGGTTTGTTATCTTTAAAACATCAATTAGGGATTTTGCCTCAACAATCTCCCCCTTTTTGATGATGACAAACTTCTTGAATTATGTTTTGAGATGGAATTCTAATTTTAATCAAAATTCAAAGTGCTAGAAATAAAATGTCTAGTGTTTTTAATTTGTAAGCTCCCCCTCAATTCAAGCATTCAATTTCTAAAATGATCATGCTTATGACTTTAAAAGAATTGAGTAACATGAGTATAATTTGAATCAAGCAACATTCATTAATCATTAGTCTCACATAAGTGAGCATTCAAACACAGTTGACAGCTCATGATTAATACCAAAAGATTCAAACATGCATCAAAAGCAAATTTAAACAAACAGATCCTGGTTTAGACAACACATACATAGTAGGAGAAGTTTATATAACATCAAAAGAAACTTCCCAAAATATCTAAATACTAAACAGGATAATTAAAAACAGAGTTTATAACATTAAAGACAAGTTCATCAAATATCAAATAAATATCAAATAGTAGGACAGGCTGCACTTCAAACTTCAAAACATCATTGGGCTCCCCCTTGATCTATCAAATCATTCTCCCCCTTTGTCATCAGTAAAAAGGGTAATCCAGAAGCAAACACAAGCAAAGTTTATCAGACATTTGCTTCATCAGAAGCAGGTGAAGTAGCAGGATTCTCATCATCATTTTCAGAATTTTCAGTAGCAGGAAATGGATCAAAAAGTGGAGTTTCAATTGCTGGAGGTGGTGGAATGTGGAGTTGAGGACACACAACAGTGGTAAACCAATCTCTCAAAGTTTTGGATTCCAAAATGAGGTGATTCATCATGGAGTGCTGAACAGACATGCCTTTAATCACAGTATCCAGGTCTTTTGTCATTTGTTCCATATCAGTTTCAAGCCTATAGCGTTTGGTGGGCCTTGAAGGGCCAGGAAAGTCAAAATTGACATTTCCCTCAAACACTAATTGTTGATTTCCAGCATTTGTAGCATTAACAGATGAGCAAAATGAATCAAACGTAGCAAATGAAGATGGTATGGATGGCAAAGCACTATCAGTAGGTTTTGGAATAGGAATGGTGGAAATTTCAGGGGTGTTAGATGTCAAAATGGTTCTTATGAATTCAGAAGTGCAAAAGGAAGACAAACTTCCTTGGCTTGATGTCATTAAAGGTGAAAACATGGTGGTATTTGGTGGGGCAGACACAGGTTTAAAACCTTGAAGAGTAGTAGCAGCAGTGGTTACCAGTTTCTCACTCTCAGTGGTAGGATTAACATCATCACTGATTTGAGTTTGTTCACTAGTCTGGAGATCATTCTCCAATTGGTCTCCAGAGGCATCAACAAGAACATTCAAATTTGTTTTCTCAAAATCATCTCTCTTTCTTTTACTTCCAACATCAACAGCAGGGGTTTCAACATCTTTTTTCATATGATGAACATTTTTCAAACTAAATGTGTAATAATGATCTTCAGAGATTGTATTTGTCATATCAGCATAATAAAGCCTAAACACCCTAGTCAACAGCATGGCATATGGTAATGCAATTTTCTTATAACCAGAGGTGGCAACATGAATCATGTGGTGAAGGATAATGTATGGAAGATTTAATTTAACTCCTTTGGCCATATGGTACATCATGAGAAGATCAAGATCAGTTACCTTATCCTTGCTCCCTGTACGAGGGAAAAATGAGTGTTGGCACATATTGTGGAGGAGTTTGTATTCAATTTTCAGCAGGGAGGATGGAGGAGAGTTCTTCTTAGCTCCTTCTTCAGTGAACATTTTCTTCTTCAATTCTTCTTTGTTGATCTTTACTTGGTCATACCAGTCATTTCCATAAACCTCTAGCCCTTCACTCTTGATTCCAATTAAGCTTCCAATGACATATGGATCTATCACTAACTCCACGTCCTTGATGTTTGAAGTGATTATATGTTTATCTGGGAAGACTTGAGCATTGTAGTAGAATGCTTGTACCAATAAAGGATAAACAGTTTCTTTTATTTGAAAGAAGCTTTTCCACCCAAATGGTTCCACAAATTTTTCTAAATCAACACCTCCAATGGATAGCTCAGCAAAATTGTATAATCTTGACACAGCTACAGGTTTGGTCATCCAATACTTTTGAAAAATCTCTTCATCTTTAGGTTGAATGAGAGGAGCAGGTAGCAATTTCTCTTTGGATTTTTTCACAGCAATCTTCTTCTTTGCTTTTGGTGCTTTGACAGCAGTCTTGACTTCCTTCTTCTTTGGAGTTGGTGATTTCTTGGTTTTGACAGGTTCAGACTTAGTGGATGTAACTGGCTCTAGTTCAAACTCATCAATCTCTTTTTCCAAAAGATCAATCTCAGAGTCAGATTGATCTATCACATGCACTGTGGTGTCCACCACAGGTTTCTTGCCAGCACCAGACAGTATCCTTGACGATCTTCTAATTTTGGAGGAATCAAATGACTTGGATTTCTTCATT
Source organism: Trifolium subterraneum (assembly GCA_951799995.1). NCBI lineage: Eukaryota > Viridiplantae > Streptophyta > Magnoliopsida > Fabales > Fabaceae > Trifolium > Trifolium subterraneum. Next base: position 40,089,738 of record OX637464.1, read on the forward strand.
TTAACAAGGACAGGTGGAGAGTCCTTTGGACTTGGTATTGTAGTAGTAGGAGATGGAGAAACATCTTCAATTTCTGGTGAGTGTTTGGGTGAATCAACAGGTGATGATGGTTGATTTTGAGTTAGATTGATGGGTGAGTTTTCTGGAGATTTTGATGATGAGGGTTGGAAAACAGTGTTTGGAGAGTTTTGAGAAATTTGGGGATTTTCAACAGTGGTTTGCATGTTGGTGGAGACAGGAATAGATTGAATTTCAGGAGTGGTTTCTCGTTCTTGGATGGATTTGTAAGATTCAGATGCAGTTTCATAGGATGATGATGATGATGATGAGTATTTTGGAGTAGGTGGTTTTGGAGGTGAAGAAGATCTTGGTGGTGAGGATGAAGTTGAAGGGTTTTTGGTTCGTGGGACTTTTCTACCACCAGCGTTTTTAGTTCTAGCCATTGATGAAGATTTGAGATTGGAAGTTGAAAGAGTTGAGAGATTATAAAACGAAAAATTCAGAAGCTTGGGGAAGAGGAAGAATATAGGCTAGGTGTACTTTGATGAGAAAGATGAATAGTAGGTTTGTACTTTAGGTTTTGATAAAAACGTGGGAAAGAGAAAGAAAGGAAAAACCGTTACCCAATGAGTGAGGAGAGAGAGAAGCCCAAATCAATTTTGCCATTTAAAGCCATGTTCATGAGCCCATTTAAATCAAATGACCGTTATATGTACTGATGTGCTTCAGCGCAGTATCCAGAGATCGATCTCTGAACGGTCTCCCAGACACACAGATAAACAAACATCAAGTAGGATTGGGATTTTTGATGATTTTCAATTTTCCTTTGATAAAATTAAAACGATCCTCAACTAATGGTTTAGTAAAAATGTCAGCAAGCTGATTTTCAGTATCAACAAAAACTAATTCCACATCCTTTTTGTTAACATGATCTCTAATAAAATGATGCTTGATTTCAATATGTTTTGATCTTGAATGCTGAATAGGGTTTTTAGACAAATTAATAGCACTAGTGTTATCACATAAAATTTTAATACATGTGTACCTTAGTGAGAAATCCTCAAGTTGATTTTTGATCCAAAGAACTTGAGAACAACAATTTGATGCAGCAACATATTCTGCTTCAGTGGTTGAGAGAGCAATTGTGTTTTGTTTTCTACAGCACCAGCTCACCAATGCTTCTCCAAGGAATTGACATGCTCCACTTGTGCTTTTTCTCTCAATTTTATCCCCAGCATAGTCAGCATCACAGTATGCTTGTAAATCAAAGTGTGATCCCTTTTTGTACCATAATCCTACATCAGGTGTTCCTACTAAGTATCTAAAAATTCTTTTGACAGCAATCAAGTGAGATTCTTTAGGAGATGTTTGAAATCTAGCACAGAGACCAACTGCAAACACTATGTCAGGTCTGCTAGCTGTTAAATAGAGGAGAGATCCAATCATTCCCCTATACTCTTTTTCAGAAACATCTTTTCCTTTTTCATCTTTGTCCAAGCTTGTAGAAGGATGCATTGGAGTTGACATGATCTTGGCTTCATTCATCTTGTATTTCTTGAGAAGATCATTCACATATTTTTCTTGACTGATAAAAATTCCATCTTCTAGTTGCTTGATTTGCAAGCCAAGAAAGAAACCAAGTTCTCCCATCATGCTCATCTCAAATTCACTTTGCATAAGGTTAGAAAAATCTTCACACATATTTTCATTAGTAGCACCAAAGATAATATCATCAACATACACTTGTACAATAAGTAAATTATGCTTTTCAATTTTTGTAAAAAGTGTAGTATCAATTTTTCCTCTAGAAAAACCATTTTCAAGTAAAAAGGTGCTTAATCTGTCATACCAGGCTCTTGGAGCTTGTTTAAGTCCATAAAGAGCTTTGGTAAGTTTATAAACATGATTTGGTTTATGCTTATCAACAAAACCAGGAGGTTGATGCACATAAACTTCTTCATTTAAAAATCCATTTAAAAATGCACTTTTTACATCCATTTGAAAAAGTTTGATACATTTATGTGATGCATATGCAAGCAGAATTCTAATAGCTTCTAACCTGGCTACAGGAGCAAAAGTTTCATCATAATCAATTCCTTCTTGTTGATTATAACCTTGTGCTACAAGTCTTGCTTTATTTCTGACAACCTTACCATTTTCATCAAGTTTGTTTCTAAAAACCCATCTTGTTCCAATGATTGAATTATCTTTTGGAAATGGTACCAGGTTCCAAACTTCATTCTTCTCAAATTGATGCAGTTCTTCTTTCATAGCCTTAATCCAGGACTCATCAATGATTGCTTCATTTATGGATCTTGGTTCAATTTGGGAGATCAATCCCAGATTGGTCTCTACTTCCTGCAAGGCTTTTCTGGTTCTAACACCATCTTCTGTATTACCTATAATTTGATCAGGAGGGTGATAGCCAACAATTCTCCAGGTCTTTGGTGGTCCTTGAGGTGTAGGGTTTTCATCTGAATCATGGTTTTGTACAGTGACAGGTTCTTCTTCTTCTTCATCAGCAGTGTGCACAGTTGGTTGATCTTCAAATTCATCAAATTTCACATGCATGCTTTCTTCTAAAGTTTGAGTTCTCAAATTGTAGACTCTATAAGCTTTTGAGGTCAGAGAGTATCCTAAGAATATTCCCTTGTCTGACTTTGAATCAAACTTACCTAAGTTGTCTTTGATATTCAAAATGTAACAAAAGCAACCAAATATATGAAAATAAGAAATACTAGGTTTTCTGCCTTTCCAAAGTTCATAAGGTGTTTTGTTTAAAACTTTTCTAATGGTGACTCTGTTCAGAATATAGCAAGAGGTGTTAATGGCCTCAGCCCAAAAATACTTTTCCACATTTGATTCATGAATCATTGTTCTTGCCATTTCTTGCAAAGTTCTATTTTTCCTTTCAACAACTCCATTTTGTTGTGGAGTTCTTGGACAAGAAAAATTATGAGAGATTCCATTATTATCAAGGAATGATTCAAAGAGAGAGTTTTCAAATTCTCCACCATGATCACTTCTTATAGAGATAATATTGATACCTTTCTCATTTTGAACTCTCAAGCAAAAAGTTTTAAAAGCTTCTAAACAGTCATCTTTATGTTTTAAAAATAACACCCAAGTGAATCTTGAAAAATCATCTACTATGACAAAGCCATAATTTTTGCCACCAAGACTTGTAGTTTTGACAGGTCCAAATAAATCTATGTGAAGTAGCTCAAGAGGTCTTTTAGTGGAAATAAATTCTTTTGGTTTAAAACTACTTTTAACTTGTTTCCCTCTTGTGCAAGATTCACATACTTTATCTAGATCAAAACTAATCTTAGGCAAACCTCTAACTAGATCAAGTTTGGAAAGTTTTGACATAGTCTTCATGCTTACATGACCAGCCCTCTTGTGCCAAATCCATTTGTCTTTTTCAAGAGAAACAAAACATGACTCAGGAGGTAGTTCATCTAAGTATAATACATAAACATTCTTTATCCTTGATCCATTAAAAAGGACTTTGTTAGATGAAGATTGTTTTATTTCACATGAGTTTGATTTAAAACCAACTTCAAAGCCATTGTCACATAATTGACTTATGCTTATTAAGTTATGTTTTAAGCCATCCACATAATGAACATTTTCAATCTTAGCAGAATTAGACTTACCAATTGTACCTATACCTTTGATGCTTGCTTTATCATTGTTTCCAAAGGTGACTGATCCACCTTCTTTTGTTTCAAATGACAGAAAGCTGTTCCTATCTCCTGTCATATGTCTTGAGCATCCACTGTCCAAGTACCAAGGCCTTTTCTTGACTGCTAGAAGGCATTCCTACATTTGAGTTTAATAAGTTTTTAGGTACCCACAGTTTCTTGGGTCCTTGAGTGTTAGTCTCAAATTTCTTATAAGGGATCCTCTGAGAATAAGATGATCTCTTATAAGGTGTTCTCTTATAGACATCTCTTCTGAGAGTATTTAGAGAATGTCTATGTACAGGTTTTCTAAAATTCCTGTTTCTGAGACCGATCTGAGAATGTTCTGGTGTTCTATAGAAAACTGGTTTTCTTGCTTTCTTTTTGAAACAGAAGGCTTCAAGATGTCCATCCTTGTGACAGAAATCACATTTGTATTTTTGAAAATTCTTTTGTTTATTTGGAATGAGACATTTTTCATATAACTTTCTGTTTTGATAAGAATTATGTCCTAAACCAGATCTATCATAAAATGAATTTTGTGTTCCCAAAATGTTTTCAAAAGTTGTAGTAGTATTAATAAACTTTGTTAAATCATTTTCCAGTTTTGAAATAGTCTTTTTCAAAACACTATTTTCCTTTAGTACCTCAGAACATTCTTTTTGATCATTTCTCAGAATTTCAAATCTTTTAGAAAGTTCTGTGTGAGCAGTTTGCATGCCTTTGATAACTTCACTTTTAAGACTGCTCTCTTTCTTAATTTCATCTCTTTCTTTTGTTAAAACAGTAATCTCATCTCTTAGTTTAGCATTTTTCTGATTTAAGATTTGAGAGTCATATAGTAAGTTATCAAAGAGATGTTCAGTTTTTTGACACGATGAGCAAGGATCAAGTGTTACCTCTTCTGCATTTGAGTGTGTCATGAGACATACATTTGCTTCTTGTTCTTCATCTTCTGATTGAGCTTCTTCCAGATCATCCCAAGTAGCCATCATGGATTTCTTTTTGAAGAAGGGCTTCTTCTGTTTGTTCTTTGGACAATCATTCTTGTAATGACCAAATTGATTGCATCCATAACATTGTATTTTGCTTAGATCCACTTCTGGTTTAGCTCCATTCCTTTTGGGTTGAAAATTCTTCTTGAGTTGATTTCTTCTTGTCATCAGTCTCTGAATTCTTCTTGACAGGAATGCTAATTCTTCTTCATCATCTTCTTGAAGTGATTCTTCATCTTCACAAAGTGTTTCCTCTTTCTGAGAGCATTCTCCAGATTGAGTTTCAAGAGCAATCATCTTCCTTTTTGGTTTATCTTCTTGAAGAACAGATTCATGAGCTTTTAATGATCCAATCAGATCTTCCAGTGAAACTTTAGTGAGATCTAAGAATTTTTCTTATTCTTTCATGTGTAGTATATGATTTTCCCAAAGAGTTGAGTTCATTTATGATGCTTGTGAATCTACCATACATCTGATCTATGGTTTCTTCTTCCTTCATTTCAAACAGTTCAAATTTTCTCACACCAATGTCTATATTCTTGTTTCTTTGACACTGTTGGTTCCTTCATGATGAGTTTGCAGAGTTTCCCATATTGCTTTTGCTGTTTTGCACTCCATTATTCTATCATATTCTTCCCTACACAAAGCACTTTTAATAAACAATTTAGCTTTAGTGTTAAGGAGTACTCTATCAGCTTCTGTTGTTGTCCATTCAGCTTGAGGTTTAGGATTTGTTGAATCTTTAGCTAATGGAACATATTCTCCAACTTCAAGTACATGCCACATGTTGTTATCTTGTGATCTAAGAAAGAGCTCCATTTTGTCCTTCCAGTAGTAGTAGTTATCTCCATCAAATAGAGGTGGTCTGTTTGATGATCCTCCTTCAGATATAAACTTTGCATTCTTAGCCATTACTTCCTTCCTGAATCTTTTCCTCTAGCACTTGTTAGATGCTTCCTTAGAGCCAATGCTCTGATGCCAATTGAAGTAGCAAAGTTTTTCACAAGAAAGGGGGGGTTTGAATTGTGAACCTTTAAAATATTCCCTATAAAAATTATCAATCACAATACACTTGAAGAAAATGATTAGATTGTTAGTTAAACCAAATAATCAAAAGTGTTGCAGTCTGGAGATCGATCTCCCAATCACTCTCTGACAGTATATATAACTATTAAAATGTGATGTGTGTGATTAGTGATTGCACAAGTTAAATCAGAGTAAGGAAAAGAGAAAGCACACAATAATTTATCCTGGTTCACCCAAAATGCTTGGGCTAGTCCAGTCCCCACACTCCTTGTGAGATTGTCCACTAGGAGATGCTAATGATCTCAAGTTACACTTCCTTTGATCTAGATCCAAGATCAAATAATCTTCTAAGCCCTGCAAGCTTAATCTACCTTAGTCACACTGACTATGAAGGTGTCACTCAATTAGTAGTTACGTACTAACTTGAGCCAATGGTTACAATGATGAAGGATTTTGGAATCAAAGCCTATTCCCTCAATACACTTATGAGAAGCTTTGAAAATGGATGGATAAACTCTCAAAACACTCACTGGATATTCTAATCCTAGATATATATGAATTACAGATTTGAGTGAGAGAGAAAAGAAGAGCTCGTGATAAAACTTGTAATGCAAAAACAAGTGTTGAAGTTGTAGTGGAGACTCTTTCTCTTCAAAGTTGCCAAAGACCTCTATATATAGATGAGTGAAAATCAGGGAGTCTTGGCCACGAAGTATATCCGTTGGAGGCTTGAAAATAACGGCTAGTTGCTCTGCAGATGACAGCTCATGTAATTTGAAGAAAACAGATCAGTCTGAGATTGATCTCCAAAGTTTCTTCTTCTGACTTTTAAGAGAGGAGCGTATTGCTAGCTGTTGTTGAGCTGTAATGTTGCTGTACGTTGCTTAACAAACAAGTATAGCCGTTGTGCAGCTTTTGGATAACTTTTAAACAGCTGTAGCAAGCTGGTGTCACTCCAAGTGATGATTTTCTCTTTCCAGCATTGGTCTGAGATCGATCTCCCAATTCTGGCGTGAGTGACATTCTTCTTTTTGGAGCAATGAAGCTAGAGCACGAAAAGTCCAGCTGTTAGAGATAAGAACAGCAGCTGGATGTTGTACTTGATGTTCCATAGTGTCCTTGTTGCAAGTACAATTGTCATATGGAAAGAGAAGCTTTTATTGGAGAATGTTCCTTCTTTATTCTTTGAAGTACAAGTCAATTTCCAAGACCAGAATGTGCTGTCTAATTCTCCATGGTCCATATGATATCAGTTCCATTTATTGAGTATAAAAATGTCCTTATGCCATATGCTCAATCTTCACATGTTTAAATCATAGAACTTGATAAAAGAAGTAAGTTCTCTATTCATGAGAGAAAACTTTGCCTTAAATGATCTCCTGTATGTGTAGATACTTCGTGAGAGAGGCCCAAGAGAAAAGTGATCATTTGTCTTGTACATAGTTGACTTAACCATAAGTCATTTTGCATTGATTGTGTGAAAATGATGTTTGCGCAGGTCTCAGAGACCAATCAGAGACCGTTCTCCAAGCTTTAGTTTTTATCACAATAAAAACATGATATTTGATCTAAATAGCTCAATTGTTCCTAGCTTGATTAAGACACTCAAAAGCACTTGTTAGATACCAAAACAAGATTAGAATTACATTAAAAAATAATTAAGAGGTTTGTTATCTTTAAAACATCAATTAGGGATTTTGCCTCAACAAGATTATCACAATACAAAGTCATAGCATCTTGCTCAACATTATACTCCCTTAGCATCTGTCTCATCCAGACAAGTTGTGAACAACTACTTCCAGCTGCAATGTATTCAGCTTCCGCAGTTGAGAGAGACACACAATTCTGTTTCTTACTAAACCATGATATCAAATTTTCTCCTAAGAAGAAACAACCACCAGAAGTGCTCTTTCTGTCATCAGCACTGCCAGCCCAATTTGCATCACAAAATCCAATGAGTTGAGAGTTGTCACTGTGTGAGTACATCATGCCATAGTCACATGTGCCGCTAACATACTTGAGGATTCTTTTCACTTTAGTTAAGTGACTCATCTTTGGATCAGCTTGATATCTTGCACACACACCCACTACAAAGCTAATATCAGGTCTACTAGTTGTAAGATACAGGAGACTTCCTATCATACTTCTATAGAGACTCTGATCAACACTAACACCCTTCTCATCTTTTGTCAACTTCAAATGAGTAGGTGCTGGAGTCCTTTTGTGAGTAGCGGTATCCATACCAAACTTCTTGACAATATTTTTTGCATACTTACTCTGAGAGATAAATATTGTCTCATCCATTTGCTTCACTTGTAGTCCAAGGAAAAATGTTAATTCCCCAACTAAACTCATCTCAAACTCTGACTGCATCTGTTTGATAAAATGCTCCACCATCTGACTTGACATCCCGCCAAACACTATGTCATCAACATAAATTTGTGCTATCATTAGTTTACCATGCTCTTCTTTTACAAACAGAGTTTTATCATGTCCTCCTTTCCTGTATCCATGATTGACAAGAAATTCAGTCAATCTCTCATACCAAGCCCTAGGAGCTTGTTTCAACCCATATAAAGCCTTTTGGTTGTTCCACATACACCTCTTCATTTAAGTACCCATTGAGAAAGACACTCTTAACATCCATTTGGAAAAGTTTAAATTTCAGAATGCATGCAACACCAAGTAACAACCGTATAGACTCTAATCTTGCAACTGGGGCAAAGGTCTCATCAAAGTCTAAACCTTCCACTTGAGTGTATCCCTGTCCCACAAGCCTTGCCTTGTTCCTTGTAATAGTTCCATTTTCATCAGATTTATTTTTATAAACCCATTTAGTGCCTATTACATTCAACCCTTTTGGTCTAGGAACTAGATCCCAAACCTCACTTCTTTCAAACTGATTCAACTCTTCTTGCATAGCAGTAATCCAATAATTGTCCATGAGAGCCTCTTTGACATTCTTTGGCTCTATTTTTGACACAAAGCAAGAGTTAGAGATTATATTTTGATTTCTTCTTGTGGTAATACCTTCATCTGGATTGCCTATGATCAGATCCTTGGGATGATTTTTCTGGACTCTGATAGATGGTCCTTTACTGACTGGAGCAATAGTATCATCAGTGATAAGACTATCAGGTGTTACCTCAAACTCTTCTAAACTGGCAGTTTCTTCAGGCTGGAATTCAAATGCTTCAGCATCTGGACTTTCATCTGTCTTAGCGTCAGATGATGCATCATCTATCACAACATTCATTGATTCCATCATCACTTGAGTTATGGAGTTATACACTCTGTAGGCTCTGCTGTTAGTTGAGTATCCCAAGAATATACCTTCATCACTCTTTGGATCCATCTTCCTCCTTTGTTCTCTATCTATCAGAATGTAACACTTACTTCCAAATACATGAAAATACTTGATAGTAGGTTTTCTTCCTTTCCACAATTCATATAAGGTGTTAGTTGTTGCAGCTCTTAAAGTGACACGATTGAGAATGTAACATGCTGTATTCATAGCTTCAGCCCAAAAGTGTTGAGGCAGCTTCTTTGAGTGTAGCATGACACGTGCACATTCTTGTATAGTCCTGTTCTTCCTTTCAACTACACCATTTTGTTGAGGTGTAATAGGTGAAGAGAATTCATGTCCTATTCCTTCAGCAGTGCAAAACTCAGAGAATCTTGAGTTTTCAAATTCTCTACCGTGGTCACTCCTTATTCTGACAATGACACTATCTTTTTCTCTTTGAAGTTGTTTACACAAATCCTTGAAAGAACTAAAAGTGTCTGACTTTTCTCTGAGAAAGTTGATCCAAGTGAATCTTGAGTAGTCATCTACAACAACAAATGCATATCTCTTTCCTCCTAGACTTTCAACCTGCATAGGTCCCATCAAGTCCATATGAAGTAATTCAAGCACCTTTGATGTAGTCAGATGTTGCAGCTTCGGGTGTGGCATCTTTGTCTGCTTCCCAATTTGACATTCACCACATATGCTTCCTTCTTCTATCTTCAGTTTAGGTACTCCTTTTACTGCATCTTCAGCTATGACTTTCTTCATACTCCTTAGATTAAGATGACCCATCTTTTGATGCCATAACTTGACTTCATCTTCTCTAGTGATGAGACAGGAGGAAATTTGAGCACTTTCTTCAGAAATCCATAAATAACAGTTATCTTTAGACCTGACTCCTTTCATAACAGATTCACCATCTTCAGTTGGGACGATGCATTCAGACTTTGTGAAGTTCACCTTCATTCCTTGATCGCACAATTGACTGATGCTTATGAGATTTGCAGTCAATCCTTCCACTAAAAGAACATTCTCAAGCTTAGGCAACCCATTTGCAATGAGGCTTCCAATGCCTTTGATCTGACCTTTGGCCCCATCACCAAAAGTAACATAACTGGTAGCGTAAGCTTTAACATTGGTTAGATAACTTTCAACACCAGTCATATGTATTGAGCAACCACTATCAAAGTACCAATCATTTCTGGATGAAACTCTCAGAGATGTATGAGCTATGTGAGCAACATCATTTGCCTTTGGTTTCCATTCTTTCTTTGTATTGCTTGAATCAGATTCATACCTGGGACTATTATACCATCTTGGAAACCCATATAATCTAAAACAGAAAGGTCTGATGTGACCTCTTCTACCACAATAATGACAGATCCATCCCTTAGGTTTAGGAATAATTTTGGCAGGCTGATGTTGTTGAACATGCTGTGGCATATGTTTGGTTTCAGTAGGATCATAAGTGTCTTTAGCAGGGACAAATGTACTAGTGGAAGTAACATTTTTCTTTTTAGGATAATTATATTCTACTCCAATACCCTTAGGTTTTCCAGCAACTTGACCTTCAACTAGTATGTCTAATCTTTCAGTTCCATTATTTAGCAGTCTAAGCTGTTTATTTAAACTAGTCAGCTGATAGTTCAATGTGCTTACCTCATCTCTAAGAACAGAAGTCTCAGACAGATGCTTTGCCTTCTCAGATTGTAGCTGCTTTGTGAGTTGAGATATTTCAGTCTGATGCTTCAGCTTCTCAGCTTGCAATTTGTTTATAGCGTATTGTTGCTGCTGACACACCTTCTCACTCTTCTGACTCAGTTCTTTATAAGACGCAGCTAGCTCATCAAAGGTCAATTTTTCATCATCTGATTCAGATTCAACAATTCCAGTAAGTGCAGTAATGTGATTTGCAGACTCAGAGTAGTCATCATCCTCAGAGTCATCTTCATCAGACCAAGTGACAGCCATAACCTTCTTCTGTTTCTTCAGGAGTGTTGGACATTCATCTCTAATATGTCCACGGCCTTCACATTCATGACATTGAACACCTTTTCCAGTACTGGCCTTTTCCTCAGGTCTATATTTTCTTACACCATTAAACTTTCTGTTATTATCAGTGAAATTGCCTTTAGCATTTGTCCTGCCTCTTCCATCCATCTTCCTTAATATTCTGTTGAACTGCCTGCCTAGATTTGCCATAGTTTCAGATAAATTTTCATCAGTTTCAGTGGTGTTGGTTACAAGAGCTATACTCTTCTTCCTCTTCTCTGTTTTCTCTTTAGCAGCCAACTCATAGGTTAGTAAAGAACCCACTAAATTTTCAAGTTTCAATACTCCTATATCATGTACTTCTTCTATAGTAGTAACTTTCATATCAAACATCTTAGGAAGAGATCTAAGAATTTTTCTTACCATTCTTTCCTCGCTTAGCTTTTCACCTAGAGCATCAAAGTTGTTTGCAAAGTCTAGAATGGTCATGTGGAAGTCATGAATAGATTGATCTTCACCCATCATTAGATTCTCAAACTTTACGGTCAGAAGCTGTAGCCTTGAATTCTTCACCTTAGCGGTGCCTTCATGTGTAGTCATTAGAATATCCCATGCTTCCTTGGCCACTGAGCACTGTTTGATCATCCTGAAAATGTTATTATCCACAACATTGAATAAGGCATTTAGCGCCTTGGAGTTACCATGTGCAAGCTCATCCTCTTCCTTGGTCCACTCCGCTTCTGGTTTTAGTTCACCTGTAGTTTTACCATCTTTGTCACGTATCACTGGATGTTCCCATGCCGTTAGGATAGCCTTCCAGGATTTGCTATCAAGTGATTTGATAAACGCCACCATTTTGGCTTTCCAGTAATCATAGTTTGATCCATCCAGAAGTGGAGGTCTGTTGACATAGCCACCATCCTTGTTCATTATGCCAGAAAGTAACTTCCCTGGTCCTCACCCACGCAGAACAGGGTGCCTGCTCTGATGCCAATTGAAATTCTGGCACCTACTGGAGACAGATGTTAAGACAGAAGCTATAGCAATTGTCGTACGTAGTCAGTTGTAATGCTAAGACAAATGCTCTAGCGTATGTCCACAGTAGAATATAATCAACAAGTAAAAGCAACAGACAATGAAGTAAACAACACAGAGAATTGTTAACCCAGTTCGGCGTACACAACGACCTACTCTGGGGGCTACCAAGCCAGGAAGGAATCCACTATAATAGATCTAGTTCTAAGCCCACAACAAACATACAAGTTTACGACTTATCACCTAGACTCTACCCGTGCTAACTCAACCTAGGAACTCCTAAGTTTGAGACCCCGTCTCACTTCCTTTCTATCACGAACCTCGTGATTATGACAGTACTACAAATAGTGCGATTTCACTAACCAAACAAACAAACAATCTCCGTGCTTAAAAGCTTGGGAGAAGTTACACAGAATACAAACCAAACAGGAATCCACAAGAAAGGCTTACAATAAACAAGACTCAAACCCTAAAACTATATTCTTGAAATACGGCTTCAGTCATCATTTAGGTTTTAGTCTTCACATATTTATGTGACCTGAGTTAGCATGGGCTAGGTCTTCATCTTGGGCTTTAATCTTCAGCTGTCCTTTTGCAAAGTCCAGCACACATGAAATGGAAAGAATCACATGTTTCCATAAATGGCGTAGCATGTTCTGGAAAGTATTTCTTGGAGCAGCCGCCTTATAAACCCTTGTTTAGAACGTGCGTCTTGATAAGCAAGTAAGGCGAAAATAGTGCTTCAGAGAATCTTCAAAGATATGGCGCGCAAATAGAGCATTAATTACTGGCATGACAGATGTTGTACCCACATGCTACAGCATCTGGTCCAACATCTTGCTTGAACTTGTTTTTGCAAAATGAGGCCAACATACAAAACACCAACAAAGGTAATTGTGGTGAAGCAAATGTTGTTGAGGGTAAAGATCCAAATTCAGTGTTGATGATGGCCACAACTTGTGATGAGAGTGGCAAGAGTGGTGAATGGTATCTTGACTCAAGGTGCTCCAATCATATGACTTCACATAGAGAGTGGTTGACTGGTTTTGATAGCAGTTAGAGGACAAGCATCAAACTGGCTGACAGTAGAAAACTCGCAGCAGAAAGAACTGGTAACATTGTGATCAGAGGCAAAAATGGTGGTAAAGTCATCATTGCAGATGTGTTATATGTTCCATATATGAATTGCAATCTTATGAGTATAACGCAACTGGTGGAGAAGCGATTCTCAGGACTATAGAAGGTGATTCATTGAAATTGTTTGATGCTAGGAAGAATTTAGTGCTCAAATCAACATTGTTAAAGAACAGAACATACAAATACAGTATTTCAAGTGATAGTTTAATGTGTATGTCTACAACAATGAGTGAAGATATTGAAGCACTATGGCACAAAAGGCATGGACATTTGAATTTTAGAAGTCTTAGTGATTTTAATTGTAAGGAATTGGTCCATGGCTTGCCTAAAATTAATGTCAGTAATAGAATTTGTGAAGTATGTATGAAGAGTAAGCACAATAGAACTCCATTTGTGTCTGAGATGCCTAAAAGAGCTAGTGTAACATTAGGAGTTGTTCATTCTGACATTTGTGGTCTTTTTGAAACTCCTTTGGATGGAAGTAAGTACTTTATTACTTTTGTTGATGAATACACTAGAATGATGTGGTTTTATACTATAAAGCTTAAGAGTGAAGCTTTAGATGTATTTAAAAGGTTTAAAGTCTTAATTGAGAAGGAAAGTGATAAATCAATTAAGATTTTAAGGACTGATGGTGGGGGCGAATACACATCAAAAGATTTTGAAAATTTCTACATTAGTCAAGGCATTGTGCATGAAATTACAGCTCCATATACACCACAACACAATGGAATGGCTGAGAGGAAAAATAGAACTTTGCTGGATATGGCAAGAAGTATGATAAAGCAGAAATCTCTACCATACAAGTTCTGGGGTGAAGCAGTCACTACAGTTGCATACATTTTGAATAAGTGTCCTTCAAAGAAATTGAAGGTAGTACCAGACGAAGCTTGGTGTGGGAGGAAGCCTAGTGTAAAGCATCTCAAAGTTTTTGGTTCCTTATGTTACAAGCATATGCCAGATGCTAGAAGAACCAAACTTGAAGACAAAAGTGAGATCATGATACTTATAGGGTATCATCCAACTGGTCTTACAAACTCTACAATCCTGTGACTCACAAGTTTACATCAGTAGAGATGTAATTGTGAATAAGGCTGAGAAGTGGAAATGGGAAGTGGAACCTGTGTACAGTAGTGAGATTCAACAAAGCTACATAAATCCTAATTCAAGTGATGAATCAGATAATGATGATAGCCTTAACGAAGTGGAGACTGTACAAGAGAGTGGAGAACCATCTAATAGACCTCAGAGAACAAGACAAGCTCCAAACAGATAGAATGATTGTGAAGTTACTTCTGACAATGCAGTTAATGATGATGGTGAACTCATTAGTTTTGCATTTCTTGTTGACTCTGAACCTACTAATTACAAAGATTCCTTGAAGAGTAGTGTGGAAAAGAGCCATGGGGGAAGAGCTTCAGTCAATTGAGAAGAATAAGACTAGGAAGCTAGTTAACTTGCCAGACAAGAAAAAGAAGATAGATGTGAAATGGGTGTTCAAAGTGAAATTGAACCCTGATGGCATAATTTCAAAGCATAAAGCAAGGTTAGTATAGCTAGGGATTTCTTACAAAAACATGGTGTGGACTATAATGAGGTGTTTGCCCCTGTAGCTAGAATTGAAACTGTGAGACTTGTGGTTGCTCTGGCTTGTAAGAACAGGTGGTCACTTTATCATTTAGATGTTAAGTCAGCATTTTTAAATGGTCCACTTTAAGAGGAGGTGTATGTGTCACAGCCCCCAGGTTTTGAAATTCATGGCAAAGAGAATATGGTGTACAAGTTGCATAAGGCACTGTATGGCTTGAAGCAAGCTCCAAGAGCTTGGAACAAGAGGATTGATGAGTTTCTGATTCAAATTGGATTCAAAAAAATGTGCTACAGAGTTAGGTGTATATGTGCAAAGCCTTAACAGTGAAGAACTCGTCATAATTTGTCTATATGTTGATTTGATTTACTCATAACTGGAAGTGGAATAGCAGGAATTGAAGATGTGAAGAGCAAACTCAAGAGTGAATTTGAGATGACTGATCTGGGTGGACTTTCATTCTTTCTAGGAATGGAATTTATGAAAAAGGAGGATGTTATGGTAATGCATCAACAGAAGTACTTTGGTGATTACTAGAAAAATTTGAAATGAATAGCTGCAATTCATTGTCAAATCCATCAGAGACAAATTTAAAACTTTATGAGTGCAACAATGATGAGCAGGTGGATTCAACCATGTCCAGACAAATGGTTGGTTCATTGAGGTATGTGTGTAATTCTAGGCCTGATATTTGCTATTCAGTTAGTGTGATTAGCAAATTTATGCACGATCCTAGAAAACCTCATTTGATTGCTGCAAACAGGATTCTTAGATATCTCAAAGGTACACAATATTATGGTTTGATATTTCCTTATGGCATAAGCAATGAAGGGTGTACTTTAGTGAGATACTCTGATAGTGATTGGTGTGGAGACATAACAGATAGAAAGGGCATATCTGGTTATGTTTTCAAGTTCAACAATGTTGCAATTTCCTAGTGTACAAAGAAGCAGCCAGTGACTGTCCTCTCTTCTTGTGAGGCTGAGTATATTGCAGGGAGTTTTGCAACATGTCAAGCAATGTGGCTTGATTCAGTGATGAAAGAATTTAAGTGTGAACCAGTGAAACCATGGTGCTCGGAATTGACAACAAATCTGCTATAAATAAACCTTGCTAAAAATCCAGTTGCTCATGAAAGAAGCAAGCACATTGACACAAGGTTTCATTTTATCAGAGAACATGTGACAAATGGTTTGGTGGAGATACAATATTGTCCAACAAAAGTGCAGTTGGCTGATGGTTTCACAAAAGCTGTGAAACTTGTCAGATTTGAATTTTTAAGAAAACAATTAAATGTGTTCAGTTATGAATTAAGGGGAAGTGTTAAAAATGTAATGCATAACTGAATTCACTTGTTAGTTAGTTGGTTTCCATTCTGTTTGACAGTTGGATAACCAACTTGAAAGGTAGTTACAATCACTTGTGAAGTTAGTTACTAGTGTGTTAGTTTCTTAGTTCACAAGTTAGTTATAGTAGAATGTAGTATAAATAAAGCATTGTACTTGATTCAATGGCCAAATGTGGAAGAATAAATTTTTTACTTTTGCCTCTTATTCATTCTCATCATCTTCTCCAATTTCAAGAGTTTTTCATTCATCTTGTTAACCAATTTCTCTATTGCATTAACCAGTTTTTGCAACTGTGTTAACCAATTTTGTTTGAACCAGTTTATAGGCTTCTTCCGCGCCTATGTGTGTGTGTAATCTTGTGTTCTAACATGTATATGGTTTCTAATTCATGGATGTTACATTGTGACAAGTTTTGCTACCTCCAGCAAAAGCAGTTGGCTGAATGCAACATCAAAGATGAAAACCATGAACAGTTTAAATGCACCGTGTATGTGTATCCCTATTTATTTGCAATTGGTTTACAAAAAATAAAGTATGAAAAAAAGAAGAAAAAAAAACCAAGAGAAAAAGGGTGTGAATAGTGTGTTTTTTGCTTTGCCAACACTATTCGTGTGTTTCGTTAAAAGGTACCTTTGTACTATTAGGCATTTTCCATTTGCTAATCTCAAAAAAAAAATTGTGTATTTATTTTTCTTTTCTGCGACCATCAGAATAAGGTATCTACATTTAAATATTACTTAAACTGAATAACTTTTCTCAGGTTGCCACTTCCATTTATTGGAAAGATTAATTTGTGAAACAAAATATTCCAAGACATAACAACATTTCAGATACTCTTCCTCCTTCCAAAAAAGTGTATTTTCCCCTATTATATACTTCTGTCCCAAAATATAAGATATAGTTGACTACTGCACGTACGCCAATGCATAATTTTGATCATTTTGTCTATTAGTAAAAATTATAAAAACTTAATATTTTAAAAATACTCAATTCTTATATGCTAATATAAAATCTATATATTACTAAAAAAATTATCAAAACAAAATATATGAATAATACATTTAGTCAAAGTATATCTTATATATTGAAACGGAGTGAGTACCATTTTTCGAACATTGCCATCAAACCACCCCGAAGTATTCAACTCAGCCCCCTTTCTAACACCACTCGGATCCTTCAACCAAATATTCAAATCAGCCCCCTTTCTCACACCCATATTTTTTATTTTTTATTTTTGAACAAAACTAACACCTCATATTAAATGTTCTAGAATATAATAAGGGCATAAGTAATTAAGTACTCCATTTTGTAAAAAAAATTATTTTTCTTGTTCGAAATTATAAACAAAATGAACTCACTTTTATCATTTTTAAAATTTACTTTTACTTATTATCATGAAATTTAATGTAAGTTGCATTTAATTTATTCTCTCTCTTCTTTTCCCCATAACCAACAACCAATAAAATTCTTTTTTACATTTTCTCATAAAACTTAATTCAAGGAAAACATAAAAGTCATATTCCAAATTATCATATCTTATTTTTTTAATAAATTTGAATTTTTTTTTCTTCTTATAATATGAGATGGATGGAGTACTATCAATTAGTGAGACCGCTTACATACAGTAACACCGATCAATATCAACTAGTGATTATCTCATATTGTTTAGTGATAGAATATCAACTAAATAGATTATAATTTAGAAAATCTGTTATAAATTGTAATGGCAAAAAAAAAAGGTTCATTTCAATTTTGCGTGAATATATAGATGGAATATTATTTCACTCAATTTTTTCCTTTTAGTCTAGGCTAAAAATTATATGGATAATGTGAATAAGTGAGATGACTAGGATTCGAACCTCAGTTATATATATATATATATATATATATATATATATATATATATATATATATATAATGTAATGTCACTGCCAACTATTTATAGATTCAAACGGTTTTAGTCTTAGGCAAACGGTTATTTTGATCCTCGAATGTGTAACTCACTGTCACATTAGTTCTTGAATGTATTAAAATTTCATATAGATCCACAAATGTATTTTTATTAGTCATTTTGGTCATTGAATATATTTTTAAGTAGTCAATTTAGTTCTCGAATGTGTTCTTTGTTGGCCAATTTTAGAAATAACTTTTTAGAAATATGGTCCGAGTGAAATGTTAAATGTCTCCTGCTTCGTTTACTCTGTCTATTTTAAGCCTTAAAAAACACATTGTTTGGGTCTTCAACCTCCTTGCAACTAGGTAAATAACAAGGAACCAAAACAACAAAATTATTATCACCAGAATCATCCTCATCGGCATTATCATTGCTTTCAAAATCAGAACCAATAAATTCTAACCACCCAATAGACCAATCTATGTCATCAGATTCAGAACCAGACAAGAAACACTCATCATCAACATCATACTATTTATCAATTCTTGTCTCATCCATCTTTTCCTCATTAAAATAGACGGAGTAAACGGTGCGAGTGCAATTTGATCGACGTTTTACAATTTCAGGGGTACTTGCCTATTTTTAAATTTCAGAGGAGTATTTGAAGAATTTTGAAATTTGAGAGTATGTTTCACACTTCACTTTATATTTAACATAGAATTAAATAAACAAAGAACTTTTTAGAAATATTGGTCTACCAGAGAAAGAGAGAGGAAGCGTGTTTGTTGACTTAGAAGAAACTTCCACTTTAATTCACCATTTTCCATTGTTTAATGTTTCAGAAATTATTATTTACATATTGACTACCCAATGGATCAAAGTCAAATTGTAAAAAAAATAAAAAATTGCATTTTATATTTTGAACCATGCATATTCCAAAATTACTAACGTGAAGGTTTGTGATATGTGTCTTTGCAGAAATATATTTTTTACAGCTTAGGGGTGCATTAGAAAAAGGAGGTATGGACATAAATCTTCGATTATATTGGGCCAATAACGCCTGTTTTTATTTTTATTTATTAAAAATAAAAAAAAAATCAAATGAACAAAAACAACACAACAAATAGTTAATTTTGATTTTGTGATTTTGGATAAAAACAATAATGTACGTAGAGATATGCATGGTGCATGACACAGGTGATGTCGTCAATGGAAGAAACAGAAGAGATGGAGGGAAATGCAGAACAAGAACCCAACGACGAGGCAGCCAACGAAGAAGAAGAATGCGAGGCCGTTGCGGTGGTGGTGGAGATCCAACATGTCATCGAATCAGTGGTTCAATTCGGAGAATATCGAAGAACACAGAGAAAAGAATCACACGTTCTTGCTCGTCGTTTCAAACACATTTTGCCTCTTATGGAAGATCTTCGTGATCTTCAACAACCTGTTCCTCAAAACGGTGTCGTTTGGTTGAGAAACCTAAGGGATGCACTTTTGTTGGCAAAAGATTTGTTGAAATTGTGCAGCCAAGGAAGCAAAATTCACCTGGTAATATATGTTACGAAAAAACAAACACTCTTCAGATTAGGCGTGTTTTGTCTGACATATGATTTGATGCTTCAATATGGTTTTGCATTTTTGTTTTGTTTCTTATAACAAACAAAAAAATATCTCAATTTTTATGCCTCTTTTTTATTTTCTAATAATTAAATAATATAACTCATCAAATCTATGAGATCACTTCTTTAAGGGCGTGAGAAATAATAACTTTGTATTTGATTTTGATATATAGAGTATTGCTGAATTTTAATTTATTTTTTTATATTTTATTTATAGGCATTAGAGGGGGAGGCGGTTATGATCAAATTTCAGAAGGTTTATGAAAAATTAAGCCAAGCTTTTAATGGTGTGCCTTGTGATGAATTGGGGATTTCTGATGAAGTAAAAGAACAGGTATTTCTAAATTTTAATTATATTCATATTAGGGTATGTTATGTTAATCCATCTTGAGTTTTAATTAATTGAGTTTAGTAAACACTTTAATGTTGTTCATAGTAGCCAATTGTAAATACTACCAATCAGAAATTCACACAGTCGACATATAAAGTCCAAATCAAGCTGATATTGATCCAACGACTAAAGATGTGCAAATTGCGAGAATGTATGGAATTTGTAATTGCATAAAATCCAAATCCGCTCTTAATAGCTCTGTTTTTAAACAATTTCAATT
Source organism: Trifolium subterraneum (assembly GCA_951799995.1). NCBI lineage: Eukaryota > Viridiplantae > Streptophyta > Magnoliopsida > Fabales > Fabaceae > Trifolium > Trifolium subterraneum. The sequence continues at coordinate 40,109,959 of OX637464.1, forward strand.
CACTATTGGTTCCTTACTTGTTAGCATTATATAGTTAAAAATTTGGGTTAATTGTGCAAATCGTCCTTGTAATGTAGGCGAAGTTGGGTTTTTGTCCATAAACAAAAAATCCTCTCAAATTCTTGTCATTTATTTAGTCGTGTCATTCAAAAAAGCTAATGTGGCCTAGTTAGCAAATTCTTGCTCCATTAGCTTTTTTGGATGATGCACATGCGTAAATAAAGGTCTAAAATGAAAGGAATATGATATTATAAGGGCAAATTGGGAATTTACTTTGGTTTAGGTTCGAAAACTCAAATTCGCCTACATTATAGGGACGATGTACACATTTACACCTGAAAAGTTATGGTTTTCCCTTATTATGATATTTAAGTTGTTATGAATTTTTGTGCTATTGATAATAAAATCATGAAATCTGAGTTCACTGTATATGTTGGTCCTTTTGAATCATATGATATGCTGCATATTGAGATAATCTTATATACTTTGGCTTAATTCTTCAGCTTGAGCTAATGCACGTGCAACTCAGGAGGGCAAGGAGAAGAACTGATACACAAGACATAGAACTAGCAATGGATATGATGGTGGTGTTCTCCGATGACCATGATCGTAATGCCGATAGTGCTATTGTTGAAAGGCTTGCAATAAAGTTAGAGCTTCACAGTGTTGAAGATCTTGAGGTAGAAACAGTGGCTGTAGGGAACCTTGTTAGAGAAAGAAAAAGACAACAAGCTGAGAGTACACAGAAAATAATTGATCTTCTTAACAGATTCAAAAGGGTTGCAGGCATGGAAGAAACTCCTATTGTCCTAGGTGATCCTGCCATGCCTAATAAGATGCTTGGAAGAAGCACTTCTTTAGTCATCCCTCATGAGTTTCTATGTCCAATTACACTAGAAATCATGACTGATCCTGTTATTGTTGCAAGTGGACAGGTAATTAGTCACATGCATTAACTAAACATTTGGTCCTTTACATTTATTTTAAGTTTCAATTTGGTCCCTTACGTTTAAAAATATCAATTTGGTCCCTTACGTTTCCATTAGGTTTTAATTTAGTCATTTCCGTTAGTTTTGTCACTAACACCGTTTGAACTATGCACGTGTCAGTGTGTCCAAGTGTCTGCCACATGTGACAAAACTGGCGGAAATGACTAAATTGAAACCTAATGGAAATGTAAAAATTGAAACCTAAAATAAACGTAAGAGATCAAATGTGTAGTTAAGCCTTAATCACATAGTTATTTTAAAGAATTTCAGTTTTTCTCTCTAAATAAATATGATGCTAACAAAACTTCATTTTCCTCTTTTTTTCTTGTGATTGTGTGTGTGTGTGTGTGTGTTTACATCAAAGACATATGAAAGGGAAAGCATAGAGAAGTGGTTCAAATCCAATCATATAACCTGCCCAAAGACAAGGCAACCTCTAGAACATCTTCAATTAGCACCAAATTGTGCCTTAAAAAACTTAATTGTTGAATGGTGTGAGAACAACAACTTCAAACTTCCAAAAATCTCCAACTCATCATGTCAAGAAGGCTCTCCAACTGAAAACCAAGAAGAAATTCCATCTTTGGTTGAAAGCCTAGGGTCTATCAACTTAGAACATCAGAGAAAAGCGGTCGAAAGAATCCGCATGTTATCAAAAGAAAATCCAGAGAATAGAGTTTTAGTCGCGGAGCATGGAGGAATACCACCATTAGTACAACTACTATCATATCCAGATTCAAAAATAAAAGAACATGCTGTTACAGCACTTTTGAATCTATCAATTGATGAAGACAACAAGAAACTTATATCAAATGAAGGTGCTATTCCAGCTATTATAGAAGTGTTGGAGAATGGAAGTATTGTAGCTAAAGAAAACTCTGCAGCAGCTTTATTTAGCTTATCAATGATTGATGAAAATAAAGAGATTGTAGGAATATCAAATGGGATTCCACCTTTGGTTAACTTATTACAAAATGGAACAGTTAGAGGGAAAAAAGATGCTGCTACAGCACTTTTTAGCTTATCATTAAACAATGCAAATAAAGATAGAGCTATAAGAGCAGGAATTGTTACACCTTTACTTCAATTGTTACAAGACACAAACTTGGGAATGATTGATGAAGCACTGTCTATTTTGTTGTTACTTGTGTTGAATCCTGAAGGAAGACATGAGATTGGACAGTTATCATTCATTGAAATTCTTGTTGGTTTTACTAGAGAAGGGACTCCTAAGAATAAGGAATGTGCAGCTTCTGTTCTTCTTGAATTGTGTTCAAGTAATTCTTCTTTTACTTTGGCTGCACTTCAGTTTGGAGTTTATGATCATTTAATTGAGATGAAACAAAGTGGCACAAATAGAGCACAGAGGAAAGCAAATGCAATTTTAGATCTCATTAGTAAGAGTGAGCAAATTTAATTTAATTAATTATATATTTGTTAATTACTTCTGTAATGTAATATAGGTACACTTCTATTTGTTTTCAAGAAAATTATCTAAACTAATTCTTTCACATGTTGTGATGTACAAAGTATATAGTTAAAAGTGTAATTAAATTTGTTATCTCATCCCTATTTATGATTAGTCACAATGAATGATTCTTTTCATAAGTTGAAATTCTATAAAAGTATATGAAAATTTGATTTCTGAAAAAGAAATAAAGGAAAAAAAGTATTAATTTAAGTTGAACTAATGACCAATTTACAACGGCTCCTGACAAGATTTGAACTCGATACTTAATAACCTAATTTTAGATTGTAGGATCTGAAATTAACTAACTTTTGAACGTACATTCCAAAGTGATTTTTTGTTCAATTTTTTTATATTTCGGAAAATACAATTCGAAATTAGTTAACTTCGAATTGTAGGATCCAAAATTAACTAATTTAGAACGTACGTTTTAAAATTAAGCATTTTTAGACTGTATCTTCCAAACCATCTTGAATCCAAAATTAATGATATTTTTAGATTTTTAAAAGGTCTGGAAGTTGAGCCTAAAAAACAATTTTCATTTGTCATTGAATCACATCCACAAATTAGGCCCACTATTTGGAGTCACGACCAACCATGGTTATATACTCCCTCCGGTCTCATATATAAGAAAAAAAAAGCACACCCTTTAAGAAAGTGGAGTAAATGATTAGGAAAAACATGTCATTTCCACTTTTACCCTTACTTTTTGTTTAAATTAAATTATTATTTATTATGGGGAAAAGTAAAACAAAGGGTAAAATTGGAATATTCAAAATAAATGTAATGATTGTAGTAACTTTTTCTTATATTTAAGACTTTGTAAATTTTTTTTTATTTCTTATATATGAGACAGGAGGGAGTACTTATGGATTTGGATTTGGTGTTGTACAAAAAACATGCGGTTTCACGCGGTACTATATCATGGCCCATGCTCAAGATTTTCTGCTAGCTATCCCAATTGACGGATTAGGCCAACATATGTCTCCGGTAGAGTATCGCACTATTCTCAAATATCGCCCGATGATTTCTTTATTTCCTGCTGATGAGGTATGCCCTGTTTGTCGTAAGGCATGTCTGGATAGATTTGGGGAGCATGCAGTTCATTGTCGAGAGTTTCCAGGCTTCAAATACAGACACGACTTTGTTCGGGATGTCCTTTTAATGTTTTTAAGCGCGCAGGAATATCTGTGAAGAAAGAGACACCTGTGAACTTCTTGACTGACTCACTGGAGGGAAGATCTACATTGAGGCCGACCGATGTTTTGGTGTACGGGTGGGTATGAGAAAAACATGCATGTGTTGACTTGGCTGGAGTTTTCCCACTTGTGGGATTGTTGAATGGAGATTTTATTGTAGGACAGGCAGCCCTCAAAGCTGCTTCAAACAAAGTGGCTAAACATGAGAGAGCATGTTCTGACAATCAACATGCATTTATACCATTTGCATTTGACACGTTTGGTTTCTTAGCATCAGATGCTGTGAATATTTTGCAAATAATTCAAAGAGTCATACATAGCAATATAGTGTCTCCTAGGTCTGTAAATGTATAGTATTTAAGATAATTGGTTTTGCCATCCAAAAAGAATTAGCGGCGCAACTTGTTGTCCGTTTACCTTCTATCCAAGTGTAATTATCTTTTATATATATATATATATATATATATATATATATATATATATATATATATATATATATATATATATAATAGCTTAGATTAAATGCAGTAAAAATCAACCACTTTAAATATGACCCGTTAGTTAGTGATCGGACGGTCAGAATATAGTACTGCGTGAAACCGCGTGGTTTTTGTAGAGCACCCAAATCCAAGTCCATATACTTATTATATGTGTTATTGTGACTCGTGAGTGGAACACAAAAATTTCAACTTATGCTCTTGAAGTCAATGCCAAAGAAGTACCCTACCACAACCTTCTAAGAATACAATTCAATTTGATACTCCCACAGACATTTAATTATAAGAAAATATTCGCCATTCTTTGAATAATATTATATTTCATTTATATTAAGGATCAAATACATCATCAATAATTGGTCTCTTTAAACATGTAGTTAGAGGAAAGTTTAGTTGGGAGAGAAGAATCTACTTTGTGTACCGCACAAGTTTGCAATAGAGATTAGTCATTACTAACGACATTGAAAATTTTGTAGAAAAAAAAACCAAAAATCAAATAATCCATTATTAAAAATGTTACATGCTCATAAGGACGCGGAGTAGGGAGTACAATAGTTCGATCTCTGCAACTACGATTGAAAGAAGACTAAAATCACCCAGAACTAACCTCAGAGTTAGATTAAATCAGTGGTAAATACAAAAAAATATTGCACTAAAGATTATTTCTAGTCGCCAACACATCCATAGAAACTTTATTCCAATATCATAGCAACCTAAAAAAACAAAAATCTTTCTAGTCACTCACGAGTAATAGAAAAGAGAGTGAATTGAATTGGGAATGAGAAATACAAGATTTGTCCACCCGTGAGGAAGTGGGGCGGCAAAAGGGTAGTGGGACTGGGTTGGGAGCACTCACGAGACCTAATATTGAACAGTGAGATGAAAGAGAACTCCCAAGAGATGAAACCTTTGGGGGCCAGTGGGTCCCACCATACAAAATACCCCAAAATGAGGGGTGGATTTCTTGTTGTTATAGATGAGGACCTCTTATCTAAAACGTACAACTAAAATTATTTATATAACCTCTAAAATTGTATTAATCTGAACCGTCTGATTATTTTTGGTTTATAATCCTCTGGTTCTTAGGAAAATAGGTCCTGGTAATTCAGAGTTCGGCCAGGAGGTAAGTAAAGAATATGAACTACCTAATATGTAATTAATAGTTGAGATTTTTTTTTTCACTAAAAAACAACAATATTCATTCATTCAATAATTGACAGAATACATCGTATGCAAATACAAATTCAACCTCACTAAAAATAAAAAAGATGAATCTACCAACAAACACGCAGTATCCAATACATCGGAAAAATACCTACAAATAATATGATAAAATTAAAGTCACCTGAATGTTCATGCTTTCGGATTTGCAACGATGATGCTCAAATCATTGATTGAATTTGCAATTGGTTGAAGTTGATATTTTCAATATGCACTAAACGAACACTGCAATAAGACAGGACATCAAACATCATACCAAGTAGGGCTGGAAATGAGTCGAGTCGAGTCGAACTTGCTTAAGCTCAAGTTCGACTCATTTATTTAACGAGCTTAATTTGCAACTCAAGTTCGACTCATTTGGTTCATGAACCAAGTTCAACGAGTTAATTATCGAATCGAATCAAGTCTCGAACTATTTTCGAGTTGGTTCGGTTCATTGTCAGTCATATTTAGGAGTAATATCACACTTAGGAAAATGTGAAACAATAACAAACTCACCATAGGCATTTTGTTTTGATTCAAAGACATGTAGTACACCACCTATTTATAACAAGTTTTCTTTCAATGCTAGATAACTTAACCGATGTGAGACTTAGTGTTAGTGCATAAATTGTGAAGTATCAAAGAAACAAGTATCACTTATGATTCCAAAGAGATATAATGCTAGTGTCTTTTATTTTGTAAAATTTATTTTTGAATATATATATATATATATATATATATATATATATATATATATATATATATATATATATATATATATATATTATTGTTGAAGTGTTATTTAAAAATATATTTTGAAGTGTTATATATATAATCGAGCCAGCTCGTGAACCAAACGAGCCGAACTATATATAGCTCAAGTTCAGCTCATTTAATTAACGAACTTAATATTTAGCTCAAGTTCGGCTCATTTGGTTCATGAACCAAGTTCAACGAATCAATTGTCGAATCGAGTCTCGAACTTTCTTCGAGTTGGTTCGGTTCATTTCCACCCCTAATACCAAGACGATGAAAAACACAACACCGCACTCAGACAACGAAATCACAACAAAAGAAAGCAACTAAAAGACTTAATCTATGTGAAAATCACTTATTTAGATTAAAAGCGATAAAAAAAAAAATACAGAAATGTGCTTTTAGGCAAAAAAAAAAAAATGGACCGTGTGTTTATGTTTCCTCAATTTTGATAATTAAAAATTCAATCCTACTTTCAATTATCCACCCACCAATTAGTTCTCACTTAGTTTATCTCTCTCCCCCAGTCTCTCTATCCATTACCTATATAGTCTCTTAGCTTGATAATATAAGTGTGTAACAGCATTTTCTATGCTATTAATGTAAGTGCTATAACTAATAACATGTGAACACAATAAGATGGGAAAATGAAATTCAGCTATTTTGGAATGGTGAACTTGTGCAGGTAACATCTCACGGAAAATGTGGATGCAAGGAAGGATGGTGAAATGAGGCACCCCAAAAGTGAATATTTAAAGTCAACATAAATTTTGTTATATTTATCGTATAAAGTAGTTTATAGGAGTATAGGACCACGAATGTGATGGTTGATTGAGTAGGATTTGGGACTAGGAATGTTTGTTAAAGATTCCAACTTCAAAATTAGTTACTTCTAAGCTTAGTGAATTGAATATTGGCCAATTCTTTAATATATGAGATAAAATATTCCATGAACGTCCGTGAGCTTAACTCAGTTGGTAGGGATATCACACTATATGTGCAGGAGTCGGGGTTCGAACTCCAGACACTTCACTTATTCACCTTTAAGGTGGAATTTCTAGCCATTAGACTACTTGACCAAAAAAAATAAAAAAAATACTCCATCAATTATTAGAAAAGAAAAACAAAGATCTCACCATGGAAATGGACGGTTTATAATTTTAAGAGTTTATATAAGTGGGTAGTCCAACAAGTCTAAAACCTAATTATTCATAATAAGTTATCTCAAATAAAAAATAAATAATAAGTCATCTTTAGAAAAGTCGAAGATTAACAAAGGTTTTTACGCCTACAATAGGAGTTGAATGCACATCTCTGTGAAATGGGAGTCAAATTCTTACCATTCAAAAAAAAAAAAAACAGCTTTCTACTTTTTGTTAATGTGTAATTATTATATATATATGAGTTATTTATAAAAATAAAAAACTTGCATTAGTACAAAAAAAAAACTCATGAAGTTTTTCCTTTTTCAACTTTTAGGAACCAATGGACCTATCATCCTCCTTAACTAGAACTTGAGCTATAAATATACTTGACATAGCTTCACTCTCCAAATATACCAAAATCAAATTCCAAGTTAATTTTCTTAGAATGAAGCTCATGTGGAAAACTCACATAAGGGTACAAGTGAGACCATTTATATATCCTTAATTACCCTCTATTATTCTCATATTCTGTCCTTATAATAGTGCACATGCTTAGATAATTTATTTAACCATTTTTTTCATGGCTATGTTGATTTTACAGGTAATTAGAATAATTTTTGTTCTCTTTGTGGTGACACTTGTATGTCCAAAAAGAGGTGAGAGTAAAAAAGCCAAAATTGTGACAACTTCATTTGAGTACAATGGTATAAACTGTAGAGCACACAGTGCTTCATTGACAGATTTTGGTGGTATTGGAGATGGAAACACATCTAACACAAAGGCTTTTCAATCTGCAATTAGTCATTTAAGTCAGTATGGTTCTGATGGTGGTTCTCAGCTCTATGTTCCTGCAGGAAAATGGCTTACTGGTAGTTTCAGTCTTATAAGTCATTTTACTCTCTATTTGGACAAAGATGCTGTTCTTCTTGCTTCTCAGGTATTTAATTAATTTCTACTTTTTTTTGTGACTAATTGACCAACATGTTCTAGATTTTGACACTTACAAGTGTTTTTTATTATGTTGTTTTTTGAGAGAAAATCATTGAAGTTTGATTCAAATTCATCATAATGTTATGTTAATGTCTTTTTGTAGATGCTGCTACCTCACAAATTTCAATCAAACATATTAAGAATTTATCAAACATATACCGAACACACACTATCAATTTGGTTGGAAGAAAAATATAAGAGGCTTTGAAATTTTTTATATTGCAAAAATTATTTAATTCATTATAGAATAACAGCCTCACCTTATTGGTCATTATCATGGAGTCATGGATTCAATACCCATTTATGAATATCTAGAAAATAGACGTTTATTATTACAAAATAAAATAAAAAAACGTTTATTGATGGAATCACGTGAGTTACAAATGAGGGAAGATGTATCCAATCCAATAAATAAATGCAATGCAAATAGGGATGAGAATAGGTTAGGCCGGCAGCCTATAGACCTAAAATTCAAGCCTATAACAAACTACAGGTAAGGCTTAGGCTTTTAATATATTTTGTAAAACTAGACTCTAGGCTTGACAAAGTCTATCTCGACTTAGCATATTCCCACACTTAAATGCAAAGAATGTGTCATAAAGTGATAAATATTTATCTCAAGAAATTTAATCTTTTATATACATTAAAAAAGTTATGGATCCGATCACAGAGACACAATAGTTATGATTGTGGGGTTTTGAGTTCAAAATCAAGGGAAATATTGAATCTAATAATATTTATATTATGAGTTGAATTAAGTCTTATATGAAAGCAAGGTTTAAGCACTTAAACCTTTGATTCCCAAAAACAACTTTTCGTGACACACTTTTGTTTTATTCCTACATTCACACACCATGCTATAGTGTGGTCCATCACATTTTTGTCTGTTGCTATCTAAAAGAACTATTCTGAGTGTGCCACATTTTTGGCACTTTCATGTGTGCTACTGCTAACTTTTACTAACTTTTTGTTTTTTTATTATTATTGTATTAAATAAAATAATTTAGGATATAACTGAGTGGCCAGCAATTGAACCCTTACCATCATACGGTAGAGGAAGAGATGCACCAGCAGGAAGATTCACAAGCCTCATATTTGGAACTAACCTCACGGATGTTATTGTCACAGGTATGGGAAGAAAGAAAACAAAAAAGTTACTCAAAGAACTAGAGTGATTTGTAAGAAAATCACAAATACAAGTACCATGTATGATGTAATGGATTTGGATTGCATGCAACTGCATGCAGTCAAAACTGCATGCAATTCAGATCCGTGATGTAACCAAAAGTTGTAGTGTCTTTACCTTTGTGGCCACAAAAATTGATTTTGATGAAAAATAATTTTGGATGTTGAGTTTTGTTCAACACTTAGCATCTGTGGACCAATGTTTAAAAATCGTTTGAATTGATCCCCCGAAAGTAGAAATCCACAGTCGTCCTTAATGTAATTTCTAAGACAGTAATCTAATTATTGGTGTCTATTGTACAAAAACAAGAGAAAACACATATACAAATGTGTCTCAAAACTCAACACATTCATTTTCCCTTTATGCAAACTGTTTTCGATTAGATTATCGTCTAGGTCATAAATATGAAAAGAACTGAGCTTTCCTACTTCTCAAGGACAACGAAAGATGAAAAGATAAAAAATTTAACAAGTATGTAGTAGACGGTGGACCGCCTTCATAATAGGTAATCTACAATAGAAATTGTGATTATAGATTTAGACAAATCTTGATATCAAATATGACCCTTTTGTTAACAGGAGAAAATGGCACCATAGATGGTCAAGGTGCATTTTGGTGGCAACAGTTTCACAGAAAAAAGTTGAAGTACACTCGACCATACCTGATTGAACTTATGTTCTCAGATAGCATTCAAATCTCAAATTTAACTCTCCTCAATTCTCCATCATGGAATGTTCATCCTGTTTACAGCAGGTAACTATATGTTCTTAAATTCACATTTCATCTGTTAATTCCTCTTGTACTTTCAAAGACTATATAATAACAAAAAATTTAACTCTATATACAGCAACATTATTGTGCAAGGCATCACTATTATTGCTCCTGTCACATCTCCTAACACTGATGGTATCAATCCAGGTCAGTACTAGACTTATTTGAGCTTTAATAATGTTACTCCCAGTAATAAAAATAGGACAAGTAACATGGATCATTGGCATTGAGAGGATGTTCAGATTAACATATATATTTGAATTTATTTACAAATATCGACACTTGTGAGATTGTTTTAGAGCTTACAAAAAAAACTTGTAACATGTCTATAAGCTATTTTAACTTATTTACATAAGCTCTCTAGGATAGTTTATGAAAATAGTTTATAGTTCATGGTTGGATAAATCACTTAATTAAGCACTTATAGCATAAACAATTTATCTTTTCTTATAGAAATAGCTTACATAATACATAAACACAGATATGACAAATTTTAATAATATAAGCGTTTAATTAAAAAAAAATAAAAACAAAAATTGTCAAGTAATTTAGTGGCTAGAAATTTCACCCTTAAGGTGAATAAGTGGAGCGTTCAGGGTTCAAACTCCACCTCCTGCATATATAAAGCGATGTTCCTACTAATTGAACTAAGCTCAGGGGACAATATATAATGCGATGTTCCTACCAAGTATCAACTGAGCTAAGCTCAACCACACTGTAACTTGTTTATTCCACTAGGGCCTAAATGAAAGTTAGCATTAGAAAGCATTTGATACAATGCAACCAAAAAACCATTGATTGGACTAATAAACATTATGGTCTTTTGATTTATGTTCATGTAGATTCTTGCACAAATGTAAAAATTGAAGACTGTTACATAGTTTCTGGAGATGACTGTGTTGCTGTTAAGAGTGGATGGGATGAGTATGGCATAAAATTTGGATGGCCCACAAAACAACTAGTGATCAGAAGACTAACATGCATTTCACCATTCAGTGCAACCATAGCCTTAGGAAGTGAGATGTCTGGAGGGATACAAGATGTTAGAGCTGAAGACATCACAGCCATCCAAACAGAATCAGGTGTCAGAATCAAAACAGCTGTTGGTAGAGGAGGGTATGTGAAGGACATATATGTGAAAAGATTTACCATGCATACTATGAAATGGGCATTTAAGATGACAGGTGATTATAATTCACATGCTGATACTCACTTTGATCCTAATGCTTTGCCTGAGATTGCAAATATCAACTATAGAGATATTGTGGCTGAGAATGTTACCATAGCAGCAAAGTTTGAAGGAATTTCCAATGACCCTTTTAAGGGAATTTGTATTGCTAATGTGACACTAGGGATGGCAGTTAAGGCCAAGAAAAGGCCATGGACATGTACTGATATTGAAGGGATGACTAGCGGAGTGACGCCTACGCCTTGTGATCTTTTGCCTGATCAAGGTCCTGAGAAAATCACAGCATGTGATTTTCCGGAAGAAAGTTTACCTATTGATAAGTTGGAGCTTAAGAAATGTGCTTACAGCATGAAATACGTTGAGATGTATTAGTCTATGTAGTTACTTTTTAGTAATGATCTTTCTCATAAGCATTTCTGAAAGTTGATAAGTGAATGGTGTTTCAAATTATAGTGTAATCAAACAGTTTTTTGTTTCTCTACTAGTCTATGGAACTTGATGGCTTGATGATGATGTAAGATTCAAAGCTAAATATTTATCAACTTTTTAAAGTCTTGTTGTGATTATCTAATACAGATTCATTCTAATGAAGCAAAATAATAAAAGTGGTGAGAAGAGAATGTCAATATTATTTGGCAAAAAAAAGTGCTCAATATATCCAATAACGTTTCATATTTTAGTGGAGACGAATTTTCCAGTATTATTGTAAATCAGTCATAAAGTATTTAACTATACAGATAGAATGTATAATATAAAATCTCAATAAATAGGTGGACCAGGATTGAACTTCACAGTTTCTCTCCAAATTAGATCCTTGATATCTTGTTCAGTGAAAGATGGTTTCTCAAAATCAAAATTGAAAGGTATAGAGCAAACAGGTTCCACATTAATATCATGGAGAGGTGCCAAGTATTGGTGGCGCAGAGCCTCATCAACTATATAGCAGCGGTCAGAAAACAATAGAAATTTAGAAGGGTAATATATTTTAAAATAAAATTACAATGATTGCAAAGAAAAATAAAAGATAAGATAAAACATGTAAGTTTACCTGTGATGCGCCTAGTCGGATCAAAAACAAGCATCTTCTCTAACAAATCAACTGCACCAGGAGACATGTTGGGAAACCTAGCAGCAAATTGTTGCCTTGGATATTGAGGAAGCTGTTTTAGATATCTACGAGCATTATCACTTCGTAGAAATCCAAGGCTGGTGTCATCAGGTGAACCTATGAGCTTTATAAATCAAAGAAAACTTGTCAAGCTAAAATCCAAGGATCCAACATTCTGATCTATAAAGAAAAGATAAAAATGGACAAAAGCAATGTTGCTAATACCTCGGTGATCAATCTGAGCTGATGAACATAATCTTTTCCCGGAAATAGGGGTTGTCTTGTCATGATTTCTCCAAGGATGCAACCGACAGACCATATATCAATGGCAGCAGTATATTCTGAACAATTGAGAAGCAATTCTGGAGCTCGGTACCATCGAGTAACCACATACTCAGTCATGAAATCAGTTTCCGACGTGGTTCGAGCTAGACCAAAGTCTCCAATCTTAAGATCACAATTGGAATTCAGTAGCAAGTTGCTAGGCTTTAGATCACGGTGAAGAACATTTGCTGAGTGTACATATTTCAGTCCTCGTAACAACTGATATAGAAAATACTGGAAAAACACGTCTTATCAGTCGCTGTACGAAAGTTAATCACAAATTAAATATTAATTGCAATGTAAATCAATGCATGTTGAGTAATGACTAATGAGAAATAGTTCCAGTACTAACCCGACAATGATCATCAGTCAACGGTTGATTGGAACGAATTATTTGATGCAGATCAGTATCCATTAACTCATAAACAATGTACACATCATTGAAATTTTCCGTCTGTGGTGGTCGTATAATGTCCTTAAGGGCTATCACCTGCATTGGGGAAGTAACTGGTAAGTAAAAACTTCTTGTTTGAAATTTAATTCCAATACACGGAATTTTCATGAATCAAGGAGAAATTATATCTAGAAACTGACGAGTATGTGTTCTAGGGAAATCAGCAAATGATGGAAACAAGGTTTAAATGTGATAATATAAGTAAAAGGGTTTTCAAAATTACATTTTCATGATCCATGTGCCGGAGAAGTTTAATTTCTCGTAAGGTCCTTTTGGCATCTATTCTGTTGTCAAATGCATTGCCAACCTTCTTAATTGCAACTTCTTCCCGTGTCTCCGCATTTACAGCAGCACTGAAGGAAAATGAGAAAATAATGTTCTCAATCACATTGTTGATAACATAATCTAAATCCACTTGAATGAGAAAAAACAAGCTATTGTTGAACAGGCCAAGTTTTAAAAAGTCATCCACCAGATACATATTATCTTCAGTTTAACATGTCTGAAAATCCTAGGTATTTTTTTTTTTTTGAAAACTCGGTATCCGGCTTTAAGACCGATTAATCCTTGGTATTAAGCTTCAAACTATAGCATCGATCTTTTTGTTCTCTCTAAAACGGTCACTTGCAATCACCACATTCAGATTTGGAAAATTTTATAACTACCTTCAGTACCTTGTAACAAAAGTTGCTTAAGCAGGGAAAAAAAATCGGAATTTCCAAGTATGCTAAAAGCATAAAAAGAAATCACATTTGATGGTTATCATTTGAACAATGAAGATAACAACATAAATTCCCGCAGGTCAGTAAATAAGACAGTGAACAGCTTGAGCCAACTTACGTCCTCCCAAAAGGAAAATGGAAACTTCGGGTTATGGCAGTTGGCTAGCTCAAGCCAAATCGTAAATTAAACTCTATTACAAATTTAAAAGATAATCTGAGACATAAACCTACACACGTAAAACTAGATAAAACGGATTAAATACCATAAGTACAAATCTACTAGATTATCTTTCAGTTAACCCATTCCAGTCAAACCCAGTAGATAATAAAAAAGAATAAATGTTTAAACTTAAGAATCACAATTAGCTCAGCATGTACATTCAGTTTAACAATACCATCAATCCCATATCAAAAGGTACTGAAGAAAAATTACAAATTCTGAAAAGTGGTCTACAACAAGATCAATATAACAATTTCTAACCTCATTATGAGTCCCTATTTGGATAAACAGCTTAATTAAGCGTTTATAGGATAAGCGCGTATCATATAAGTTATGTATAATTTATTTCTATTACAAAAGGTAATATATTTGTCAAACCATATATGCTATAAGTTTTTTTCATAAGTTATCACGAAGAGTTAATGGAAATATGCTGAAACCAATTTGTGGACATGTCATAACTGGTTTTCATAAGCTCTCCTAAACAGTCTCGCGAGTGTCATTATACTAGTAGCTAAAGTCAAATAAGTCAATCAAAACTAACCCTCGTACAACAAAAAGTTACATGTCATGCCAAACATCTACTTCAAATTAACCACATGACAAAAGTCTAGAATCACAAAACAAGCATCCATCAAATGAACAAACAAAAACAAACTCCAACAAATCCACAACCAGCTATCATTTGTGAACCCCCCCTTACATTCAAATCCAAAATCAACAAAAGACTTTTGACTATCATCAGAAACTAGTATTTCCTTGCTCTCAAAGCCAAGCATTCCAAACCCTCAAAAGATGCAAGTAATAAGGGTTTGTTTGGATTGACTTATCATAAGCAATTGTGAGACATTTCGAGAGAGATTACGAAAACAGCTTATGACATGTGTATAAGCTATTTTCAGCTTATTTCCGGAAGTCCTTCAAAACTTATGAGTAATGAATACAGTTTATGCTTTATAGCTATTAGCTTTATGAAAATAGTTTGACTTTATTTTGTCTTTTGCTATAGAAATAGCTTAAGCCCTCCGGTCCCTTTTATAAGACACAATTTATTTTTTAAATTCATTGAATAACCGATGTCTCTAGTCTACCAGAGACATCGGTTATTCAATGAATTTAAAAATAAACTGTCTTATAAAAGGGACCGGAGAGAGTAAGAGGTGCGTTTGATTTGCAAAACAACAAGTACTGGATAGAACAGTACATGACAAAACAAGATAGTGCAAGACAGGACAAAATTGTAACGGGAAGAGATATGACCATAATATTTTTTAAATTCGAAAATAAAATAGGTATTTTTGTATTGTTTATAGTTGTACTATGGACAAAAAGTTGTCATGTGGTTCAGACAACAAATCTTGTTTTTGTCCCATCCCTTGTTGCATGTTTTGTCCGGTCCCATAACAACATAAAGTTGTCCAGTCCTTAGTTTTTTAATCCCTAACATTTTCATGCAAAGATAAATTAGTCCCTCTATCATAATGAGTCAAAATTAATAGAGAAACTAATTATTCCCTTATGAAAATATCAAGAACTAATTTAAGTATTATTCTTTTACAGGGCCTCAAGAAAATTGTGGGATCAAATCAGGCCTTTAGTATGCTATAAAACCTTAATTAAGTTGTTTTCTACAAACATGGCCTAAATAACTAAAAAAGGAAACGCTTTACAACAACAAAACAAATCAATCAATCAATCACAAGCAAGAAAAAGCAACACCATAATTTGTTTTTCCTTACCAGACAATACCATAAGCTCCTCTTCCAACAGGACGAATAGGAGGGACATACTTGCTCGATACTTCAAAGATGTTACCATAGATATTGTACTGAACATACCTTCCACCATGAGTAAGAACTCCCTTGATGTTATTGTGATCAGTTGAAGCAAGAGACATGTCTGTCTTGAATCAAAATTCAAAATCCAAAAATTAAACCAGAAAATGGGAAGTGACCCAACAAAGAAAAAAATGGTTTTTAAGAGAAAAGAACTAAATTTGTGAAGGTACGTGTGATTAGAAGTAGTAAAAGTCTTTTAACATTTCGTTTGGGTCAAGGATTTTGGTTTTGTACGCGGTGTATGACATTGACTAGAGAGAAGATTAAGAGAGTAGGTCAAGGTGGTGTGTTTGTTTGTGTAAGCATGCTTATATGAACATTGAAATTAGAGGAAAAACTTGTGTGAACGCATCAAGATGTGGCACTTTTTTGACCCTTGTTTTTAACCTCTTTTCTTTTGTTTTCTTATGAAGACCGGATTCGCTCATACGATCTCCAATAGTGGTTTTTTTTTTTAAAAACAAACAAACTTACTGCATTTCATTAACTATTAATTGTTCAATATATAGGTGAATAATCTCAAATCTATAGAAACTAGCCCAAGAATTGGCCGCCCTAGCAAGAGTATGAGCAACCGATTTCGCTTGCCTCCTAATAAACTTAACCTCAAAGTTTACATAAGATGACATAAACAGAATAATGTCATTAACAATTAAATTAAATTCTGAATTGTCCGATCTTCTTGAATGGATAGCGTCAACCAACAATTTTGAGTCATTTTCAAATTGAACTCGCCCAAATCCACGATGTATAGCCTCTTTCATAGCATGTAATAGTGTTCATGCTTCGCCTTCCACTGTGGAATAAACAGATTGCTGCCATTGAGTCAAGTCAGCCACAAATTGACCATTGGTGTCGCGAAAACAAAGACTCATAGAAGTAATACTGGACCTAGCTACAAACGCATCATCAACATTACATTTTATACATCTCACACCTGGTTTCTCCCACCGAACTGGCCTAGGATCCGCAACAGGAGCAATATTATGACGTCGCAGTTGATGGACGGTAAACCACTCATTCCAGACAGTGAAGGCCATTCTTCCAACCTGGCTTGGTGACTGGACATTGTCATTCCAGATATTGTCGTTTCGGTTATGCCAAATGCACCAAAATAACGATGATACCCTTCCTAGCATTGCATTGTCCTCGTTTCTACACATTCTAAATATTCTGTCTGTGACTGTCCCATTCTGGTACGCCGGATTCTCTAGTAACTGTGACAGCCCTGCAGCCATCCAACACTCACGGGCTGCAACACATCCAAAAAACACATGAATATCATCCTCCACCTCATCATCGAACACGAGACAACTTAGTTCACAATCTACATAATGTTGTGTCAATCGAACGCGTGTCGGGAGACACCCCCTACACAACCCCAGAGTAAGTGACGCGTTTTGTGAGGAGATTGAGCTTTCCAAATATCATTCCAATTACCCTCCACATGGTGTCTATCACTGCGAAAAATACATCTCATGACTAGGTTGTAACCGGATTTAACAGAATAGCAACCGTTTATTTCCTCCTCCCAAAACACTTTGTCCTCTTTAACCGAACTAATAAGAGGAGTTGCAATGATCTCTTCCACCACCGGTCCTAAAAACAAATTACGAATCTTAGCTATATCCCAAGCTTTATAATTCTCGAGGAGCAAGTCTTTAACAAATAAATCATACACACATTCCACTTGAGGTGAGGTCATCCAACGATCACCATTCCCTCTCAGCCATGGATCATACATGACACATATCATGTCACCACTACCGATCCGCCACCTACACCCATGTAAGAGAATTTGTTTAGCCTTCCAAATACTACGCCAAACATAGCTAGGATTGTACCCTAAAGATGCTTCAAGTAACGAAGAACGTGGAAAATATCTTGCTTTAATTAGTTTAGCCGCCAATGACTCTGGATTTTGAATGATGTTCCAAGCTTGTTTCGCCACCATAGCCATATTGAACGCTTCAAACTTACGAAACCCCAAACCACCCTTCGCTTTAGGGCATGCCAGTCTATCTCAAGCTAACCAGTGGATCCCTTTATTATTATGACTTCCGCCTCCCCACCAAAATGCATTTAACATTTTTTCAATATCATCAATGAGTGAGGAGGGAAGGATAAACAAACTCATCACATATGACGGGATGGCTTGAAGCACAAATTTTATCATAACCTCCTTACCAGCCTTAGACAACGCTCGCCCTCTCCATGAATTCATTTCCTTCCAAATACGGTCCTTAATGTAAGAAAATATCGCTTTCTTACTCCTTCCTATCATAGACGGCAGACCAAGATATATTCCTGTTCCTAAAACATGGCGGACTCCAAGAATACTAGCCAGATCTTCTTTAGCTGCATGAGACAAATTGCGACTAAAAAATACTTCGGACTTGGTCAAATTTATTTCCTGACCAGAGGCTAGTTCATAAGTATGTAGAATATTCATAAGATGATTTACCTCGACGACACTTGCCCTGCAAAACAAGAAACAATCATCCGCAAATAGAAGGTGAGACACCTCTGGGGCGCCACGACAACTTCTCGCTCCATGAACATCACCCCTACCAACCGCCTGGTGAATAAGAGAAGTCAAACCCTCAGCGACCAGAATAAACAAGTAAGGAGAAAGAGGGTCTCCTTGTCGTAACCCACGACCCGGGATAATCGGTCCAACTTTGTCATAGTTCATGAGTACTGAGTAATTGACAGAGCTTACACACATCATTATCCAATGTATCCAGTTGTCACCAAATCTCATGCTAGTCAAAACGCCACGGAGAAAGTCCCAGTCCACTTTATCATAAGCTTTACTAATATCAATCTTCAATGCTAGCTCACCTCTACGCCCTTTAGTCTTCCTCTTTAAGGAATGAAGTACTTCGATGGCAATAAGAGCATTATCAAGAATTGATCTTCCTTCCACAAATGCTGACTGTTCCTAGGAAACACACTTATCTAGACAAAGTTTCAACCTATTAGCAAGCACTTTAGATTATGTTTCTAAACACTAGTTCTTAATAAAAACTATCATTGGAGTGATACAATTTTGAGTTCTTAATAGACACCAATTCTTAAATAAGCGTTCTCTCGGGGTCCACCTTGGTTTTCATTAAAATATATTTTTTTTATGGGACCCGCTTACTTTTATATACTCCATCGGTTCCAAATCTTTGGTCTTTTTAACTTTTTAGTTTTGTCTCAAATCTTTAGTCATTTTTAAGAAACTAATACATAATTAGTGATACTTTACCATTTGTACCCTTACTTAAGTTAAAGCATTAATTAATATATATTTTCTATTTCTTAATAAAGTAAGGGTAAAAATGACTTAACTTATCAATTTTTATAATTTCTTAATCTCGGTGCAAACTCTAAAAGGACTAAAGTTTTGGGACGGAGGGAGTATTAAATATGAATTATTAAATAATAAGTTATTGTGATGTGAAATTATTGATGAGACTCATTTATAACTTTTTAAGATGTGCTGAGTTAGAGAGATTAAGTGTTTATTAAGAACTATTATTAAAAAATAATAAATAAGTGATGTGTACACGTGAGACCCAGTTAAAAACTGAAACTTGGGAAGTTCCATTCTGGATGCTGTCATGCTATTTCTCAAATTTGCCTCAGGTTTTGGAAATGTGTGAACCATTTTTATGATTTTTATTTTTTTATACCATTCACAAAACTTGATTTGGCTAAAGAGATGAACAACAATCATCATTTGGCTAAAGGTCATGACTGAATGTTCGTTAATCATGTTATAGGTTCATTATTCTTTTTCTAAAGTCTATAGATTTTTTGTCAACAGATTTTTTTGCTTCACACTAGGATATTGAACCACAAGAATTAGTATGGTATAAGAGAAAATAGATTATAGTACATGAATATATTAGGAGACTAATTTGAGCTTAAGTTTTTTATTCTTTTTGTCCAGGCAGGTATCTAAGTGTCATTACAATGTTACTGATATGCAATTGTCCTAACACATTGGGAAGATGCGTTATTTATCAGGATTGTAGCTTGTTGTTCTACTAAAATTTTGGCAATGGATTCAGTAGAAAAGTTTATGAACTCTCATCCTTCTTTCTTGATATGGTTGTTTTTATTTTGTTCAAAATTTAGTAATTATATTATTTTGTTCAAGACTTAGAGTAATGTATATTATTTTCTTGGTTTGGTGTGTGTATTTTAGAATTGTAATTAGTTACTCACTTAATCTCTATACAAGTGATAATACTCCTTAATTAGTTGGTAAATTTGTTCTTATGTGATACTAACCAATTCCATTTTATTCATGTTGATGCTAAGGCAGTTTGTGATGTTTGTCATCTTGTCAAACATAAAAAATTACCCTTTTCAAATAGTTTCAATAAAGCACAAAGTCCTTTTGAACTCATTCACTTTGATATTTGGGACCCCATTGCTGTCAAATATGTTCATAACCATGCCTATTTTTTTACTGTTGTAGATGATTTCAGCAGATATACTTGGTTAACTCTAATGAAACATAAAAGTGAAGCTAGGCAGCATGTCATTGATTTTGTAAAACTTATTTCAAATCAACACAACTGTAATGTCAAAATAATCCGCACTAATAATGGACCAGAGTTTATCATTACTTCGTTTTACGCTTCACATGGAATTATTAACCAAACTAGTTGTGTAGAAACCCATGAGCAAAATTGTCGTATTGAAAGAAAATACCAACACATTTTGAACATTGTCAGATCCTTACTTTTTCAATCCAATTTGCCCAAGCAGTTTTGGTCATATGATGTCTTTCATGCTACCTTTATCATGAATAGATTACCTACACATGTTTTCCAAAACAAACCTCCATATTTCCTTATCCAAAATAAACACCCTGATTTTAATGCTTTCAAAGTTTTTAGATCTCTAGCCTATACAACTACTCTGCAAGCTCACAGATCCAAGCTTGCCCCTAGAGCAAGAAAGTGCATTTTTCTTGTTATAAACCTGGCATGAAGGGTACCATTCTCTTAAATATAAACAACAAAGAAATCATTGTTACTAGACACACTACACATCATGAACACATCTTGCCCTATCAACCCACATACTCACCATCCACATGGAATTACCATACTACTCCTCTTAGTTCTAATGACATAACTATCATATGCCACCTTTGACACCCATTCCTATCATATCTGACCACAATCCCACACTAACCAACACTCCATCTTCTGACAGTTCCAATTCTCCTAACACTCCTAACACTGACAACACAAATACTATCCAACATTCCACTTTAGACACTCTTCCAAATTCCAATACTGACACCAGACCCATTAGAACCAAACATCCACCTAGTTATTTGGTTGACTATGTTTGCAATACTTCATCTAAACATGCAGAAGCAACTCCTGCCGGTATTCTCTACCATATTGCTTCTTTTCATTCTTTTGATCATTTATCTTCTTCTCAAAAGTTTGTTGTCATGTCTGTCACACAAAGTATTGAGCCTAAAACCTACAAAGAAGCATGTCAGCATGATCATTGGTTAAAAGCAATGATTGTGGAATTAGATGCACTAGCTAAGAATGACAGATGGGTGTACAAGATCAAACATAAAGTTGATGGCTCAATTGAAAGTTATAAAGCAAGACTAGTAGCCAAAGGCTACAATCAAATTAAGGGCCTTGATTTTTTTTTATACCTTTTCACCTGTGGCAAAGTTAACTACAGTTAGAATGTTTTTGACTCTTGCTTCTATTAATAACTGGCACCTACATCAATTGGATGTAGACCAATGTTTTAAGAACCGGACCGGAGATCGAACCGTTGTAATCTCTGGTTCATGGTTCAATTGGTTGAACCGGTTCAACCGCTATTGAACCGGAGAATAAATCAATAATAAATATTTTAATAAATATAGTCTTATGAGGTATTTTCCATGCATAAAAAAATGAGATTCTTTCCAAAGAAAGTTACAAGGCCCATGGTTCAAAAAAGACAAAATCAAATATTTTAGATCCATTGAAAAAAGCCCAATATTTAATTTAACCCTAATTTTACCATGACACAACATGGTCCTTGCCTATCAAGATCAAAGAGGCAGCGCCTCTTTTTTGCTTTAACAGCAAAACCCTCTTGCTTTTTCTTCTCCCATGTTTTTTCACTTCTTCTTCTTCTAATATAGTGAGAACTATACCTTCATCCTCTACTACTACTATGCACTTTGCCCTTTCTTTTTCTTTCTCTGCACTAATCATGATTGATTGCATAAAAAAGTGAGATTTGTTTAGCAAAGCTACTCAACAACACAAGTAATCATCCTATATTGAACTTCCTCTCCAATTCTTATTCTCTGATTAATTATATGTTCTTCTGTTTCTATTTTTTTTGTCCTTAAAGAAGCATTTTTTCTATCAAACTGAAGTTTGTAAAAGGCAAAAAAAAAAAAAAAATCAGTTAGACCGACGGCTTTCTAAAACCGAGAGCGGTTCACCGGTTTGTCCGGTTCAGACCGATTTTATGTCCGGTTTTACGGACTAACGGTTCTCTGGGGTCACCCGGACCGGTGACTGGTCCGGTTCACAGTCAAACCGGTCGAACCGGCCGGTCCGGTTCGATTTTTAAAACATTGATGTAGACAATGCTTTTCTTCAGGGAGATTTGCATGAAGATGTTTACATGAGTATTCCACATGGTGTCACAACACAACCTAATCAAGTGTGTCAATCTAAAATTAATTCATTTAAACTTTTTAATGTTAACATAATACTGTACATCTTTATTTATAATGTATCGGCAATTTTTAAAAAAAAAAAATTTATTTCGACCCGTGCAAATGCAAGGGTATGATTAATTAAAGTGTAAAATTGTTTTCTTTTTCTTTGTCTGACTGATGCATGGTAAAGTGTCTTTCATAATAATAATGGAACAAATAAATATTTATTTAAAATAGTCGCAACTATAAATAATATATATTAATTTACTAATAAAATTTTGTGATGTTAAATTTTATTTTTTTTACTGTATCATCTATGAATCAAATTTTTTAAATAAAAATAAAGAATTGATTTCTAAAGTTAATAAATGCAAAAATATATTCTCATTATTTCTCGGCAGTTTCCAAAATGGCTAAATGTTCTCTTATATTCGATATTTTGCTCAACTTTTTTTTGGTTATCTCTCTGTATTCTTGATTATGAAAATCTTTGTTTGTGATTTTTGTGGTTGTACTTTTAATTATTTTAGCTTGGATTATGGGATTAGTGGTGCAGATTTTCTAGAATACAAAAATATAAAAGAATACATATGTTGAATTGTTCAATTGTTTCTCCACGGGTTGTAGACTAGTATAATACATAATAATAAAAATGTCATACAGAACTTGGGCTCCGTTTGGCCCGGCTTATTTTTCACTTTTCTATTTCTCTTTAAATGAAATAGATAAGTAAAAAATTATGTTTGACCTTATTTCTCATTGTTTTTGACTTCTTTACTTTATTTCTCTATTAATTTTACGTAGAAATAGGGTCAAAAACAATTTTTTACTTCCCTAATTTTTTTAAAAAGAAATAGAAAAGTAGAAAATAAGTCTGGCCAAACGGAGCCTTGGTATCCGATCTCTGCAACAAAGCTTTTGCAAAGCTCTTTTCTCACCATAGCTCAGACTTGATATAACAGTTGAATATGAGTAGTTGTGTACTCCACCAAAACCTCGTTTTTTTCATATCTCGACAGCAACTCAGTTTTCACAGATCTTAGCAGAAAGGAATGCATGGCAAACCCTCAGTATCTTTGCCAAATTGACACTTCGAATGTGCCATTGAACAATTCTGTGAGCTGAGTCATGAGATCAGGTGTGTAACACTTGGGACAGAGAGGAGTTACAACTGTTCTGTAAGTTGCACAACATTCCATAAACACACATAACACAACATGCCAAAGAACATTAAAATACTAAAACAAGTGTTTCATGATATGATACTCATTACTCAATCAAAATAGCTAAGAGACCTATTGCATGACAAGGAACACCATGTCAAAACTCAAAAGACACCGACAACTATGTCTCGGACAACCTAAAGATAGCTAAAGAAAGTGCTCGAATTACGCTTAGAACAGCATGCTGTATGTACCAAATCAACTGGTAAATCCATGTTGTCAACCTCATAAATGAACCTGAGGCTGAGACTTCTTCACAAGTATCCATTATTACTTTTGTTATGTCTTTGAACATTAAAATATATAAAATCAGCATTGAAATTAAACTAACAAGTCACAGATTATAGACCGTGTAATAAAACAAAAAACTACTAATTTCCCCGGTATTAATTGTTAATCAAGTTCAACAGCAAAAAACCTTCCAAGACGTAGAGACAAGTTCAGCAGAATCAACAAACACCGAACTTTATCCCCCACTCCCCACTTCCACAGAAGGACTGAAAATAAATAAATATCACATTAAAATTTCCATGGGGCAACATTCCCTCCAAAACAGAGAGAGATCTTAAGATTTCAAGGTGACAAATAAACCAAACACTTTCACCACAAATAACCCTTTTATACATATTTTATTGTACATTGTTACACAGAATATCACAAATATACCTTTCAGCTCAATAATACAATTATATAACCTATTACTAAAGATAATTTCAATATCAGAAGCCAAACAAGATTGAATATTATTATCAATCATAAAAGATAAAACCCAATACCTAGATTCATCGGTATATACCCAAGGTAGACCGCAACATATTCAATTGACTGCTTGTGCATCTCTTTTACCCCCCAAGATGTCACCATTGATAGTTGCACCAGACCTCAGATTAGATAGCAAGGCATCACGACCAGACAAGACCACTTGGAAGAAGCCATCGACTTCCTTTACAAGAAGATCTACTCCTTGGGAGAAATTCTCTGTTGATCTGCCTAATTTCTCAACAGTCTTCGCATGTGATTCTGTCTCAGTAGTTTCTACAACACCTTGGATAATAGGGTATAACTCCCTCACAGACGAATCAACTGCTTCCAACTCGTTCAATACAGTAATTCTCCCACTAGAAAATCTAACTCTAATTTCCTCATTTACAAGATTCTGCAGACCTTTAAAAGTTGGAGCCCAAGAATACACATCAGCCACATCCATATCAATCAAGTTCTTTGTAGAGCCTGAAAAAGCAGTAGCAAACACACTGCAAACAAAAACTGTCAACACCTTTACTCCATAAATAGCTTGCATCAAAACCTTTCCTTTTGCCGACTTTTTAACCTTTGGAAGATCAGATGACCCCACCAGATTATCCAAAATGCTGCCACATTTTTCAATTCTAGGGTTTTTAGAACTAACATGCTGCCTCCAACCATCAAGTGAAGAACATGCCCGGAAAAGCTGATCTGATGAGGACGAGCCTAAATGGTGCAACGTGCACTGAAGTAAAAGATGTCCCTGGTTCAGACGTGATAACTCGGAGCTAAATGCAATGCATATATCCAGCAACTTCACACTAATGTCCAAGTACACGTCTATCCATTTCTCTTCCCAATCAGTCACAGGAAGCTCAAGGTCTGTCATGAGAGTTTTAATGTCATTGTGGCTTTCACAAAGTGCCTGCATAGCCGATGTCATCCAAGACAAACTGACGACTTCATCCTTGCTTTTGGGAATAAGCTTTTTCAGCTTCTCTTCCAAAGTAGCCTCAAAAGCACATAATACTGCCAGCAGTTGCGGAGATAACGTAGTGCCTTTAGGTGATATCATCCGGAAAGGATTTCCAAAGGGGAAAAACGATCTGGGTGGATCCTGTGGTCGACTCATTTAGATGTTTGACTGCAACAAGAAAGATTAGAAAGTAAATAAAAAATTGCTAAATAAAGACCATACAAATTCAATTATCCATCACACAAGAAGTTTGAATCAAAAGAAAATCATTGGAAGGAAAAAACTGCATATATTGAATTATTTGATCCCCTTAGTCCTTGACTCCTTTCCATTGAATTTAAAGACAATATAAGACCGCAATATGAAATTTACATAATACTGGCAAAGACAGTGTCAAATAACTAGCCTAATTGACCACTTCAAACACCATTTACTCCCTCTTCTTATAACCCCATTACTATGATAAACATTTAGTTATCCGTCTATACATGAGCTGTAATGTACTATGGCAAATGTTTCACCCAAAAGTTTTAAAAAGTGGTCCACAACCTTCCCGAATCTTTTCAGACAAGGAGGGAACAACATCCCGGTCCGATGTTGGTTTTCCAACCCAACAGGACTGTCTTCCCAAGCGCCCGACTCAACGAGAATATAGCCTCATAGCTGGCACAGCAAACCCGCCTAGAGTATAGCTTCCAGCTCGGCTAAGCAAGGACACAATGGCAGCCGCAAAATGACGGTTTTATAGGCCTTTGCAACTGCATCGCGACTGCATTCGTCAGCATTTATCCGTAATATCAGGATCACAGCATAACGGCAGCCTCAGCCACAATTTAAAATCTTGTTTGACCAAGAAATCCTAAACATCCAGCCTATTCATGGTAAGTTAACCAAAACTCCAAAATTAGAAAGAAAAAAAAAATACCCCAAAAGTTTAAAAGCATAAATTCCAAAATTCTTCACTTCAGCTCCACACTTCATAATGATGAAAATCCATAAGGAAATCACAACTTAATAGCACCTAACTAAACTTTCCCTTTCTTCAAAAAAAAAACTAAACTTTCCCTACAAAAGCAAATTTTCTAAAAAAAAAAAATATATGTTTAATCTTCCTCCTTCCATCACCCTTCAATTATTTTGCTACAACCATGCTACAAATTGAAACCCCTCCCCCTCACTTGAACCCTCTCATCAACCATAATCAAATAAAAATGAACTATACAAGCACTCTTCAAGGACAATAGATTAATTAAATAAAATATTAATTAAAAATATTAAATAATTATTATTTTCAATCAAAATCTAGAAAAAATTAATTAAATAAATATAAAAAAGCATAAAAATAAAAACTAGTTTGAATCTCATCAAATACAATAGATCGTGGAGACAGAAAATCGATCAAAGAGAAAGAATTTATCGATTTAGAAAATTTTCCCAAAAAGACAAACATGAAGAGGTAAATTTGGGGAATTTCTATTTGTAGATATTTTTGGGAAATCATTTAAAAAAAACAAAAAAAAAAACTTAAGAATGATTGAAGAACGGAAAGAGAAAGAGAGAGTGAAATAATGAACCTGGGTGGAATAGATCGGATCGGAAAATTCGATTAGGGTTTGAGAGTTTGATTTGTTATTGTTGTTTTGGGTGTTGTTGGAGATGATAGATAGAGATAGGATTAGGATCGAGTGTGGTGGATGTAAATGTGTGGTATTGTAGTACTACTATTTATTTCTATCGTTGTACTGTAGTACTTGTACAAGGTCCGGTTAGGTTGGCCTCACATTTCTGTCTAACTATTAAACGTGTTCTAATACCATTGGCGTTTTCACATTTCTCTCCAACTCTTTGTATGGGATCTTCTGTGGTACATATGAAAAATTTCAATGTACCGGTACATTATATTGTTTAATTCATAAATTAACGATTATTTTACAAATTAAAAAATTATTTGCCGATTATTGTATTTCAGCGGTGCTAATTTCATAAGAAAAAACACAATTTCAATGTTTTTTAAGCATTACACTAATTTTTTTACATTTTTTAATTAAAAAATTCAATATTGACTATTATCAGTGATAAAAATTCAAAAAAATATAAAATTTTATTTTTTTACAATTTTGATAAATAGTATTTAGTTATTATAATATTTTAAAAGATAGAAAAATGATTTCATTTGAAAAAAAATTCATTTACATAGTAATTTAATAATATAATGTATCGGTACAATAAAATTTATCTTATGTACCATAGAATTTGCCCTCTTTGTATACTTTTTTTTCCTTCCTCAAACATGTATAGTTTTTTTTATTTAAATAAAAAATATCTATAGTTTTTTTATAATAAAATAATAGGTTTTTTTTTCTGACCCAAAAAAAAAGTTTTATTTTCTTTTTTAATTTGTGCGAAAAATTTTAGTTTTTGTTCTTGTAATTTACCAAGTCAACACCTTCTGAACACATGGCAGTTGTACGGTTAGCATATTTTGGCAATATCAGCATTTTTGTGCAACATGATTACATTAAGTACTAAAACGAAAATAATTTTAAATTATAGCGATGAATTGAAAGGAATTTATTTTAGGACATAAAACTCAAATTCGTTAACATTACAAAGACCAAAAATGCATTTTACCCTAAAATATATAAGTTTTTCTTTTTTTAGATAAACGAAATGGTAACCATAGGTAGAAACTCACACAAGTAAATAACAATAAATTGATTTAAGTGGTAAAAATGTTTAAACACGTGGTTAAAGGTTTGATTTTTGCCTCCTATCTATGGAAAGATTTCGATTTGGAGAAAAGAGCTCTTAAATTCCTTTTAGAAGTTTAATCTTAATTTAAACTTCATTGATAATTCAGAGTTTAGCCGTAAGGTAAGTAATATTTGAACACATGTGGTTAAAAAATGTTTTTATTAGGAATTAAACTCAGATTCTCTCAAATAATATAATACAGTATGTTTTTTGTTTATAAATATATTTCTTTATTTATTTGTAAAAGTAATATAATATTCATATTCATTTAATTATTAGTTTTTTTTGTACTAAATAGGAGTATTCATTTACTTTATTAGTTAAAAATATTGTTGGCAAAACCGTTGGAATGACGCAAGCATATCCGCCGCATCTTCGCCACAACGGGCAGTTAATCGTACGGCTTACGTCTATCTACGAGATATTAATCAACGACTGTTATTAATTCACAACTTCCACCGCTCCCCCGAAATAGCACGACGATAGGAGGGACCGTTGAAGAAACGTCATCAAGTGGGCCCATATTCAATACGACATTGGGTGGCCCAGGCCCATTGCTTTTGTTCTCAACATTCATTTTTGGACTTATTATTACGTAGGATACATTAACTGTTCTTCTATTCTTGGTAATACCAAACTACCCCTTTAGATTACATTACATCATTCTCTCGGGCCTTCTAATCACAGCATTTTCTTTTCATAAAATTGCCAATAAAAAAGGTTTAAGTGATAAACAACTTAATTTGACTAAACAAAACGTGATAATAACTCAAGTATTTTTCTTTCTAAAAATTGGATTAAATAGCGTTTAAAAATGGTTTATTACAAGTAATGGTAGCTCAGTTGGTGTTATCAGGACACTATTGAAAGGGTTGAGGTTTAAAAATGGTTTATTACATGTAATAGGATATTTTTGCATCTAACCGGTTTTTTTTTTTAATCTTGTAAGAGAACACTTATACAATTATACACCCTTTGTAGGAAAAGTTGTCCCATTTTATATTGGTGAATTTTTCGGTACACATTTTATTTAATGTGTACTCATACATTTACTTATATGGATAATTGTGATAGGCTCACAAATAGTGCCTATTAATTTTTTTATATTAAATATTATTTGTTGACCTATTAGAAGTGTATATATCATCAATATATCAGTATATGTCCGAATAAGATGTGTATCCGAGTTTTCATGTTTTATGTTTCCATGAAACAATAACTTTTGTCTGTGTCTACAAACATTCATGAACCCTCACCAAACTTAAAGTTTTTCAATTAATCTCTTTGGTTACAAGGTTGTCCCTAAGCAAAGATGAGGCATATGAGTAGAAAAAAGTACCTTAATTAAGCCATAAATTGCAACGTGGTATATGACTTAAAATATAAGCAACAATAGTTGGAGTTGAACTGAATTAGGCATATAGAACCAACCTTTTTCCCATAAAGAGTCAATTAACACATCACAAAAAGTGCTCAAAAGAAAGGGGATCCTTCCCTTTACACCGATACATGTCAACATCACACGTTATGCTATCTTCTTAAATTCATTCATTCATTAACCATTAACAATATAATAATGATGATGAGTGAACATGGAACACTTAGTAGAATAGTGGTTTCTTGAAGGGATTGCTTTTGTAATCGGTTGTATTTTGATTGCAAGAAACTTTTATAAAATCTGGTTTCAATTGAATAAACACTTTATCTAACATATTCACACTACTCCAAATGACAATTAATATGATCGATGAGCAACTAAGCACGGGTAAAACATGTTATTTCAGTTAAGAATATTAGGAAAAGAAGGTTAAAGTACACCCCAAAGAAATGGCCAACTTGATTTGCTAAATATTCACAAAACCAAAATATGGGAAAAGTGGAATGATTATTGTTTGATGACATAATACTTCTCAATTGGAAAAACTATCGTTTTAGTCCTCAAATGTGTATCTTGATGTCATATTAGTCTATGAATGTATTAAAGTTGCAAACAAGTCCATAAATATCCATTTTATTACTCAGTTTGGTCTTCAAATATGATTTCAAGTAGTCAATTTTATTCTTGAATGTGTTTTTTGTTGATCAATTTAGTACATAAACTTACTATCAAATGAGATACTATGGAATATTTCCAATTTCGATACGTTTAACGACACTTACACTTTTATCCACCAAAATGGTAGTTTATCTCTTGTCGATCTATCTTACTCGAGTATTTTTACTTTTGTCAATTTGGTTAGCCTTTTGCTCAAGCCTTTTTCTTAAAATAAATTCAATTTAATCTACTTTGAAGAGAGAGAAATAAAATATTATTAGTGTTGTTGATTATGAATCTCGTTCAAATTAGTAATTCTCTGTCTTTGACAAAAAAAAATATGTACATGGATGGATAAAAAAAAATTGAGAAATGTTATTTAAACATAAAAAAAGGGACATCTCAACAATATCAAGGGGTCATTAACCAAATGTGTCGAAGAACTCCCCGGTTATATACACGTGACTCCCCTTGATATTGCATCTTTCAAACTTGAAAAAATATTTACTTTTAACTTTGTTTTAACTTTATCATCCGCAAACAATCAAAATGTGTCCATATACAATTTCTCGTAAACAAATAGTTGAGGAGTTGAAGATCAAATTTGGTTAATGTCAATTAACCAAATGTGTTAAAGAACTCCCCGATTATATACACGTGACTCCCCTTAATGTTGTTGAGATGTCCATTTTAATGTTTAAATAACATTTCTCAAAAAAATTATTTCAATTGTTGCACGTGGTACATGCGGATGAGGGCTAGGAACAAAATTTATAAGACATATTACGTCTAGAGACTCTTCTACCAAACTAGTGATCAAATCAAGTGTTTCAAGACACAATTCCATCAACCCATTACTTATGTTGCTTCTTCATATTAAAGACACATATATAGTTGGAAGGTTTAAAGACAAATGGCAATCTAAAAATAGTTTTGGTTAATAATGTATGACACATAAATATTTAATCCTCCTCCCATAAGTCATAAGTTATAGATCAACTAACAAAAATGTCAAAATTGTTAAGCTGAACGTCGTGACCCAGGTTCGAACTCGGAATCACACAATTATTTGTGAGTTTAAATTCACTGGATTACCACTTCTTCTAAGACAAAAATATATATTTAATACTCCCTTTAGTCCTAAATATAAAAGAATATCTACTTTTTAGATTCATTGAGAATTTAATGTATTTGGCAATATATTAAATTTTCAATGAATCTAAAAAGTAGATCTTCTATTATAGTATTTAGGACGATAGGAAGTACACTAATTATCAATTTTGGTCTTTGAAGCATTTTCATATATATATATATATATATAAAAGTTGCGATGTCTTCAATTAACCCTAATTGAACCCTACTCAAACTCAAATTTAATTATTAAAAAATGATCAAAAAATTTCTCAGGAGTCAAACCCATAATCTTTTTGTAAAGACTTCTTACATTAGCCACTAAGCTATATCAATCAATTTGATATAATTTTGTAATCAACATGTATTGAATATGCAATCCAATCAGTTTCTTCTTTTTTATTTCGTTGTTAATAATTGATTTCTATTTTTTATACTACTCCAATTTTTTATGTAATACATGCATGTTCAATTTTTTCTCTACCTCTCCAATTTTTTTATACACCTAACTCACTAGGAATCGAACTCATGGCGTCTCACAATAATATATAATTTAATATCTAATATATTTTTCGCGTAACCCTAATTTAACCCTACTTAAACCCTTATTTAATTATTAAAAATGTTAAAAATTTCCTCACAATCAAACTCATGTCCTCTCACAATTATTTAGTTCATGTACCACTAAGCTATTTGAATTCATTTGATAAATTTTGGTTACACCTATTAAACTACGACTTTCATTGCCTAATTTTGTTCTCCTAGAAATCAACTCCATTTTTTTTCCCAACACATATTCAATCTTTATAATAATATTTTTTTTTTCAAATCCAAGATATATTTTTTCTTAATAATAATGCATGATTTTGTGTACCTGAAAATCAACTCCATTTCTTTTTTTATCGCACATTCAATCTATTTTTTCTAATTCAATTATTTTTATTTGATCTACCTGAATTAACTTTATTTATTTTTTTTATCAAAGAATTTTTTCTAATCCAACTATTTTTATTTGATCTACCTGAATTTTTTTTAACATTCAATATATATTTTTCCTTAGTTAAGATCTATTATTAATAACATATAAAAATATATATATTTCGCCAGCTAACCTTAATTAACCCTATTTTAATCCAAATAAATTGTTTAAAAAATACTTCACCGCGATTCGCTATACAAATATTTAACACTGTTATTGTTTTTATTTTATGGCACAATCATGTTACCAAAAATGTTTGCATCTGATTTTCGTGACAACGTACATCGTTGTGCTACACTTAATGATCTAAACGGAAATCAATTTGAAGTTTTAGTTGAAAAAATTAATGATAATATATATTTGGGTTAAATGGTGTTTACCCCCTGCAAAGTAGGCGAGTTCTGGATTACCCCATGGAAAAATTTTCGTTTAGATTCACCCCTACAAAATATAATTTTCTGGATTCCCCCATCAAATGCACACCGTGGCAGCTGACTGTCACAGAATCTCGACGTGGCAGACGGAATCTCCACGTGGCGCTGCCACGTAGGAAATTTTTAATTAAAAAAAAATTAAAATGCCACGTCATTTAATTTATTTTTTTTAACTCAATTTTATTTTTTTTATCCCCTTTTAAAAAAAAAAAATTGAGTTAAAATTTGGTAAGAAAGTTTTACTTTTTTTTTTGTTTCTTTCACATGGAAATGGAATAATTGTGATATGAATTATGAAAAATAAAGGAAAAGATGGGCTACAATGGCGATGGTGGTAATCTTAAGGCGGCAACTGATAACCGCAAGAGAGGAGAGTAAACAACACGGCCATGTTAAAGAAGAGAATCAGCGTGAGACATCCAATAAAAAAGAAGAAAGTGTTGGTTGACAATGGTGCGTGAAAATTTATTTGTTTTAAAGAATGTGGGTGCATAAAATATCATCCTAAAAGTGAATTTACAATGTTAACAAATACTCATATGCAATTAGTGTTGGTGCAATTTGAAGTCATTATTTTATGAGTCACTTATATATTATATATAGTATTCAACATTTATTTTTTATCTATAGTATAATCTTACCAAATTTTAATATTTTAAAATGCGCTAATTTTTTTTAAAAGGGGATAAAAAAAAATTAAAATTTGAGTTAAAAAAAAAAAAATTGAGTTAAAAAAAAAAAAATTAAATGACGTGGCATTTTAAAAAAAAAAATTTTAATTAAAAATTTCCTACGTGGCAGCGCCACGTGGAGATTCTGTGACAGTCAGCTGCCACGGTGTGCATTTGAGGGGGGAATCCAGAAAATTATATTTTGTAGGGGGAAATCTAAACGAAAATTTTTCCAGGGGGGTAATCCAGAACTCGCCTACTTTGCAGGGGGGTAAACATCATTTAACCCTATATATTTTACACATGGATGACCTGCATTGTGTGATTTTTATAATATCCAGTATGGTGCTTTGATGATTTTATTATACACTGGGATACATCAGTTTGTACTGATTTTAAAGGACATATTTGATTGTGTTATTTATTCTACTAAGTTCACTCGTCCTATAAAATTTAAGGCAAATGCTAACAAGTGCACCCGGGGCACTCTTTAAGCCCTTAAATAGTATTAAAGAGAGCTAGAGAAAGAGAGATGAACACGCACAGGTTTATATTGGTTCCCCTCACAAATCGAGAGTACTTCAGTTCCCCTACTTCCAAGGGAGTTCACTATAATCACTAAAGATTACAACTTTGCTCAAGCACACAGCAAGAGACTTCTAATGCTCAAGTTATACAAAATAAGAGACTTCACTAACTTACAAAGAATAATAATAAAGTATATGAATAACACTTTGAATAATCAAAAGTGTTTTACAAGTTTCTAAGCTTTTCTAAGGCTCGAGACACTTTAATAGAACAAAGTGTGTATGAAAAGATTCAGAGGCTTGAAGTCTGTGTTCAAAAAACTGTATAGCTTAGAGTGTTATCAGTTGTAGTAGCCAAATATCCTTATGAATGTCTTCTATTTATAACCAAAGAATTAGATACGTTTGAGAAGATTCAAAATGATAGTTGTAATTTTACAATCCTTAAGGTGTAAAATTGAATTTCTTTGCCATAAGAGATAATTCAATTCCACTACCTTGTCCTTTCAAATATAGTACTCTATCATTTAGAGTATAGTACAATGAGCAAATACTCTCCATTTGATGATAAGGTTAAGGATAAGGATAATGTCTATTTAATTATACCACAATCACATGAGCTGTCACAATATTGAGACTGTCCTTCAATCATTGTGAGTAGAGAATATGATTTCTGAATTATCTTGATAGAGCTTCAGAGTATGGCTTCTTCAGGACTTCTAATGTCTTCAACTTTTGAAACTTTTAAGCGACTCTGATAGCTTCAGGACTTGACTTTCCTTCATAGTCTTGACAAAAAAAGAGATTTACGAGCATGTGTTTCAGAGCTTAAAATCTTCTCTTCTTAATAAAATATGATCATAATGTATATAAAATTTTAACTTATGGTCCTGCACACTAGATCAAAATTTAGTACTACCAGTTGTACAATTAATACTTTGTTATCATCAAAATGTCTTTATAATCTTAAGGGTTTGTCAAAAACACATTTTGTTCCAACAATTTCCACCGTCATTAGCAATGGCTAATCTCCATCGAAGAACATGTGAGGCACCCACATCCCAACCGAATTTTCTCCATACGCATATGAGCTCTGACCACATACTTAAGGGGTACTAAAACTCTTATCCCTTGACTAATTCACTGTTGATCGTGGTGATCAGAGGCGTCTTTCATGTATGTGCCACATGAGCTATGACATAAGACCTCATAAAAATGTGGCCCTAAAAAAATTAAAGGGTAATAATATTAGTAAATGAGGAGTATGAAATTATTTTTTTCATAGGACATTGTCATACCCCATTTTTTGACCGATCGATTTTGTTCGGCGTTTAAAACCTTTTTGCCCTCTTTGTCATTTCTGGCGAAATTTCGGCAGAGAGGTATTTTAAAATACCTCATTTTTGTGTTCATTTATTATTTATATTATTATTATTATTTTGTTTTTCCAATTTTTATTATTTTTATTTACTTATTTATTTTATTTCCATTTTCTGTTTTTTAATCTATTTTCGTTTTTTATATTTAATTAATTTAATTATTTTATTTTTATTATTTTTATTTTGTCTTTTTTTTTTTTTCTGATTAAAAAATCAGAAAATTGTCCAAAGTCAACTTCCTCTTTACATGAGCTTTTTCCTGCAGAAAGCAAGAAAATTGTACTGGTTTGTCCCAATTCAGAATCCTGTTCCCTCTTTTGTTTTTTTCAAACCCTAGCTTGGGTATATATCAGAGAAGAAGGTCAGTACACAGATAGATCGAATCAGCCGCAGAAAACACTTGAATCAAAACAGAAAAAAAATAGAAAACCTTCAAAAAAACGTTTCAAAGAGGAACCCAGAATCAATCACAACCAAAATTCATCTGTTCATCCATCATCCTCAAAAACATATCAGAACCAGAACCACCAACCAAATCATCATCATTATTTTCGTTCATCAGCAACCATCATCAACATCATCGCTATAACAAACCTCACAATCCCAGAATCAAAACCAAATCAAAAAACCCACGGATCCAAACCTTCAAAATCCAAACCGGAAACTTCAAACCAGAAAAAAAACGATTTGAAATCGAAACAAACGAAAAAGAAATAGGAGAAGAAGAACGAAAACAAAAAGCAAGATCAGAAAGGTTTTTTTTTCCATTTCGTTTTTCTTTTGCTCGATCCGGACCGCAGTTTGATCGTTTGTTTATTTCAAGTTTGGTTTTGGATTTAGGAGATAAATTTGAGTATGTTTGATGTTAAAATATTTTTGAAATATGGAGTTTTGTTTGGTTAAAAATGGAGGAAACCGAGAGAGAGAAGTTGGGAGGAAGGAGAGGGACGGCCGCGGGTGAGAAGAAGAAGAGAGAGGTTTTTGTGGGTTTGTGATGTTTTTTAGGGTTTTTTTTCCTTATATACCCTGTTTGGATCTTGTGCGCGCAGGTGCACAGCCTTACCGTGCACCTGCGCGCCTTAGCCTCTTTGATTTCAATCTGACCACTCCTGATCCATCTTCCCTTTGATCAAATCAGGGCCGTCTGATCTATCAGACGACCAGGACTGAACCTGGCCTTTTTTGTTTGGTTACACGCAGATGGGCCCTTGTGTGGGCTGGGCTCTACTGTTTTGCTGCTATTCACACCCCCCCCGTTATTTCGTTTTATGATTCACACCCCCCTGTCTTAATTTTATTTTTTTTTTTTTTTTTTTTAGCTTATGAGATAAGTGCTTTTGGCATAAGTTTTTTTAAGCTTTTGTTTTAGCCAATCAAGCATGATGTCGAGGCTTATTTATTCATTTGATATTTAGATATTGGTAATATTATTTCATGCTTTATTTTGTTAATTAATTTTTAAGCTTATGAGATAAGTGCTTTTGGCATAAGTTATTTTAGCTTTGTTTAGCCTTGTAAAGCATGATGTCGAGGTTTATTTTCATTGTCTTATCTTCGTATTTATTTACTTATGCTATTCATCCATTACATATCATATTTATTTCATTACGTCGATTTATCCACCATTTTTTTTACCGTTATTTTATTATTGTAACATTGAGTATTTATCGCTTATTAATTGTCATTTATTTTTGTTTTTTGAATTTAGGATGTAAATAGGCCAAATGTAAACTCTAAATAAAAGTGCATAGCATACCCCGCCTCTTGCATCATTTCATATTTATTTTCTCGCAAAAATTTTAGAGTGTGATTAGGCCGATGTACCCTAAATGAAAAAATTGCATTTCATGCATATTTATTTTTTATCGCTTTCCGCCAATATGCGCAACGTTAAATTCCGAGGGAAAAGACACCGTTTTGATCAAAATATCATTACGGACCGTCTTCGCGTTTAATTTGCTTATTGCGACGTTATTTTTCTTTTAGCGCTACCTTTTAAATTTTAAACCCAACATTCCCCTTTTAAATAGTTAGTCATTTTCTTCTCAAAAATGAGGTCAAAACCTCTTTCAAAAAAATACATAATTATTTTCTTTTCGAAATATCATGGAAACACAATATTTTTCATCAAACATTTCTATCAAAAACCTTGGAATTCAAACCAAGTGTTATTTTTCTTACAAAAACCTTGGAATTCAAACCAAGTGTCTTTTATCACTCAAAACATTTTCTCAACAAACCTTGGATTTTAAACCAAGTGTCCGCGTCTTATTTTCATAATCAAACTTCAATCAATTTAACCATATAGACTTTCTTTACAAATTAACATCAATCAAACTCACATTTTGCCACTTTTGGCTTTTTACCTTTAAAACCATTTTCAAAACCTTAAAATCAAGCAAACAAATTTACTCGTCTTTTTACCCCGAACTACGGTGGTTTGATCCCTCGGGTACGTAGGCATGAGACTTGTCTCTCCAATCAATAAAATCAACAAAAACATTTTCTTCATTGTCATCCTTTTAAATTTCTTTTCGCGATCACTACTTTAATTTCCCACTTATACATTTTTTATAAGCAATTAAAATAAAGCGCAAAGTTAGAAATAAAAACAAGAGGTTCCTATAGAGTACTATAGATACTTAGGGTGCTAATACCTTCCCTTCGTATAACCAACCCCCGAACCTTGTTCTTTAAAAAATAGGGTATTTTTCGAATTTTTTCCCTTTCCCTCGGATAAATTAAAGATCGGTGGTGGAACATTAAATTGCGATTCGAAGTTAATTAATAACTCGATATCCAAAAATCACCGCGACAGAAATGGCGACTTCACTGGGGACAACCAAGCGGGTTGAACCTAACTTGTTTTAATCTTTGTTTTGCGCTATTATTGCTTATTTGTTTATATGTGTATATATGTTTTCTTGGGATCTCTTGAGTGGTGAGATAAGTCCTAACCCGGGCTTGAGCGACACAATAAGATAGGATGGGATGAAATCATAGTGACATGTCTTTAGATTATGAAGCACATGTGATATGATCCCGCTCGGTGGAGGCCTCACGACGGTAGTACTCGTCGTCATGATAAGTCATGATGGTGTTATTACTTTCAATGTGAGTGTCCGGAGAAGCCGAGAACCTTTAGATTACCTTTAACCCATCTTGGCCTTTTTAGGGCGTAGTGCGGTGACTAATCAAGAGTAAGTCTTGAATTTAGTTGTCACGCGAGACTACACTCAAACGAGATCATTTTGTGAATATTGTTGGAACGAGAGTAGTCACGTAATCCAATGATGTTCATAAGGCGGTTGATGACTTTGGGAACTTTGTAGAACCGTCTTGCAGGTACAAATAACCATAGTACTTATCATATGGGAGGGCTTTTACCCTTAAGCTCCATCATTATGTATCCCAACCTTCAAGCTATGTTGTGAATCATTGTAACATAATCATGCATCCATGCATTCATTTCATCATAAGAAAAAAAATCTTTTTCGAAGGACCTAAGAGGATTATTTTGTAAACATCGCAGATTATGGACCTAAAGAAAAGGAACACTAAGAAGTACAGTTTCAAGGAGCCGGACCTTTCCCGACTAAGAGAGCTAGGATCTCTAGTCCCTTTCCCCGAAGATTTCCAAAAGCAATATGGGAAGCTTTTGAGCATCCTCAATACAAATGTCGAAGAAGGGGCTCTTAACACGCTTGTCCAGTTCTACGACCCAATTTATCATTGCTTCACTTTTGTTGACTATCAGTTGGTTCCTACTCTAGAGGAATATTCTTATTGGGTTGGTTTGCCGATCTCGGAAAAAGTACCTTATACCGGCTTGGAAGAATTTCCCGCGCCTTCAGCTATTGCACAAGCTCTCCATTTGAATAGTTCTGACATAGCCTCTAATATCACTAAAAAGGGGGGATCTCAAGGATTGACTGCCAATTTCTTATTCGGAAGGGCATTCATGTTTGCTGAAAAGGGGAGTGTGGACGCTTTCGAAGCGATCCTCGCTCTACTCATCTATGGGTTGGTGTTATTCCCCAACGTCGACTACTTTGTTGATAGTAGTGCCATCCAAATCTTTTTGGGAGGAAACCCTGTTCCTACCCTACTTGCGGATGCCTACCATTCCATTCACCATAGAACTCAAAAGGGTAACGGACTTATTATTTGTTGTACACCATTACTATATAGGTGGTTTATTTCGCACCTACCTCAGACTAGTCGCTTCAAAGAGAATCCAGAAAAGCTCCGGTGGTCCCAAAGGATTATGCCTCTTACCTCGGCCGATATAGTTTGGTATAATGCCGCTTCTGATATAAGCGCAATCATTGATAGTTGTGGAGATTTCCCCAATGTGCCTCTTCTTGGCATACGAGGAGGAATCAGTTATAACCCTACTCTTGCTAGACGACAGTTCGGATATCCCATGAGGGATCGGCCTGAGAGTGTCCTTTTGACCGGCATATTTTATTCCAATGAAGAAGGGAGCCAATACATGAAGAAAGAGTTTGCTCGGGCTTGGTACAATGTCCGTAGGGAAGGAAAGAATCAGTTAGGAAGGAAGCTTGGTATTGTCTCCGAAGATTACACAAAGTGGGTAATAAGTAGGGCTATAGAACGCGGGATGCCTTATAGTTTTGAAAAATCATCTTCTGCTGATGCATCTTCTTCTACCACACCACCTTCAATTATCCCATTCGAGACTATAGATGAGTTCCAGGAACTTTTGACCAAATTGAAACTTGAGAAAGAATCGTGGGAGAGAAAGTTCCGAGAGTCTGAGATTGAGAACAAAGAGTTGAAGGAGAAGTTGAAAGAACAAGAGAAGACGCTCTCTCTACAAAGTGGTCTGTTGGCCGAGAAGGAAGATATGATCAGGGTCAAGGACGCCTTATTGAGACAAGATAGCAAGAGGAAGAAGAGGCAAGGGGATTTATTTTCCTCCGGCTTCGATTCACATTTTGATGGCTAGTTGGCTTCATGGAAATTGAATTTAGTTTTATTTTATGTTTTTATTTTTTGAGAAAAATGGTTGTAACCTTTGAATTATTAATGCAATTTTTATTTACTTTTCCTTTTCTTAAAAATGTTTACAAAATTATTGTCTTAAAGTCCTTCGAAAAAATCTTGCATATTTTAAACATAACATATTCATGCATCATATCACATTCATAAATTTCAAAAAAAATCGAGTCTCATATTCTTTCTCTCCTCTCTGTCCCAGTTAAAGTGGCCCGACGACCACGCCCACAGCCATCTCGCACGTACAACACTCGAGCAAACAGGAAAAAGAGAATGGACCAAGTTGAACAAGAGAATGTTGAGCTCCATGGGGAAGTAACAACGCTCCGGGCTGAAGTGGAGAAGCTAACCGCCATGGTGACATCGTTGGTGGCTGCGCAGAATCGGCCACTAACCCCTCCTCCTCAAGCTACAGTCATCTCTGAAATTGTCACTGCCCCGGTTCCAGTGGTACCCGTCAACGCACATCAGCATGTCATGCCCGAAGGTTATCCTTGGGGCATGCCTATGAATTTTAATGAAGGGCTTCGACCCCAAGTTCCCGAGGTCCCCACTCCTACTTTGCCGCATGCTACTGTTGTTCCCCAACCTGGGATGATTCTTCCTCAAGTCACTATGTGTGTCCCTCAGTCAACAATGACCATTCCAGCTTCCGTAGCTCACACCGTTCCTTATGTGAGCGAACCAGTCTATCATACGGAGGATCCAGAGACTTATGGCCGTATGGATAATCTTCAAGATCAATTTGATAAGATGCAGCTCGAGATTAAGGCCCTTCGTGGGAAGGATTTGTTCGGCAAAAACGCCCATGACCTTTGCTTGGTACCAAACGTTAGGATCCCACCTAAGTTTAAGGTCCCTGAGTTTGAGAAGTACAAAGGAAATTCCTGCCCTCAGAGCCATCTGGTAATGTACGCCCGAAAGATGTCTACTCAAACAGACAACCATCAATTACTAGTCCACTACTTTCAGGATAGCTTGACAGGTGCCGCTTTGAAGTGGTACATGGGCTTAGATAGTGCCAAGATCCAAACGTTCAATGATTTGGGCGAAGCTTTTGTCCGTCAATACAAATACAACCTAGACATGGCTCCAGATAGAGACCAACTTCGAGGTATGTCTCAAAGAGATAAAGAGAGTTTCAAAGAATATGCTCAGCGATGGAGAGAGATTGCCGCTCAGATTTGTCCACCACTAGAAGAAAAAGAAATGACCAAGATTTTCCTAAATACTCTTGATTCATTTTACTATGAACGAATGATTGCTAGTGCACCCAGTGATTTCACTGAGATGGTAAACATGGGAATGCGACTTGAAGAAGGGGTCCGACAAGGACGTTTGGTCAGAGAAAGTGTTCCGGTCAACAGTACGAAGAGGTTTGGAAGTAACTTTGCAAGGAGAAAGGAGTCAGAAGTAAGTATGGTGGCTCATGGACAGCATCAACGACCGTATATGGGCTACCAACACGTTGCAGCTGTCTCACCAGTGCCTCAAAACCCGCCCTACCAGCCACAAATGACCCAAAGACCACCTTCGCACTATCCACCACTTTATCAACAAACATATCCTCAACAACCATACTCACAGCGACCACAAATTCGACCACAAACTCCCCAACAACCCTACAATTATCCCAATCGCACCCAGAGAAATCCATCATTCGACCCCATACCCATGAAATATGCCGACCTACTCCCCGCCTTACTCGCCAAAAACCTTGTCCAGACGAGACCACCTCCACCTGCGCCAGCAGTACTACCTACTTGGTACCGTAGTGACCTAACTTGCGCCTTCCATCAAGGGGCCCCTGGCCATGATGTAGAACGTTGCTACGCCTTTAAAAAAGCTGTTCAAGAATTAATCCATAATAAGGTGCTGTCCTTCAAGGATGAAAATCCCAACGTCCGAGACAATCCGCTGCCCAATCACGGGTCCTCTGTCCATTTTATCCAAAGTTGCCAAGAAACAAACACCATTCTCAGTATAAAGGATATCAAGACCCCGTTGGTGCCCATTCATAGTAAAATGTGTGAAGCAAAGTTGTTTAGCCATGATCATGCAACTTGTGAGGAATGTTTGAAGGATCCTCAAGGTTGTTCCCGAGTTCAAGAGGACATACAAAGGTTGATGGATAAAGGAGAATTGGTAGTTACAAAGAAGAGCGAGGATGTTTGCGTCATAGTACCAGAATTCAATATCTCTGACCGTCTCGAGATGATATATAATAGTGGAGAGCCCACAGTTACCCCGTTGGTGATCTGCGTGCCAAGGCCTATGCCATATACGTCCCTGAGAGCTGTGCCGTATAGATATGATGCCACCATGTTGCAGGATGGGGTGGAAATACCTATTCCTCCTTTGATATCCGTGGACAATATTGCAGATAATAGCAAAATACTGAGGAGTGGACGTGTTCTTCCGGGAGTTGTTCAAGAAAAGACCGGTAGTCCTGTTGAAAAAACACAAATTCCTGACTCTAGTGGGACTGGTGAAAGGGTGTATGAAGACTCAGATGAAATTTTGAAAATGATCAAGAGAAGTGAGTATAAGATCGTGGATCAATTACTACAAACCCCTTCCAAGATTTCAATTTTATCACTCTTGTTGAATTCTGATGCGCACAGAGATGCACTAATGAAGGTCTTGAACCAGGCATATGTCGACCATGACGTAACCTTGGGCCAATTTGGTAGCATAGTGGGGAATGTCACAGCCTGCAATAACTTGAGTTTCAGCGACGAGGAACTCCCTGAAAAAGGAAAAGATCATAACTTAGCATTACATATCTCGGTAATTTGTAAATCTGATGCCTTATCAAATGTGTTGGTGGATACCGGGTCATCTTTGAATGTAATGTCCAAGTTTACTCTCGACAAGCTCGCATACTGTGGTGCGCCTTTGAGGCCGAGTGCATTAATCGTGAAAGCTTTCGATGGGTCAAGAAAATCAGTAATTGGTGAAATAGACCTACCCATTTCAGTTGGTCCCTATGAGTTCCAAATTACATTTCAAGTCATGGATATTCAAGCTTCTTATAGTTGTTTATTGGGACGACCATGGATTCACGAAGCGGGGGCGGTGACTTCCACACTTCACCAGAAGCTGAAATTTGTGCGGGAAGGAAAATTGGTGATCGTGAATGGAGAGGAAGCTTTATTGGTGAGTCATTTGTCGGCTTTTTCTTTTATCAGTGCTGATGTTAGGGACGGTACGTCTTTCCAGGGGCTTTCTATTGAAGAGAAAAGGTCGAAAAAGGGGAAAACATTTATGTCTTCTGCAAAAGATGGGCGAAGGGAAGTACAACAAAGGTCACATCTGAAATGGGGGAAGTTATTACCAATGCCGAAAAGAAGACACAAGGAGGGTCTGGGTCCTGCTCCGTCTACAAGAAAAGTCAATCCAAATAAGGGTACCTTCGTCAGCGCCGAACCGATTTACACTCCACCAGAAACTAATGCTATTATTGAAGACGAAGTTGAAGAAGAGCAGCCCTCTTTCGTGATTCCAGGAAGAATTTGCCGCAATTGGGTCGTTGTTGATGTCCCTTCTGTCACTCCTTTATCTAAGTAATATGTTTGTCTATTTTCGCTTTCAAAAAAAAAATCCTTTTGTCCTGCCCAAGGCAAAAGCGAACGCATGTGGGGCTTTTGTTTGGAGCTTCAAGTATTTTAATGAAATTGTCGTTTTTATCATGACTTTTATTTTTGTTTTCTTTTTATTCTGGAAAATGGTAACACAAAAAAAACCAAAGTATATATTTTATTTTCCTTCTACTTCTTAGCTTTTAATCATTTTCCAAAAGGTTTGCATTCTTTTATTTAATAAAATCAATCATAAATCATATGCAGATTAAGCATCAATGAACCCGTTGAACACAATGTTCCTAGGCCCGCTCCCAACTTTGAGTTCCCTGTTTACGAGGCTGAAGAGGAAGAGGATGAAGGGATCCCTGATGAGATCAAACGACTATTAGATCAAGTGAAGAAAGTCATCCAGCCTCATGAGGAAGATGTGGAGCTAATTGATTTAAGTTCCGGCGAAGGAAAGAAAGAAATCAAGATTGGGGCATCCTTAGAAGCATCTGTCAAGGAAAGGGTGATCGTTTTACTCAGAGAGTATGTTGACATCTTCGCCTAGTCATATCAGGATATGCCCGGTTTAGATCCCGAAATTGTGGAACACCATTTGCCTCTGAAGCCAGAATGTCCTCCGGTAAAGCAAAAGTTAAGAAGAACTCATCCGGATATGGCCCTCAAGATCAAAGAAGAAGTACAAAAACAAATTGACGCTGGTTTTC
Organism: Trifolium subterraneum; assembly: GCA_951799995.1. NCBI lineage: Eukaryota > Viridiplantae > Streptophyta > Magnoliopsida > Fabales > Fabaceae > Trifolium > Trifolium subterraneum. The sequence goes on from OX637464.1 coordinate 40,154,893, forward strand.
TCATTACATCAGAATATCCTCAGTGGTTGGCTAACATAGTACCGGTTCCAAAGAAGGACGGCAAAGTCAGAATGTGTGTTGATTACAGAGATTTGAACAAAGCTAGTCCGAAAGATGATTTTCCTTTGCCTCACATTGATGTATTGGTCGATAACACAGCTAAATCCAAGGTTTTCTCCTTCATGGATGGTTTCTCCGGGTACAATCAGATCAAGATGGCAGTTGAAGATAGAGAGAAGACCGCTTTCATTACACCTTGGGGCACTTTCTGTTACAAAGTAATGCCTTTTGGGCTAACGAATGCGGGTGCTACTTATCAAAGGGGCATGACTACCCTTTTTCATGACATGATGCACAAAGAGATCGAGGTATACGTAGATGATATGATTGTCAAATCGGGTACTGAAGAAGAGCACGTGGAGTACTTATCGAAAATGTTTCAAAGGTTGAGGAAATATCGTCTCCGTTTAAATCCCAACAAATGCACTTTCGGTGTTAGATCCGGAAAGCTCCTGGGATTCATTGTTAGTCAAAAGGGTATCGAGGTAGATCCAGACAAAGTCAGAGCCATCAGAGAAATGCCAGCTCCACGAACAGAAAAACAAGTTAGAGGTTTCCTGGGTCGACTAAATTACATCTCTAGATTCATCTCCCATATGACTGCCACGTGTGGGCCGATATTCAAGTTGCTTCGCAAAAATCAGGGGATTGTTTGGACAGAGGACTGTCAGAAGGCTTTTGACAGTATCAAAGAGTATTTAATGGAACCTCCGATCCTTATCCCTCCAGTTGAAGGAAGACCGCTCATCATGTATTTAACCGTGCTAGAGGAATCTATGGGTTGTGTGCTGGGGCAACAGGATGAAACCGGTAGAAAAGAGCACGCAATCTATTATTTGAGTAAGAAATTCACAGATTGTGAGTCTCGATACTCCATGCTTGAGAAGACTTGTTGTGCTTTGGCTTGGGCTGCCAAACGTCTCCGACATTACTTGATTAATCATACTACTTGGTTGATATCCAAAATGGATCCAATTAAGTACATTTTTGAGAAGGCAGCTCTAACCGGAAGAATTGCCCGTTGGCAGATGTTGTTATCCGAATACGATATTGAGTACCATACCCAAAAGGCAATCAAGGGTAGTATTCTTGCTGACCATTTGGCTCACCAACCAGTTGAAGATTACCAGCCGATCAAGTTTGATTTTCCAGATGAAGAGATCATGTATTTGAAGATGAAGGATTGCGATGAACCGATGTTTGGCGAGGGGCCAGATTCTGAATCCCAGTGGGGTTTGATATTTGATGGGGCCGTTAACCTCTACGGTAGTGGAATTGGGGCAATCATTGTTACCCCTAAAGGTGCTCACATTCCTTTCACTGCGAGATTACAATTCGAATGTACTAACAATATTGCAGAATATGAAGCTTGCATCATGGGCATTGAAGAAGCTATTGACTTAAGGATCAAAAACATCGACATTTATGGAGACTCAGCTCTTGTGATTAATCAGATCAAAGGGGAATGGGAGACTCGCCATGCTGGTTTGATTCCTTACAGAGATTATGCAAGACGGTTGTTAACTTTCTTCAATAAAGTGGAGCTACATCACATTCCTCGTGACGAGAATCAAATGGCTGATGCTTTAGCCACTCTATCTTCGATGTACCGAGTTAATCGCCGGAACGAGATACCAACCATCAGTATTCGGTGCCTTGAGAGACCAGCATATGTGTTTGCAACTGAGGAAGTGGTGGATGACAAACCTTGGTTTCATGATATCAAGATGTTCCTTCAGAAGCAAGAATATCCCCCTGGGGCATCTAGCAAAGACAAAAAGACTCTGAGAAGGCTGTCCAGTAGTTTCTTCCTGAATGATGAGGTGTTATACAAAAGGAATTTTGATATGGTCCTGCTGCGGTGTGTGGACAAACATGAGGCTGATCTATTGATGCATGAAGTACATGAAGGTTCATTCGGAACCCATCCTAATGGACACACAATGGCCAAGAAAATGCTAAGAGCTGGCTACTATTGGATGACAATGGAGTCTGATTGTTACAAACATGCTAGGAAATGCCATAAATGTCAGATTTATGCGGATAAGATACATCTACCGCCAACTTCTCTGAATGTTCTCTCTTCTCCTTGGCCGTTCTCCATGTGGGGTATCGACATGATTGGTCGGATTGAACCAAAGGCTTCCAACGGACATCGTTTCATCTTAGTGGCTATTGATTACTTCACCAAGTGGGTTGAGGCGGCGTCTTATGCCAATGTGACCAAGCAGGTGGTCGTACGTTTTATCAAGAACCATCTTATCTGCCGTTATGGTGTTCCTAACAAGATTATCACAGATAATGGGACAAATTTGAATAACAAAATGATGAAAGACCTGTGTGACGAGTTCAAGATTGAGCATCATAATTCATCTCCTTACCGGCCTCAGATGAATGGCGCAGTTGAAGCTGCAAATAAGAACATCAAGAAGATCGTGCAGAAAATGGTGGTCACTTACAAAGATTGGCATGAAATGTTACCTTTTGCTTTACATGGATACCGTACTTCAGTTCGTACTTCGACAGGGGCAACCCCTTTCTCTTTAGTATACGGCATGGAAGCAGTACTCCCCGTAGAGGTTGAAATCCCATCAATGAGAGTCTTAATGGAAACTGAGTTGGCCGAGGCCGAATGGTGCCAAAATAGATATGACCAATTGAATTTAATTGAGGAGAAACGCATGGCGGCTTTATGTCATGGACAGTTATATCAGAGAAGAATGAAACAGGCTTTTGACAGGAAGGTTCGGCCTCGTGAGTTCCGTGAAGGTGACCTTGTGCTCAAAAAGATTTTGTCCTTTCAGCCGGATTCTAGGGGCAAGTGGACGCCGAATTATGAAGGCCCGTATGTTGTCAAAAGAGCTTTTTCTGGTGGTGCTATGACTCTTGCAACCATGGATGGTGATGAGCTCCCTCGTCCTGTGAATGCCGATGCCGTCAAGAAATACTTTGTCTAAAAAAAAGAACAGCTCGCTAAATTGAAAACCTGAAAGGGCGGCTTAGGCAAAAATGAGCGTCTCGGTGGGCTGAAAACCCGAAAGGGCGGTCCAGGCAAAAATTAGAGACATAAACAGAAAGTAATATCCTGATAGGTCGAAAACCTGAAAAGGCGATCTATGCAAAAGTTAAGGATAAAGACAAGTAACTGCGTCGGATCAGGCATCACTTGCTCAGAGTACCTCGATTAACAGAATATCTTTGGCTTACAACATTTTAGACTGCAAATTCAAAGTTGTTAGGGAGAATAGCGATCATTGTGTTTAACGTACCTTTCCCACCCAATTACCATTTTTCATCTTTGTAACGATCTGTGGGGTTGTGCTTTTCGCCAATCGCCACTCTTTTAATCAAATTCGAGCCTGTGCCCTCTATTTGGAATTCAAATTTATTTGCAATTTTTGTTTCCCCCTCTTTCAATTTAAAGTACTTGAAGCAAAAACTCAAAAAAAAATAATTTAAGGTTTTTTAGTAGTTCTTTTTTTTAAAAAAAAATATATACAAATGACAAACATATTTCTTAGATTCATGAGTCATACAAGCATATATCAACATTGTTCCGAAAGCAGACAGGTTCAACAAGGCAAATACAGTCATTGCTAAAAAAAAAACAAAGCTCGATAAGTCGAAAACCTGAAGAGGCGGCTTAGGCAAAAATGAGCGTCCCGGTGGATTGAAAACCCGAAAGGGCGGTCCAGGCAAAAATTAGGGGCAAAATAAAAAAAATATATACTCCCGGTGGATTGAAAACCCGAAAGGGCGATCCAGGCAAAAGTTAGGGATTTCAAAAGAAAAAAAGCAAAAAAAAGCAAAGGCATGACTGTTGAAACAAGACCATGAGACAATATTCGGTTTCAGTGTACAAAATGGCGACTTCTGCCAGACCTCTGACCAATGGGCTTTACCCCAAGAAGCAATCACTCTTAACATGGATTGACACACCACACCGGGTTTTACCTCGAGGATCTGATTTATTTCACCTATAACAATGGTGTCCCCAGCGGAGAACTACCGAGTGGTTGTACGGATACGTCGGCCCGATGTTCATCTTTTCTGATCAAGCTTTTGTCTCATTCAGTCGTGTACAAATATCATTCAATCCTACAAATACAAGCTTCATAACCATCATTCATACATACATACATACATGCACACATACTTACAATCCTTCACATGTCCATATATATATTCATATTCATATGCAACGTGCAAACAAAATCATTCATACATGTCGCATTGACCATCACGTGTCCTGCTTCAATACATCACAAAAAGAGTCATCCCCAGCGTATCTGGTCCAGAGATGTCTCCATCAATCATACATCACAAAAAGAGTCATCCCCAGTGGGTCTGGTCCAGAGATGTCTCCATCAAGCATATTTCAAGTAGCAGGTTTTGCAAACAATCAACTGCAAACTTACGGTTGATTTCCCCAAAAGAAGTCATTTCCAGTGTGTCTGGTCTAGACAAATACATATTCTGGTCATGTCTCGCTCTCCCACAATGTCAGCAGACAATTTATTTCCTTGATGTGTCCTTACCATCCCACAATGTTGGTGGACACTGTCTTTACTTCTGTCCGTACACAGGACTTTATCTACTTCTGTCCATACACAGGACTTTATCGCTTTCAGTCTTTACTTCTGTCCGTACACAGGACTTTATCTGCTTATGTCCACACACAGGACTTTATCGCTTTCAGTCTTTACTTCTGTCCGTACACAGGACTTTATCTGCTTATGTCCACACACAGGACTTTATCGCTTTCAGTCTTTACTTCTGTCCGCACACAGGACTTTATCTGCTTATGTCCACACACAGGACTTTATTGCTTTCTGTCTTTACTTCTGTCCGCACACAGGACTTTATCTGCTTCTGTCCGCACACAGGACATTATTGCTTTCCGTCTTTACTTATGTCCATACACAGGACTTTATCGCTTTCAGTCTTTACTTCTGTCCGCATACAGGACTTTACCGCTTTCTGGCTTCATTACTTTTGTCAAAAAATCTTCATTTCATTCAAACACTCACAAACATAACACTCATGAAATCATATCATAGCATTTTATAGTTTAAATCCGGCCAAAAAACGGTGTACTCTGTATTTAAGTCTCTTCCATCGTCGAATCGAAACAAAAATATCATCAAGAATCATCTTTTTCTTTTTATCTCCGATGGAGGAAACATAAATAGGGGCATCTGTCATACCCCATTTTTTGACCGATCGATTTTGTTCGGCGTTTAAAACCTTTTTGCCCTCTTTGTCATTTCTGGCGAAATTTCGGCAGAGAGGTATTTTAAAATACCTCATTTTTGTGTTCATTTATTATTTATATTATTATTATTATTTTGTTTTTCCAATTTTTATTATTTTTATTTACTTATTTATTTTATTTCCATTTTCTGTTTTTTAATCTATTTTCGTTTTTTATATTTAATTAATTTAATTATTTTATTTTTATTATTTTTATTTTGTCTTTTTTTTTTTCTGATTAAAAAATCAGAAAATTGTCCAAAGTCAACTTCCTCTTTACATGAGCTTTTTCCTGCAGAAAGCAAGAAAATTGTACTGGTTTGTCCCAATTCAGAATCCTGTTCCCTCTTTTGTTTTTTTCAAACCCTAGCTTGGGTATATATCAGAGAAGAAGGTCAGTACACAGATAGATCGAATCAGCCGCAGAAAACACTTGAATCAAAACAGAAAAAAAATAGAAAACCTTCAAAAAAACGTTTCAAAGAGGAACCCAGAATCAATCACAACCAAAATTCATCTGTTCATCCATCATCCTCAAAAACATATCAGAACCAGAACCACCAACCAAATCATCATCATTATTTTCGTTCATCAGCAACCATCATCAACATCATCGCTATAACAAACCTCACAATCCCAGAATCAAAACCAAATCAAAAAACCCACGGATCCAAACCTTCAAAATCCAAACCGGAAACTTCAAACCAGAAAAAAAACGATTTGAAATCGAAACAAACGAAAAAGAAATAGGAGAAGAAGAACGAAAACAAAAAGCAAGATCAGAAAGGTTTTTTTTTCCATTTCGTTTTTCTTTTGCTCGATCCGGACCGCAGTTTGATCGTTTGTTTATTTCAAGTTTGGTTTTGGATTTAGGAGATAAATTTGAGTATGTTTGATGTTAAAATATTTTTGAAATATGGAGTTTTGTTTGGTTAAAAATGGAGGAAACCGAGAGAGAGAAGTTGGGAGGAAGGAGAGGGACGGCCGCGGGTGAGAAGAAGAAGAGAGAGGTTTTTGTGGGTTTGTGATGTTTTTTAGGGTTTTTTTTCCTTATATACCCTGTTTGGATCTTGTGCGCGCAGGTGCACAGCCTTACCGTGCACCTGCGCGCCTTAGCCTCTTTGATTTCAATCTGACCACTCCTGATCCATCTTCCCTTTGATCAAATCAGGGCCGTCTGATCTATCAGACGGCCAGGACTGAACCTGGCCTTTTTTGTTTGGTTACACGCAGATGGGCCCTTGTGTGGGCTGGGCTCTACTGTTTTGCTGCTATTCACACCCCCCCCGTTATTTCGTTTTATGATTCACACCCCCCTGTCTTAATTTTATTTTTATTTTTTTTTTTTTTAGCTTATGAGATAAGTGCTTTTGGCATAAGTTTTTTTAAGCTTTTGTTTTAGCCAATCAAGCATGATGTCGAGGCTTATTTATTCATTTGATATTTAGATATTGGTAATATTATTTCATGCTTTATTTTGTTAATTAATTTTTAAGCTTATGAGATAAGTGCTTTTGGCATAAGTTATTTTAGCTTTGTTTAGCCTTGTAAAGCATGATGTCGAGGTTTATTTTCATTGTCTTATCTTCGTATTTATTTACTTATGCTATTCATCCATTACATATCATATTTATTTCATTACGTCGATTTATCCACCATTTTTTTTACCGTTATTTTATTATTGTAACATTGAGTATTTATCGCTTATTAATTGTCATTTATTTTTGTTTTTTGAATTTAGGATGTAAATAGGCCAAATGTAAACTCTAAATAAAAGTGCATAGCATACCCCGCCTCTTGCATCATTTCATATTTATTTTCTCGCAAAAATTTTAGAGTGTGATTAGGCCGATGTACCCTAAATGAAAAAATTGCATTTCATGCATATTTATTTTTTATCGCTTTCCGCCAATATGCGCAACGTTAAATTCCGAGGGAAAAGACACCGTTTTGATCAAAATATCATTACGGACCGTCTTCGCGTTTAATTTGCTTATTGCGACGTTATTTTTCTTTTAGCGCTACCTTTTAAATTTTAAACCCAACATTCCCCTTTTAAATAGTTAGTCATTTTCTTCTCAAAAATGAGGTCAAAACCTCTTTCAAAAAAATACATAATTATTTTCTTTTCGAAATATCATGGAAACACAATATTTTTCATCAAACATTTCTATCAAAAACCTTGGAATTCAAACCAAGTGTTATTTTTCTTACAAAAACCTTGGAATTCAAACCAAGTGTCTTTTATCACTCAAAACATTTTCTCAACAAACCTTGGATTTTAAACCAAGTGTCCGCGTCTTATTTTCATAATCAAACTTCAATCAATTTAACCATATAGACTTTCTTTACAAATTAACATCAATCAAACTCACATTTTGCCACTTTTGGCTTTTTACCTTTAAAACCATTTTCAAAACCTTAAAATCAAGCAAACAAATTTACTCGTCTTTTTACCCCGAACTACGGTGGTTTGATCCCTCGGGTACGTAGGCATGAGACTTGTCTCTCCAATCAATAAAATCAACAAAAACATTTTCTTCATTGTCATCCTTTTAAATTTCTTTTCGCGATCACTACTTTAATTTCCCACTTATACATTTTTTATAAGCAATTAAAATAAAGCGCAAAGTTAGAAATAAAAACAAGAGGTTCCTATAGAGTACTATAGATACTTAGGGTGCTAATACCTTCCCTTCGTATAACCAACCCCCGAACCTTGTTCTTTAAAAAATAGGGTATTTTTCGAATTTTTTCCCTTTCCCTCGGATAAATTAAAGATCGGTGGTGGAACATTAAATTGCGATTCGAAGTTAATTAATAACTCGATATCCAAAAATCACCGCGACAGACATATGTCTAACACGTTGTCTGGGACAAATGTGTATGTTGTATGATGTCTAAGACAATGTGTAGGAGAATATGGAGCAGTAAGCAATAAGTAAGGAAAGCAATAAAGAACACAATCAATTGTTAACCCAGTTCGGTGTTACCTGCACCTACTTTGTGGGATACCAATCCAGGAAATGAATTCTACTACTTCGATTCAATGCTTAGTCTTACAAGTAACAATAAGTCCCTATGTTGTTTCCAACGCCTATTCATAATTCTAGCTTCCTTCTACTTAAGGGTTCCCTCCCCCTAAATATGAGAGCTCATTCACTTTCTTTAACCACTCACGTGAGTGATTATAATCTTCTTCTTTTGGTGATGTGTTGAAAGACCATCCAACACGACCTAACTCTAATCCTAGAGAAGGCAAACTTATGCAATTGCACAAGTGCTTTGACTCACAACTACTATGTGTAGAGATTATTCAAATATTGCTCGTACTTGAAAACGTTGACTTGAGTTTTCTTATATAGTTTTGATAATTTAAGGTTATATTTTGTCTATTATACTCTCCTTGTCTTCTTATATAGTTGATGCAGTTCCTGAGATTGCTTGAATTTTAGTTGCATCGTGATAGGATTTAGTTTTAAAACAAATTTCTATAAGATAAAGTTTCAAGTAAATCCTGCTTCAAGTTAGTTATGACTTCCAATCATATCTAACATCTAGGTTTGATAACAAACTTTGTTAACAAACCTATTATTGACATCTAATCAATCCTTTGCGCCTTGTAACAAACTCTGGAGAGATACATGTGTGTTCTGCCTGTACAAGATGTCATACTCAAGCTGAGACATCTTATTCAACATGTTGTACTGGCACATATGTCCTAACATGTTGCTAGTTCTGGTGCAAGATGTCCTACTCATAATGGGATATCTTGTCCAACAAGTTGCACTATAGTTTTATCAAATGGAGATACGTGTGATAGAGATTGTCTTATTTATCAAACACATTTTATATTAGTGAAAAAATTATTAATTTTATAGTCTTACCGATGTTATTTGTAATTTAAATTGATGACAATTCTTTTAAATATTTTGTTATAGAGCCCATTTTTAATAACTTTACGGAGCCTCCAAAAACTCAGAGACGCTCCTGGTGGTGATTGGCTTTTCTAGGGGCTTTTAGTAGTTATTTTTTCTTTGAGCGTATTTTTCCTTTAATTTATTCAAAACAACAACAACAATAATAATAATAATAATAATAATAATAATAATAATAATAATAATAATAATAATAATAATAATAATAATAATAATAATAATAATCGACTCATCCTTATCATATAGTGTCGAGGCCCTGATATTTTTAAAATATACTATATTGTCTTTTTCTTTCCAAAATAAGAAGATCAATATTGAGAGGAGGTATGAGGAGTTTGAGATTTTGAGAAATCCAGAAGAATATAACATAAAATAGAGTAAGCACAAATAATCTATTCGTCTTGCACAACCACCACTCAATTCTAATTTGTTACTATTACATATATTCAGGAATGAATAATATAACAGTATTATTATATTTTGTTGTTTCAAGGAAATAAAAGAAGTGTGTATAACTAATAATATGTAATAATATGTAGGCCCGTTAGGATTAATTTATTTTTGAGCTTATACAAACAGCTTATGCAATTTTTATGTATTATTATAAGTTTGTCAAGGTAGTTTACGATAAAATAACTTATAAAAATACAATTTTCACTGGCATGAACTTATGAAATAATATAAAACATAATTTATATTGCATAAGCTTAAAAATAAGCTAAATCAAAGGAGTTCTTAGTATTCAGTGGACGGATTGTGACACTATCAGAATAGAACATACACATTCTGTTCCATATTGAAACCAGCACATAACAGAACAAAAAACATACATGAATTGGCAATGATGTTGTTACTTTCTATATCAAAATAGCTGGATGGTGGGTCTGTTTCTCAACTAGCATCTTAATTGGGGTCAATGATTATATATACTCAAATTTTTTTTTGTTAATTAAATATTTTATGCAGGTAACTATATAGACTAATTTTTCGAGTTGAGTAGAAATTCAATAAACGACAAAGTTTCTCTCAAAAGCTGTAACACTATTGTATTATTATTGTTATTATTATCAGTTCATCCAAACAATTTTGTGTACTCAAATTACTACCGGCCAAAGAGACAAAGAACCACGGCTCCACCGAGTTTCCCCGGTAGCCTATTGCTATGCGTTTCTTATTTGGATTAAATTAAATATTGTAAAATTATATTTTAATTGGATATGATGTTTTGAACTATTTTATCACTGAATGTTACATATGAGTGGTTGTTAAAAATTCCACATTATAGTTAGTTTTTGTGATGGATGAAGTAAAATTCAGCTCAAATTTTATTATGGTATAGGAGCATATATCTTTAATATTGGACCACTAAAAAATGTTTGGTTCTGGACAACCCCAAAAGAATCATTTTTTTAAATCACCCATCCTAACAAATTCTCCTTCACTACAAAAGCAACATTATATTAAATTTTGCCATTGCTCTTGAGGATTGATAACAGTAACATAATTTTAAATTTGATCATAACCAAGGTTATACAATAACGTTAAATTTTTTAGAGTTTGCTCAATAAGGTCTCAAAAAATTAACAAAAGTTGTGCATAGACGATACTCCCTCTGTTTCAAAATGTAAGTCATTTTGAGAAAAAAATTTGTACCAAATTATAAGTCATTTTACATTACCAATGAAGCATCTAATGCTTTTTTTCCTATTATACCCTTAACTATTTATTTCTCTTTCTTCTTTCAATTCTTCAATTTATTTTTCTCATGCCATTAATGAAGGACAATTTTGTAAACTAACTCATAATGCTGCTTTTCCATACAACATTAATCACTAACGACTTACATTTTGAAACGGAGGGAGTATTCATTTTATACTAAAAAGAGAAAAAAAAATTGATTCTAAATCTTCCAAGTACATGTCTAAAGATCATAAACGACCAATCTTTAGATTGGACCAAAATTTAATGCTAAAACCAAATGTATTAATTAAAGGGAACTGATTATGTCCCCATTCGCATTCGCATAACTTAATTGGCAGGGACATTGCAAATTATTGCACTTAAAAAGTGTCACTTTTACTTTTATTATTTATCCAACATTGCTTAGGTATTGGTAGGGTTGGAAATGAGTTGAGTCGAATTGAACCTGTCTGAGCTTGACTCGACTCAATAAAAATTGATTCGGATCGAAACTCGGCTCGAGTTCGACACGAACTCTTTATCAGAATGAAAGAAATGAGAACAAAAACTAGAAGAAAAGAAAGTGCGACACTAATGAAGGTATCATTATTTCATATCCAATTGATACAAAATGATAGATATAAATTATATTCATACACATTATTGAATAATAACATCAAACAACCAAACTAAAACAAAAAGCTAATTGTCATAAACATTTTTTATTTTACAATAACATATCACAGTATACATTTGAATATGAATCCCAAATTGGGGTTGGTTACAACAGGGGTAAAATTTGTGTAATGAGACAAACAAATAAACAGATACTCTTTTCATTTTTTTTTATAATAAATTGAGATAAAAATAAATATGGGCAAATTACTAAAGATAAAAAATAAATAAATAAATAACTAAAACACATAATTCTATTTAATATATCACACTATGTTCATCTCCCCCTAGTTGACTGATAATTATTTCTAGCACTACCATGTTCAGTTTCAACACTTATACCTTCATTTGTTCTCTTTTCCAAATTTGAATCCTCATGCTCTTGTTGAAAATCATTAAGGGATCGCGAAGACTCTCCTCCAGTTTTGCGATCCTATAAACAAATGGAGAAAAGAAAGGTTCGGTGAGTATCAGATTTTATGATTAGATCAAAAATTTAATTGATATACACCGTCAAGGTAGAGACTTTTTACACTGTCAACCAATCATATATTGCTACACCATTTAAAATGTTTGACTTTAATCATAACGACAGTGTAAAAAGACTTTACACATCACAATATATCAAAATTAAACTCTGATGGCAGTTTTGATTGCTTTTAGTCAAGTAATGTAAAAAGAACATACATTATGGAATAACAGGTCGTCTGCCTCGAGCATGTGAATGACATGTCCCATTTTAGGCCTCTTTGTTGCATCAGGATCAACACACCGAAGAGCAATTAATAGAGCACGTTTAAGAGCCTTTGAAGATGGCATCTCAGGTAGCTTAGGATCGACTACTTCCTCAGCTTTTCGATTACCAACCATAGTCTTCAACCACTCTATTAAATTAACCTGTAATCAAACCAACACACATTGTTAACCCAAAAAAGAGAGAAGACCTACATTGGCTATGTGTGATAGGAACTGTCCCTAAACCTATGCTGCACCGACACTTCAAAGACCAAATTGAAAGCGTGTTTGGTGGTATCTGACACTAACACGACACCGACTATGTGGCTACATTCAATAATCAACATTTTCTCAAATTATTATCGGTGTGGTCGTGTCAGCGTCATGTCTTGTGTCTGTGTGTCATGCTTCGTAGATCTAAACTATTATTAGTGATAGTCTCTAACCTCTCCTTGTGGTCTAGCATAATCAACAGGACTTCTACCAGTAATTATCTCCATGATAAGTATCCCAAAGCTATAAACATCACTCTTCTCGGTAAGCATTCCCGTGCAGGCATATTCTGGTGCAACATAACTACAAAAAGAGCAAGATATATATAGAAGTGAATCGCTATCTTTTGACCTTTCAAAAACTTGAGAAGTTGAAAGTAATATTGATTATGCATACACACTGCAAGTAATATAGGAACGTAAAACAAGGAAATTACTTAGCCTAATCATACTAACCCAAATGTCCCCATTACTCGAGTAGTGACATAACTATTCTCAGAATTCAAAAGCTTGGCAAGCCCGAAATCAGAAACCTTGGAGTTCCATTGGCGATCGAGGAGGATGTTGCTTGATTTTACATCTCGATGAACAACCTTAGGTTCGAGACCTTCATGAAGATAGGCCAATCTGATAAGATACAAAATAAAATACAGTGACCAAGACATTCTTCAATCGACACGAATTGCAATTAGTGTAGAAAAATCACAAATATTATACCCTCTTGCTGTTCCTAATATAACATTCATGCGTATTTCCCATGTCAAAGGGCTTACAGGTCCAACATCTCCATGCAACCACTGTTCTAAATTGCCATTGTCCACATATTCATACACAAGCATCCTGCAAAACAATAATACCATACATACTCCACATCTTAAATCTAAATTCAAAACAAACAACATTTGTAGCCTCGATTTTTTTTTTCTTTTTCTGTTTATAAGAAGAAAAAAAATATAAGTACCTGTAGGCCCCTTCAACACAATATCCAAGCAACCTAACAAGATTTTTGTGCCGTACTCGACCAATTGCTTCTACCTCGACTTTGAATTCTTTTTCAGCTTGGCCCCTGAGAAGAAGTTAAACATGAAGTAAGTACTTATTTCTACGAAAAAGACAATACAAGACCGGGACCAAGGAACCTTCACTAACAGCAACTAAAAAGTAAGAAATATTGAAAGGAAATTCAATAATATAAGAGTGCAGAATTCTAGACAAGTTCTTACAAAAAGCTGAAAAGAAAATTGATTATTTTTCTCACATGACATGAGTGAGCCCCCACTTAAAATGATAACTCATAAGGATGCAAGATAAGGATATCACCAAAAAAAACAAAGTTAAAAAGTGGATATCACCAAAACAAAGTTAAAGTAAAATGAAAATACTGGCCTACATGAAAAAGTTGATATTGCTGCCTACTCCATATACTGCCCAGTATATATATGGAAAATAATGGAAGACTTAAAGACAAGAAGGAACAATTATATTGCTTAAATCATTTAAATTATAGAAGAAGCAAAATGAATTTTATAGAAACATTTTTAACACAAACATCCATTTGTATTTCATCACGTTATGTGTTTTGAGCAAAATTGTCATTAAGCTTTTTGGAACCAAATGGAACAAATTATATGGTTTGGATTTGGATGCCAATAGGAGAACTATTGAAGACTTAAATATTACAACTTACAAGGAACAATTATATGTCTTAAATCATTTAATTATAGAAGATGCAGTTGTTTGTGAATTTAATAAGCATACTCAGATAGTGAAAACATAGTTCACAGAACCATTTTCATTCTCCACAAGACAAACATCCAATTATATTTCATCATCCTCTTCCGTCGTGTTATATGTTTTGAACTAAAACTTCATTAAGCTTTATAGAACCAAACAGAACAAATAAAAACTCATTTGTTTCGTCCTTCCCCGGATTCATAATATCAATGAGCTCTATACACAAATAATTTTTTCAGCATCTGTAAACCAAAACAAGGAAAGGCAGCTTATGCAAGGTTGAAATTGCATATCTAAGATAACAATATGTCAACATTCATCAGTCATCACACATCACACAACAGAATATCACAGCTATGGACCAAACAAATAACAGTAAATGACACAGACTCAACCTCAAACACAGAAATATGTAATCAATAAATAGTCAACTTAATTAGACAGTTCATTTTTTAGAGATTTCTAACAACACTCCAAAAACCAAGCATAAGCAAAACTCAAAACTCTCAACACAAACTGTACATAGAAGAAAAAGTCAAAATCAAACAAAACACAATTAAAAACAAAATGAAAATTTTGAAAAAAGAAAAGAACACATACTTGTTATTCAAGAGATTTTTGACAGCAACTTTAGTACCATCAGTAAGAACACCATGATAAACAATTCCATAACCACCTTCACCAAGAACATTTTCTGGACACAACCCACCAGTAGCATCTTCAAGCTCTCTCAAAGTATACCATCTTCCCCATCCAAGATGTGATACCTCAGGTCCAATTCCACCAACACTACCACTTCCAAAAGACGACGTCGTTTCACACCCACTTCCAACTGTTCCTTTACTCTCACCACTTGAAACCCTATCTGACTTAACAACCACACGGTGTTCTTGTCTTCCTATATCCACGTGGATCTCCGGTACTTTCGCCGGAGTTGGTCGCCGGAGCATATGAGGTCCTGGAATATGCACGATCTCTTGGATTTCTTTAGCTGGAGTAGCTCCGGTTATTTTGTAGTCGCCGGTACGACGGTGGCGCCGGCGAGAAACTACACAAAGGGAGATTAAGAAGAGGATGAAGACAATTACAACACCGATTAAGATTCCAATTACAACCCATAAACGGAGACCGAAGATCGATGTGTGCTTGGAGAGTTGTGTGTTTATGAAAGCTCCGTCGAAGATCGACATTGTTCTATGAAATGGGTCGCCGGAAAATTCAAAAAAGTTAGATTCTTTTGTTGAATGAGTATCTCCGAGTAAGGTTTTAGAAACTGGGTAGCCGGAACTATGAGAAAAAAAGATGATTTTCCGGCGAACGAGGATCTAATAGTGATTCTAAAAACTGGGTCGCATCGATTTCGCCGGAAATTTAGAAAAGAGTAAGCTTTTTTTTGTTCTCCGGCGAGCTAGTGTAACTGTGATTTCAGAAAAAAGAGTTTAGTTATAAGGTTGAAATGCAGAGGAAACAGTGGAAGAGAAAGAATGAAAAAATGGAAAAAGGAGAGAGAGAGAGAGAGATTAAGGTTTTAAGGCAGACAGCACAGCAAGGAGTGTTGAGTTGAGATGTTGCGTTGTGTTTCTGTCTGTAAGTGTAACCTTCTTTTCCTTGTTTGTTTTCTTTCTCAATTCTCAGTCTCACTTCATAAATACTTCCCCAAAATAAATGTATTTTCATTATATTTTTTTAGTAACTGAAATATAAAAATAAATGTTAGGTTTTGTTTCGAAAAAAAAAAAAACTTAATTACACTATTTTATTCATTAATCCGTTATTCTTATTGGGTCATGTTAACGTGTGCCCTAAGGGCACATGTTAAGATACCTTAAAATAGAAATTATGCATTTAATGATGCAAGAAATTTAATGTTGGAGAGATAAGATACACAAACACTTTCAATAAATACTTTCTTAACATGTGCCCTAAGGGCGGGCACATGTTAACATTCTCCATTCTTATTTTATTTTAGATTTTAAGTTGATGTCATATCTTTTATGTCGTTTAATTAGTTAGTACCTCCCATCAATTTTTTTACTATTATCGTTAAATTTGAACACGTGTCATTTGTCCAAGTGTGTCATGTGTCCAAATTTAACGGTAATACTAAATTTTTTGAAGGGATGGACTTACTAATTGAACGGCAGAAAAGTTAAGCGACTAACTTGAAACTTTTAAAAAATAAGGGATCAACTTGAAACCTAAAATAAAGATAAGGGACCAAAAGGGTAATTAAGCCAAAAAAAAATAGTGATTAGCGGATAAACTATCTTAATTTATAATAGATAAGATACAATGATTAAATTTTTAGTGTTTAATAAAATTAAAAGCTGAACTACCTTATAAATATGAAATGTTATAAAAAATACATGTTTAACTATTTAATTTCTTTAAGTAAAATGACATAGATAAAATTGGAATGAAAAAATTGATAAGTTATAAAAAAAATGTAACAAATTAAAAGGGAATATATTAAAACCAACTAAGGGCTTTACTAGCACAAGGTGTGCATAAGGACCTCAAAAGTCTACAATCGTCATGAAAACCAGAGAGTTGAAAAACATAGAGCTTAATTGATGCTCATACAAACAAAAAAGTTTGACTACCACATGTGGGTGTGTAAACCAAGATTAACATTATAGGCTTTCAACCACCAAAGTGAATATAATTTAACTTTATCTAACATTTGATGAATAGTGGTTTCTTTAGCCTTGAAAACTCTATTATTCCGCACATTCCACATAACTGAAACACAACATAGTCAAATGAGCTACAAGAAGGATCACGACGCAACCCGCCAAAGGAGTGAATAAACTAAATGAAATGGTCCTGTAACAACCTCGCGTCGATCAGTCGAGAATATACCAATCCAAGATCTCACTAAACCCCATAAGGGTGCAAAAATAGGACAGAAAATGATCAAGTGATGAATAGTTTTCAATCCTCCACACTCAGTCACACAAAATTGAGCGTCATGAGTAATGATGTTACGGGCCACCAAATTGTCTTTAGTTGGCAACCTGTTACTAAATAGCCTCCACACTAAATAGTTATTAGCCTCCACACTAAAAAAATTAAAAATTATTCTTTATAAAAACAATAAAAATTGCACAAAAACCCGTCCCGCTAGGCGTGCCAATTTATTTACACCGATTTTTGGTAAACAAACGCCAGTTTGAATTAATTGTTTGAAGGATCAAATAGTAAATCCTGGAACAAGTTTTATGAATTGATTATTGAAAACAACTTAATGTTCATTGTTACAATAGACATTTATTTAATTGAAAGCTTTAAATATAAATTTGATTCGAAATAAACGAAGTAAATGATTTTGAAAGTAAAATTGCAAAGAAACTTAAAATGTAGTTTTAAAGAAAAAAGAATAAATTCATCTGAAATAAATGAACCATCTAAAGGTTGAAAACAATAAAATCTACTAGAAAGATAAATTGTACTTGAATTGTAAATGAATTACAAATGAAATTGTTCACATGTTCATACATTTTTCCTTTTGCACTTTTTTCTCTCGAACGCATAAATACTTTGAGTTTGTAAGGATTTTCTGTATTTGAATTGTGACCCTGATTTCGACTAAAAAACTAGTATTTATAGTTACAATATGCATAACTGCTAATAACGTCCATATACCAGCCTTTGACGCGTGTCCTTTGAATTTGAAATGCTTCTTTAACTGAAACTCTGCATTAGTCGAAATCGAACTGTGAGTCAAAAAGGAATATCTTAAGCCCACAAAGTTACGATGATGTTTCGATCTCTTTATAAGCAGATTTAAACGCCATCTTATTCGAAAAGGCACACTTAAAAAAATGATGAACTTTTTAGATAATTTTGTCTCTCTTGCCTTCTGAGCTTACAAAAGAAAATCATAAGCTTGTTTGGACTTATGAATATTCTCCATTAGAACTTTCTTATTCTTAAACACATTACCTTTAACCACCTTTAGTTAAATGAATATTTAAACAATATTTCTCTTGTTCTCGAAGACATTACTCTTTACATTAATAAAAGTCAAAAGTCAATCAAGTGTTTAAATATCATCACCACATTTTGACATGAGTTTAATACATATTTTAGCTCGACTAAAATATAGGTTAACATGAAGCTAGCCCAAGAATTGACCGGCCTTGCAAGAGTATGAACAACCAAATTCGCTTGCCTTCTAACAAACTTAACCTCAAAGTTTAGAAAAGACGACATAAAACTAACAATGTCATGAACAATTAAAAGAAACTCAGAGTTGCCTCTACTCTTCATGTGAATGACATCAATCAACACCTTCGAGTCACTTTCAAATTGAACTTGATTCAATCATCTATGTTTAGCTTCTTTCATAGCTAAAAGTAAAGCTCATGCTTCTCCCTCTACCCTTGAAATCACAGTCTGCTATCATTGTGTCATATCAGCCATGAACTGACCATTATTATCGCGAAAACACAATCCCATTGAGGTCTTCCCAGAGCCAATAACAAACGCAACATCAACGTTGCATTTTACCCAACCTGGAGCTGGTTTTTTTCCCACCTTACCATACCTGGTTCTGTAGTCACGCTCCCACTATTACGCTATATTTTATGAACTCAGTACCAATCATTCCAAGCATCAAAGGCATGTCTTCCGATTTGACTTAGCATATGGACATTGTCATTCCAAATTTTATCATTACGATTGTGCCAAATACACTAGAGTAATATAGTCACCCTTCTAACTGTATCACTACTCTCATTGCTGCACAAAGCGAAAATACAATCCATAGCAGTAGTTTGCTGGTATGCATTATTATGTAAGAGCGAAAATACTATCCTGAATTACTGCACAATTAAAAAACACGTGAAGCTCATCCTCAATCTCCTTATCGCACATAGGACGGTTGAGAGTACACTCAACTCGCCTTTGCAACAATCGATAACGAGTCGAAAGACATCCTATACATAAATATTACTAATGGTTAAATTCAAATTGCGACATTTATTTTAAACTGAGGAGAATAATAATAAATAAACAATATTGTTATATCTAGTTTGACTGTAATTTCTTTTTTGTTAAAGTTGTGTTTGAAATGTGTGAAATTTAACCTATATGACATTTATTTTAAAGCGGAGAGAATAATAAATACACAATAATTTTCTATCTACTGTAATTTTTTAAATAGATTCAGTGTACAATTACAAAATCTAATTCCTTGTGAGAATCAAAATGAGCAACTAATTCATTTAAGATTTTTATTGTTATTATATGGTCAATCTCTTGAATTCCATACCCTAATTCTTAGAAACCAAAATATAGATTGTCCCATAAGTATATAGCTCAAACAATATTATAGTAGCTATCAGAGACATTATTAGAGTGGTCGGAGTTCTAACCTCGAATTTCACATTTCTCCATATTTAAAAATGTGTGTGAGTCTAACTACTAGACTATTTGACAAAAAAATATATGGATTCAAGATAACTAAAAACAAAAAATATATTGATCATAAAAAAATTAATTATAAACACTAAAAATAAATTTAAAACTAAAAGATATAGAAGATAAGGGATACTATTTTATATTTTGAGTAATGTTTTGACTAAAACCTTCATGAATATCATAGTAACAAAACACACAACAGCCAATTTGTTTTTCCTTGTAAAAACGACACTAATATATTTTAACTATGGTGGCAACCCAAACCATGAGAGTTAGAGAGAGAGTGAGAGGCGGCGACCCTAGGGTTTTTCTAGGGCAACCGCGCCGGTTTAGTTCTTCACCGGTGGGGAGGTTCAATTGGGGGGATGGGGTTCCAGGTGGGGTGCCACATATGGGGTGGGAAACAAATGACGGAGAGGATTGGACCGAGGTGAGACCGAGACGTCGGAAAGAGCGGCGACAGGTTTATGTTGATGCTGACAGTCTAGGAAGGTATCAACGACACAGAGGCTATGGGACTTCCAGACCACGACGGTTGTTTTCTGATGAGGTCGATCGGAACCGAAACCATGCTCACGATCCACCCCATGTTGGTCGTTTTCATACGCGTTACTTTGTAGGAACCGAACGCGACTCACGAGGACTGGGTTTACATGTCCATGATCGCAGGGATACGACGTTGCAGCATGAAAAATGATCAAAGAAGCTTGACGATTGGAAGGAAGCTTGGCTGGGCAGGGATGGTGGGTACAACTCGGATGCAGCAGGCGGTGTTAAGCGTGACAAGGACGAGGGCGTTAGGTGTCTTATTACGGCTAGATGCAATAAGCAAGCTTTGGAAGAAGGTGCTGGCACAGTGAATGAAATGTTGGGGAATAATTATAGAAGGTATGTGACTTTCTATTTCACTAACTTTCCGGCACAATTATCGCGTTTCTATCTTAGGAAGGGTTTTGAGGTTTGCCGTATGTTGGAGGATGTACATTGTCGCGGTGATTTTTGGATATCGAGTTATTAATTAACTTCGAATCGCAATTTAATATTCCACCACCGATCTTTAATTTATCCGAGGGAAAGGGAAAAAGTTCGAAAAAAACCCTATTTTTAGAGAACAAGGTTCGGGGGTTGGTTATACGAAGGGAAGGTATTAGCACCCTAAGTATCTATAGTACTCTATAGGAACCTCTTGTTTTTATTTCTAACTTCGCGCTTTATTTTAATTGCTTATAAAAAATGTATAAGTGGGAAATTAAAGTAGTGATAAAAAAATGCTTAAAGTGATGAAAAAGAAGAAAAATGTTTTTGTTGATTTTATTGATTGGAGAGACAAGTCTCATGCCTACGTACCCGAGGGATCAAACCACCGTAGTTCGGGGTAAAAAGACGAGTAAATTTGTTTGCTTGATTTTAAGGTTTTGAAAATGGTTTTAAAGGTAAAAAAAACCAAAAGTGGCAAAATGTGAGTTTGATTGATGTTAATTTGTAAAGAAAGTCTATATGGTTAAATTGATTGAAGTTTGATTATGAAAATAAGACGCGGACACTTGGTTTAAAATCCAAGGTTTGTTGAGAAAATGTTTTGAGTGATAAAAGACACTTGGTTTGAATTCCAAGGTTTTTGTAAGAAAAAGAACACTTGGTTTGAATTCCAAGGTTTTTGATAGAAATGTTTGATGAAAAATTTTGTGTTTCCATGATATTTCGAAAAGAAAATAATTATGTATTTTTTTGAAAGAGGTTTTGACCTCATTTTTTTTGAGAAGAAAATAGGTAATGGTTACGCGCGCAAAATGACACTAACCTAAAACGTCATAACAAATAAATTAAACACGAAGACAATTCGCAATGATATTTTGATCAAAGCGACGCCTTTTCCCTCGGAATTTAACGTTACGCGTATTGGCGGAAAGCGATAAAAAATAAATATGCATGAAATGCAATTTTTTCATTTAGGGTACATCGGCCTAATCACACTCTAAAATTTTTGCGAGAAAATAAATATGAAATGATGCAA